>CM060108.1:22990144-23590144 GCA_030522415.1 Channallabes apus | reverse complement strand
AAACAATAGCAGTAAAAAATATTTATTTAATATAAGGATCAACTGTAACCGACTATAATCTATAAACACATTTTTATACAGTAGATGGCAGACTTCTTTGTAAAAGTTTTTAACTGTTAATAATAATAATAAAAAGTCTGTCCAAAAACATCATAATTATGCTCTTTAATATACTACATGGATTCACAGTTTATTTGGTATGCCTTAATTCCCAAAATTTTGTTCTTTCCTGTGTGGCACTTCCTTATGGCATGAGAAGAATTTCTGCCACTCTCCCCTTTTCTCCTCACAGAGGTTAATGACGGTGCCTTTCCTGTTGGCTGAGAGATGAAAGAGCCTGACAAACCAACAGGAAAAGACAAGACAATGTCATTCTCTTTTGTTTAAACACAAAAAGATTAAAAGACACACTAAATTCCATGTGCTTTCATGAACCTTATATTGTCTCAGCTTTGTAATCAGTTATTCATCTTGAATCATATTATTTAGCAACCTGCCTGAAACTATTATGAAATCGAATCTAGGTATAGTGAAGGTCAGGAGTTCTGGCCTACTTCACTCTGTTCATCAAGAAAACTCCCTGTATCAAGCAATGTCAGCAAAACGGAAATGAAGTTTAAGCGAATTAACCAGTGAGGAAACAATGACACAGGCTTTCTGACTGTTATCCAACAGCAGATTCAAATCATATTAAAGTGTGCAGAAGCATTAACTTGTAAGAAGAAGCAAACTTGCAAAATATTGCAAAGTTGGTTTCCTGAGCAGTTAGCAGGGCGGCCAGGTTTATGACTTCCCCATGAAATTGGTTTGGAATCTGGTAACTGTGAAGGCTATAGCATATTAATTAATATAGCATCCCATACCATATACAGTAGATGTGGAACCTGTATTTGTAGAAGAGATCACTCCTTTCAGGATAAATGTGAACACTTTGTATTGACATTACCTTCTAAGGTTACAAGAGTACCCAAACCATGCCAGCAAATAACCCTCCAGGATTTTATTCATTTATTTTGTCGCATGTCAATGTGGTGATCCTGTCTTTAAATATATAGCTTAACGTAAATCCCACAAAGAAAGGCACAGTTGAGAGGCAGAGTGAGTGGTGCATTTGATGACTTGTCGTTCAAAGCTACAGCAGGTCTGATTTTGAATGCAAGGCAATGTGTCTGCGATGTAGTATTTATTATTTCTGAGTAGTTCTTAAGATCCTCCTACAGAATGCAACCAAGATGAACACTGGCTTGCAGCTGCGCTTCATAGTCCCCACACAGGAGTATGTAGAGAGTCAGCATTCTCTGCAACTGTGCCATGTGATAGTCACAAACATGGTCTCCACGAATGAGACCACCATGAAGCTTTTCAATCGTAGCCAAAGCGGGATAAGAAACTAACCATCCAGTTGGTGATACTGGAGCAATTTGTTTCTCAACCCTCAACAGGAACTGCGTTTTGAGTCCAGTTGTCACAGGCTAGTGACACAGGCTAGTGACACAGGCTAGTGAAGCCATGAGGCTGACAGTGGATCACTTGGCTCACGGTCAAGGCTTCTCTGATCTTTCTTACTCTCTCGTCTCCCCTTTTATCCTCCCTTCCTGGTTTCCTGGAATCATGGAGCCAGGGCCCTGTCATCATCACCACTCTACTCTGTATGTAATCTGGATATAATCTTATATAATTCTTTTGATTATGTAAAGCTGCTTTGCGACAATGACAATTGTTAAAAACGCTATACAAATGAAAATGAATTGAATTGAATATAATAGTTCTCACCCTCTACTCTGGATATAATTAGACCTTTGTCCACAAAAGCCTAATACAATGCAAGGATGTGTGTGCAACTAATGGTAATCTTAACCATTAAACATATAATAAAATATATAAAGCCACAAAAAGAGAGGGCGCTGGTGGCTCGGTGGTAGGTGATTCGTCTGGATTTGATTCCCAGCCAGTACCCATCCCCAGTCACTAGATGCAGTGCCGGACTCAAGCCCGGGTAAAATTGAAGGGTTGCGTCAGGAAGGGCATCTGGTAAAATCTGCCAAGCTCGTACATGCAGACCAAACAGTCTGCTGTGGTGACCACCTTGGGAGCAGCCGAAAGAACGACAACAACGATTAAGCCACAAAAAGAGAGAAATAAAATAAATAAATACAATAGTGTAGTAGAACTTAATGTGCGCAACTCATCTTGCTGGCCATTGCACAACCACAAAACCAGCTGTCCAGGCAACCTTGTTCAAATGTGTGGCATCCCTTCTTTTAAGGTTATGTCTCAAACAGCATAGTAGAACATACTGGTGACTGAGTGGTAAACATCAGAGCTTATTACAGATGTTAAAAGTAGGGTTGCAACTAACAATTATTTTTATAATCGACTAGTTGGGTGATTATTATTTTCGATTAATCGATTAATCGGATAAAAAAAAGTAACCGCTTTAATTAGCTGTTTTGCTTAACTATATAAAACCATATATCAGGGTATTATTTATGTATAAAAGTAAACTTTAAAAAATGCAATAGCCACATAGAGTTTAATGATCTTTAATTTTGACATTTAAACCTTAGTTTATGTAAATCAACATTCTTTTTTACCAATAATCAATAATTGCAGATGGCAAGTTGACAGTGTTGATACGGTGTATGTGTGTGTGTGTGTGTATACAGTGGTGTGAAAAACTATTTGCCCCCTTCCTGATTTCTTATTCTTTTGCATGTTTGTCACACTTAAATGTTTCTGCTCATCAAAAACCGTCAACTATTAGTCAAAGATAACATAATTGAACACAAAATGCAGTTTTTAAATGAAGGTTTACGTTATTAAGGGATTAAAAAAACTCCAAATCTACATGGCCCTGTGTGAAAAAGTGATTGCCCCCCTTGTTAAAAAATAACTTAACTGTGGTTTATCACACCTGAGTTCAATTTCTGAAGTCACCCCCAGGCCTGATTACTGCCACACCTGTTTCAATCAAGAAATTACTTAAATAGGAGCTACCTGACACAGAGAAGTAGACCAAAAGCACCTCAAAAGCTAGACATCATGCCAAGATCCAAAAAAATACAGGAACAAAAGTAATTGAGATCTATCAGTATGGTAAAGGTTATAAAGCCATTTCTAAAGCTTTGGGACTCCAGCGAACCACAGTGAGAGCCATTATCCACAAATGGCAAAAACATGGAACAGTGGTGAACCTTCCCAGGAGTGGCCGGCCGACCAAAATTACCCCAAGAGCGCAGAGACAACTCATCCGAGAGGCCACAAAAGACCCCAGGACAACATCTAAAGAACTGCAGGCCTCACTTGCCTCAATTAAGGTCAGTGTTCACGACTCCACCATAAGAAAGAGACTGGGCAAAAACGGCCTGCATGGCAGATTTCCAAGGAGTAAACCACTTTTAAGCAAAAAGAACATTAAGGCTCATCTCAATTTTGCTAAAAAAACATCTCAATGATTGCCAAGACTTTTGGGAAAATACCTTGTGGACCGACGAGACAAAAGTTTAACTTTTTGGAAGGTGTGTGTCCCGTTACATCTGGCGTAAAAGTAACACAGCATTTCAGAAAAAGAACATCATACCAACAGTAATATATGGTGGTGGTAGTGTGATGGTCCGGGGTTGTTTTGCTGCTTCAGGACCTGGAAGGCTTGCTGTGATAGATGGAACCATGAATTCTACTGTCTACTAAAAAATCCTGAAGGAGAATGTCCGGCCATCTGTTCGTCAACTCAAGCTGAAGCGATCTTGGGTGCTGCAGCAGGACAATGACCCAAAACACACCAGCAAATCCACCTCTGAATGGCTGA
Organism: Channallabes apus; assembly: GCA_030522415.1. Classification (NCBI taxonomy): domain Eukaryota; kingdom Metazoa; phylum Chordata; class Actinopteri; order Siluriformes; family Clariidae; genus Channallabes; species Channallabes apus. The sequence goes on along the minus strand of CM060108.1, from coordinate 23,586,336 downwards.
AGAAAAACAAAATGAAGACTTTGGAGTGGCCTAGTCAAAGTCCTGACCTGAATCCTATTGAGATGTTGTGGCATGACCTTAAAAAGGCGGTTCATGCTAGAAAACCCTCAAATAAAGCTGAATTACAACAATTTTGCAAAGATGAGTGGGCCAAAATTCCTCCAGAGCGCTGTAAAAGACTCGTTGCAAGTTATCGCAAATGCTTGATTGCAGTTATTGCTGCTAAGGGTGGCCCAACCAGTTATTAGGTTCAGGGGGCAATTATTTTTTCACACAGGGCCATGTAGGTTTGGATTTTTTCCTCCCTAAATAATAAAACCCCTCATTTAAAAACTGCATTTTGTGTTTACTTGTGTTATCTTTGACTTATAGTTAAATGTGTTTGATGATCAGAAACATTTTGTGTGACAAACATGCAAAAGAATAACAAATCAGGAGGGGGGCAAATAGTTTTTCACACCACTGTATATATATATATATATATATATAGATAGATAGATAGATAGATAGATAGATAGATAGATACACACACACACACACACACAGTAGTTTAAAAAATACACTGACATATTCAGTTGTTAAGAATGACCTCAATTTTAAATTCTCTTAAATTAATTCAACTTGATAAGAAGAATAATAGACTTCTAGATTATTATGATATTATTTGATTATGATATGATAAGTGTCTCTTGTTACATCCTTTTCACGGTTTATACATTATTTCGATCCTCTCGTGTATTTTATCCTTTTTTTGTTGTTGTCTCAACAAAAAAAAATAAATAAATAAAAATTTATATAGACCATTTTGCTATACTAGACATTCTCGTAATACGGCAACGTACAGTAGGGAGAGAAAAACAAATCGCCGCTACTGGGTTCACTCTGTTTATTTTGCCCTTTTTCCGCATTTCCCTCTGTATAGCCTGTAGGATCATGGGATATATCCGGTTCCTCTGAAGTGTAAAATGAACGTGAAGAAAACACACTAGAAGTATTTTCCTTGCGTTCGCTTGGGATTTGAAAGCCAAGAAAAAGCTGCATGCAACGTTTTTTTTAACCATGTATAATCGCGCAGCCGGACAAAAGCACGTCACCAAAGCCCGTGTGAACTCTCTCACTGACTCCTATGTGTAGAAAACCCTCAGCGCTTCATCCGCGCTCACCGGACACTACGACTGGCAGAAAACCGCTCAATTTTACCGCCCGATAAGCGGCGTTTAATGTAAATTGCTCCGATACCTTGGAGGACTTGGGGCGCGCGCTTTTTCCTGCAAACGCTTCTGTAACCTCCATTGCGCGAGCGACTGTGTATCTGTGTGTGTCTTTGTGTGTTTGTGCATCTTGTGGTCGCGCTCCTCAGTAACGTGAGCAGCCCAACTAATCGATATCGGCATTCGTTGACAACGAATTTCATTATTGATAATTATCGATTTTATCGATTAGTTGTTGCAGCCCTAGTTAATAGATCTGGGTCCAGTTTGTGATTCAGAAGCAACAGTACATTTGTGACTATTAGTGTGACTATATATATATATATATATATATATATATATATATATATATATATATATATATATATACACATATACAGTATATATATTAGAGATGCTCCAATCAGCAATTACCAAGATCATGATCTGACGATTGCCGATCACTGCCGATCACAGAATGGCAGGGGAATGGAAATCTTTTATCTATAATCTACAGGGTTTGCACCATCTGTAGAAATGAAACTAACTCTAAATTAACTACAGTATATTGAAAAAAAACCCTGTAGTAATAGGCTACAGTCAAGATCTTGAAGAACCACCAAGTGTTTATTTTAGAAAATGAGAACTTAAGGCTACGGTAGGCCATCTTTCCCAAATAAGGCAGAGTAACGGCTGTTTGAGGGATGGGGATGTTGTTGGCTTCGGCTGGTTTATTTTCTCATACTCGGCATATTCAGTTGTATGGCATGTTCTAAGATGCCTAATCATGTTAGTGGTGTTAAAATGCCGTTGCTTGCTTCCACCTCAAGGGATTTCATCACGACAAACATTGCAAACGGCTAACTTTGCGTCTTTATCGGACACTTTGAAAAACTTCCAGACGGGAGAATTCATGTTGCCACTGGTAAGCTCCGCTCTGCTGTTGTTTACCTGTGCGCCGTGCATGCACGTGTGAAAAATCATTTGCATGCACGCCAATCAAGCTATTTTTAGCCAATATCGGCCGATCATGATCCGAGCATCACTAATATATATACATAAATATTATATATACTTATGTATGTATACTTATGTACTTATATATATATAGGGCACTGGTGGCTCAGGTAGGTGTTTCGCCTGCCATGCGGAGGACCCGGGTTCGTTTCCCAGCCAATGCCCACACCCCAGCCACTGGATGCAGTGCCGGTCCTAAGCCCGGATAAAATGGGAGGGTTGCATCAGGAAGGGCATCCGGCGTAAAACATGTGCCAAGTTGTAGTGCGGACTGGATTTTCAGGAGCAGCGGAAAGACCAATAACATTATATATATATATATATATATATATATATATACATACATATATATATATATATATATATATATATATATATATATATACATATATATATATATATATATATATATATATATATATATATATATACATATATATATATATATATATATATATATATATATAAATAAACACTGTCAACTTGCCATCTGCAATTACTGTTAAAAACTAAAAAATTTTGGTATGGTTTTATATATAATTATAAGAGCAAAATATCAAATTAAAGAAGCGTTTAGCTTTAACCCGATTAATAGAAAAAATAATCGCCCAACTAATCGATTATCAAAATAATCGTTACTGTAGTTGCAGCCCTAGAAGCAACCCTAGGTACTGTATATTCAGGTCCTTAACATTATCCCATTCAAAGGAGCCTGGTGGGCTTAGTGGTGCTCATAGAACTTACAGTATGTATGTGCTGTGACTTACATTTAAAGTCAGTGGTGAACAGAGTGAGGCAGAAAATGGAAAATAAAGTCCACTGAGAAGCTATCTTGCTGCTTGCCAAGGTTTTTTTTTAGGTGTACTGTAGGCTCTTGGCCTGACATACTGTGGTCTCCTTGTGAGGTAATCTGAAATCCAGGTCACCAAATGTGAGATAACCTGCATTTCAATCCACATGTCTCCTAATAAAAGGGGCTGGATAGTTTTGAATACTCTTGGGAAATCAAAGAACATGATCTTCACAGCACACAGCAATTTTTTGAAGCAGGTAAATTGAAGGGGATCCAGTGCATGATAGACCTAAGGTCTAAAGAGATAAAGAAGCAATTGTGTGGATTTCCAAAAAATCAATGTGGTGTCTAAATTTGATGCATTTTGCATTGACTGACTTTTTGATAGGTTAGGTGTGGCTTGCTTTTATTCAACACTGGACAAGGAGAATTGGATAATTTTATTTACTCCAAAATATTGAGAAAAATACCGCCTGAGGTCTTTTGAGACCTAAGATGGGTGGGACTGTACATGTGTGCAATTGGGCAGATGGAAGTATAGTATCTGGGGTTTTACCTGGACCATGGACAGGTGCATGACATAATTGACAAGACAACAGCATTTCTGGCCAGACTGAGACCAAAGACCAAAAAGGTTTTGAGGATTCAATGTCTAGCATTGGATGCCTATTTGTACCATTTTTCTGGATATTACAAACCCACAAAAAAAACATACATGCTAGATCCAATCAAGTGAAAAGAGCCATGCAAGTGGACCTTCTGCCAGGAAAAAAACTGTTGTGTGGGGGGCCCCACTATTGCATTCTCCTGACTTTTCTCTCTCTTTTTTGTTTCACATTCTGACAGAGGAGTGGAGAACGTTTTGTCCCAGGTGGTGTAGTGGGAGAAGCACAGCTGATGCTGTATATCAGCTGGAAACTCTTAATAAAGGAGGCCAAGTAGAACATAAATGAGAAGGAGTTTGTGGCCATAGAGTGGGAGGTCCCCACCCTCTAATACTACATATTGTGGTGCCCTTTTTCTTTTTGATCCTGAGTATGCCCTGTTTCAATGCTCCACCGCATACGAATGCCAACACGTGGATCACCTGTTGGTATCTGGCAATTTAGAGGGAGGCAGCTCAAAGACAAATAGCTCCCTGGCCTGAACCGGCAGTGGGGTATGTGGTAGTGGGGCTGAGCATCAACTGTAGACAGAGAGGCAGGTCAAACCGGCAGGCAACTCATAGTACTTCTCATCTGTGTGCAGGTCTCTTTGTGCTTTCAGTGATGCCAATACCCAATAAGAGTGAGTGTTGTACTGTTTGGCACAGTTGCAGGACATGCACCCCTACACCACACCAAAAAAGAATGAACTTGAACCTGACAGAGTGAAAGCTGTCAGTCTGGGATGGAAATTTTTTTCTGTTTTTGTGCTGTTTTTTTTTTTTTTTTTTTTAAAGATAATTTTTCTTTAAAAATGCTCAAAAGCACAGGCTGAACAGACATCAACTAGGAGCCCAGGTAAAATTCCACCTGCCTCTTGAGTCTTCCTCCATATTCTTACACAATAGGGCTTTTCAAACACACAAAAAATTGGATTGGAAAGTGTATTTATTTCAGTTTATAGTCAAACAAATCAAGAAAATAGTGATTTGATTCTTCTTCTTGAACTTTACAGTTATTTACAGTGAATAAAATAGATACTGCTTTGCGTGACCTACTGTAATGTGTGCCAGTAAGATGGTAATCTGAAAGAAACAATTCTATGCTGTGAATGTAAATGGGATTATGAAATAACTCAAAAAGATGCTTAAAATTAATGAATCAATTATGTGCAACATTCATGCAGGAATTTAAACACTCAAAATTATGGGGGTTTGAATCACCTCTTACACATCCTTATAATAACAAGAAAACAGATTCTGTTCATTTTCAAGAAACCATTACTGGTAACACAGTGGGTTCTTCAAACACTCACAAATGCACACACTTGCAGAATTACACACATGTACTGTAAGTCACAGAAAGTATTCCACCCTGACTGCGGAAGAAGATGCATTCACCTCTCTCTTAACTAGACATGAGTCATTAAGCAATGTGCTGAACAGAAAGATGCAAGCCCACACACTTGGCAAATGTTGCATTTAAAGGCAAGTCAGCGTGCAGGAGGTTTTGTATTTGAAGTTGCTGGTGGGAGAACCAATTAGGTCACAAGGGGTGAATGTGTGTGTGCGAGAGACAGAAAATGGCAGACACAGGGAGTGACAAAGAACAAGAATGTGAGAAAGAAAAGGGATCAAAAGGAGAGGGAGAGATCACCAAAAATGAGTATGAATATCTGTTTATACCTCCAGAGGAAAATGGGATAAGATACTCCCCGTCTCCCAAATGCGATAAATTTGTGCAAGTCTATATTCATAGAAGGATTTTTTTTTTCTACCATGGAAATCAACAGTGGGTTTTTACATGATACTTAATTTGGTATTGGTTTGTTTTAGTTGTGAGACATTCAGATAAATCCTGACCAATTCCTAATTACTCTGGAACCATCTGAAAACCAGACATGATGGCAAGCGTTCAAGCAGATCTTGTTAGAGTACAGTTTATTGTAAAAGTCTTAATGAACTGGGTGACACTACATTTAGAAATGTTTGTCTTTTTTTCAGACAACATGAGCAACTGGAAAGTTTGAGTTTTCACAGTTCATTGCACCTTGTGGGAGAAATGGAGTTCAATTCAATTAAAACATCTACAATATCTACTGTAGTAGTTTAATATTCTATAAAATATACTGTATGATTTCTAATAAAATAGGTTAAAATGGACTCTGTGTGTGTCTGTCTCTCCAAACAATCCTAATGCAAGCAATAACAATTCACTCACTGAATCATCACATTGGGTCTCATAAAACGGCTTATGTTAACTCATCTCTGCTGTATTGATAGATATTGTGTTTCGTCTCTTTACTAAATCCACATTCCTAAAGGCCTCACTCCTTTTACAACCCTAGCTGCACATTTCTGTCCCATTTGCTCCCATTTGCGCTTCTCTTTTAGCCTTTTATTGAGTGCAGCTTGAAGTGTGAGACGTTCTTCACACACATCATTTTTCAACAGTGCCACCCCATTCTTGCAGAGTTGCACTCCTTCAGAGCCAAAAGACATAAGGTTTTATTTGTGGGTACCTTCCTGAACTTCTGTTCTAATCCATCTCTTTAGGACCTCTTCCCTACAACAGGGAAAATGAAAATAGATAATCATGAAGATAAACAATCTTAATGTAGGCTGTTAACCGCAGCGTGTGCCAACACCAATATAAACGTTGAAGATGTTGATCTCTTTCTGTGGCAGGTGTGGAGGTGCCAAGCCAAGAGTCCCAGACGGGAAGCAGCAGACACAGTGTCGTCCAGTTGTCCAAGTGCATATCATCTTCTAATGAGCCTGACAGATGCTCTTGGCCTTCTAACAGACCGAAAGCCAAAATGTCCCTATGCTGGCATTAACGTGTTTATCCTTGGTCAACGTTCATCAGCAAATGTTCTACAACATAATCAAGGTTTAAGAATGCTGTCTAGACATGTGTGGGTTTTTAAGAAGCATACCTGTTGTATCATGCATGCTTACAAGATTGACACTTCAAGAAAAAATGCCAATAATGTGAAAAGCATGATGAAGAATTTTAAGGTTGACCTACAGTATACATGACCAGGTTGGTGTGTTTCTATGAACAGCGTTTTAACTTCCAACCTTCTGTTCCACACATCCTGCTGTCCAGGTCTTTTACATCCAGGACACTCCAATATTCTCCTAGAGTTTTAGGGTAATAGGCCAGTTTTGTGATTATATGTCTAACGTCACTTGATCACTTAGGGGTGTGTTAGATGACATAAACAGTTATAAATATGCAAGGGGTATAAATGAAAATCATGGTAATTTTGCCTTGAATTTATTTCTACATTGCACTTAAAAACAGACAAACAAAGCAACTTTTTTCAAATATCTTAATGTAGATTTAGGTCCCTAATGAGCAATTGTGACAGTAGCAAGGAAACACTTCCTGAGACTAAATGAGGAAGAAACCTTGACAGACACCAGACTCAGAGGCAACCCATCCATTTCTGGGTGACCCTAGATCAGTGGTTCTCAAACTGTGGGGCGCGCCCCACTAGTGGGGAATACAGACATGACAGGTGGGGCGCAATGAACGGGAGGAAAAACAGGAAAGTACCTATTCTAATTCATGCTTTTCTTTATTGATAATGAAGAGCGTACGCTCAAAACAATCACACACAAATAAATGGATCATTAATACAAGTACATTTAAAATAACATCAGTTGTGGGCCGGGAGAAAAAGTGGAACCATAGTGCAACAATAACGGTTTAACGTCGGACAAACTTGAGCAGCGCTGCTCGAATCACAAACCTGCACGAGCCACTGGGCAGCGCTGCGCGACTCTGACAGAAATAAACCGCGCCGACCATCAAAATACATTTTACCCCGCTGGGATGCGCACGTACAATCCAGGCATGGCAAGGCGGAAACAATATTAAACAGTCCTGACATTTTAAATGAATTGTTTTTAAATAAAACACAGGGGGTCGCGCAGGATTGTGATTCGAGCTGCGCTGCGCGATCCACCGGGCTGCGCAAATAAACCAGATCATCACTGCGCTATCCAGAGAGTCGCGCTGCGCTGCATTTGCGCAGATATTTGGTTCAATCGGGTGCCGCGGTTTCGTCCCACTTTTGATGTGTTTGGCTTCACATACACTTCGACACTGGAAGAAGACGCTGCAGCAGCAGTGAGTTTGCTTACATGTGACGAGGAGACTGTAAAGAAAAAATGTGCCTCGTCTGTGGTGTGGAATTGGTTTGGGTATAAGAAAAGTGATACGAATGAGATGAATGTGATTTGGAAGGTACACAAGTGCACTGTTTTAACAAGTGGTGGAAACACATCAAACCTTTTCTATCATCTGAAATCCAATCGAATATGGCCAAAGTAAAAAAAATGCGGCAAACCTCAGCAATTCACAATTTAAATAAAATTACATTAAAAATGAAATTATGTAAAACAATTTCTTTGTGTTTTCATTTTTATTTATGCATTTTCAGATACAAATTGCTATATTGTGTTATATATCATTATTGAGTTAGTAAATTGCTTCTACCGTGATAGAAGATTTTGGTTATATCACCCACCCCTAATGTAGCCTATCTTGAGCTTGGATTCATGGTGGAGATGGTGGGGGCAGAAAAGTTTTGTGTGTGTTTTGTGTCTTAAACTGCTGGCAGCAGACCGCATGAGACCCAACAAATTAGGAAGACACTTAGAGACAACACACTCCAGTCACGTTAATAAACCACTGGACGTCTTTGAAAGAAAGCTGGCAGAATACACACAGCAGGATAATCGCATGGTAAAATCTGAATCAGTGGACAGCAAAGCACAAATGGCTTCATTCAAAGTTGCATACAGAATTGGCCAGTGCAAAAAAACTACAAACGATTGCTGAGCAGCTAATAAACATGGGGTCAATTATGCAAAGATAAGTGACAACGTAAGCCTTTTATAACAATTGCACGTGTATTTTATCTTTTTTTAACTTGGTGGTGTTTGATCGTATTGGTTTAGGAATTGATATTTCAATAAACAGTAAACTTGGTCGATTTCGTTATTATTTTGTTGACAAGTGGGGCTTGAAAATTCGCTCACCCCCTTAAGTGGGGAATGACAGAAAAAGTTTGAGAACCACTGCCCTAGATGGACATTATGAATCCTTACTCTTTATCCCAATAATTGTTGAATACAAAGTAATGGGTTTACAGTAAGTTTTGCTGTATAATGATTAGGCACAGTAATCAACAATGACCACCCAATACTATATTGTCACAATGCCTAGATGACGATTTGGTTTGTATTGCGATTCTGTAAATATCCGGATTTTATAAATATTACAATGCAATATTAAACATTTGTAAAGATTTTGTTAAACTTCTACACAAATTTTGCAAATAATTTGCCCCTACCACACAGACACTGTGCTGCCTGCCAATGTGTGAATATTTTAGAACACCATCTGTAGGATTGTAGAGGAACTGCAACATTTCACCACCTCAAAGGCAAACATATCTACATTAAAATTTAATTTAAAAAAACATATTTTGAAGTAGGGCTGCACGATATTAGGAAAATATGCGATATTGTTGTTGAATATTGCGATAACTATATTTCTTGCGATATAACATTTCCCTAGAGAAATGCATTTTTTATTATTATTATTGCCTATTTTTTAAAAATAATTTATATACAGTATGTAATAATCATACTAAAATAAACAGGTAATAGATATTAATCTGATGTAATTAAATCTAATTCAGGCTAAAAAGAAACTATATGTCAAGGAAGTTGCAAATATTTAGACTTCAAAACAATATGAATGACTTAAAACCCTCAGCAGATATTCTGACTTCTGGTTTGCTGTTACCATAGACCTGCCAACACAATATGAATTACTTTCAAACATTACTTTTTATTTACGTGTAACCATACACTCATCGATTTCATTTATCGCAACTCTTTGCGATACAGACATTGCGTATACCATTATCGCGATAACGATAATTTTTCTATATATTGTGCAGCCCTATTTTGAAGTCAATGTGGCGATACATGAATTGGCACACAAAAGAATCACAACACATTTTTTTCTTCTTCTCCCATCTCTAATAATCATGCTCCTTGATTTACAATGGGGTTCCAGCTTGATAAATCCATTGTATGTTGAAAATAAACAAATTTAATAAATCCAACCTATTAAACATCATGGCTTAGCCTAGCCGCCCTTAAACATGCTCAGACGGATTGCCTATTGAATATGCATTGCTTTTGCAACATCATCATTGTAAGTTGCACCAACGTAAATCACACATTTTCTGAATTCTGGTCCTGGAATAACTCATGTTCTGCTTATTTTTGTTTTCCATTCTCTAACACACCAACTTGAAATCAGTAATGGCTGGATATTAGCTCATTACTTTGGTCAGGTGTCCTGAGAGCAAAGATAAGACAAACATCAGCAGGACATGGTGTACTCCAGAGCCAGGACTGGAATCTGGATCTCTACTACAGTATGTTGGTCATGACTGATGGGCTGAAAGCTAATGATGCTGATCAGGTAAATGTTTATTAGATGTATTAAAGCAGCATATACAACTCAAGTCTTGTTGATTTTGTTTGCTTTACCGCTCAGAGCCACATGCACCAACTGTGTCTTGAGAAACAGAAGCCAGGCATGACGTGTTTATTTATCAGTTAATAAATGCATTCCAGATGACCGCTTGAGTCAAAGGCGCATACTGTAGCATAACCAAAGGAGAAAACACTAAGGGAAATGTGTGTGTGTGTGTGTGTGTGTGTGTGTGTAAGAGAGAGAGAGAGTGAATATGTGTGGATGGAAATACAACAAACAAACAAACAAACACAGCTGCCCTCAAAAACTTTCACACCCTGTCAGAAAAACACCTTTCCCGTTTCCGCGCGTGCTGTCAGCACTAATTGATTTTTGGCGCTAAAAGCATCTGTCCGTTAGATAACCGCGTGCGCTTGTTAGAGAGGAGCGCGCGCAGAATAACAGATAAGCAGTGACTCTATACTGTACAGTAGGTTATCAAGCGCGCGCGCGAATGACCTGACCTTCAACCAACCCGCACGCGCCAGTTCGGGGGAAAAGTTCGTTACTCGAATTTATTTAACGAATATAACTTACCTCAAACAGCAACAAAGTCCACACGAAGAATCGTCCCGCCGATGCGCTCATGCTAGCACTCACAGCTTCACCTCTTGTCAGTTGAATCTGCGCGGGTTGAACGCGCAGTGTCTAATGGACTGTGGAAGCGCGTGGAGTCTCAAGGCTTTTATTGACTCTCACCGTATTGGAAAAGCAGCTTCTGACGACACCACGTTTCATATTTACTTCCCAATTGTAGTGCACGAGTAGCACGTTGTTACTGTACTAACTTTATATACTAACTCTACCCTGACTACACGCTCTTAAAGCTACACCCTCAGCAGCTCTCTGTTCTGTTCTGGTCAGGACATGCCAAATAATGGTAAGGAGGGGTTCTGTGCCACGAAGCTACCACGCTGTCATTTTTTCCCCTTCTATTTTTCTTTTAATTCCTGGCATGAACATACAAGAGGTGCATATTTCAACCTGCCAACTGACTCATCTCTCTTCACTCCTCAGGGCGGATGATGAAGAGAAGTCATTTCTGTTCAATCAGTCCTAGTTTTCCTTCTTGTATCTTTGGTGATCGAAATCAGATTCTTCAACTCTTGTTTGAAAAGAACATCAATATCATCAATAGATAAGGTGTGGCATGTGCATGATAATTCCATCCATTCATGCAGCCATCTACAGTATCTAGGAACATCTGTATTCCAAGTAGGAGCTGTGGAGGCCAGTGGTGACCACTGTATTTATTCCTATTTTTGCGACTATTAACAAAGCCAAATAGCCTATCTTTGGCTTGTGAGAGGAAACCGGAGTACCCAGAGGAAACCCAATCAGCACAGGGAGAACATGTGAATGCAGTGCACGCAAAGGAAGTTGAGGTGGAAGACGACAGTCCTAACAGTCTTAACCACTAAACCACACTGCCTCCATGGAAATTGCATTGTGCAAAATATGTTTTGCATTAACACTTGTATGAAATACTGTACTTTAATTTATCCTCTCTCTCTCTCTCTCTCTCTCTCTCTCCAAACGTTTCTTTTATTAGACTACAATCTGACACACTACTGTAGGTAATAGAAAACCTGAAGTGGACAAGGCAAAATTAGTTCTTTTTTTTTTTTTTGCTGTTGTCTTTGTTTTTTGTTTGTTTGTTTTGTCTTTTTTAAAGGCTTGTAGGCAGAACAGAGTCACACTAATTAAATATTTGACTGAAACGGCATCTGCCTTTCTACCTTTCGTGAAGGTCCGTGTAAGATGCACTTAGAGAAACACAATAGAGCAGGCATGTCTGGTATGAACTACCTGAATTGCTGGCTGACACGCAGGCTTCAATTCAGCTTAATCTCCATTAGCACGCCAAAGAGAGGAATTCAAACAGCTACACTTGAACTCACTTGCGTGCACTCTTTCTAGCTGGAGAGGGTAAATACCCTTAGGAGAATATGAAAGGTACAACTTGTGGGTTGTTACTGAATATCATGCGCTATTAGAGGATGGCCTTTGGCAGTGGTGTAATGTGTGCTTAGTCAGTTTTAGTCAGTAAACTTTATAAAAACATAACAGTGGAAGTAATTGGAAGACACTGACTTTTATATGTTGTAATGATTTTAAAACTCAAAATGTCAATTCCATTTTTATTTCTTTTTCAAAAAAAAAAAAGTAAATAAAAAACTTAGGAAGATAAGACCTGAATAAATGTTTTACTGGATGAAAGGTGCAAGAATCCGTCCAAAATTCCATTAATTTTGATCAAGTTCAAATAATTTTTTAATCTTTAAACTGATAATGTTCTTTTAACTACAATGTACTGTACAGTATATACAGTGGTAGGGATGTCCAGAACAGGGTAGAAGCAGTTTAGATGTAAAAACTGTTGCTTTTTCTAGAATTTGTGCTTGTAATTGGTGTTTTCTACTGACAGCTTTAGAGCGCTAACTTTAGTATAACATATCTAATCACTACATTTTAGAAGTAATAGGAATAGAAGGAAGTGTTTGATTTATCAGACAGACTAGATCTAAAATAAATGTCACTGATAATGACATTACTGACTGAATTTGTGTACTTTGATGTTCCTCCATTTAGCTAAGATGTCACTATGGGTTTCAACATGTTTAAGATTAAACCAAACTGTCTAAACTCTCAAATAGATAATGTTCTTCAGAAGAAAATATTTGATCCCCTAATGGTCAGACAAAGGAAAATACACTAAGTAAGAATAGCTACTGTATACAGTGTTTTTTTTTTCAATTTCATATAGAACCAGTATTATAATGTCATGAACATTTTGCGGAATTCTTTGGGAAGCAGAGGAAGGATGTTTACAACAGAATGGTCAAAGGGCAAATGACCACGTCTGAGGAAGTTGTAAGAAAAAGAGCAATGTCCCTGTTTGCTGAAAGTAATGGAAGCATATGGTCCCCACACAAATACTGTACTCTTTCTAAATACCTTTTTCCATTTCATATTGATTCATATTAATTTTACTATTAACTTTCTTAACAAATAATGATCCAATCCCCATAGAAGTGTTTTGTTTTTGTTTCAATTCTGATTGGTCAAAAGTTGTTGATAAATTTTTTTATAATGGCACAACTTGGAAGGGATTTTTCAACATTAAGGCAAGTCACAGGATTATATTAATGCACCTGGGGACTTGTATGGGAGAATCTGGATAGAAGCAGATTTTAAAAAATGTTTGTAATGGTTTATGTAATAATGATTTATGTGAGGATAAAAAATTCCACTTATGCACAGAATCTCCAGTTTCTATATTTTGTAACAGACAGACATGGTTTGATTAGGTTTCAGACCGGGAAACTTCAGGATGAAGGTCCTTCGGTTTCTAAGTAACATGAAAAACCTGCATGTTTTTACTTATTAACTTCAACAGAGAAAAAGAGAGAGTGCTTGGTAAAGGAATCACATACCGTAACTATATATGCATAAAAGGTATGATGTCATTTTTTTATAAAAAAAAAAAAGGGTGTTGGCATATTGCTGTAAAATAGGAGAAATAAATGATGACAGCCATGCTATTATTGGAAACTGATCAACATTGGGAGTGATATATATGAACGCCTCATCATGTTTTATTCCTTTTATAACCAACCGAGTATAGACATAAAGTGCATTCATGCACTGGTGTGCATTGGCACATGTGCACACAGAATCTTAACAAGAGATGCAACCTAAAACCTCAAATGTACATGTATGCTGTACTGAAGCAGGGTTTCTGAATGCCAACTCATCCTTACTGTCCAGATGATTAATATTCATGCTTGAGGCTCTACTCATCTGTTTCTGTTTTAATTTACCCTGTTGGGAACATTGCATTTCTGCTTTGGGGGTTTGCCAAGTAGTGTTTGGTGGGGGGTCAGTGCCTGGGAAGAAAGGAACCTCTTGGCCTGTCTGTTCAAGGAATGCTCGGCTTGTAGCAAGATGCCTACCTGTCTGTCTATCAGCAGGTGTCCATTTCAGCACGGCTGTGCATTCCGATACTCCGCGACTGGCCCCTTGGGGCAAAAAGTGGTTCCCCCAGAATACATATACCTGTACAGTGAATCCTAGGATCGTGAGTAACGCAGTTTGCGAGTGTTCCGCAAGACGAGCAAAGATTTTTAATAAATTTTGACTTGAAAAACCCAAAACAAGTCTTGGAGTACCGAGTATCATGTATCACGAATGCGCTTCTTGTTTTGACGCCGAGCGTCACGTGACCACAACTGAGTCAACGGTTTTTCTCTCTCTTGCGCTGTGGAATTGTGGGTAATCATCACCCCTTCTGTGTCTTAGTGCGCATCTCTCACTGGTACTGTATAATCAACATCCGTGCACACGTGTACTGTTTACTATAACACTGTGACCATGTGTGTGTGTGCGTAAAACATATTTTATTTTGTGTGTGTACAGTGCGCGTGTAAAGCAAAAGCAAGTCTCATTAGAGAGGTTAAAGATCCATTTTCTCTCTCTCAATCAGTCTGCTCTGTGTGTGCATGCGTCATTGGACAATGTGCCACACACACACACACACACACACACACACACACACACACACACACACACACACACACAGACCCCTCCTACACAGGCACACACACATTCTTTCTCTCTGCTCTACACAGAAACACTGCTCTGTCGTGATTCTTTTCAAAGGTAAAGTGCAGGTTAATTTGTTTTCTATTTACTTTACAGCAATGAGAGAGAATGATTTCTTATTTATTTTTCTGATAAAACAATGTTTTTGTTGTGTGCGTGCGTGTGTGTGAAAAGATTTGAGGAAGGGTAACTGTGTAAGATGAGAAGGGGGAGAGGTTTTACTTTAGCTTCACACACATACACACAATCATACAGCGCCTGCGCGCACAAACGGAAACATCTGTCTGGATTTATTTTTACTTTTTTTTAAAGGTAAAGTACATGTTATTTTGTTTTATTTTTACTTTATATTTTGTGTTAATTATTTTTATGTATTTATTTTTGGGGCTGTGGAATAAATACTTTGAGATTCCATTATTTCTTATGGGAAACTTTGAGTGTTTTGAAATACGAGCCCGCTTCCGTAACGAATTATGCTTGTAATCCAAGGTTCCACTGTATCATTCTCAGGCCCGGCTACAACTAGCCATACACACTGTGTTGTTCATTGATAAATGGCAAATCTTGTTTACCTAAGGCCTAGTTTATTTGACTCATGATCTACTTTTAGATCAGCATATGATGTTTTAAGATGGAAGAGAAATTTACCATGCAAACAGTATTTCTGGTACAAGTAATTCCTGATGACCTCCTGCTTACACACAGCTTTTTTATTAATTAATGTGAACTATTATAAATTTGTAAACAATTGTTTTATATCTGACTACGTCAGAATTAGAAATACAAAACAAATGCTTCTCCTGACACAGGAATTGCTATGTATTCTGTACTCTAGTCATTAAGCACCTCCAGCATCTCTCTGAGGAATATCAGTTCATTGCACAGTTCAAGATTCCAAACACTCAATCAGGGATTAAGTGTCTGAAAAGAGAAACTATGGTCAGTGAGTGGAAAGATTCTGGGCTTCGAGGCTGTCTATTGTTACAGGAAAGTCTTTTTGCAGAGAACTGGCAGAGTATGGAACAACGCCAGTCAACTTTGGACTAATCATTCTCCCATACTGGTTCATGGTGCTCAGTAAGCACACATACAGTAACACTGGGAATTAGAGCAGAAAGGAACCAAATCTCAGTTCACACTTTATGCTTTGCCTTTAATTCAATAGAGTAAATCATGGCTTCCACTGCTGTTTAGACATTTAATTCCCCATCTGCAACTTCTCTCTTATCCTCAGTGGCATCTGGATTCAACCTGATTTGACTCTGGAAATGAATGGAACCATTCTGATTGGGTTTGTTCACCACATGTGAAGGAAGAAGGCAGTAATTCCCATCCTGTGATGTCTCTGCAATTATTTGGTAGTGCAAAATGCCTTGTGTTTGAAACATGCTGAACTCCAAATTCCACTGCAGTACTGCTGGTGATATCATTGCCTACAGTATACACAAAAAAGAAAATCTCTCTTTTTCACTCTCTACTTCCGACAGTTTCAGGTTTAGATGTGAAACAATAATACAAGTTATTTCATAAGTTATAAAGGTTTGTAAAATCATATTCTATGGTGTTTTCTGTTGATAGATTTAAAAAAAGAAGAATCTTTATGGGAGACACAAATGTTAAACAGTGCTCCTCACTTTTAGTGACATTACAGTAGGAGTTGGAGCCTTTAACAGTACCCTAAACTGCTCAGTTACTGTATGTGCTTGGAATAAATTATACCATATTTTAAGTCATTCTACAAAATGTAATAAAATATGCAAGAGTCGCAAAAAAATTTTTTTGCTTACATGGTTATATGGAAAGGGTGGGCTTCCTTTGGCAAATTGCATCTTTTGTTTGCATATTCATAAAAAATTGTTAACATACTATTGAAGAGTTTGATGAATGTACAAATGTGCCAAATTTTAGAAATCTTTCCAGATTTAATCTCTAACCCATTCAGTTTTAACTGACTAATTAGGCAGGTCAAGAATTGCCATCGGAAATAAAATTTCCACCATGTAATAAATTCTCTTCAAACCTACAGTAGTGTTAACACTCAACAACTTTGGGCACCTTTAAGTAGCAGGCGGGATATCTGAAAATGAAGCTAACTGATGCCTAGAGAGGAGATGAAACCTTATGAAAATATTGTTTAAAGCAAATTTCCACCATAGGAAATGTCATTAATAAATGGCACTATGCCAGAGATATTTTGGAAATTGGTGCTATGGACTGATAAATGAAACCTGTTTAAGGGTCCAACTTCTAACATTCATTGCTATAATCACTAAATGTATGTTTGGAAATAGAAGCATTTGATGAAAAGAATATCTTGTCAACTGTTAAGCATTAGGGCGGATCTATGCTTTGGTGTTGTGTGGCAAGCAGTAGTACAGGTTACAGTACAGTACATTGTACAGGTTAATTGAAGAATAGATTAATAGCAAAAAATTCCAGAAGCAAATGAGACAAAATCAATTAGGATATAAAAAATGATTGACATGAAATTAAAGACAAAACTTTATTGTCATTGTAGTGATGCCACTGTAATTTGTTTGGTGGCTCTCAAAGACCAGCAGCAAATAATAAACGTAAGAATAAACAACAATAATAAATATATGAATAAACAAAAGAATAAGCAACAGAAAGGCTCCAAAACATGTTGGACACCAAAGCCTGACATGCCCAGGGCTCACCAGACAAAGAGCCCAAGACTTCCAAACTAGCCAAAACCCAAACTGATTAAGCCTGTGAAATGAACAAAAACTTTTTGATGCACGGAGGCCCACCCCGCAACCAACAGCACCCAAAGTATGTCCTACACTTCAGTTCACCCCCAGATCTCCCATAGAGTCACACACCATGAAGCCAGAGCTGCCCAGGTGATACAATGGGAACCCAAAACCTACTGTAGCTGGCTTTGATGTTACCATTTTTAATGTTATGGTTGATCAGTGGATATGTATTCAAAACCATTTGTGAAAATTTTAGTTTGTCCCTGAAGTCAATGTTTTGAAAGGAGAAAAACTGGGCAAGTTTAATGATTGGAGTGATTTTGACAAGGGCCAAATTGTGATGGCTAGACGGCTGGATCAGAGCACCTCCAAAACTGCAGCTTTTTATGGGATGTTCCTGGTCTGCAGTGGTCAGGACCTAAAATGGTGAACCAGCAATAAAGTCATGGTGTCCAAGGATCATTGATGCATACAGGGAGCACACTGTGCATCTCAGTTTGTTGCATATGGGGCTGCATAGCCACAGACCGGTCAGTGTGCCAATGCTCACCTGTATCAACTACCAAGAGTGCCTACAATGAGCAAGTGAGCATTAGAACTGGACCACAGAGCAATGGTAGAAGGTGACCTGGTCTGATGAATCACATTTTCTTTTATATCATGTTGATGGCTGGGTACGTGTGTGTGTCACTTACCTGGGGAAGAGGTGGCACCAAATGCACTACGGGAAAAAGACAAGCCAGAGGATGCATTGTAATGTTTTTGCCAGTTTCTTGTGGGAAGCCTTGGGTCCTGCCATTCATGTGGTTACTTTAACACATATTACCTATCTAAACTTTGCTGTTGCCCAAGAACACCGCTTCATGGAAACAGTAGTTCCTTATGCCGATGGCCTCTTCCAGCAAAATCATGCCCCCAGCCCAGCAAAAATGGTTAAAGAATGGTTTAAGAACAAAACAACAAGTTAAAAGTGTTGCCTTGACCTCCAAATTCTCCAATCAAGAATCCAATCAAGCATCCTTGGGATGTGCAGGAAAACAAGTGCAATCCACCTTGCCGGAAAGGGTGAAATACTCAATATTAGGCAGGTAGTCATAATGTTGTGGCTGATTTCTGCTCTTAAATTTAAACACCCTGACAGAATTGTGAAATATTAATCCAGATGTTCCAATCATTCATATATAATTATTATAAATATAATTTTGGGATAGTTGTGTCAAGTCAGTTATTATCAAATAATTATGTGAGCCCTGGTGAGTCGGGTCGCTAACTAAAATAGCTGACCTGACAATATACACACAAGCTGTCAAACAAAGTGTAAATGGCTATTAAGGTTAAGTTTCCATGCTTGTGACTTGTTTGAATGTAATTAGAGTTTTATATATGTAATAGAGCATTTTATAGCCAATGAGTATTTGAGGTTTTGAAAGACCAATGCATATTTCATCCCGTGCTGCAGTGACTTCGTTTAATATTGAGCCTGCAAAAGATCTGGCAAAGATCTACAGTAGCTGAACTTTATAAATCAGGAATAGGTTATAAAAAGATATCCAAACATGTAAAATTTGAAAATCTCAAGTGTTGAAACTCTGATAAAAAAAAAAGTGAAAAGTTAGAGGTTCTGTTAACATCAAGCAACAGGCAGGTAGACCAGCAAAGATTTTAACCACCATGACAATTGTGTGGGATGCAAATAAAAACCCACAACCAGCTTCAGCTAAAATACAGGCTTTTCTCCAAATAAGTGGTGTGGCTGTTTCAACACGCAAAATAAATAAGTACTAAAACATGGGCTGCATGGTTTAGTTGTCATAAAAAAAGTTATTGCGCCAATGCCAAAAACAGCGACCTTCTATGTGCCAAACATCACGAAGACAAGCCTCAAGACTTCTGGCAGAAATTTATTTGGAGTGATGAGACCAAAATGTACTGTAACTGTTTGCCACAGCCATAAATGCTATGTTGTGAGAAGAGTCAACAAGGCGTATGATGAGTACACCATCCCTACTGTGAAGCATGGAGGAGTTTTTCCAAATTGATAGCAAGATGAATGCAGTGTGTTATCAAAAATGACTTGAGGCCAATTTGCAATAATCAGGCCAGAATCTGCGCATGGGATGCACTTTACATTGCAACAGGGCAGTGATTCAAAGCACAAGAACAAGATGACCCTTTAGTGAAGAAAAGGAAGAGAAAAGTGAATGTTCTGCAGTGGCCATCACAGTCTCCTGATCTCATTTCAGGTTATATTATCTCAAAAATAAGAATGAGAATGCTTTTCAAGGTATACAGAGCCTTCACAGTCAACGATTCCTGTTTAGATAAAATAATCAACAGCAGACAGCTGGGCAGGCGTCACTCAAATTGGACATGCCCAGATTATGGATAACTTTGTGTTTTCATATAATTTTTAACTGACAAGTTATATACAGTAAACCTTCACCACCATACAGTCATCATTTTTTTCCCCGTATCATTCTGTTGTAAAGTTGGGCATTTTAACATGAAAGTCTACAGTATGGGGATGTACTGTACAGTACTCACTTTTGGAGCCAGCCCCCAGTGGATGTTTTGGGTTGGCCTCAGAAATTTCAGAACCAGAGTGAAATTTCAGAACTTCACATGGTGAAATTGTTAAATGTTCTGCTATACTCTATAGTTACAAAAACTTCAAACATTACTTTCCTGAAATATAAAAGTTCTAGCATTTTTAAGTCTGATTCCCTCTAAAGAGTGAAAGTTACATTTAAGGATTGATTAACATCATGAGAATTGCAGATACATGGTCTATACTGTATCAAATTACAAACGGAATTGATTATACTTATGCTTTTGAGGGAACTATACATTTTTCAAGACAAACTAATTTTTCTGTGTATCAGTAACTCTTCTATCATCTTAACCGTGGCCACTAAATGTGCATGTAGCCACAGAGGCTGTACTTTTACATCCCACAGAAAAAACAGAAAGGAAAAAATCTCAGTTCATGTTTTTTGGCATTATAAAATTGTACTAAAATATTCAAAACAAAGAAATTGTTTCTGAAGCTTCTTACCGGGATGCATGTTTTTTCTACTTTGCCATATACGTACAGTAGGTGCCCTCTTTAAATACAAGACTGCATTCATAAACACATTCATACAAGCATGGGCAGGTTTTTTCGTTAGTTGCTAATTGCCTATTTGTTTTTTAAGCATCTGTTGTGGGTATGTAGGACCAGGGGTAGCTCAGTGGTAAAGGCATTGGACTACAGTTCGGAAGATCCCAGGTTCAAACCCCACAACCACCAAGTTGCCACCGTTGGGCCCTTGAGCAAGGTCCTCAACTGCTCAGATGTGTAATGAGATAAAAAAAAAAAAGTAAGTCGCTCTGGATAAGAGCGTCTGCCAAATGCGTAAATGTATTGATCTTTCAATGTTAGTTATTTCACCCCTAAAATCATAATTACCAGGGATCAGATGGGTTGTCAGCAGTAGAGCCCTAAAATATAGCTGTGAATAGTTTGTTTCTTGCCAGAAGAAACAAATGCCATACTAATTCTAGTATGGCTCAGTGAAAATGACCTGCTGACCTTCAGTCAACCAAGCTGTGTTTTGGAACATTGTCAAAGCACAAAGAGACCAAGAAAACATGGTGCAAAATGACTTGACACTCTGGACTGCAAACCGTACTGTAACTACAATAAGAAATATTAAATATTAAATGGTCTGTTAAATTGTCACTGAACCTCATACATTTCATATTACTGTAGATATTATGAAGTCAGACCAAGACTATGGTCCATAATAACCTGACTAATGAATAATCTTGTGTGATTTATCAGTATGATGCATAATATTTAGTAACATAAAAAATGCCAGCACTGACTTCATCTAGTCCCTCTTACATACAGTATAATACGTTTGAATGTAACTTCCGAGTTCTTTCCATTATGCTCTGCCACATTTTGTACACTTTTAAATGAATACGAAATTGCAGTAAAATGTATGTAAAATCCTAAAAGCTAGCATAATCAACCAATGATCAATATGCACACATGGGTAACAACGACATACCAATATGTTGCATAACAATTAAATTTTTTAAAAAATAGGAATAAGTTTGGCAAAGGAGTAATACCTAATACAGTATAACTCATTTAAGGCTCTTACTGTATATAAATATATAATGTAATTGGGAGTAATAGAGATGTTCTCATACAGTATGAGGACAGAGGGGTCTCATGAGGCGACAAGAAAATGAATGGCTCTGTTATGCTGTAGAGGCGTTTACTTTGTATGGTGAATGTTATGGTAATATTTTGTCCTGGGGATTGCAGTCTATGGCAAGCAAGTAGGCCATCGTGTGAATTCCACATCACTGAAATACACCCAAAGAGCTCACTCTGGGAACTGAACTGAATGGAGACTTCCTGCAGTTATTCCTCCAAATATCATCCCGGAGCATGAGTAAATGCAATTGCATGAGGGTGTGGTTCTGGCTAGCAGCTTAATGGCATAGTCATATTCTCTATGAGGGGCTAGGCCACTAGTTTTAGTCTTATTAAATACCTCTTGGAACTTGTGGTACATGGGGAACATAAATGGAGCATTGGTTTTCGAGGCTCTCCACTGTGACCAAAATCAGGAGAATTTAAGGAAGGTGGAGGAGACATTGGTGAATGCAATGGAATGACCATTGTTTGGTTTCTTTTTCATGCCAAAATACTTGTTAACCATGATGGTGCATCCAGGGAAAACCTTAGGTAATTTTGAATATGGTGACTGTGACCAGTAGCAAGATGTATTCCTGGTGAAAGGTGCTGATCTGGAGAAAAAAAAATGGTTGGATGCACCTTGTGAATGTTCCAGCCCCAATATAGACCCTCCATCGATGGTATATGCCTTTAGGGGATGCTGTAGAGGCAATGTGGGAATGTTATGTTTATTAATGTTTCTTGGCCCATTAAGTTGCTTGAAGCTCCAGAGTTGATTAGCACATTATTTAAATATATTTTCTTTCTTTCTAAAAGTTTAATGTAAAAGACAGGTCACACAAACTTGGGGCACTAGTGGAGTTGGTGGGGCCCTCCGTGAAGCAGGGTTGGATCATAACTTTGTTTTGGAAAGTTCATTAAGTCATGGCAACAATAAAACAGAGCCATCTCCTTTCTTTGATTCTCTCTCTCAAAAACAAAATTTGGCTTGGCCCAGTTACAGGGGCTCAGAATGTTCAGTGTAAGATTCAGGGTTAATTGCCCCTGGTGAACTTGGCAATAGATGAGGTGGTCAAAACAGAAGTCAATAAATAAAACACTGAAGGCACAGTTGGTCATTATAGCAGGCCAGCTCCCTCAGCACTTCTGAGTTAAGACCCTGCTGAAAAGCAGCTTTGACTGGTGGTTCATTCCATTCTCTGCCAGCCAGCAAACTCAGTCAGGGGTTGATCAAACACTGCTCCCATTTCTGATTCAAATAAGTCCAATTCCATGATAAGTTTTTTTGAACAGATTGGGAGACTTGGGACTAAAACAGGAATGAAGCTGAAGCCCAGGTTACACCTCTGATAATAGTTGGCCAACCCCAGGAATTATTGAAACTCTTTCGCCATCATGGGGACGAATGATGTAGTGGCTCTGTGTAGAGCCTTGTAAGTGAGAAAAGTCATTTTGGATCATACTATTAAAATAAGGGAGAGGAAGTCTTGGTAAGCTCAGACACAGAGATATGAAGCATTTCTTTGCAAAGTTACTGGTGGTGAATGGTCATTTAGAAGGGGTATGGTGACATAAGGTGCACTGTGTTTTGGCATCTGTGAACATGCCGGTGAAGTGTGAAGGTGTGCTTCTGACTGTAGTTCATGCTGGCCATGTCTGTAGTAGGGCTGTGTGGTAAATCAACTTTTTAAGGTACAGTATATGGTAATATTTTGAAGCATGGTATAGGATGAGACAATAACAATTATATGAGATGTCTCAAATTCTCTCCAGAAAAGGCTGGTGTGTGCAGGTTTTTTTTTTTTTATTTTAACCAAGGAGAATCCACCTTCAGAATATACTGTAGGTTATTGTTGCATTACATGAAGCGTGTATCTCTCCTCTCCCACACTATCTCTGCAGTTCTGCCCCTCTCCCTGTATGTCTGCACACAAATTTGGAGTTTACATGACTGGTACAGTACTTTCTTTTTAAAATATGTGTGCTAGTGTGACCGGATAGCATTACATATAAACATCAAAAAGTTGCGATGGAAACAGGACATCAGCACAGTATCAGCAGCACTGTAAACTGGTTATATGTTGTGCCTCAAAGCCTTTACACCCTGAAAAGTCTTCTGCCCAGAAAGAAAGCACATATTGTATATATAATTTATATTTTTAGGACAACTCTGGGACTCTACCCTAGTAGAAAAATGTTCCACTTCGTCAGATGGTGTAGACCTATTATATGTTATGTTCTATTTTTTTTGTTTGTAAAGTATTTATAAAGTTTGGTATTTTTATTGATGTATTTAACTATTTATCTCATGAGATTTATCAAATTTTTTCATAAAGGTTGTACAACAGCGAACCAATCAGCAACGCCGTGATACCCTTTGCTGGAGGCTAACTACCGGATAAGAAGGAAACGTAACGCATGTAAACAAATAAAGCTTCATACCTTGCTGAAAATTGGTGCTCGATTCATAACTAAACAGTAAGATTAAACCCAAGGCTCTGCTCTTGTGACTTTCTCAGGTCTAGTAAACATTACTAGAAGAACTCCATTAACTTTCACCCTCTGAACACCCTCTGTTTGTGTGTATGTGTGCATGTGTTTAAGTAGCGTAGTTTTATGCATCGTAGGTTAGTTCAATAAATTCTTGTTTCTTTATAAAGAACTGTTGTCTAATGTATTTTAAAGTTTAATTAATAACTGCTAAATACTAGATTTTGTGTTATCATCAGTGGCCATGTGATAAGCAGAACTGGTAGGAATACACTAAATTGTGCTAAACGCTGGACGGATAGTCTATAATGTACATTATAAATTTTAATTCAGTTATTCAAATTAACCTGAATCGTTAAAGATTCGATACACCTCTGACGCAGAGCTAAAACACTACATATTAATGGTGAAGAATGCGACAGTCATTCATTGTCATTATTATGTAAACCTTACAAGGCTTTTTATTTTACATATTTTTCATTTACAGTATGTTTTAAAAAAGGAATGAAACCCTGCCATGGCATTTTATTTTGTTTTAATTTGATTTGCAAATGAACACTTAGTCCATTTCATATTGTTTCAAATATTGTGATAAGTACAGTTGACTGTATATTATGTATTGTTATTCAGTATAAAAACACAGAGATATCCAAATTTCCCACCTCTCTGTAGGCTGTGGTGGGTTATGGAGGCTGGATTTAAGCTAATGTTGATTTTTATTTCATTAGTCAACCATTTGTGTCCTGATGACCATTTATATTTTGATAAGTGTTTAATTCTTGATTTGATTAGATGTGCAGCCCTAATAGTATAAAACATCCTAATGATTTAGATGCTGGCATCTACAGCTCTTACTATTGTGCAAAATATATTTAATAAATAATGTAATGACAAAAACAACAAAAGCTTAATGTTATTTTTCAAAGTATTCATATGAATTTTATTCTTACTCTTTCTTTGTTATGGAGCACTCAATAACAACAGATTTGTTGCCTTAGCACTAGGTATTTGGGACATCACCAAGCAAATACTGTACCTTTACTATCAGAAAATGTGTTCCATGAAGGCAGCAGTAAAATACAGCTGACAGGTAGAAACAATAACTAAATTATCATTTATTAGCACAATTAAGCCTTTAATTTTGTATACGTAAGTGTTATTTCCTTCAACCGAACAGCCATTGGTGTGCAATGCTTAAATTTGGTGGGAATAAGAGAACAGTGTGAATTATAGATGCTTAATTATGATCACTGAGCCTAAACTAAATGATTGTTGAGCTTTACTCCATTATTCCTTCTTGTCCTTGCTGATGTTTACTCTATACTAATGATTGGATTATTTGTATGTTTTTCCTCCTTCTTTTCTTGCTTACTGTTTATCGGTAACTAAAGCAACACCTACTGTACTCACATTCCAGTGTAAACTCACAACAATGTACACAAGCTATTTTTTATTCAGCGGTGAAAACTCTCTAGAACAGACAACAAAAAAATCTTGGTAGAATTTTTGCAAAAACATTTCGAGGTTTTTTACTGGTAAATTAATATCCCAGCAATTTCACATGACTGCGTATTTTTCATAGGAACAATTTGACCTGGACGTGCGATTGCTAATAAAAGAAGCAACTTTCTTCCAAAACCTTTTGAAAAAAATTTTGAATAATACAATTCCCCAGCAAAAGAAATCTACAACCCTGCCTAAGACGTTCACACTGGTCTAAGCTTAGCATTAGACTCTATGTTGCTATGTATGTACTGTATGTTGCTATGTGAATGAGTGTGTGTGTGTGTGTGTGTGCTCTGCGATGGATTGGCACGCTGTCCAGGGTGTACCCTGCCTCGTGCCCAGAGTCTCCTGGGATAGGCTCCAGGTCCCCGCGACCCTAAAATACAGGATAAAGCGGTATAGAAGATGAATGAATGAATGAATGTTGCAGACATTGTAACACAATTGATATCAGGTTGTTTTTGTTTTTAAAAGTTAAAAAACCTTGATGAAATTATGTTGGACATGGATTACATGACATTGGGATAACGCTGAAAGAAAGAACCAAACACAAGTTTACAGTCAAATACGTCTTCAAAACAATCTGAAATGCTTATAATAGTTTTTTCCTTTTGTTCTGAAACTCGCCTGATGGCTGCATGAGAGTAGTAAGTGCTATCCACTAGGGATGTTACAAACATGAGAAAAAGACAAACATTTTCTTTTAATTTAATATAATTTTTTTTTTGGAAACATAAACTGATACAAACCTGTGATCGCTAGCAAACTGATTTCCTGAGCACTAAAAGTTAAGGAAGGCACACGAAGGCTTAATGCTTGTACAGTATATACAAGCATTAGCTTTACATTAATCAAAGTACAAAGATATTCAGTGTACTGTTATTAAACGTAAACACTAACTGTACAGGTTGTTGTTTGAAAAATAATATTCTATCACTCATCTGAGTTAGGCTGTAGTGGGTGTTTATCAGGTTTTTTTCCCTTTGTAGTGGTTTTCATTTTTTTTAATTATATGGATAAAAATCCAAGGAATCAGAGAGCTAAACTGTATCTATTTGAATCATACAGTAATGGGACCAAACCGGAGACCTTGTACTGATTAGGACAGAAAAAATATACGTATGCACCAACACCTCTAAAATCCACTGATCCACCAGAGAACCTGCTGCTGTTGTTAGTAAATGCACAACAGCAAGCACCACATAACTCCTCAAAGAAAAAAAAACCTAGTACAGGTTACAAAAAACATTAAACTCCATTAATCACAGATGGAAATGGCTTATGGCCATTCAACTCTGACCTCTCTTACTAACACGTCACTTATGCTTGAAGAACTGCCATTCATTGGATGTTGTACAGTACTAATTTTCACACCATTCTGTGTTTCTCTTTTCATACAGTATCCATCTCTGGCACTGACAACCATGCCATAGTCAAAGTCATTGGGTTGAGACCTTTTCCCCATTCTGGTTTTTGAAGTGAATATAAACCGAATTACTTGACCTGTATCCGCATAATTTTTATTTAGTGTGCTGCTTCAAAATGGTAAGATAACATTACCATCAATGTGCGGTACAGGTGTTCCTTATTACAGTATATGTACAGTATCACCCATATAATAACAACCATGATTATATCACCATTTTTAATGTTGCTTCAAGTAAACATGAAGCAATTTTTTCACACATACAATGTACAAATTTTATTTATAAATGAAATATTAAGATTAATTCCAACGTGTGCACATGATTAATGATACAGTCACTGCAACGCTCACTTAATCCCTTTCCATTCCTTGGGTAAAAAGCAATTTTCCCTGTGTGGGTTTTCAGCTGTGATTTACTGTACACTTTTTCAATATTTCACAAGTGTGTGAATTTTCCCGGTTCTTTAGGTTCGTAGCATACTATCACAATTCACTCTGGTTCAACAGCTAGATTACATTAAATTAGACTGACATTTTTACAAAAGGACACAATAATAATGATTTTACAATATGGGATACAATCACAATGTGAAGCATGTAAAGAATTTCACAGTGATTGTGTGGTGACTGCTGTAATTGTTTCTGGCAGAACAGAGAGGCAGCTGGATTATTGGATACACACATATAAAACTGAAACAGTAGAGCTGATTTTGGTTTCAATATATCAACTGGGGGAAAAAACATGAATCTGCAATCCTTGCTAAAAAGGAAAAGAAGAAAAGGAAAGGAAGAAAAAAAAGAAATAGGCTGCTGAAATTATTAAACTAAGAGTATGATGCCAGCTAGTGGAGAAAATTGGCAGCTGCAGGTTCAACATTTTATAAAGTGGAATACACAAATGCTTACATTTCCAGTTAACATTGTGTGATAACATTTATCTTGGTTAGGGTGGCGGTGTTGACTCCGTAGCTTATGCCGTAAACACTGGATAAAAGGCGACAACACCCCCTCAACACACACACACACACACACACACACACACACACACACACACACACACACACAAACATTCATACCTACAGTATGGCAGTTTAGAAACCAGTTCATTCAACAGTATGTTTTTAGGATTGTAAAAGAGACCCAGATTACCTAGATAATCTACTGTATCATGTTTGTATTATCATTTATGTATTCACATGGGATGTTTGAAAAGCACAGATAGGTTAAAAGGAAATACACAGAGATGCTGCTGTATTGAACACATTCAAATGCCACACTTGAATTGGCACATTGTGGACACTAGAGTGCTCTGTTGCTATACTGTATGAGTGCACTGGAAAGACTCAAGAATCACTTACTATAGGTCCAGGTTGTGCTTTTTACAAGAAAGCTGCACAATTTGGATGAAATGTTGCACTGCTTGGTAATTTTTTTTGGTAAAACTGTAATAAACATTAAAGTATATACATATATAAAAACACATTAATAAAACTCTGATATGGTGCATAAAAGTACTTACATGTGACGGTTGACCCCTAGAGGGCGCCTAACGCCCGGGTTTGGGTTTTGTTTTGTAGTTTGGTTTATGTTTAATGTTAAACTTCAGTTCCCAGTTTGCACCTCGGTCAGGTGACGTAGAAGCTCACCTGAACCGAGGTAAGCCAATTAGTAATTGATTTATGTTTAGTTCTATAAATAGCCTGACTGAATCTCAGTCAGGCGTCTAGCATTAGTCGTTTTAAGTTTAGTTTGTGTTGGAGGGATTTTGCTTGTTTAATGCTTTTGTTTGAAAGTAAAAATAAAGAACTCTGTTGAACCGTCAGCTCGCCTCCGCGATCATGCCTCGCACTCACCTCCGACGCAGACACCGTAAGAAACGTGACAGAATGCTAGACCTACCCAGAGGCATGGCGGAGGATCTCCTCCTAGGGAATTACTCGGGAGGAGAAATTATCATCTCCAACGAGCTGGCGGAACTGCTGGAGGCCGGCGAGGAGCACGGCGAAATAGAAGTGGAGCAGGGATGGAGAAACGGCGAACACATTGAGCCGGTGAGCTCAGGGAAGGACAGCATGACAGCCAGAGAGAGACAGGCGAGGCGAAGCTGGGAAGGCTGCGGACCCGTCATCCGGCGCACACCGCCGAGAGGTGTAGCGGCCGAGGGAGAGACGGGAGGATTCTGCAGGCAGTGGGCGGAACGCAACGAGGAGTGCATTCATGACCTGCGCGAGCAGGTGCTGCAGCTCCAACTGCAGTTCGTCCAGGTTCGGGAGAACCAAGCTGTAGTCCCGGAAGCGATCCCTCTCTCGGATCTGGACGATGCACTCCTCCCACGGCCACTGCCTGAAGGTGGCGCGGACAGCACACCGGAGCTGAGCACGGAGGACTGGACGCCGCTTCAGCACGGCGACGAGGTAGGCTTCTACAGGCAGTGGGCGGAGTCCAACCAGGAGCGCATTCGTGACCTGCGCGAGCAGGTGCTGCAGCTCCAACTGCAGTTCGTCCAGGTTCGGGAGAACCAGTCTATAGCCCCGGAAGTGATCCCTCTCCCGGGTCTGGACGATGCGCTCATCCCCCGACCACTGCCTGAGCCTGTCGCGGAGGAAGACTGCGCGCCGTGTCTGCGCGAAGAACAAAACGGCGCGTCCATCATCCAGTCTCCGTGCAAGCTAGCGAGCGCCGTGCACGCGCCAACGCTGCAATCGAGCGTCGTGCACGCTCCAACGCTGCAGGAGAGCGCCGTGCACGCTCCAACGCTGCAGGAGAGCGCCGTGCACGCTCCAACGCTGCAGGAGAGCGCCGTGCACGCTCCAACGCTGCAGGAGAGCGCCGTGCACGCTCCAACGCTGCAGGAGAGCGCCGTGCACGCTCCAACGCTGCAGGAGAGCGCCGTGCACGCTCCAACGCTGCAGGAGAGCGCCGTGCACGCTCCAACGCTGCAGGAGAGCGCCGTGCACGCTCCAACGCTGCAGGAGAGCGCCGTGCACGCTCCAACGCTGCAGGAGAGCGCCGTGCACGCTCCAACGCTGCAGGAGAGCGCCGTGCACGCTCCAACGCTGCAGGAGAGCGCCGTGCACGCTCCAACGCTGCAGGAGAGCGCCGTGCACGCTCCACCGTTGCAGTTGAGCGCCGTGCACGCTCCACCGTTGCAGTTGAGCGCCGTGCACGCTCCACCGTTGCAGTTGAGCGCCGTGCACGCTCCATCGTTGCAGTCGAGCGCCGTGCACGCTCCAACGCTGTCGAGCCCTGCACAAGCTCCAACGACCAAGACACCTGTTCTGCCGCCGCCTCCCGGCTTCGAGGATAGCGAGCTAGCACGCCAGCAGCCGCTGTCCCATACACCTGTTCTGCCGCCGCCTCCCGGCTTTGAGGATAGCGAGCTAGCACGCCAGCAGCCGCTGTCCCATGCACCTGTTCTGCCGCCGCCTCCCGGCTTCGAGGATAGCGAGCTAGCACGCCAGCAGCCGCTGTCCCATGCACCTGTTCTGCCGCCGCCTCCCGGCTTCGAGGACAGCGAACCAGCGTGTCAGCAGCAGCTGACCGATGCTCCTGTTCTGCCGCCGCCTCCCGGCTTTGAGGACGACGTTACGCTGCAGTCGAGCACCGTGCACGCTCCCGCGCCGCTGTCGAGCGCCGAGTACGCTCCAACGCCGCTGTCGAGCGCCGAGGACGCTCCAACGCCGCTGTCGAGCGCCGAGTACGCTCCAACGCCGCTGTCGAGCGCCGAGTACGCTCCAACGCCGCTGTCGAGCGCCGAGTACGCTCCAACGCCGCTGTCGAGCGCCGAGTACGCTCCAACGCCGCTGTCGAGCGCCGAGTACGCTCCAACGCCGCTGTCGAGCGCCGAGTACGCTCCAACGCCGCTGTCGAGCGCCGAGTACGCTCCAACGCCGCTGTCGAGCGCACTGCACGCTCCCTCGCCGCTGTCGAGCGCACTGCACGCTCCCTCGCCGCTGTCGAGCGCACTGCACGCTCCCTCGCCGCTGTCGAGCGCACTGCACGCTCCCACGCCGCTGTCGAGCGCACTGCACGCTCCCACGCCGCTGTCGAGCGCACTGCACGCTCCCACGCCGCTGTCGAGCGCACTGCACGCTCCCACGCCGCTGTCGAGCGCACTGCACGCTCCCACGCCGCTGTCGAGCGCACTGCACGCTCCCACGCCGCAGCCGAGCGCACTGCACGCTCCCACGCCGCAGCCGAGCGCACTGCACGCTCCCTCGCCGCCGTCGAGCGCACTGCACGCTCCCTCGCCGCCGTCGAGCGCAGTGACCGCTCCAACGCCGCCGTCGAGCGCAGTGACCGCTCCAACGCCGCCGTCGAGCGCAGTGACCGCTCCAACGCCGTCGTCGAGCGCAGTGACCGCTCCAACGCCGTCGTCGAGCGCCGTGCACGCTCCAACGCCATCATCGAGCGCCGTGCACGCTCCAACGCCGTCGCCGAGCGCCGTGCACGCTCCAACGCCGTCGTCGAGCTCTGCAAAAGCTCCAACGTCGTCGTCGAGCGCAGGGCACGCTCCAACGCCGCTGTCGAGCTCTGCAAAAGCTCCAACGTCGTCGTCGAGCGCAGTGCAAGCTCCAACGTCGTCGTCGAGCGCAGTGCACGCTCCAACGCCGCTGTTGAGCTCTGCAAAAGCTCCAACGTCGTCGTCGAGCGCAGTGACCGCTCCACCGCCGTCGTCGAGCGCAGTGCACGCTCCAACGCCGCTGTTGAGCTCTGCAAAAGCTCCAACGTCGTCGTCGAGCGCAGGGCACGCTCCAACGCCGCTGTTGAGCTCTGCACAAGCTCCAACGCAGTCATCGAGCTCTGCACAAGCTCCAACGTCGTCGTCGAGCGCAGTGCACGCTCCAACGCCGCTGTTGAGCTCTGCACAAGCTCCAACGCAGTCATCGAGCTCTGCACAAGCTCCAACGCAGTCGTCGAGCTCCGCACAAGCTCCTACGCCGTCGTCGAGCGCAGTGCACGCTCCAACGCCGCTGTTGAGCTCTGCAAAAGCTCCAACGTCGTCGTCGAGCGCAGTGCACGCTCCAACGCCGCTGTTGAGCTCTGCAAAAGCTCCAACGTCGTCGTCGAGCGAAGTGCACGCTCCAACGCCGCTGTTGAGCTCTGCAAAAGCTCCAACGTCGTCGTCGAGCGCAGTGCACGCTCCAACGCCGCTGTTGAGCTTTGCAAAAGCTCCAACGCAGTCGTCGAGCTCTGCTCAAGCTCCAACGCAGTCGTCGAGCTCTGCACAAGCTCCAACGCAGTCGTCGAGCTCTGCACAAGCTCCAACGCAGTCGTCGAGCTCTGCACAGGCTCCAACGTCATCGTCGAGCCCGGCACAGGCTCCAACGCAGTCGTCGAGCTCTGCACAGGCTCCAACGCCGTCGTCGAGCGCAGTGCACGCTCCAACGCCGCGGTTGAGCTCTGCAAGAACCCGAACAGAGTCGTCGAGCTCCGCACAAGCTCCAACGCAGTCGTCGAGCTCCGCACAAGCTCCAGCGCAGTCGTCGAGCTCCGCACAAGCTCCACCGCAGTCGTCGAGCTCCGCACAAGCTCCAACGCAGTCGTCGAGCTCCGCACAAGCTCCAACGCAGTCGTCGAGCTCCGCACAAGCTCCTACGCAGTCGTCGAGCTCCGCACAAGCTCCCATGCAGTCGTCGAACTCTGCCCACGCTCCAACGCCGTCGTCGAGCGCCGTGCACGCTCCAACGCCGTCGTCGAGCGCCGTGACCGCTCCAACGCCGTCGTCGAGCGCAGTGACCGCTCCAACGCCGTCGTCGAGCGCAGTGACCGCTCCAACGCCGTCGTCGAGCGCAGTGACCGCTCCAACGCCGTCGTCGAGCGCAGTGACCGCTCCAACGCCGTCGTCGAGCGCAGTGACCGCTCCAACGCCGTCGTCGAGCGCAGTGACCGCTCCAACGCCGTCGTCGAGCGCAGTGACCGCTCCAACGCCGTCGTCGAGTGCAGCACCAGCCCTGCCACGGCCGAGCACGTCACCAGCCCTGCCACGGCCGAGCACGTCACCAGCCCTGCCACGGCCGAGCACGTCACCAGCCCTGCCACGGCCGAGCACGTCTCCAGCCCTGCCACGGCCGAGCACGTCTCCAGCTCTGTCACCGCCGAGCACGTCTCCAGCTCTGCCACCGCCGAGCACGTCTCCAGCCCCGTCACCCAGCCTCCTGGTCAGGAGGTGGAAGGTAGAACATTGGGGTGGGTGTCCGGGGCCTCCGATGATGCTCCAGAGGAGCATTTTTTTTGGGGGGGTACTGTGACGGTTGACCCCTAGAGGGCGCCTAACGCCCGGGTTTGGGTTTTGTTTTGTAGTTTGGTTTATGTTTAATGTTAAACTTCAGTTCCCAGTTTGCACCTCGGTCAGGTGACGTAGAAGCTCACCTGAACCGAGGTAAGCCAATTAGTAATTGATTTATGTTTAGTTCTATAAATAGCCTGACTGAATCTCAGTCAGGCGTCTAGCATTAGTCGTTTTAAGTTTAGTTTGTGTTGGAGGGATTTTGCTTGTTTAATGCTTTTGTTTGAAAGTAAAAATAAAGAACTCTGTTGAACCGTCAGCTCGCCTCCGCGATCATGCCTCGCACTCACCTCCGACGCAGACACCGTAAGAAACGTGACATTACATCGCCCTGAATATGGCATAGTAGGTCGCAATGCTGGGTCCTTGGTTCCTCTGGGATCCTCCAGTTGTGCAACTAATCAGGTAGGTAGGTGGATTAGCCAATAAGTGTGAATAAGTGCATGGTGCTCTGTGATGTACAGGCATCTCATTAAGGGTGAATTCCTCCATCTTAACAGTATTGGCTCTAAATCTGTGACCCTGACCAAGATAAAGTTTTTATTGAAGAGAATGACAAGATATGATTTTGTCATTCCTTGGTATATTTGACACGCCCCATCTGCCACACCTTGCTGTTCAGATTTCACATTAGTAATCTAGTTGTACTAGTAATCTAGTACCCATGTGCATTTGTGTATATACACAATCTGATAGATGAAGTGGTGATACTGTATGCATTTGGTTGGGTTGCGATTTGTTGAATAAACACAAAGAAAGTTCTTGTATCATTAACTACATTTGTTAATATTGTCGCTTCAATGTAGATAAATGTGTAAATCGCAAACCAATTTAGTGGAATTGACTTTGATCCTATTAGCATATTATTATTTCAAGCAATCATTTCATAGATGCATTTAATAGTAAACTTTAAGCAAGTATTAAGCTCCTTCATTAGACAAAAAAGACTCCTTGGCAACCATGTCTGAATGGGACAGTCAAGTAGTTATGAATGCAAATTCTGGAAGTCCACTTCTGTGTACAGGTACTGTAGTTTTCACACCTGATGTGAACTGTTCCTGAGTACACATGCAGCATATTAAAGTCTACATTTTCAAATGAACCCACGTGTGGTTTGGTTATCCACGCAGAGATTTGGTATACTGTACAGTTATCACATTATTCTACCAAGCTGGACTTCACGTTCAAGTGCACTTAGATTTGAAACTGGGGTTAAACACAATGAAAAACACAATTCTGTCATGATTTTACAAATGCACCATAATTACTATTGTTTTTGTTATTGTTCTTTGTGTTACTTACATTAAAGGTCGCCACAGAGAATAATCCTGTCCCCACATTTGATATCGCCAAAGGTTTTACACCGGATGCCTTTCCTGACACAACTCTTCCATTTTTATCTGTGCTAGGAGCTGGCACTAAGGGTGTCCTGCAACCCCAGTGGCTTGGTGTGGGACAGTGGTTGGGATGCAACCCCAGGCCATCCACATGGAAGACTGTGAGATCATATTTGGTTAAACACACTATTTTAGCCTATAGGCTGGTTATGATTTGGGGTTGTTGCCAGCAAAATTATGTAATCATACACTTTTCAACTGTCACACACTTGTTCAATGCTTGTACAAGACCTAACCAATTGGCTGATTCGTTAAAAAAACCAAGAAGTACAACGACTGTAAAGAGTTTAGACACAGTGGTTAGCTAGTCGGATTTCATTATTGCTACTAAAAACATTATACCATTTTCTAGTAAACACTGAATTATAAAAGTAACTTGTTTTTTATATAGGCCTTTAAAAATATGGCACTGCTATTTTGCCTTCATATGGTGACTATCAACTTGATATCAAACCACCAAAAAGTAAATACTGGGATACATTTTTGTGTATCTCCAAAATATCTTCACACATCCTTTTTTGCCATATCGTTGAGTTTCTGTGGTGAAACTCAAACTGAGTGTGGGACCAATATAGAGGTCAGTTCAGGCCACATGTCTGGCAGCAGGAAGGCAGTTTGAATGCATGTCAGGCATCTCCACATGGGTTCCAACCACGAGCTTCTCCTTGAAGCCCGCTGTATAAGGTTACTATGAAAAACTGCGGCAAGCACATTGAACTTCACAGCAGTGAACCGCCACTTTTCACACATCACGTGATAAAGATCAGCGTTGCTTTACTATTTGCTGTTCATTTCCATTATTTGGTCCACGGTCCAGTATTCGTGATTTATGGAGTGATGTCCAGGGAGCGACAGTGCAGTGGATTTGATAGGCTACTGGTTTATACGATAAAGCAATCTCATGTCTAATATGTTTCAGCATGGAAAATATTGTATATTTAAATACTGTATATTCTTTGATTTTGTCATAATTTTTTTTTAGGTATATCAGTTTAACCTGCTGATGTAGAATGAAAGGTTTTACATGTGTGCTTAGACACCTTGGAGTTTGCACATTCTCTCCGTGCTTGGTAGGTTTCCTCCGGGTATTTCAGTTTTCTCCCACAGTGCAAAGATCATGCAGACAGGAGGTCCTACAATGGTTGTAAAAAATGAAATTAATGTGTGGCAGATTAAGATTTAGAGTGTTATCATAATAGATAAGACTGTTTCATTCCTTGGTACATTTGACACCCCCCATCCGCCATCCCCTGCTGTTCAGATTTCACTAGTAATCTTGTTCAGTACCCAGATGAATTTGCATATACTATATAAACCCTCTGATAGAGTAAGTGGTGATATGCAGTTGGTTGGTTTGCAATTTTGAAAAACACAAGTAAATAAAGAGTACACTTGTATCATTAACTACAGTGTGTGGCATTTGTTTATATTTTTGCTTTTATTTTTATTTCCCACTCACTCACTTAGTGTCTATACTGCTTTATCCCCTATACAGGGTCATGAGGGGCCTGGAACCTTATCCCAGGAGAGTAGAGTACGAGGCGGGATACACCCTGGATAGGATGCCAATCCATCGCAGGGTACACACACTTACACTCACATGCTCATTCACACCCTACAGGAAATTTGTAAATGCCAATTATCCCAATCTGCATGTTTTTCGTACTGTGGGAGGAAACCGGTGAATCAGGAGGGAATCCACAAAGCACGGGGGAGAACATGTAAACTCCATGCATACAGACTACGAGGTTGGATTCGAACCTGGAAACTGGCCGTGCAAGGTGATAGTGCTAACCACTAAGCCACCCACTGTGCTGCTTAATTTATATTTCTATTTTCGCTTCTATTTGATTGTAGATAAAACGTGCCTATCACAAGCCTCACTACTACAGTACTAATGTACCTGCCTATTATTATGTGAAGCGAGGATCTCATGCATGAATTTAACATTCATTAGACCAAAGAGACCCTTTGGTAAGCACGTTTGAATGGGACAGTTATGACGGTACATTCTAAACAGAAGTATTTAGGGAATAAATCCAATGATCAATGAATAGTTGGACTACGGAGGTTCAATATATGGATGGATGAATGGAGGGATTAGACACCTTGGCAGAAATGAATGATGTGGCAGCAATCACTACTGATCAGAGACTGTTGAGAAATAAGATGCAGAAAGTAATACGTGATGATGATGATGATGATGATGATCGCTGAGTGGCGTGTTCATTCGGAGGCGCGCAGTGCTGTGTATTGTGAGCGGACCGTGAGGAATGCATTGCGCTCTTCTCACTCGCTTTGGCCACGCCGCCTGTCCAAGTAAGGGATCCGTAACGTCCGGCCACGCCGTCTCATTGAGGCTTATTCTGTCCGGTACATCAACTAGTTCCCAGAATCCTCCGCGAATCAGTCGCAGGTTAGCCGCTTATCAGGTTGGGTTTGAATGAGCGCGCGCTAGACGGAGCTGCGCGCGGACACGAACAGTTCAGTTCAGCACGGGACGCGTCGAAATACCAGTTTCAGACCATTTGTTATTCGATTTGTTATTCATTTATTTCAATCATTCTGCTCCTGTATCCGCATGGTGATTACTGATATATAGAAACAGAGAGAGTCATGAAGGTTTCAGACGCCACAAATCAGCCCAAGTGCGCTGCGAAAATGGAGAGCGACTCGGGCTGCGGTGCGCAGCGGCATCACCTCAGGAGCGCCACCGCTGCGATCCCGTTCGCTTTCTCCGTCGCGTCCGTCGCGTTCTGCATCATCCTGGGGATTCAAAACAGTGACATAAAGAACAGAATGCTCGATTTGGAGGGCAGCAACGGGGAGCGCGTTTTACACCCGTTTGCCGAGGTTTCCACGGACGAGTTTAACTCAATGGTACAGGAGAGAGTGGACGAGGTCCTGTCACAGGTAACGTAATGGAGCACATGCAGTTTTCTTTTATTCACTGTTTATCGCTTAATAATAATAATAATAATAATAATAATAATAATAATGAACCAGACGCTTAAGTTACAGTTGTTGGTTTTGCTTTGTTTTAGCGCTCCTATGAACATTTTGCACGCATAAGGACTGCACGTCAAGTCTCACCTGAATGCAACTGCCCACAAGGTAATGCTCATTGTTCACTAACACTATCACACTCCTCTACACAATAGAGTGATGTAAGGTGAGCAATGCACGATATAAGTAGCTGAGTTTGGAGATTGCACACATACAGTAATATGATTTTTTTCCTTCTTCTAATCAGCTGCTCCAGTATGTAGTAACTCCATGAGAGCGCACGGCTCACTAGTGCGCACTGCTGATTCAGAAACTTCCAGTTAAGATCACCGAGTTGGAAATTGGATCTGCATGGTGCTATTAAATATTCCCGAAGCTTTTGGCAAATGAGGCGCGTTAATGTGCCACGTGGGGCGCTGATTGACATTTAACTCGGCAAGGCTTCCTATGCTGAACATCCTCTACAAACAGAACAGCTGACTAGCATTTAGATAAGATTAGAAACGATTTGGAGCGTGTGAGGGACGCATGCAACGGTGTGAGGGATGCTGTACGAAATTGCACTTTTAAAGGATCGGACAAGTGTGCGTTGAAAGATGCAGACAGGTGGATGCTCTGAAGAACCATACTTCTATAAATACCTTTCAGGAGCCTATCTACAAGTTTTGTAAAGGGCGTGTGTGTGTGTGTGTGTGTGTGTTAGAGTCTGTTATCATCATACATTCTTGCCTAACCCTTTTCCAAATGACAGATCTAGTCCATTTTGCAGTGGACATGAAACATTTTAAATTGATATCTCATCATATGGTAGATTTATGGCGGCATGGTGGCTGTGTGGTCAGCACTGTAGCCTCATATCTCCAGGGTCCGGGTTCAATTGCTGCCTTGGGTCTGTGTTCATGGAGTTTGCATGTTCTCCCCATGGTTGGTGGGTTTCCTCTGCATTCTCTGGTTTTCTCTTACAGTCCAAAGATTAGGTTAATTAGCGTTCCCAAATTGCCCATAGTGTGTGAATGCGTATGACCGGAGGTCCTACCACGAATGATTTAGCACCCTGTCTACGGTGTACTCCACCTCATGCCCAAAGTCTCTAGAGATATGCTCCAGGCCACCCGTGACCCTGCATAGGGTAATCGGTATATAATATGAATGTATATTATAGATTTGCACAGTGCATGGTCCATTCTGTGGGTTTGTTGCTGGAAAGCTGAAGTGACCACAGACTGCCTCTGAAAACAAATGACTCGCTCAGTGCTAGCTGCTCATTTCTACCAGTAGATGGAAACACACATTCCTAGAAATAAGTTGAGGAATTTAAACTACATCTGATAGGAAGATGCATAATGAGAGATGTCAATTGGTTCCTGTATCTTGTGTCTAAATAACAACCGTTTATGAGGGAGGTATACTTTATTATGTTATAAAAATTGAAAATGAGTTGAAATCACCAGTTATTGCTTGATTAGTATGTCTGAAGTAGAATATACAATAATACAAAAGAAGCTTACAGTTTTGCACGCCCTAGTAAACATAGTGAGATACATTTGTATAAATCTGTGGTGCATAGCCTGTTATACATTAATCTATTTGGTCAGACCTACGTCTTAATGTACGAGCATGGATAAAAATCCAAAATATGATTTGGTAGTCTCTGTTCTAAATCTTTGTGCATAATTTGTATTTTTTTGCCAGGTGTCTGTTAAATGCAGAACAAATCATTTCACACCAGATGAACCATGCCAGCACCAAACTAACTTTCCCAACACCCTGCCAGTGGAATTTAGTGGCGAGATATGTTTTACAAGGCTTGCTGCTCTTTACAGTATATCGTGCACACATACACACATCCGGCCCAAAAACTTTTTGGTGGTTGACTCACTAACATAGAACAGTGCTGGGGTGAATCACAGTCTGTAGCTGATTCATAGCTTTTCTAGTATGGATTATCAGATCATCTTTTTATAACCAAAGCTGATTGAGCAGAAATTGCTCAAGTGAAGTAGAAAGGAAAATCAGACCAAGAGAGATTAAACAGGATTGTCTGAATTTTGTGTGTTAGTGTGTGTGTGTGTGTGTGTGTGTGTGTGTGTGTGAGAGAGAGTACGAGAGAAATATGCAAGGTGCACACCACCAAGGGCATCAATGTCATTTAGTGCTTTTTGCTTTTCTTTACTGCAAGAGCACACAATATGCATCAAAATCCATTACTCTTCCAGCAATGTGTCTGTCTTTGTCATCAATTTATATAAGCTTCAAAGAATAATGTGTCAAAATCTGGCTGTATTTGTTTTAGGATTTACACTTTCTTTTTTTTTTTGGTTTCTGTTTGTTTATCTCATTTTTTACAATCACTGTGGTCAGCGTTCCAAATAATTGCCTGTTGTTTAATAGGAGCATTAAAAACTGCCGTGCCCTTCTACTGAAATGTCACTTTTTCTTCCTTTGACCATCTCTATTTCTCTGACCAACTCTCGCTCTTGCTCAGTAATGCTTCAAAAAAACCTTGGCAGGTCAGATATGCTGGGGACATAGTATAATAGAATTTCCCACTGTTTATGTGGTTTTTCCTGAAAGTGGGTGTTGGTTTTGATAGTCAGGAATGTCTACTGGCAACACAAGATTTCTCATATTACTAATTTTTTAAGTATTGTCTTAATTCTAGCCAACCTTTATTGCCATCATTTGTCTTAGTTCATTTTCTCCTCTTATACACTAAACAGTGAAAGTTCAGAAAGTACCCAAAAGACAGCCATTGTCCATGGTTTATTTTGAAACTAGTGAATGTTTAACATGCAAACTGAAACTTAAGAAGAGGACAAATCATTTCAAGTATGAATTATATGCATTGCAGCGTTGTCTAAAAAATATCTGCAGCTCAGCTGCCTGACCATGTCAATCTAACTTTTGCAATTCTTCAGCCTGTTCAAAACAATTAAGCAGGTAATTAATAAGAAGCATGCGGACGTGAGCGTGCTGTTTGTGTTTTCTCCTGGAAAGGGTTGTACAAGAATTACTGGCTGCCAGGTAAAGCTATATAGACATTAGGCTAGAGACAGGAGGCAGCTGGTGCTGGTTAGATGCCATCCAGCAGTAGTAGAGTACAAGAAGAAGGCTCTATATGCATGCAAACATGTTAATGAAAACCTGATGAGATGGAGAGTGGGATGGATGTCAATTATAGTATAGGAGGTTGTTATCAAATAAACATTGCAGTGAATTGGTGGATTATGAAGTGCATTGGAGTGGCAAACCAATTGTATATGTAATGAAAATGTTCCTACTGTAGTATTATGGAGGTGCCATTTAAAATAATGTTTTATCTCCTGAACATCATCAGTCTTATCTCCTGAACAAGCTTAGCAAATGAGAAACAATATGCATGTTTTGTAACTTCAGTAAAATATAGATAAAGGGTGAAAAGTATGCACCCCATTTACTACATACTGTACACTGCCTGACCACAATAAAAAAAACACAGTAAAATATGCTCATCCTCAAACTCTCAGAACTACCCTTTCACAATTTTAGCCTTCAGGCTAAATTCCTATGCCATCACGGAATAAAAACTTCATAGATGTAATAACCTGGTCATTCAGTACATTCAGGTAGTCAGCTGACTTAATTTTATTGCCACATGACGTTGCTGAGCCTAGACCTGAGTAACTGAATCAACGCCAGAACATAACACTGCCTCCAGTAGCTTTTACAGTGTCTACTATGCATGATGTTTCATACACATTCACATTTCATACAAACTTAAATAATTCTTTTGACTGCTTTGTGACAATGCCAATTGTTAAAAATGTTATACAAATTGAATTGAATTGATGGGCGAATTGCATTTCAATTCCAATATACATACAGTATATACAAAAAAAATTGCTTGATTCAGGCCCAATTTGACCCATTTGACAATGGTGACAATTTTTGGCCAGGCCTGCCTTTTTAGGAACTGTAGGACAAAACACACTCCATTATGAGAGATTATTCTGATGATTTATGTATTAAAAAAAACAAATGAGGGATAAAGGTAGGGAAACAAAGCCCTTTTAAATCAAAGAAGCTGTTTGTCGCTGTTGTTGTTTGACTCTTGGCTCCATTCCCTGGATAGTATACAGGAATCTGTGGGTAGGAGGGAGAGACCTCACCCCTGCCTCTTACCACAGACGATGCTTCTAGGCACATGCAGCAGTTCATAGAGCCACAACACATGTGGTTATAGACCAATTCACTGAAAGAATGGCTCCACAGTTTTAAATGTCACTGTGCAGCTGAAAGGTTGCCGTTTAAATTTGCAGTCAAAATATTGTATTATTGTAATATTCTTTATATCGTCTGCCTTCTTAATAGACATTTTTAATAGTAAAATCTAAGCCTCTAAAACTGGCAACTACATCAGATAGAAAACCGCAGTTTGAATTGTGACATTGTGAATTATTTTGTCAGGTTACCATTGAACGTTAAAGTGTGCCGATGGAAAAGGGGTGGAGAGTAACCCATAACTGTCATCATCACTCCCCGGTTTGGCTGACAAGGTTAAGCAAGCATCTGGAAAGCTGGCTAAAGTCATAATTGTATTAGAATATGACACACAGAATTGTGTACCGTTAGCTTTGTATCTCTGTCTGTGTGGCCCCTCATCTATGACTCAATTGCTTCTTCAACCACATCACCATGACCACTGTGTGATCCGTAAAAAAAGACCCCACTGTTTTCAAGCAGACAAAACACTTTATTTCATCCTAGCCCCCACCATTTTTACTCCAAAAGGAGTTTCCTGCATTGCTCATTCCCACAAGAGGTCATTCTCTCTCAGTCTGGCCTTGTCCACAAGGTGAGTGCTGTGTTCTGGGTCTTCACCAAAGGAAGACCCCTAACCTCATAGGGCACATCTGTGGGTAACTCTGGATACTGAGCTATTATATTCTTCGCACTTCCAATATGGGGTCTTCTAATAAGACAACCCAAAATAAGGAGTCTAAAAGACTTAAAGGTCCCAGTGATCTATGTGATCTTATTTTTTTGGCCGAGTGCCAGCATGTTGACCTTAAGAGAACGTTTCATTTCGAAATAACTTCTCTTTCCTTTGATGTTAGAATGTTGGACTGTTTGTATGGGATTTCGTTCTTCCATAACACCACATGGCTGTTTTTGAGCCTGTGAATTACCTTAAATCACTTTTGCTGAAATATAGCCGCTTAGGGGCATAATAGATGACATGGTTGAATCATGTCCCCAAAATGTGTTATAACAGTTCTAAAATAAAAGCTAATTTGCATACGGTATAGCTTAATACATGAACATACAATGCATTTAGGCATGTGGACACGATCCAAACTTGTCGAAATTGCTGAACCAGGCATCAAAACAGGGGAAAGATGATTTATGTGA
Organism: Channallabes apus; assembly: GCA_030522415.1. NCBI lineage: Eukaryota > Metazoa > Chordata > Actinopteri > Siluriformes > Clariidae > Channallabes > Channallabes apus. Next base: position 23,543,100 of record CM060108.1, on the reverse strand, counting down.
ACAGACAAGCTGGTCTGACTATTTCCAAACCTGCTGATCTACTGGTGTTATCTGTATACACATACAGTATCCATCTCCAATGTTTATAGAGACTGATTTAAAAAGGAGAAAATATCCAGTGCGCAGCAGTTAACTGAGTAAAAATGCTTTGTCAGTGTAAGAGGTCAGGACAGAATGGCCAGACTGGTTCAAGCTTAAAAAATGGCAACTTAAATAACATCTTGTTCCAACCAAGGTACAGTATACCGAAGCTCAAGCTAGCACATCTCTGAATGCTCAGGTCGAACCTTAAGGCAAATGGGCTACAGCAGCAGAAGACCACCCCGGGTGCCACTCCTGTCAGCTGAAAACAGAAAACTGAGGCTACAATTTGTATGGGCACACCATTTTTCCTTGGCACATTTTGGTTGAGCATCATTTGAATGCCACAGCCTACTGTTGCTGACCACGTCCATCCCTTTATTACCACAGTCAATATAGACTTTAGCACTCACCAGCCACTTCATTTCTAATACCACCTCATCCCAATGATGCTCTCGATCTACGTAATAGAGCACCTTAGGGATGTGGTGGTATTAGCAAGGTGTACCTAATGAAATGGTCAGTAAGTGTATAATAAATAATAAAAAGTTGGTTAATCACATTTTACTGACTACCAGTTGCTATGGTGAAAAACAGGATCAGGATCATATATTTATTCTGTTTCAGTTTAAAAGTTAATAGCCCCGTACACTGCCAGGTGATACATTTCTAGAGGTCTACTGCGGTTGGAGAAAAACAACAAAATAAGCATGCTACTGTATGTTACTTATTTTCAGTGCTACTATCAGAATGATATCATACTGAAACATTATTAATATGACAAGACTGGTTGTTTGGCAGGTTGTGTCTTAAATGATTTCATGCCATCACTGTTACTGCTGCTGTCTGAAAGAAGAGTGTTTTGTCCTTCACGGTGTAATTGCACAGATCACACAATGTTAGGATCACAATTTTCTCATCCCTTGAAAAATTAATTCCTGGCTATGACCCTAGAATTATAAGGTATATAGTTATACTCATGAACCCCTTGCTCAGAATTGTGTGTGTGTTCACTCGCATTGGCACGTGGCGGGGACCGCTTCTGCTGTTCAGCACATTACAGTAACTAATGCTTTAAGGACACTCCAGTCAGCAAATATGTAATTTTATATCTATTAGGTATTATCACTACTTGCATCATCCATATCGGAGTGCTAGAGGGGAGCTGAAAATCTCACATGTGTAGCCTGATAATACCAGTGTAGCCTAAAGCACAAGGTATAGATTGATGCAGCATCTCTAATTCTCAAACAGTATGAGTAAGGCTTTAGGTGAAGTTTCCTTTTAAGTTAATCTTCAAGCAGCATAACATTGATCAGTGTAAAGATGCAAATGTAAATCCATGTCATCTTACTGTTCTGTAAATGAAAGACTTGACACAATGATTATGAACTTGTTGACTTAAGGTTAAAATTGAGTCTTTTTCCCATAAATATACTGTAATTATCCATCAGCTGAGCATTATTACATTAGAAATACACATTTACTTTCAATAGTGGTTGAATATTAATATGACCGCATCTGTGTTAATGCAAATGTATTAATCTCTGCTGCTTTTTTTAATGAAATGATGGATACTTAGTGCTTTGGCTTTGAACATATTAGAAATGTTGTTGTTCTATTACATTTCAAAGGTCAACATAGTACATGTTATGGTTCAGCTGTTGCCACCCCTCCGTTCTTTCTAGATACGAAACATTGAACCCCAAGTCAGCCCTGACGTAATGCTCTCATATGCATTTTTGCCAGTTGGGGTCAGGTATCAAAACACTTTTCCTGCTGTGATGACATCCATCAAGCACGACAGCCATGTTGGTTTTGGTTCAGTTCAGTTTGGTTTGTGTTTTGAGCAGTTGTGGCCAGAGTCTGCACTCACATGAGACATTTCAAATGGATGATACATGCTAAATCGGAGTCCAGGCACAATGTAGGATTCTCCCTCGGCTGTTTTAAATATCAGACTGAAATCACGGGATCTAAGAATATGTTCTAGAATTTGACATGAAATGGCATGTTACCAAAGCCGCACCACTTTTAATCCAAAGCAAAAAAATTATCATTCAAGCAAGTGAGTCTCTTTGTGGTTTTATAAGAATAATATCCTGAGTATAGAACATATAAGCAACTCTGTGAGACAGGCTTCAAGGCATTTTTGAACATGTGGTCAACATATATAGAATATTTATTTTAAAATCCCAGGATTGACTGACTGGTTATACTTTTATTAAATGCATCAGTTAGAAGGTGATAGTTTTATAGTGCCATGTTTCCACATTAGCATGTACATATTCCTCTTTTCTATATATTAAACATGGCAGCTAGCAAAATGTCAAGTTCCCTAAATTCTTTTCAGGTGGTTTTCATGAATGGCATGGTGTGGGTATAAAAATACTGCCTTTATGCCATTTGTTGCTCTCTTTGCTTACTTGTGGGTTTTCTGTGGTCGCCACTATTGTTGTGACACATTGCAGATGTGTAGGATGTCGGACTTCTAAAATCCTGTTAAACACAACTGCACTATATACGTAATACTTGAACTAAATTGAATAAAAATTATATGATGCTACATTCTGTGGTTAAAACATCACATGTTGCCAATGTTGCTACAATATGCACAGAAACGATATACTATATGTGAAAGATACACTCTCATACTGAACACACAACTTTCATGTATTTCAGTTTCATTTGATACTGCTGACCAGTGAACTGTGGAGGCACATACTCCTGTGCCTTCATAACAAGGATCAGTTTCACAGTCTGCTATGGAAAGAACTTCCTTTAATAACCTTGAGCTTCATTCATAAAAATATGCTTGATATACAGTACTAGGGTTGTCAGTCATGAATGTAGACCCTAATGTCCTGTAATGTATGTCGTAAAACAATTTTATAAAAAACAGTGTTGATTTTTCCTCAATCATAATACTTAATTAAACGTAAGTGTTTGCATATAATATAATATAATATAATATAATATAATATAATATAATATAATATAATATAATATAATATAATATAATATAATATAATATAAAAGTATATATTAGGTTTCCACAGAGTTTCTTATAAGTACAAACTTGATTTACGGAATCTAATAGTGTGAAAGCAGCAACTTACTAACTAACTAAATAATCATCACAAACATACCGTACCATCTTACACAACAAGACATAATGAACAGTACTGTACTTGAAGAAGTTGAATGAATAATTTTGATGATTAAAGCCTAAAGCTCAAGAAAATCAAAAATCCAGTGTCTTAAAATATTATACTAAATACAAAGAAATCTGAAAATGTATGTTAATTCATGCATTCAATAATTGGTTGGGGCTCTTGTAACACAAATTACTGCATCATTACTGCATCAGTGTGGCCTGACAAGGAGGCAATCAGCCTGTGGCACTGTTGAGGTATTACTCAAGACCAGGTTGCTTTCATAGCAACCTTTAGCTCGTGTATTGTTAGTTCAAGTGTTTCACATCTTCTTTTTGAAAATACTCCATGGATTGTCTATGAGGTTCAGGTCATGCAAGTTTGATGGCCAATCACGCACAGTAACGTCATGGTCAACAAACTAGTAAGTGATAGTTTTGGCACTGTGGGCAAGTTCTCAGTCCATCTGGAAATAGAAATCGACATCTCCATAAAGCTTGAGAGCAGCCAAATGCATGAAGTGCTTCTTCTCCTGTGAAGTGGTTATGTTTACTGTGGCCTTGATTAAACACAGTATATAGAACGAAACCAGCAGATTTACATGGCACCCAAAATAATTTCTGTCGGTGGAAACTTCACACTGGACCTTAAACAACTTGAATTTTGCCACTCCACACTTCCTCCAGACTCTGGGACCTTGATTTCCAAATGCAATGCAAAATTTACTTTCAGCTGGGAAGAAGATTTTGAACCAGTCCAGTTATTTTTTTTGTCCTTACCCCAGGTAAGGTCTTCATAACATTTCTTTGGTTCAGGAATAGCTTGATACTAGGAATGCAACAGTTGTAGCTGTTTCTTTCATTTCCTGAAAGACGTCTGTGCATGGTAGCTCTTGATGCACTGACTCCGGTCTCAATCCACTCCTCGTGAATCTCTCCCAAGTTAATGAATAATTTTTGCTTGAAACTTTTCTTAAGGCTGCAGCATCCTGCTGGTGCAAATTTTCCTACCACATTTTTCCCTTCCAGTTAACTTTACATAAATATGCTTCAATACAGCACCTTCTGTGGCTTACCCTACTTGTGGAGGATGTCTATGACTGTCTTCTGGACAGCTGACAAGTCAGTAGTCTTACCCATGCGTGTACTCAACTAGACAAAGTGATACACACTATTTACACTGAATGCTCTAATTTACTTATTTTCTAAATGATGTGCATGTTCTTTGATTAAAAGCAGTTAGATTTAATACTGTGTCCTTTAGGATGTCCTTTTAGTTGGTATTAAAGCAAGGTACTGTATAACTTCTGGATCATTCACCTGGTGTCTGTCTCAAAACTTTTTCTTTATGTCTATAACATTAGGAAGGGTCAGATATGGCTACTCAGAATGTCTCTTTAAATAAATTCATCCCTTATGGATATTACATCATCAGCAGCTTTGCTATTTTTCTATTCACTGTGAGGGAAGATTTTGGAGGTTTCTTGTGTCTGACTGTTACCTGCGAATGCTTTATCTGCACTAAACTGAGCAGGGACATCACCCCGACATTTGCTTATTTCGGTGGAAAATATTTAAGGGAATATTACACCTAACACTATAGATGGACATGTGTACAGTATGTCAGAATTCTGTCTAATCTATGCTATGGTTGTTTCGTTTTAATAGGTTATTGCTTAGTACAATACATATATCATAAGATGTAAGATAAAAAAAAGAAATGATTTTGATCATGCTTCGTCCACTGTTTCAGCAATCTTATGCAATGTCACAACATTTATTTTTACACAGAGATTTTAGTTTTGCTTGTAATCTTATATTGATGACATGAGAGTCAACCACTCCATAAAATATTCTTTAGCAAATACCAAAGACTTTTACTGAGGTTAAGGTCAGTACTCTGCGGTGGCCAATTCAAATGTGAAAATGATTCCTCATCTTTCCAAAACCACTCTTTCACAATTAGTTTCCCTCTTTTAGTCAGCCTGTTGAATCTTTGCCATTGTCATCATGGAATATTCCCATGCCATCAAGGAAAGATAAAATCCATAGATTGCTTAGTCATTCAGTACATTCAGGTCATCAGCTGACTTCATAATGTTTCTGATATATAAAGACTGCATTGATACATGTTTTAACCTTACCTTGATGCACCCATGGTTCTGGAATAGGATCACACTGGACTCATCAGGCAACATGACCTTTTTCTACTCCTTATTTAGTCTTTTAGTCCCAATTCTGTGCATTCATTTTGCTTTGAGTGTGTTACATAAATTTTTATTTTATTTTATAAATCTCACCAAGATTTAAGTAATGAGTTGGACATTTTTTAATCTAATTGCAGTCATTTCACATGTCTTCTTAGTTATTTTCTTTGCATGAGGCAGATAAAAATTTCACAGTTTGACCCTTGTGGAAAAGTTTTCCAAGACCACAGGATAAGTCTTCCGACATTGTTTGTACATCAAGGGTACATTTAACATTATTACGTACTGTACCAAAATAAGTTACATCAGTTTGATTTTCAGGGAAATCATATTTTCAGGGACATTAACAGTGTGATAACATCATTCATGTAGATTAATGTGAATCTTCAGTTCATAAAAATGGTCAATTTCCTAGTTGTGTGTATTTAATAATAGTAAATATTTGAAAGAGCATATTATCCAAGGATGACATGGTGGGACAGCAGTCTGCATTGTCATCTCACAGCTGAAGGGTTCCCAAGTTAATGCTCAGCTTTGGTCACTACTGGACTGTGCTGCATGTTTTTCTTGTGTCGCCATGGGTTTCATACTTGCTCTCAAGCCCCGTCCGACCCCCTCCCCCATTGTTCAAAAATATGGAAATTTGGTATTTCTAAATTGTCCCCTGACCACAGTTATGCAGTTACTGATAGTGATTGTCAGTAAAAATGATTTTCAGTATACACAACAGATTGATTTATACATTTATTGATTTGATATCTCCAATCACCATTTTCCTCAAACAACATACACTACCATTCAAAAGTTTTAGATCACTTTCTAACTCCATGATGGTTCCTGATTTTTCTTTCTTTCTACATTGTAAAGGAATGCTGAAGGCGTCCAAAAAATGCATTGATCTCCTTTGAACTGTTGTTATTGAGATGTTTCTGCTACTTCTGCTCTGTAAAGACTTCATAACTCCTCTAATCTGAGGTGCTGTTAATTGGTCATTTTTCAGGCTGATAACTCTAAATGAACTTCTCGTCTGCAGCAGAGGTAGGTTTTGGTCTCGTCCTCCTGGGATGGCCTTCATGAGAGCCAGTTTCATTAGGGTGCTTGACGGATTTTGCAAATGCACTTGACAATACTGTTCTTGCAAGAACTATTACAGAAAGGCTGACCTCTGTGTCTTAAAATAACAACTACAGTAACTGTTGTTTTTCTTGTTGTTGCGTAATTACCTAATCCCATATGTGTTATTTTATAGTTTTGAAATCCCCAGTATTGTTGTAGAATGTAGAAAATAAATCACTAAACAAAAACAAAGAAATCTGCAAGTGTTCTAAAACTTTTGAACAGTAGTGTATTTTATCCATTTCAGTTTCATTTATATATTGCACTAAGCTTCAGAAGGTGCTTGCATCCAAGCAATGTCCTATTGCTGATATTCTTCCTTTGCTGCATAGAGAAAGTGTCCACGGTCTGGACATGGAGCTACTATAGACAGGTGATAAATGGAGTAATTGTGTTGTTACATACCATAACATACTGTGGTGGTCAAAAGTTTTGAAACAAAAGTGAAATTCAGTGTTTTAATGACAAAGTTTTTTAAATGAATAACAATTAAGATAATAAGAATGTTGTTGTTGTTGTTGGTCTTTCGGCTGCTCCCGACAAGGGGTCGCCACAGCGGAATATCCAGTCCGCACTACAACTTGGCACAGGTTTTACGCCGGATGCCCTTCCTGACGCAACCCTCCCATTTTTTTTTATCCGGGCTTGGGACCGGCACTGTATCCAGTGGCTGGGGTTTGGGCACTGGCTGGAATCGAACCCGGGCCTTCCGCATGGCAGGCGAAACACCTACCACTGAGCCACCAGTGCCCTAATTAAGATAATAAGAATTAAGTCAATTAATTCCAGCTGGCAGAAAGTCAAAAAGATGTCTGCATATGATTCTTCCTGATCATATACAAAAACTTGCCACAGAAGTTCGCAATTCACTTGAGAATTCCCTTAGTTTTAGGCATTTTTGTGCAGACATGGATACCCAGGCTTCAGAAAGTTAAAGTCCTGCAACATATTTGTTCCCTCCATTAACTAAACCAGCTGATTCTCATTAGCACAACTCTTCAGCCAGATAATCTCGAACTAATTTGTGACATCACCTATTTTGTGCACAGGGAAAACTATAACACATGGCACATGTTGTCTTAATACTTTTAGCCACCACTGTATGTTACTCCCTGAACCAAAATACTGGAAAATTCTTAATGAAGAAAAAGAGTGAAGAAGGCGAATTAATTTAGATGTCCTCTTCACAAAACATCGTAGTGCAGGTAAATTGTTCCATTCCGAACTTCTCCCGGACCAGCACTTTAGCCAAAGTAAACAAAAAGCAAGCTGAGAAAGTACTTTGCTCATTCTCACAGTTACCGCTAATGTCCCACCAGAGCCTCTGTTAAAGTGGCCAATTTGCAACACTGCATACTTATTAGCATTGGAGAACTTATGAAAAGTGTTATTTTACAAGGACCTCTCTACTTCTACAAAGAAAATACAGGGCATGGACATGGAGAGAAATATTACACCACAATCAATCCTTCGCCAGGGGTGATTAGAACGCATAACTTTGAGTTTTTTATTTAAAGTAATTCCATCTGTCAAGCGAAGTAAAAAGAAAAAAAAAAAGCATGATATGGAGCACACCGCTGACCAATTCCTGAGGTTGCTGGCTTGGAATTCAGGGGTGTCCCATGAGGTAAGCTTGCCAGTAAAAAAAAAAAAGTGCAGTAATGGATTTTTGTAGTCTGTAAATCCAGTAGCCCAGTCATTACAACCCTATATGACATAGGCAAAACCATGCTGTCCTTTCTTTGATCTCAAAATAAGGGGCACATTCTGCCACTTTTCCAAATCAACGCTGTTTATTTGCTGTGTGCTAAAGAATTTCCCATGTGCACACAAACCACTCAAGTCTGGCGCAGCTTAATTGTTCACTTGACTCGTTCCATTGTGCTGCTGTCTGGATTGTGGCTGCCAACTTTTTTTGTTCCGGCTTATGTCATATGAGGGTTGTCATTGTCTCAAATTAAATGTGCAAATAAATAAATAAATAAATAAATAAATAAAGATCAGCATGAAATTATTTTAATTAAAAGAAAGAATGACAACAGAATCCAACAGACGTGTATAAGAGGTGAACTATTTTACTTTGAAGATGGCAGCGTACTTCTTTATTGTCTTTTCTTACAAGGTGATTTATTGTCCTCAATATGAGGTAATAATAAACATTATCTACTGGAGAGCATACCCTAGCACAAACAATTAGTGAAAACACTTCCACAAGGACTGCTGCTGCAGGGCTGAGCACTGGTGATATGGGTCCTCATGAGGAGATGACCCATAAGGTTGATTTTTTTTCAAATCCCTCCTTAACATTTTGCAACCGTGGCTAATGCTTTCTTGCAGCTTTATCACAGCCATTCGAATTTGTTATGGTGACGGGCCGACTGAGTCTTATCTTCAGTATTTACCCTGGCTCCTCAAAAAGTGCTGATCCAGTGACTGGTGTGTTAAATTCGGAGAATAATGGAATTGTAATGGATGAGGGATAAACATGAGGGGATATACATGCAGCATACTGACTCCTGGAATCATTTCAGTGTATTCCAGAATGGGAGGAACAAGAATTCACTGAAACAGCAGACTAACTACAAAGCTGAAACATGAACTGTGTCAGAGCTAATAATAGACTTAAAAACACACAAAACCTAAGACTTTAGTGATAAGAAAGCAACACTAGACTCAATAATCTCAAAAATCCATCATTTTAAACTTATTTGAAGTGCTGAAATTCCACACTAGTTCGGTCAAGTCGGATGACCCACTATTCATCTTTTGGGGGACACGATTTCAGAAGCATACAGTAGACCTTGTCCTTTATTTTATTAAAGGTTGTTATTGCAGTTAACATCCATTATACAACAGTTAGTTTCAACTGAATTACGTGATTGGACAAGAGGCCTTTCTCGAACGGTCATGTATCAGTCCACGTCCAAGGTGTTCCATAATCATTAATTACTTTTGTAACTGTTGGTCGCAGCATGGGGAAAAGTAGGTCGGTATGGTGCGTCATGCTGAGGAGAGAGCAGATACATTCCAAAACCCATATTTAAAACCAATCACGGGTACATTTTAGCAAGAAAACACAAAGTCTAATAACATTATTTCACTTTAAAAACAATACTCACCCTAAGGCAAGCTAAAAAGCTAACTAGCTTTTAACACAAGGCTGAATCCCAAATCCCTCTCTAACCCTTAATCAAGGGAACTCCTTGCTGTGTGGGACAAGGGATTGTATACCATAATGCAGTAGCTTTCCATTTAACATTATTTGGGATTGAACTCTGGACCCCAGAAGTTGGTATTCCAAAGTGAAATAAGTGCAAATTTAAAGTAAATATTGTTTTCTGGGACTGTCCACCACCTCCTTGTTTTATTCTCCTCACCTTCTGGCTACATGTTACAGATAAGAATTTAAAGCCACTTTCACCCCTGTTAATAACATTAACTGTCGGTTGACAGCTGCACCCTCATGCCAACCACCGAATCACACCCGTGTTGATATTTATTACAACAGCACTCCCTCTCATGTGATATTGCTTAATTTCATCATGCCAGATTTGACACAGTCTATGACATAAATTGCTATTTAAATGCAAGACAAATTTAGGCCATATTTAGGAAATCCACTGTGCACAGCAGGTGTCAGGATTGAAATGGGAGGCGCTTTTCCTCTGGCGCCTTCTGAGAATCGCTCTGGAGATTATCAGCATTAGCCTTTGGATGTCAAATCACAGACTGTCATGTTTATATCGTGCCACACTTGTGCATATGGCAGCTGCATTTCACCTCTTGAATTCATGAATATCAGGGTACCCATACACATTGCGGCTTGAACACTGTCTCTAGAGCAATATGGAAAAACACTTACGGTTTTCTGCTTTTATTTGATTTCATGAGTGCGTCTGTGCCAGAGAAATCCACTTTCATGTGGGAAAGTGGAGTAGCTCATGCTTGCCCCTCAAAAACTGCCCTCTCACGACAATAGGACATGCATGGATGTCTGGTCTCTGTCAGGAACATAGTATTGTCTGTGTGGATCATTGCCTTTATATGACTTGGAAGGGACTATAAAAGGAACAGAGAGAAAGCATGCTTAGTGTAGCAGGCAGGATGTATACATTTTGTTCGTTCAGAAGGTGGGTTTAAAAAAAAAAAAACTTATAATGCCGAAAACGTCTGCCATAAATGATAATGTCAGAACTTTGTCCAGAATGGTTGTTCTTTAATGTGGAATAAACTTTGAAATAAGTGGGAAATTTAATGTGTGCCAAATGAACAGGAACAAAAGAAAGTCAGAGCACTGCAAACACTTTTTAAAAGTTTTATGTATAGATTATGGAGGGATTGCTAATGAGCTAATGAATTCATCATAAATGGTAATTCTGGGAAAATGCTATTCTTTGTACACGTCCTAGGGAGTTAGGGTTGTGGTGAATCCTAGGAATGCTGGGTATGGCAAACGTTTGAAAGGAACACCGGTTAATTGTAGCACACCATACACACATATTCATATTGTGTGGCAAATTCCCAAAGTGCATGTTTGTGGTAGGTGGGAGAAAAACCTTAGAACCTCAAGGAAACCCACAAGGAGACAGGGAGAAATTGTGAAACTCTGCACAGATCAGGATTGAACCAGGAACCCTGCAGCTGTGTGGCAGCAGGGACTAAATAGGTGCAACATAATATCATTACACTACTTTATCTTTCCACACATTATTCCACACAAATTACAATTAAGAGCATGTATTATACCGAAATACATTTTATTATTATTATTATTATTTTTCCCCGATTTTCTCCCCAATCTAGTCATGTCCAATTCCTCCCATCACTAGGGGGTGCTCACACATTAAGGCTACTTACTACCATTCAGCCAGGAGGGCCGGGGGCTGTCACGCGTTTCCTCTGAACCATGTGACACCAGTCGACCTCTTCTTTTCGAACTGCTCGTTCACGCACCGTTGGGGGCATCGTAACACACTCGAGGCCAGCGCTATCCGCTCCCTCCGCGTGCGCGATCTCATCCCTCCCGCTGAGAGAGCTCGGCCAATTTAGCTCTCTTGAGGCCTCTGACTGTGAGAGGTTACAGCATCACCCGGGAACCGAACCAGCGATCTCCGGATGATAGGGCTAGCACTCATTTTATTATTTATTTATTTTTATCTAATTATTTTTTTCTCAGATTTTTTCCCTAGTTTAGTCGTGTCCAATTCCTCCCCGTCATTAGGAGGCTCCAACATTAAGGCTACTACTACCACTCAGTCAGAAGGGCCGAAGACGATCACATGTTTCTTTCGAACCATGTGACGCCAGCCGACCGCATCTTTTCAAACTGCTCGCTAGGGCTGGGCGCTAAAACGATAACGATATGTATCGCAATAGACACGTGATCGATATCAATTAAAAATGTGTTCGATAAAACGTAATTTTTTATTCTTTGTCGGAAGTAAACAGAGGTTGCGAAGCTAGTTTGGTTGCTCTCATGCGCACCTGCTCCGCGACCGGCACTAGGACCCTGAAGTAGTACGGTCGCGATTCAGGAAGCATTAAAGGAGACAAGATGGCGCTCAGTCATTGAGTCTGCCCATGCCGTTTCTGACGCTTCGCCGGATCTTATGTGAGTACTCACCATTTTGGGTTAAATTCCTGATTGAGTGTGTGTTGCTAGAACGCAGGTTTAGTTGTGTAAACTCTTGCACTCGTTCTTACAATAACTCGCGTGGTTATCCTACCTGTTCACGCTATTTCCGCATTTGGGTTTACTGTCCACACTACAAGGGCTAACTGCTAGTCTTCTGGTCCGCCACCGGTTGCCCGTGACAGTTGCATTAACAAAAGCACTCGCTCTCTGGTAACCTAGCAACGTAGGGAGTGATACACTAACATCAATCAGGTAACAGTATCACGTTTGGTTGCGCCATGACGTTGTCTCGTGCTGGTCTGCTGGATTCCTCTTCAAAAGCAGAAAATGCACTTTGCACTATTTTATTACACTTTATTAAACATTTCTTGCATTTTCTTTCATTTTGAACCTTAAATGTTAAGATATAATTAAGTGTTCATTGTGACTTTAGACTTATGTTTACATTTTAATTATTTGAGTTTTCCATGGTTATTGACATTTCTGTCTTAATAACTGAGGGGATTACGATCAGAGGAAGGTTAAGTTTAAAATAAAAAATGTTTAAATGTAATATATTTTTCTCCTGGATATTTTTAAATGGGTCATAAAAAATATCAATAATTATCGATATGACCGATATGAAACACTGATATCGTGACACAGTTTTCAGCCTTATCGCCCAGCCCTACTGCTCGTTCACGCGCCGTTGAGCGCGGCGTAACACACTCGGAGGACAGCGCTATCCGCTCCTTCCGCTTGCGTGAGCTCACATCTGATTGGCTGTAGAGCCATGATTAATGTGGGAGCACTAAGGATGTCTCATCCCTCCCCTCTGAGAGAGCTCAGCCAATCAGCTCTCTCTAGACCTCCGGCTGCGAGAGGTTACAGCATCACCCGGGAATCTAACTCACAATCTCCGGATAACACAGCGAGCACTTGTCCACTGCGGCCTAATCCCGCTTAAAACTGTCTTTATTAGTTTTTTACTATCTTGTTTAAATCACAGCCCTTAAATTTAATTTATAACATATTCCATTAGATTACTGTAACCTGTAGTAAAGGACATTCAAAAAGTAACTTATGCAATACTACAGTACCTAAATGGGACCCAGTGTGAAGATGAGCAACTTGTGCTTTTTCTGTGGTGCAAAGGTTATTTTCAGAAGGTTACTTATGGTACTTATTGCTCATTCTACTGCTTTATTGCTCATTTGTTACTACTTTTCCTTTCTTCCCACTTGTACCATGTACTGTAATCTTAGTACTGTATGGCAGTGTACTGGATGAACTCTCAGTGTTCTTTTGGATAGCACTAGGGTATATGAATCATAATAATTAGGGTTGTTCCGATTCCGATACTGGTATCGGAAATGCTGCCGATACCACAAAAAAAGCTGGCATCGGAATCGGCGAGTACTTGAGTCCACGTACCGATCCGATACCATTTTCCTAAACATAACCTACAGTATTTATGCCCGCTAGCTTTGCTAGCTTAGCTTACTTACAGAGTGTCACGGCGTGCGCCTGTGATGGGCGTGCGTCCAAATTGATATCGCTCCTCGCTCACTAGTTAGGCAGCCTCCCCCCTTCTTTAGGTATGTGAAGGAGCAGGGCCACAGAATCAGGCAACGGCCCATGAGCTATCGGCGCTATAAAACACAGCGGGGAGTGTAGCTCGGGGTCTGACTGGTGGGAAGCTGGACTTTGTGACGCGGTGGATTTCATGAGAGACAGTGGCACAAGAGCGGGGCGATGTGATGCGCCCCAAAGACTTTATAAAGGGGGGCACCTTTGATCTCCGCGAGAGGAGCGCGTGAACGAGCTGCGCGAGCTCCCGCAGCACCTTCACTTCTGCGTAGAGCCCGCCTTCGCATCCCTGCCATGGAAGGGGAAAGGCCGCAGAGAGCCTTTAACCCTTTCCTTACCCATTTTTCTAAATAAATTACCCTTTTTCCTGTAAGGCCTCGCCTCGTGTCCGTGTTTCATGGTGTCGCCCATGCACTTAGGGTCGAACCCGTTACACAGGGCTAGTAGTATTTTACTTAAAAAAAAAAGAAATATATATATATATATATATATATATATATATATACACACAGTATATATAATACATATATATATACTGTATATATATATATATATATATATATATATATATATATATATAGTATATATATATACACACACACACACACACTGTACAGATACACATCCAGGAATCGGATCGGTACTCGGTATCGGCCGATACCCTGAGCCCAAGTATCGGAATCGGTATCGGGAGGGAAAAAATGGTATCGGAACATCTCTAATAATAATGCATAGTAATTTGACTTAAAACAGTTTTGATCAGGGAGCACTATGTTGCTGGGTGATGCATAACGCTACGACATTCAAGACATTAGGCTGTCATTCTGTCCGACTTACATTATAGACAATTGTGCCTCCCAAATTATTGGTTGGTTCTTTCGTTCCTGAAAATAATCTTCACATCAATTCAACTAATACCTTTGGATATGAATCTTATTTTATTTTTATCTATTGCAAAATTGGTTGTTGTAATTTGTATTTTTATGTTTGTAATGTCCTTAAGCCAAGTATCAACATGTTATTCGGTTCAGGCAAGTGAGGTGGCAAAACTCGAGTAAAACTTTTAAGAACAAGGCCGTTCATGTCGATAGTAGGAAGCTTCTTTCTCTTGTTGTTGCTGAACCCACTTCCTCCTGAGGCACTGTCAGATTTAGTTGCTGCAGTTCTAGCTGTCAGAGTTTAGAATCAGTTTCACAATATTGTAGAGTAACAGTCCAATGAAACATCCAATCCAAAAACATTAACAAAAACATGTATCTAATTAAAATTCTATTTATTTGTTTGCTTGTTGCAAAGTGCTTTTATACAATTTTCTGTGAAATAGGCACTATACAAATCAGGTTGTTGTTCTAATTTCTTAACAAGCCTACCCAACCTAAATATTAAAGATTCAAAATTCTTTATTTGTCACATGCATAGTTATACAAGTACAACACGCAGTGAAATGTATCCTGAACCGCTCCTATCACCCATCAACATAAAACGTCTGCTTAGATCATGGTATCGTATTTCTGCCACATCGCCAATGCCTACATGTCCAAGAAAGAAAAAATGACTTTTTCAATAAATTGTTTTGAGAGCATAATAATTTATGACATGCCAAGTACCAAATCCAATTTAATATATGATGTAACTTGGTGCTTACTGATGCATGCTGGGTATTGTCTAATGCTGTGGGTAAGTCCAATTTCTTTGAGACAAAAAAATCGGAGAGGCATGTGGCACCTATAAAACGTCTGTCAGCCAGTTATAGCTGGCGTAAATTCATGCACAACAGCACAAAACAGTTGTTCGCACTATTTTTATTGAAATATCCAGTAACGTTATATGAAGTTCTATGAGCATTACAAAGTACTGTACCAGTACATTGTTTTTTCGTAACCCATAGAGAGCTTAAATTCAAACCCAACACTAGGTCAAAGCTCTTGCTGTGATGTGTTTATTCTCTGATCTCTTTCACTGGCTTGAGTTAGCAGTCTGTCTCTCCTGAGTGCTCATAATCCCTGATCGGTGTTAGTCCACTGGGATAGTAACCTGAGGTGTGCACACATGTGGCTCAGCTCCTCTGTTTGGTCCAGTGAGGCCTGTGTATTCTGCTCGGGGGTTTTGTGAATGGAGCCTGTAGGGGGCTGGAGGTGGGAAACTGAATCCCTTGGGATTTGCTGAGCGTCTGCTCACACATGAGAGTGCCTGCTCTGGAGGAATTATAAGAGCTGAGGGGCCTTAATGCCTGGCCAGCTGTTAGTGTTCACATTGTACCACTGAAACAGGAACCAGATGACAGGCTTGAGGAAAAAGTGATAAAATGCTCTTTTGCATTCTGACTTCTGTGTGCATCAGTGCACAAAGATTAATACTAAAGCTGAGACTGTGGACTGTTTTTCATTGCTGAGAGTGTCTGTCCAAATTAAGATCATATGGAATAAACAGAAGACTCTTTGTATTGATTTGCTTGATGTCTTACACTGATGCCAACATCTTCTACGTGTTGATATAAGGATAAATAGCAATATAAACTTAAATGGAAGACCACAATGAATTTTGAATGGAAATTAAGTGAGTTAATTCAATCTAGGTCCTAAGTAATGCATAATAGATGTCTTTAACCACAGACATTTCCCAGCCCTTATCCTCCGCACCTGGAAGATATCTTTGCAATCTCTCCGACTATGTGCTCGCTCAGTGACTCAGTATAAAGTGCAACTCTCGGATCCCCGGCATCTGTGCCGTATGTTGAGCGTGACTCTGGCAAAGTCTGACAGGCTCAATTAGAGCCATTTTTTCAGTGTTAACGCGTCCTTGTGTCTGTAAAGTTGTAGTTTCGGATAATCCTAAGGGTTTAAGTGGAATTTACCAGATGATTTCATGTTCCATTTTTTCGTCTTATCTTTAATAATCTGCTTCACTGGTTTAAAGTAACTTTTAGAACTTTAGCACCTACCACAGTGAGCAGTTATTATAGTTTCTTGAAAGTTAAATATTCACACAAGCACTGTGTATAATTCATTAGAATTATTCTCTATATATACTTACGATCCATTTATAATTGTAAATAGTAAATGTATTTTTTCACATTATAATGATTCTTATATGAAAACTATTATGTTTTATTTTTGTTAATTATGTTACTATGATGTAATAAAAAGTAATATTGGATCAATGAAAAAATATACTTATATTAAAAAACCACCCAGTGTATCATGTGCTAATCCTTCCACATACCATGCCTTAGCGCAAATTCTACAGTCATAGAGTCACCACCTTTATCAAGGCCACTTCAGAGTAGTGTAGTTGGCAGCAATACTAATAGCAGTCTGTCATTCAAGAGCCATTTATAAAACAATTCATCACTCATCACTTCTGTGAAGCAGATGGCTGCTTTACCGATACATTAGCATCCACAGGGACAGTTGTGAGCACTCAGGGTCAGAATTAGCATACATCATCACTTCCTGCAAGGACCTATGGCTAGAATAACAAGGTTTCGGTTAAAGATAGTGGAGTCAGTGACTAAATAATAGATGGTCAAGAAACCTACAGTATATATGTACACTCCCGCTCAAAATTTTGGGATTACTTGCATTTTTATTTGGTTTTACTCAGTTATTTATTTTCTACATTCTACAACATTACTGGGGATTTCAAAATTATGAAATGGCACATATGAAATAAAATAATTATGTAACAGCAACAACAGTCAGTTGTTATTTTAAGACACAGAGGGAGCTTTTTTGGAATAGTGTTTGCAAGAACAGTATTGTCAAATGCATTTGCAAAACCCATCAAGCACCATGATGAAACTGGCTCTTATGAAGACCATCCCAGGATAACATGAATAGTGTCTTGCTATTAATGCCTTGCTTTTAATAATACTTATTATTTTATTGCTAATATTATTTTACTGTTTTAAGATATTTCAAATAAATTAAGATTGTCACTAATATTTAAATTACTTGTAAGTACAGTAACATGATTCTTGTGCCTCATTTTTTTAAAATAAAATAAAAAATAGAATATTGCTGGGCATTAGACCTATATCTACTGTATGTGAGGCAGCAGTGACTCAAATGATTCAGGCTCTGGGTTACTGAGCAGAAGGTTGGGGGTTCGAGCCAGAGCGCCCCATGTTAAGCACTTAGACATGGATCTTAACCCTATCTAATCGAGAATTGCTGTATCTTGGCTGACACTAACCTTACTAACTGGAATATGTGAAAAACTCAAATTACTGTCTCTTAAGGTACATTTGACAATTAGTTGAATCTTACTATTGATTCATATCATTTCTCTAGCAGGATGTTGGGTTGATGTTGATAATGCAGGGAGGTAATATTATTTTGACGTTATATACTATTTATATAACTATAATACATACCTTTATAAGCAGACTTATAAACTATAGTTCCTTTGAACTTTTAATCAGGTTCATTTGAATCTGATCCTGGTCATTAATCTAAATGAGTCAGGATTTATTCCGGTCGTTTACAGTAATTCACTGTCCATACAGTAGATCTACTGTAAATATAGCATAAAGTCCAAGTTCTAACAGAATAAGATCCTGACTATTATGTTATTAACTGTGCTCATTTAGTTAGCTGTCACTATACTATATATATATTTTTAGCAGGACCTAGGATATTGACAGGACATTCTTATCTTTTGTCAGAACCTTAACTTGAATAGCCAGTCAATATACAGTGGTGTGAAAAACTATTTGCCCCCTTCCTGATTTCTTATTCTTTTGCATGTTTGTCACACTTAAATGTTTCTGCTCATCAAAAAACATTAACTATTAGTCAAAGATAACATAATTGAGCACAAAATGCAGTTTTTTGTGAAAACTCCAAATCTGTGAAAAAGTGATTGCCCCCCTTGTTAAAAAATAACTTAACTGTGGTTTATCACACCCGAGTTCAATTTCTGTAGTCACCCCCAGGCCTGATTACTGCCACACCTGTTTCAATCAAGAAATCACATACAGTAAATAGGAGCTACCTGACACAGAGAAGTAGACCAAAAGCACCTCAAAAGCTAGACATCATGCCAAGATCCAAAGAAATTCAGGAACAAATGAGAACAAAAGTAATTGAGATCTATCAGTCTGGTAAAGGTTATAAAGCCATTTCTAAAGCTTTGGGACTCCAGTGAACCACAGTGAGAGCCATTATCCACAAATGGCAAAAACATGGAACAGTGGTGAACCTTCCCAGGAGTGGCCGGCCGACCAAAATTACCCCAAGAGCGCAGAGACAACTCATACGAGAGGCCACAAAAGACCCCAGGACAACATCTAAAGAACTGCAGGCCTCACTTGCCTCAATTAAGGTCAGTGTTCACGACTCCACCATAAGAAAGAGACTGGGCAAAAACGGCCTGCATGGCAGATTTCCAAGGCGCAAACCACTTTTAAGCAAAAAGAACATTAAGGCTCGTCTCAATTTTGCTAAAAAACATCTCAATGATTGCCAAGACTTTTGGGAAAATACCTTGTGGACCGACGAGACAAAAGTTGAACTTTTTGGAAGGTGCGTGTCCCGTTACATCTGGCATAAAAGTAACACAGCATTTCAGAAAAAGAACATCATACCAATAGTAAAATATGGTGGTGGTAGTGTGATGGTCTGGGGTTGTTTTGCAGCTTCAGGACCTGGAAGGCTTGCTGTGATAGATGGAACCATGAATTCTACTGTCTACCAAAAAATCCTGAAGGAGAATGTCCGGCCATCTGTTCGTCAACTCAAGCTGAAGCGATCTTGGGTGCTGCAGCAGTACAATGACCCAAAACACACCAGCAAATCCACCTCTGAATGGCTGAGGAAAAACAAAATGAAGACTTTGGAGTGGCCTAGTCAAAGTCCTGACCTGAATCCTATTGAGATGTTGTGGCATGACCTTAAAAAGGCGGTTCATGCTAGAAAACCCTCAAATAAAGCTGAATTACAACAATTCTGCAAAGATGAGTGGGCCAAAATTCCTCCAGAGCGCTGTAAAAGACTCGTTGCAAGGTATCGCAAACGCTTGATTGCAGTTATCGCTGCTAAGGGTGGCCCAACCAGTTATTAGGTTCAGGGGGCAATTACTTTTTCACACAGGGCCATGTAGGTTTGGATTTTTTTTCTCCCTAAATAATGAAACCCCTCATTTAAAAACTGCATTTTGTGTTTGCTTGTGTTATCTTTGACTAATAGTTAAATGTGTTTGATGATCAGAAACATTTTGTGTGACAAACATGCAAAAGAATAAGAAATCAGGAGGGGGGCAAATAGTTTTTCACACCACTGTACCTTTAAAGCTAGATTTGCAGTTAAGGCTGGAATAGTTTTTATACCTGGAGCTTTTATTGACATCTGAAATGCTTCCAGCTTTGCATGCAGCGCTTCATCCCTTCCTCCTCCTTCGGACACTGACTTCCGCCTCTTTGACTCTCTAAGTCTGTCTAATGCTTTGCTATAAAACACCACTTCACATAGAAAATACCTGGAGCTAAGCTTGAAATATTTTGGGCTGAAGCTCCTAATGATCGGATCTAACGACACCACTGTTCATGTCTTTATACAGATTGAACTGTAATGGAAGTAGCGCGAAATGATTTTAGGAAATAATGATTGTCTTATTTCATTATAATTTCATTGTCTTTAGGGGTACTAGAATTTAATTTAGGGGTGCATGAGCACCTCTAAAAAGGGTTGAAAAATTTCCTGCATATAGACCGTACACTTACGAAGGGCTTTCTAAGTCAAAATAACTATGGTTCAAAGTAAATCTTTGGCACTCTTCACAAACTAGCAATATGTTTTAAAACTTCTGATTTATAATCCTCAGCTGTAACCTCTGGAACACACAAAGTTTTTTGGACAGTTCAAAGCCACATATATACAGAAAGACAACTAAGACATCTGGACCTGGTCTTGCTTTCACAAAGGGTGAAAACCACAGGATAGGACGGAAATGCAGAAAATACAACACAAGACAAAGAGCCTCTTCAGGAAACTCTTAAGATTCAAAAGGAACAAAGCAGCCAATAACAGCTTGCTCTGAGCATTTATATCAACGAGTCATTTGTGCTGTTGACTGTTTAAGGAAATGAAGTGCAATTAAGCCTGTCGCCCAAACCCAAACTTGTGAATCTTCCATATTGGTGCACGTTGTTGTTTTTTTGTTGCATGTGCAGTGTGAGTCTGGCCTTGAATACATGAAGTACATCGGTTAGATCCATGCTAATGTGCTGTGCCTTGGAACTACTCAGGCTTTCTGGCCTCCCAACAGTCTTTCCCTACTCATTTTTCAGATGTCCTCCTCAATAATGGATACCTTTAAGCCAAAACTCACTTGTGTATAGGTTGTTGCTAGATGCTTCTGGTGGACCAATCGTTTTCTGAAAAGTTGGATGATAGGTTGTGGTTGAACGTTGTGGTTGAATATCATGGCTCATATCAGTAACCTTTAGGGAGAAACAAATCAGTGTTGTTTAATCAATAGACCTTTTGTTGGTGCAATGCCACAACTGCCACAACTTTTAGGGTTCATTTAAAAAGGGATAATGGTAGGATCTTAGTGACATGTAATTATATTAAAATTGATGATATATTAACATTATATATCATCTGGACTGAAACTGAACAGAAAATGCTGAAAGTGGCGCATGTCTTCGATAATGAAACAACGTCTTCATCCTTAACTGAAACCCCAAAAAAGAGAAACGACTAGATAAGATGTAGCTTGTATCATGTTTCTCCCCATGGGAGGTACAATTTATTTGTACAGTATGTTTGGAAAGATTTGTTTTCACCAGTGATCTTTATACATTTTTCTAATTGTATAATTTGAGCCTATGTGAGCAGACTGACAGTCAATGAAATTTAGTAGATCACAAGACCAGCTGTTAGTCTCTGAAGATGAGGATGCCAGACTAATGCCAGCCTTTCCTTTCTCTAGTGGTCATATATCCCTTGATCCCTACAATTTAAAAATATGTATGCATTGCCTTGTACTGGATTTCATGGCATCATATGGCTTGACAGCTGAACATCTCAACTGAACTGCAGTGCTCAAACGTGTGTCAAGTGAAGGCATATTGAATAGGTTAGGCACAGTTTGGAACTGTAGTCTGGAGAGGTCTTTACACCTGTTCTTGACATTATATGAAAAATGTCACTTCACTTTCAAATCATTCCGAAGGTGGCATTATGACTATAAAAGGTAATTCAAGGGAAATGTTTAATTATTTGAGAACAAAATGTATGTGGATACATTTGTTACTGAGACATCATAACATTAGTGTGTGTAAATATTCCTCCTGGAGCATGTGACTGTAAACAAAATAATAAAGAATATCTACGAGTGCAGCTTCCCCTTTAATTTCAGGCATTTTTTTAAATACTATTAACATGCTCTGCACACAAACGGCAAATCGTGTTGTACTGTATGTAACGTTGCCAACAAGGTCAACAGTTTTCTTTCATGAGAAGCCAGAAATATAAGGCCAAACATAGGGCAGGAAGTTTGTTGCTGATCAAAGACGAATCAGCAATGTAATACGTTATGGCGTTATCATATCTTCGTCTACTGTCAGTGTCTCTGTTCATCTGACTGTCCATCTGACCCCCTCTCTTTGCTCCATTTTCTTGCAGTTTCATAACAGACAAAATGACATTCATATTAATCATAATATATAGGCTACATGACTAAAGGGTGCGTCTCAATGTGTATAAACTTTATATAAATAGATTACATGCTACTGTATGGTTAAAAGTAGCAATTTACGACTACATTACCTTTTACAGTTTGTGCTTATTGGCCACACACATCAACCTGTAAACCTAGAAACTATAGGATAAGCCATATATGATATAGATATATGCTTTCAGTTCCAGTGTGGATAAGCAAACACTTTGCAAGTTTTATGGTCTGTTACTTTTTTGTGCTGCTTGCTTGTAGGTAATTACTATGAAAGTGAAATTATTCTTTCACATTGGTTGATTGATTTGAGAGCCTGTGCACTTTTTACTGACATATGAAATTACATGGCTTCCATGATGGAGTAGTCGAAAACAACATGCACAGCACTGCTTATATGTGGTAGAGTCCAACTCAGTAGCTATCCCTCCCTGATGTCTCATGACATGCTCCAGCACTACCAGGTAAACATTAGTGAGCAAAATCTGACAAGCTCGTGCTGATTCCAAGACCCACGTGATGTTTGGCTTGGACAGGAGCGTTGTAGCTTCATGCGTACACAAGAGTGATGTGTAGAAAGCAACCTCTGTCTGACTCCGCTGAGCTCAGGCTAATTCCAATGAGATACTATTTTCAACCATACTTCATACTTTATTTCCATGCCAAAATCATTATCCCAATTCCACATGAGAAAGGACATGCAGCATGGGAGGAGCGTCTGCACACAGTTGTTGCATTTAGCTAAAAACTATAAAGATGTTCAGTCAATGTTGGAAAGCATTAGTCAGTGACAAGGTGTGCTCCATTTATATTATCCCCGGAAATCCTTCAAAGGTAGCTGCCTATTACCTAAAACTGGAGGAGACATACTTTTTGAGGCCTTCAGTCATTATGCATTATGACCGTTAGGATGGTAAAAAAACAACCAGGATGTTTTTTTGCTGAATAATACAAGTTAGCTGAACAATCTTATTTTTAACTGGTGTTTATTTAACATAAAAAAATACAAACAAATATAAAGTACTCAATCGAGAAATAGTTTGTATCATATTTGCTGAAATTATCATGGGATTTATTACAAAAGGCACTTCAATTAACTTTTTGATTGGGGCAGTCAATATCTTATCTGGTCAACCTGTGTCCAATTTAAACCAGTTTTAATAATAACTTTTGTGTTAATATTGGTATACAAACTGGACATTTAGGACATCATTATATGATTTTTGAAATTGGGCATGAATGTAATTGCTTCTGCCGCCATGGACTTCATTGCGAGATTTGTTTCAGACACTTGACTGAATTATGATATGATGATGTGGCAACGTGGCAGGAATTTCATTGATAAATGTTCCCCCTGCTCCTTGCTAACAGAATGTCTAAGAAACATGAAGTCGTAGGGCCTGCAGTAAGCCATTTTTTTTTATTAGCACTTTATCATGTTGTAGAAGCAGTTCTGGAAAGCTTGACGATAAAGAGTTCAACAGCCATGTATCACGAATGAAGAAAAAAAAATAGGCAATAAGAAACTCTAACAGGCTTTTCTTTTTATTGATGGTAATGCCTCCTGGAAAATTACTATTTAACGCCTTTTTGCTTCCATGATTACAACCACAACACAGAGAACAGCTTGAATGAATGGAGTGTGAATGTATTTCGAATTTTTCACAATCCCAGAATCCCAGTAAATTTTTTTAGTATCTTCTTTTTACAAATCTATGAAATTTTAGCACTTAAACATCACAAATACGTCTAAGAAAAACAATTGTGCATTCCAAATTGTGTGCAAGTTTGAAATTATTACTGTACATATGGGGATTTGGGCAACCACCCACCCACCCTTTTAAATTCATTAGAGCTTATTGTTTTCCACTAGCTCCCACATAAAGGTTGGAAAATCCCTACTAGAATATTCATAAAGTGCTCGTATAAAAGACCAGTTAGCCGGCAATTACATTTCTGAGAACTATTCTGAAGCCAATGAAAGAATCTCTATTCAAACAAAAGTGACAGTGGCCCACTCTATTCACATTTCACCTTCAACACTTCATACAGTAAGAGCTGGCTCTTTTGTGCAGAGGACACATTATTTTGGACAGAGTAACACAATTTTAATTTTACATTTGTCTAACAGTTGGTGGCAACATTGTTGTCAGATAACAGATAACAGATCGTGTTATTAAAAGAATAGAAGTGAAACTGACTTTTTTTTTTTTTTACACTTAAATTACCACATAAATTGCCTAGATGCACCAGCTTGGGCGACCACACAAAAAATGGCAAATGGGAAAAAACAATCAAGTCTGATTCCACCACTTTAAGCTATAATAAAAGAAACAGCCCTTGGGGAGCTTAGATAAAAGGAAAAGAAAAAAAAAGTTTCATATATGGTAAACATTTCAGGTAAATATCTTATTTTATTAAAATCCTTGTTGTTTAACATACAGGCCTTGTTTTTATTTAAGATTTGTATGTGTGTATGGGAATAAATCACATGCAATTTTACGTGGGCAATTTTACAGCAATAATGATGAATAATTTCATAATTTCAATGGAAGGGAAAACACAAATGCACTCATTTGTAGACCCTGATAGTAAATCTTTATGCTTTATGTAACTGTTTCTGGACGTAGGGTACTGAATATTAAACTTCTCCTTAGCACTGTTAATGAAGAGGTCAGACATTCTGGGTATAGTTTTTGGCTATGGTTTGGAGAGAGGCTAGAGTTACCCCAGCTGCCCACCCAGATTTTTTGGAAAGAGGAGTTGTCCAAGGTGATATCACAGCCAAAGATATTACACCCATGATAAAAAAATATCTAGATGCACCAAAGTGAGAGGAGTCCATAGATATGTGAAAGGATTAACAAGTCGCAGATGGTGTCTCAAGGTCATCACAAACTGCAAATGATATCTTTCGAGGAAGAGGAGAGAGAGCAGCATCAAACAGTGGTGCATTTGTTACTCTAAATTTCACTGGGTAATGAACAATGTAACATTTTGTATGCACAAAATCTTTTCCAAAACATTTCATTATTAGAGATTGAATCAAACCAATAATCCTTTGTTGACTGTTGAAATATATTGAACATATAAAGTTTTATCAAATAGAAATATAGAAGTTTCAATAGACAGAAAAAAGCTATGAGAAAAAATTTCCATTTATATAAAAAGCAAGTTGGCACGCTGGTGTAGTGGTTAGCACCTCTAGGGTCTGGGTTTGATTCCCGGCCAGGCTCGATTTCCATCTCTGTGTGCATGGAGTTTACATGTTCTCCTCGTGCTTGGTGGGTTTCCTCCGGGTACTCCGCTTTCCTCCCACAGTCCAAAGACATGCAGATTAGGCTAATTGGCATTCCCAAATAATTGCAATTAAAAAGCTATTTATATACAGTACTGTACACTGATTTTGCTGCATTTGTGAGCACAAAGTTTATGGACAAGAGCCATGGAATACACATTGTGTGTGGCAAGGTTTTGCATTTACTATGTAACCTTACGGGACACCATTTAATGTCCATGGGACATATCTGTACTATCACAACAAAGCACTGTCATCAACTACCAGAGTGAAATGGAAACTGGTACAGTACAGGCTGACAGTGCTATAAACTGCAGCTTTTGTATTGTTAAAAGTTTTCTCACCCTCTTCAACAGTCTTTGTAATTAAATTGTCTTGTGCGGTCTAAACTCAGCATTGTTTTCCCTTTCCAGTTTTTTTCCACGAATAATTCACCACATAATCACATGTTTGCTATATTCTTTTTATTGAAACTCAACATATGATTGATATACATTTAAACATTTACATTGGCACAAATACAATTTCAGACTGATTTTTCCATTGTGCAATAAAACCCATGGGAGCTTGAGTTATAGTATTTTTCAAAATCATAAAAGAATTTGCATTGATATAACCAAAACAATTTTGACAAACTATGCATTTTAACACGTCTGTGACTTGAAGAAACTATGCACAAAATATTCCCTAAAGCTTGTAATGTGTTTTGCTTCTTGTATTTTCAAACTGAAGATATATTATTTTTCCAGTAAAACTATGTTAATTAAAGAAAACTCTTAAGATGAAATTAATTTGCATATTGCATTATAAACTTTTAGGGAAATGAACACCAGAACATTATAGAGAAATATTCCAGTAATTTCAGATTATATGTACAGGTAGTAGTCAAAGAAAAGCACATGTTGACATACTGGACAGTATACTGTAGGAACATGGCAGAGTTTGACTTTAATTATTAGATTTATTTTGTAATTAGCTCAGCCAGCAGTCATTACATACAGTATAGTAAAGTACAGTACAGTATAGTGGGTATATAGTGGGTATATAGTGGGTGTATATCTACATATGTATACTGTAGGATAGCACACAGTGCAGTCTAGTCATTGCTCATTTTTCAAGAGGATGAATAAAACTTATTAAAATAATTAAACAGTAATACAGTTATTATTAAATATGACAGTAAAATGAATTAAAATATTTGTGTTTTAACTATAAAACATTTTTTCTATGTTTTTTCATTATTATTATTATTATAATATATTTTATTTGCATATTTTTTGAAACTGTATTGCTCCTTTTGTCCTACCCTAATGTGTATTCATCACATTTTTTAATTGTAGGCATTCATCAAGCATCATCTGTTTAGACGTCAGATTCTTGTATAGAGGCTTCATGATGGTTTTGTTGTCATGCATTGCTGAGTTTGTATGTTTTGTATCATAGCAACTGAATGGAGGCAGAGGCATGGATTGCTGTTGGAACTGCCTCACATTCAATGAATGGGCAACATTATCAGTGTCCATAAGATCTCTTTGTATGTTGGACAGCTCCTTGTCATTTTCACGGGGGTGTGGATTTGTTAGGTTGCAGCAGGAGGGATCTGTGAAAGACTGGCATTACGGACACATGTCACGTTAATGCCAGGTCAAATCAAAAGGGCATCAGTGCAGCACAATGAATCAGACACTGCTGATTACTTTTTTAAACAGATTTTGCAGTCTTATCGATTATTTGTTAAAAACTACTTTGAGCATTAACTGAGCATTCCTCAGTAAGTAGTGAGGTCATCCCTGTATTGTTTTTGAGATTGTAAGAGTTTGCAATGTATTTGTTAATGCCAGGATCCAACACTTATACTTTCCTCTCTTGCATAACTCACTTACTCATCTTCTATACCGCTTTATCCTGTATTCAGGGTCACAGGGGCCTGGAGCCTATCCCAGCACAAGGCAGGGTACACCCGGGACAGGGTGCCAATCCATTACAGGGCACACACCCATACACACACTAACACATTCATTCACACACTAGGGGCAATTTTGGGAACACCAATTAGCTTAACCTACATGTCTTTGGACTGTGGGAGGAAACAGGAGTACCCAGAGGAAACCCACTAAGCACGGGGAGAACTTGCAAACTCCTTACACACAGAGACAGGAATCGAGCCTGGCCGGGAATCGAACCCGGACCATGGAGGTGCAAGGCGGCAGTGCTAACCACTACACCACCTTCTATTTTTTAATTAGTTTAAATGTGATTAGTAAGTAATTAAGTACTGTATATTAAAGTTTATAACAAAATAAAGTAGTGCTTTCAACTCACTGGTGTCAATTGAAACTATGTAAAAAAAAAAATTATAATAATAACAAAAATAAGTAGGATAATACAGTTAGCTACCAATGCAGTGCAGTTAGTGCTACAAGCATACTGTATATAAAACCGGTCACACAGGCTTAATAGCTAAATGTATGCTGAATTACGAGAAAATATCAGGGGTATGATAAAGAGGAGAGGAGAGGGTAGCAGGAATATGGTGAAGTTTGAAGTTAGCAGAATGCCCAGACTGAACTTGTTTAACTCATTTCGAGACAGTACAAGTATCTAAATGTGGTGCCTGTTTATTAATCATCCTAACTGTATGCTACAGACCAGTTGAACTCCTTTCAGCGGCACAGCCACTAGTTATAGATGGAGTACCAGACTCACTCTGACTTCACCGAGCTGTCTGTTGGCGGCGGCGGCTGCTTGATCCATGGCATTTGTGGCGCCTTGTGTCAAGTGTAGAGGGAGGTGGAGGGTGTGGGGTGATGGCTGAGGTGCTAGAGCAGCTGTCTGAGCCAATCTGTGTGCATTTGAATAGAGTTGCTTAAGAATACAGTCATCCCTTCACATAATGTTGAATTTCATTGTTTAACAGAAGATGATTTGGTTTCAGTTGGGTTTTCAGAGCTTGATGGTACAATTCTTTGTACTATGCGTGCAGAATTTTAATGGATAAATAATATTTTTAAAGAAAACTTGGAATGAAAGCAGTCTGTAATTATTGATTCCAGAATATCTTATGAGAAAGGCAAGTTATGAGACAGCTTTTTTTCCCCCTGAGACTAGAACAAGAAACAGCATGCAACATACGATGAAATTGGAATGCTCGTCCTTGGTGCATCCTTCCCCAGTGGTGCCTAATCAAAGAGGATTTTGAAACTGCAGCTTCA
Source organism: Channallabes apus (assembly GCA_030522415.1). Classification (NCBI taxonomy): domain Eukaryota; kingdom Metazoa; phylum Chordata; class Actinopteri; order Siluriformes; family Clariidae; genus Channallabes; species Channallabes apus. The sequence continues at coordinate 23,514,152 of CM060108.1, read as the reverse complement.
ATTTAAACATAATGTATGTTCATCATTGCAAAGTGGCCTTAGCAGGTCTAAAGGATGCAGCACATTCATGGCTGATAAACCAGACTGATTAATTACATGGGCATTATAATACTTATTATTGGGTCACATGGCGCCAGATTTGTGCCGTGCTGAATAAAGGTAAATTGCGAGATAAGACCACCCTTATATGTCATAAGTTACCACTGCATCTTAACAATATCAAAGAACTAATATGGAAAAAGTGCATTTATCAAGTTCTTACTACTTCCTAGACACATCTTTGTCAGGCTCTCAATGTGTTCCTCATGCTGTCACTAATTTCCTCTCAAGATTTACTACTGTACTTCCTAGACACATCCCTGTCAGGTTCTCAATGTGTCCATAATGTTGTCACTAATGTCCTATTACGAACATGATCCTGCGCTCACCAGGTACATTGAGATAGAGCAGAGTTATTATAGTGTCTGATCAGATTGCGCTGTGCTTTTACCAGGTGCTTATCACCTGCTTACTATGTTATTGTTGCATCCGGGAGGAAGGTATAAGTACTATGACACATGTAGTGCATTTCATCACAAAGAGACGGTGTGAGAAACTGGATGCAGTATTTATATGAAATCCCCTAAATATGATATGGACGTGCTGAAAAACTGCTGCATGTGCGCCATAAACGTGGCAAGCATCACAAGAATGTAACTTACAAAAATGGCATGGGCCCACTATGGTCATAGCAAAAGCCTGAAGAGGTTGGTGTTTATTGACTTTTAAACATCCCAGTGACATCCGATGCGCGGGATGCTTGTTGTACATCAGTGAAGTGCCTAATGAAGATAGCTGATAAATGCGTCATTAGTACAGTGGAACGTTGGATTACGGACAAATTTAATTCCAAAACACCCGTAAACCAAATAAAAATTTTCTCATAAGAAATAATGGAAACTCAAATAATTCGTTCTACAGCCCAAAAAAATTAATACATAAAAATTATTAATACAAAATATAAATAAAACAAATTAACCTGCACTTTACCTTTAAAAAAGTAAAAATAAATCCCGACAGATAAGTGTTTCCATTGATGCGCGCAGGTGCTGTGTGTGTGTGTGTGTGTGTGTGTGTGTCACACATTAACGGAGAGACTGTTTTATCGGAAAAATTAAATCATGATTAATTATCAGTCATGAATATTACTTGTTATTTAAAACCTTTCTCTGAGATCTTCTGAGACTTAAATGCAACTAAGAAGATGAATGAGCTTTAGTGGCGACACCATCTTCAGCCAAATGAAGCATGCGTTTGGCTGACCGACTGGATGGACCTGCTGTAATAAAAGACATTTTATACAAAGTGTTAATGAAAAAAATGAGTAGTGCCGTTCTTTCCAATCACACATTTTGCTGCAGCAACAGCCCATGCTCTTTTCTGTCAGTCTAACCACACCAGAGTAGTAGCATTTAATCATTTAATTTATTCTTGACACAAGCAAGACCATGATAGGAGCCTAGTTAGCAATAGTATACTATGATGTTACAATTAGAGCATTAGTAATATATAAGATTTATGATGCATTTTACAGATTTTTATGAACCAGGATTCTTGCCCTAAAATGTTTTGGATTTGGCCCAAGAGCAGGTGTTTCTCTTGGAAGCCAACAACCAGAAATCAACTTTTACAGTCAGTGTTGCTGAGTGAAAGCAGCTCTCAAGTGTGCACCCTTTTCCTCTGTCACACTGTACATTCGTTAAATGTTTGGCTTAGTGGGACTCTACTGACTGACATGCGTTGATATAGCGATGTATCATCTAGCTGTCAGTGCATAACTGCACAGTGCTACATACTCTTGATGTCAAGGGCAGCAAAGTCTGTTAATCTGAATATACGTTTTATGCAGTAGTTAAGCAGTAGTGATATTAAACACATGATATTACAATGATGAACCTAAGTATAAATAGTGGATGGTAGACATGTACAGTATGTGTGTGTCTGTGTGTATGTGCTTGTGTTCAGCTGCATACTTCTGATTTAATGCAGTGACGAAATACACAGTCTGCCCAACACAGACAGCGGTCCCAAGGTGAATTGTGCAAATGTTTTGTAGGGGTATCATATTTACACTTATCTCCTGGTTTGTTACACAACCTTCTAAATTAAGACCTGCACAGCTGAGTGATTCTAATAAAGGACAAATGTGGGGCAGTGACACATACGCAAACACACACAAACTCTCTCTCTCTCTCTCTCTCTCTCTCACACACACACACACACACACACACACGTCTTGTGTGGTAATGTAGCATGTTGATGTTATGCCTAGTCCTTACTATAACCATTTTTTATTACAGTATTTCCAACAAGGTTAAAAAACTGTCACCTATTATTTTAGGTATGGTATGAATAGGGAGTTACATCTTTTTCTTCACTGAATGCATTATCGATCATTATAAATAATTTTTTGTTTAGAATATATTATGAAAAAAAGGACACACTCTCGTAAGCTCTAGCATATAAATGTTGTACTGTATACAAAAATTTACAAAAATGCAGAATAATAAATTTAAAACAAAACTATTACATTGAACCTCATGTTATAGCAGTAAGGAATGTAAATCTGGATGCATCTGGTGGAATATGGGATCTTGAAAGGTTAGTTATAATGTCTGCACTGTGTTTAATGATATCTGCACTGTGACCTGTATCATGTTTTTAATACAATGCGCTGTTATATAAGATATGAAATGCATAGTTCACCACTGATACTTAATTTAACATAATTTAATAATAAATCTTAATTTACTATTACAAATGGTACTGCAAATATCATCTGTTATTCAGGCATCAGAATTATATCAATCCTTACAGTATACTGTATTAACACTGACTCCTATATAAGGATCTTTATCACAAGCAAAAACAAAGAAGTATTTTATCAATACTCAAACTAATTCAAAAGAACCTACATGTTCTTTTAAGGTTCCAAGTAGAGATTGGAACGAAGGCCCATTACGATTCCGAGTGGGGAATGCTTTAAGTCAGATTTTGGAAGGAAACAAAGATAATATAAATTCACCAAAAAAGTTCAATGTTGAGTTACAGTTAATAGCATATTAGAAAGAGGAAAGGAGGCAGATGTTTGCATGTATTATATTGATGTATTATATCTATACAGTACTCAGATGAAGACCATCTGAGAAAAGCAAGACCAAGATTCCAGCATTTAGAATCACCAATTTACAGCACCTCAGATCAGCGTCAGTTTAAGAATTCACCAATTCCAATTAATTTGAAATACATGGATCAACAGGTTTAACACAAATTTGTTAAGTTCTCACCCACTCAATTTATTTGAAGATAGTGGGGCATATACCAGAAATCAAATCTTTCTGAAATTCAACATTTTACTCCAGGCGGTGATGATCATAGTGTATGATTTGTAGGTTTTTATGTCTTAAATTAGAAAAGCATGCAAGACAGAAGCACTTTGACTAGCAAAATCCCAAGTGTTCATTTAACACTTTAAGACTTCATCTGGACCTATATTTACTATTTAGGGTGTTAATTCTACACTCTGGGTGTTAATTCAACACTCTGGGTGTTAATTCCACAGTCAGGATTCTGCTGTGTATATGCCACAGACACCCCACTATATACAGTATAAAGTATATGTTTGTACATGTTGGTCAACTTTAACCCACATGGCCAAAAGAGAAAAAAAAAAGTTATTTTACCAGCTTTTACTTACAGTAATTGAAATGACTGATTACTAAAACCCCATATGCAATAGCAAACCATGCTCCTTTTCTAGCATCCTATCCCTACCAGCTGTCATGCTGTGCTGTGTAGATTCAAGGCTTGACACGCATAGCAGCACATTCATTGGATCAGACGTCATGGTCCATGCAAAGGAGTAGAATGTGAAGCACTACGGAGAAAGTAAAGGGTGATTTATTGGGGAGGCAGCAAGAAGTACTAACAGCCTCACCCATTATCAGAAACTGTGAGCTCATAGCTCTCAATTTTATAGTTTCCCAAATAAAAGGCACCATGTTGAAGCTTTAAACTCAGATCTTGTGAAATTCTGCATCCAGCAGGCAACATGCAGTGAACAAGTAGCACATGCTACCACAACACACTTTTTGGCACTCCATTGAAAACCACAGTGCTATACAAAATAAAAGAATGTTGTGGTACAACACACCATTTACTGTATTCTGTCTTCCACAGATGTGAATAACTTTAAATAGTGCTAAAAGTTGTTTTTTCAGGATGATCAAAGATCAGCATGCAGTCTCACTCTTTACAGCTACAATTAGAGTTTACAAAATAGAGTACTTTCTATTGTTCTGGGAGGGGGATAAAAAATATGGCCATTATCAAAAATGACATGAACCAATTACCAGTGCATTGCTGTTAAAGGAAAGAAAATGATGGTACTGTAATACTGTATCTTCTCTGAATGGGTTACATAATTCAGTGGTATGTTATTAATGTGTGGCCCCTTAATTTATCTTATGCTCAGCTAAACCTCATGTAAACAGCAACAATTCTTGTGTGATATTCCTAGCTAACACTATATATAGTATTATACTGTATGATCCCAATTATAACATTAAATCATCAAAACAAACTAACACAATCATCTCATTCTGTGCAGAATGAGAATATAGTATTGCCCAGTCCTGCTCCATCATCATTTGCCATAATCAATAAAATCAATTAGCTGTTACTAGCTTTTGTGATTTAGTTACTTAAGATTTGGGAAATAGAATGATGGTGCCATGCGATTAAAAGGGATCTTATACAGGGCAAATTCTCATACCTTGCACCGAGTTTTCTTGGGATTGGTTCTGGCTCCAGCATTCACTCAGCTAATTATTGATCAGCATAATTCAGTTGCTAAAATTAATGAGTAAATGATTGAGGTTGGCACTTATTTTAAGTGTCTCACTTACAATAAGTGAACTGCTAATCAATATGCAGGTTGTTGTGGCAGTAAATTTACTCCATATTTTTATTACCATTAATTGTAGCCACTTTCATTTTCCAATCTTAACAGCAACATTTAGAGAGGCTCAGACCATGTATGGCATGAGTATGGCATGAATATGAATTAATGCAGACTTTACTCACCAGTGGAAGTTAAATACCTTGTTCTTAAGTGCAGGGAAAGATATCTGGCCCATCTTTACCATGATGCTTCTTTTTATGGCCTTTGGAGGAATAACTCTCCATGCCTTTAAAAGCAAGTTACCCTTGCAAAACTTGCCAAAACTACATTTTCCCCACTTTTTCCTTATTTCAGTTCAAAAAAGTATCATGTGGTTACAGTATATATAGTGGTGATCCATTAAAAAATTATACCATTGTGACATTTTGATGAAGTTCGGAATAAAGCCACCATATATGGGTGATAAAAAAGCCATTGAAATTTGAAATGTTTAAATATACCCTGGATATTTTTATCTTTCTGAATCTACAGTATATTACAATATCAACATAACTAAAGGCAATATTGCCAACAAAAGAGTTCATCTCAGGTAGATGCAAAACACTTCAGTGGTAACTGATGAGAGAAAGAAGTAGTTCTGGTATTTGGGTGGCACATGCCCACTATAGACTTGGCTCCTTTGATTGGCTTTCATGACTCATTGTGTTTTTACAAGATATAGAGCATTTTGAATAAGTGCAACTTTCTATGGCAACTCCGAGCAGCTTACACACACAAACCTCCAAGAATCAATGTTTTGGCAGAAACGAAGGGCTTAATGCTTTGAGTGATAGTCCCCCAGGAGCTTTTACCTTATAGAGTATACATAGGTTCAGATCTCATGGTGATTCTTACATTTCAAACGAACATTTATGTAAGTAAAAATGAGGCAAACAAGTCAATGTAATATGTACCTTTGAAAGATTCACCCAAGATAAAGTGATGCTTTTAGCTGAAAAGCCTGTGTTAATTAAAAATCCATGCACAGACAGGTGACACATAAATAAACATTGGGGTGTTTCATTCCTGTCATTTTGCTGGCAGGATTTGCAAATACTTGCCACTTTGAAGTTAAGTGTTAGTGTACATTAAAAGAAAATTATTCTGTTTAATGGCCTTTACTTATAACATTTTTTTTTTCTTGGTGAGAGTGAACTCATTCATTCATTCATTCATTCATTCATTTTCTATTCCGCTTAATCCTGTGTTCAGGGTCGTGGGGGACCTGGAGCCTATCCCAGGAGACTTCGGGCACTAGGCGGGGTACACCCAGGACAGGGTGCCAATCCATCGCAGGGCACACACACATACACACACTCACACACCCAATCACACACTACGGGCAATTTAGAAACGCCAATTAGCCTAACCTGCATATCTTTGGACTGTGGGAGGAAACCGGAGTACCCGAAAGAAACCGAGAGTGAACTCGATTATGATAAAAAAAGCCCCTATTTACATGGCATAATGGCTCACTGAAATGGTATGAATGCAAACTATATATTATGTCCCCAACAATTATCAAATAGAAAATCCTAATTATACATTTATGCAATATTGGGAAGCAAAGTGTTCTCTATCACCACCAAACATCAACTGAGAGAATAATGTACGAAAGCATGATATTTTCATCCCCAATTACAGTTCTGGAGACGGGCATCATCAGGGAATCTGTTTTGGAAGCTTGCACTGCCTCACCCCAAGTCAATTTATGTCACTTCTTTGGTCAGTTGTCTTTTTGATAAAGTTTTTCTTGATGATGATAAACTGTAGTATATTAGCCATTAATACATGGTGTCAAACTGTCTCCAACATGAGTTGTAGTTATACTATTATGTTACTTCAAGCAGCTGAGTCTGACTGATGTATTGTGTAAGTATCAATCCTAGTTTTAATATTATATTTAAGTTTTATAAATATGGGGTAGATTTGTTTTTACGCCATTCTGCGCATTTAAATTGTGTGTCTGTGTCAGTGGAACTTTAATTAACATGTGCTGGTGTCCTAGGGATAAAATGTTATAAACTGTAGAACTGTAGTTTAAGTCCTGTCAGTCATTCAAGCTTTATGTACTGAGTTGCGCTTATTTGTGTCTCAGTCATAATATGCATAAAGATTTAACCAAAACAACATTGATTTTTTAATAATGTATGCAGACAGTAAGCTAAATAAAGGCTTTACACAACATTTTCACATATAATGAAAATATAATACTTGAAGATGGCATTTGATTTTTATCACCAAACGATTTATACAGTAGTTTTACGTTCTGGCTGCATTTATAAATTTCCACTAATCAGTTGCTCCAACTTTCACAGATGAAGCCAAATATTTGTAACCTATCTATAAGTGGAGAAGGCCTTTGACTGTCAGTCCATAAGAAAAAGTATTAATTTCAACTCCCTGTTTTAACCGCACTTTAAAGTGAAGCAATTTTAAGACACTAGACTATAGGTATGCATTAGCACAGTGTGACTTATCTTATGACTAAAAACGTCTTTGTAAAGTGACAGACGCAGACCTCAAGTTCACAGGAAAATACAGAGCATGTTCCACCTCCACACAGCCTTGAATACATCTGCATAAAATGATCTGTATAAAACAGATTCAAGGCACCCAGTGCAAGCATGCTATTCGTCCTGATTGTCTTAACTATAAACTGAATTGCTACTTTGTATGCATAGACATGAATTTTTTAAGACACTTTTAGAAGTTGCAACAGAGCATAGTTTGCAATGAGGGAGGTAAATTCGTGCACAGGCAGTGCTGATTGTAAAATTTCAATCTGAAGCAATGTATTCTCGCATGTGCGGTAAACTGATATGTTTTTGGGGTGGAAACAAAAGGCTTGTTGGGCGGAGGTTCCAGAAATAACAATGTGGAACTTTGTCTGCCCAGATGGGGGTCCTCAGGAAAGTTTACCTTAAATATGCCAAAAACTGCAATATTCTTTGCCTGTTTCATGTTAAGGAGGAATTTTATCATAACTGTATCTAATTGAATTGGAAAACAGGAGCATTATATCAGCAAAGTTTATTGGATCAGCATGGGAGTTGATGGGATCTGGACCTTTATTCTAAACTTGGAATTTCTGTTAGGATTTCCACAGACAGTGTTTAGCAGTTGATATACCCGAGAACTTAATCTCAGCTGCAGAAATGTTAATACCCCTACCTACAGTTCTCTATGAACATTACATAATGAATATGACACTGTGCTTTTGCTGGGTGCCTTAGTAATAAAGTGCTCTCTTCTTGTATGAGTTATATGTTAAACTCTATGGACGGGCTTTCACTCCCAGACACTCAGAATAAAATATTATCAGTATTATTTAACAAAAAGCTTTCATCCTTTAACCTTCACACTACTCCAGCTATCTGATTTCATTCTTTGTGGTGGTGTTTATCTGTTAAAGCTGCAAGTGAAAATCTGACCTTTTATACTGTTACATTTGGGATGAACTCATGGCAAAACGGAATACTGAAATACCTCGATACTGAAATCATTTTTCAGGTAAACATCAAAGTGATTGGTCAGTGTGGACTCATTCCAATCCACAACCAGCAGGTTAATATTCATCTCTCAGCTGTTCCAACCTGTCACCCTGGCCAGATGCTTTAGATTCCCAGCCTGTGGTCCGTCTCATCCTTAATGCAGGACCTATCTGCAGAGAGAAGATATGGCCCCAGAGAGCTAAGTGCTGCTCCTCAAAAGGATTTCAAGGTCAAAGGATATAATCCAAGGACGGCTGTACATGATATGATCATTAAAATAGTTGGACGGAAAAAACAAGGGTGGGGCTTAAAGCTTTGTTGACGCGCTCTCTTTGTCTAAGCATGTCAAAGAGAAGTCACTTAGGTTTGCCAATTACCAGATCGCATTCCCAAATAAGGAAGTCGCACTCATTTATCAGTTGGAGGAGATGAAATAAAAAGACTGTCAGTTATTGTAAATAATGTAATAATGAATGCAGCTCGATTACAGCACGTCAAATTATAGTGCAGTAATGTGGTAAGAAGCAAAGATTTCATCACATAATACACTAACTGTTTACAAAACATTTGAAATTATAGAAGTAAATGCCTTAAACAAAATTATAATATTCCTCAGTTTTTTTACATTCCTCAGTTTCTAACAATTTAAATAGGTTATTAAAACTACAGGAAAATGTTGCGTATTGAATACATTTCTGTGTTGCTTAACATGTTAGACCACAATCATCTGGAACAAGCAATGACTTAGAGAAATTAATTAAATCCTCATGTTTCCCCCCCAAAAGAAATTATATACACAGATCTTCCATGATCTCTACACACATTCAGGAACAACCATAAGAGCATATGTGAGAATGAGTGAAAATAATTCCATAAAATAGTGACTAAATTATAAGTTGTGCCTTCCATTAGATTTTTTTTCAACAAAGAAAAAGCCTTTGCTATGTTCTTGAAACCACTTTACAGTGTTTTGTATGAACATGCATTTCCATGCTCAAAACTATTCTAACTTATTAGTAATGTACTGTATTACCTGGATAGTTAAGTGGAAATGGGCTGAACATGTATTTTCAGTTTGGAGAATCATGTACTACAGTATCCCTACCATGCAGTACTGTACATTAGTGCCAGAAATGTCAGGAGAGGGAGCTTTTGTATTTCACACCAACATATGTTTAACCATTTGCTCAATTAAGGCTAATAAATAATGGAACATAATCAGCTTCGGTTTGGTAAAGTGGTTGATAATTTACTTAAAACAGCATTTCAGACTTTGCCAACAATTCCGGTTTTCTGTTCATTAAATGATGACGTAATATTTAGCCGTTTATATCTTAAAGTTTAATGTTGTATGACATGTACACGTACAACCCATAACATTAACACATTCAAATTGATATATATCCCTATATCCCTATTGACTATATCCCCGTAAACTGGTGACACCGGTGACAGGATCATGGGCACATAAGCCTCATTTATGCCTTTGGGGAGCAAACGCTAGCCTGTCTGGTCTGATCCCATAGAAAAGCCAATTTAGAAAAAAGTCCAAACTCCAAAAAAGTCAATGCTGGCCTGATAGAAAGGCACCACAACACCCACTGCTCCACAGCCCGCCCCACACGCTCTTTGGGCTCTTTGGGCAAAGAGCCCAAGGTCACCAATCAGGCCTTCAAACTCTCCAGATCCCAATCCGATCGAGCATCCCTGGGATGTGTCAGACAAACAAGTCTGAGCCACGGACGACCCCACCCTGTAACCCATCGCACCCAAAGGATCCGCTGCCAATATTCTGGTGCCAGAAACCACACCATACCCCTTTATGGTGGAGTCCGGCCCCAAGAGGCTAGAGCTGCCTAGGTTGTATAGTGGGAATCTACACAGGATTGGAAATAATATTTTGTGTTATAATATTATGTCTGATCAGTGTATACTTTATAACGGCTATAAACAGCCATTCACTTTTCCTTTCTTTTTTATTTAGGATTTAACATACAGTTCCCTGTGTAGGTAGATTTACAAAAAGTAAAACATATTTGAATGACCAGTACTACTGTCATAACCATGCTATTATAGAAAATTACTTAACACCTCCTGGCCAATCAGAAATTAGCATTCAACAGTGCTGTGTAAAAACGAATAGAGCTTTTTTATTATCACAGTGCCTTCGACAGATGTGCCACTTGGGAGTGTGTGGTGTTTATTTCATGTTACGGTAATATTATAAGTATGTTACTCATGTTTTAATGTATTACATTTCTCTCAACTTATACCAGGGAAAATAGAGACAAGTATATTTTGGAAGAACATGGGCACATACTTCTCAAAAATCGTTAAAAAGTAATCTCAGACAATTACACTGCATTTTGTTGATCAGCATTGATTCTAATGTGTGGAATGTTGAGCTTTTCTGGGAAAACAAGAATATTGGTGCTGGTTTGGAGCGCTGATTGTCTGCATCAAAGCATTTCTTTTAGTCAAATAGTTATGTATGGGTTGCATATGACTCTTCTAACTTTTTTATTTGCCTCTAGATCTGAAAATCAGACAGAAAACCACTTATTCCTACAACATTTCTGTATGTTGTTGGGCCAAGTCTTCTGATAATGCAGACATTCTGAACCCTCAAATTGATTATGAGGATTCCTAGGAGTGTCAGTTTAATCCAGTTAGATTTGTTATACTTTTGATCACTGAACACTAGGCCAGTGGAAAAATTCACTTGTAGATGGAGAAGTGCCCAAAAACTGTACCTTGATTGCTGTCAGATGAACAGACAAGTATGGAAGACATAATATGGGATAAACACTTGGAGCATTTGTCGGAATACAGGGGCATATCAATCAGTGATCTTGGCATAGAGAATGTTGCAAACTATTAAAAATGTTGAAAGTGATGACAGAGTACTGAACAAGGTACAACAAGGGCTCAGCAAATAAAACCAAACCTAAAACTAACCATTTTATACACCAACTGTTTTATGGAAGAAATTTTATACCAAAATCATAAAAACAAACAAGATTAGGTTGCATAAAACTGAAGAGAATTTGGCATCATTAATGTTGGTCATCATCCTGCTCAAAACTTGTTCAGCTGGTCATATACATGGATCAGCCATAACTTTAAAAACATTAAAATGAACAAAAATCTTATACTTGTGGTTTTCTGTGGGTTGTGTGGTGGGACCTCCATGTATTGGACTTGTTTGCAGGGTGCATGCCAAGGATACGTGATCGGATTGGGAAGTGGGGAATTTGGAGGCCAGGTCAACAACCTTGAATCTTTAGCTCAACCTTATACAGTACATTCTGTTATGTACTGGGTATTGTGCTGCAATGGCTTTTCTGTGGGATTGGACCTGACAAATGTTTTGATAATCAGTGCTAGTCAAGTTGCCTGGCGGTGATGATAGTGTTATGGCTGATTGGTGTGTATATATATATTTTGTGAAAGAAGACGATATCTGTATTAGGATTTGCCACTTAGTCGATTGGCTGGTTTGTATATTACTGATAACATTTTATATATTTTACATACAACTCATACACACAACTTGCAATTGCATTTTATTTGCTCAAAAATATGTACACATTTTATTTTTCTGACAATGTATCAGTAATTGGTTTAAATTGGGTTTAAATTGAACATATTGGTGGTTTTCCATCGGTGGGATCAACTGCTAATGATAATTGTGCCTTGCAAAAAAAAAAAAATTCTCAAGGGTTATTTGGAAGGTTCAGTATTCTTTGTTCATAAATGTCTTTTACTAGTAACTCTGATAGGATAATACTTTGCTGAAGGATTCTACATAAAAAAGGAAAAGGATAGCCAAGAACTTCACATTGTTTATAATCATATACAAACATTGAATGCAATACAACCAGCATCAGATCATAGCTGCTTGTGTGTGTTTTTCCCCTCTTTTTAATACACATGGCCTGGCACTCCAATAACCGTATTATTCTTACTAATTGCCATGTAAAACCATTCTCTCCTTTCAGATTTATGTGAATGTAAACTGTAACAGATAAATATAAAACCATGAAATACGTACAGCACCTTGTATCCACAACAATATTTTTAGTACTATAGGTTATGGTTAAATATAATTAATAATGCACATTATGGCTCGAAGCTCACATGGTCATGTTTTTAAATAATATTGTCAGTAATAAAGTTTGTTGTGTAACTGAAGTCACTAAATGCCTGGTAGAAAGATGGTATAAATGTTTTAAATAATTTTATCGAGTCCCTGGCATTTTGTTATTACTGTGAGAAGAAAAACAGGAAAAGGAAACACTTTCAGATAAAGCTACAATGTGCGCAATTAGTGCAGTACTTGCAGTACATGCTGTTTCTTGCCCTAATTAAATGATTTGGGCTTGGAAAACATTGCTTATCAAAGTTTAACTTGTACAATAGGAGAGAATTAACCTGAGGAACTGTGACCTAGTTGGTGCTTTATAGGCAGCACTGTGGTTGGGGGTTCGAATCTGCCCTCCAGGGCATATCTGCAGGGAGTATGCATGTTCTCCAAGTGCTTGGTAGGTTTCCTCCTGGTGCTCCAGTTTCCTCCCAGACATGCAATGTAGGCTGATTAGTGTGTCCAAATTGTCTATGGTGTGTGACTGGGTGTGTATGTGTGTTTGCTTGTGCTCCTCACCCAAGGTGTACTGTACCTTGCCTTGTGCCCTATGGTCCCTGGGATAGACTCCAGGCCCTCTGCAGTTCTACATAGGATAAACAGTATAGATAATAGATGGACAGATGGAAGTTCTTTATAATAAATATAATTCATTATAATTTTGTTATATAATTACTTATTTAAATGAAAGAGAAGTAAGTGATGATCATTTTAAATGAACAACAATAACAGCTTGCTACAACTGCTAAGACCAGCGCCAAAACAAAAGATAGTCTTACCTGAACATCAGAGTGTATAATAGCATGGGGCTCTAAGTTGAAAACAAAATAACTGATTACAAGTATATAAACCAATGTAAGCATTCAATTCGTATTTATTCCTTAAATTAATGAATAAATAGTCATATCTGCACCCAGCTGCACTATTATTGGTAAACTCTGGTAATAATTTCAGCCAAGGTCTCAACAATTTTTTATGGAAATTACAAAAAACAGAGTTAATAAGCGGCAGCAGGGAGGCTTAGTGGTTAGCATTGTTGCCTAGTACCTGCAGGGATTCCAGGCCAGGTTTCTGTGCATGGAGTTTGCATGGTCTCCCCATGCTTGGTGGGTTTCCTCAGGGTACTTCTATTTCCCACAGTCCAATGACAAAGCAGATTAGGCTTATTGGTGTTCCCAAATTGCCTGTAGTGTACGAATGAGTGTGTATGTCTGTACTGCAATAAAATGGCACCCTGTCCAGGGTGTACCCTGCAGGGGTGCACGTCAATGTTTATGTTTTCGGGGACCTCTGAGATGTTTGTTATGAGATTTATGGTAACGTGTTAAAGAAATAGTAAACAAACATTGGACTTGTAAATGGGTTGTTGCTGATGTTTTGTGCCAGATACCACAGCACACCATCAGATCTTGGAGTTCATGCCTTGATGAGTCAGAGTCACAGAGTTTTTCGATCTTTCTTTTTTTGGGCCTCAGTACTTATGGGCTTCTTCTTAGGCCTTGGCTAGAATTTGACTTTCTGTTTTAGCGAGGACTTTCTCGGTCATTTGCACCTAAGGATTCTCTATAAGTTTAATCACTGGGCCCTGAAATGCAGACCCCATAATGTTCATCCAGGCTCTACTGGCAAAAACACAGCCCTACTGCTGTGATAATGGATGCCACCTGCTGAGTTCGGGCACTTATTACAGCTCTTAATGCGCATTAGCCACTGGGGACACAGAGAGGTGGTAGGGCAGGCAGTGCCACTATAAAGCAGTTGTAAGACTTGGCAAGGCCTGCACATTTTTATAAATTGGCAGAGAGTGCTCAGGCTCAGGTGGATGTGAGAATAAAAGACTTGCAGCCATACAGCAGGGCGAGTGGTTTGTCAAGGTTAAAGTATACTTTAAAGCTGGTCTAGGACAATCTTTATGTCCACAATGCACAGTTGGCTTTTAAGGACCTTAATAAGTGATGTATAGTTGAATGATGAAGGAATGCTGACAAGAGGAGAAAACATAAAAGTAGTTGTTGTGAAAGTCATTAGGAAGTGGAAGTGAACTAAAAACCAATTCAAAGGTCAAAGATCACAGCTCTTCCATATCCTTGAGTAAAAAACACAACAGCCTAGTTTGCCAAGCTTTGAAATGGGAGGCAGGTTGTGGGCGGCATACCAGGGCAGTTGTTGTGTCAGGTGCTTCCGTGCGACAGGTTATTTTTACGGAGGAATTTGCGACCATTTCTATGTGTGTCTATTCTGTCATCCCTCTGCCATCTGTGCCATGATTTTCAACAGCTTCTGAACACAAACATAACACACACTGGGGTCATGGCACCACACTCACACACATGGTTCACACAGGCCACAGCCACATGCTAACCACAGACTACTAGTGTCTAGAGACAGAAAAGGACAGAGACAGGCACCAGTGGTATGCATCATCGCTTGGGTGGCCTGGTTGAAATAAACTGCAAGTGTGAACTCAGGAGCCATGTGTGTGAATCAGATAATTGATTTTTAAGTAAGCAAACCCATGAAAAGAAATATTCGTTTTCTGAAATGCGGAGCAACTAATTGATGGAGGAAACTCTTGTAAGAAAGGCTTAATTATTAAACCTATACTCTACATTTGCTATCACACAATAAAAGAATTCATGTTAATGTGGCACCACTGCTGAATTGTAAATTCTAAAATAATTCATACTTTATTATTACAACAATGCTGCTAATATTATCTTTAGTACAACATTATGAGTTATATAATTGACTATATTTTCATTTGCATGAAAGATTATGTTACATAATTGGCATAGTGCTGTACTGTTCACTTTGTTAAGTAAGAGCTTAAGGAAAAAAACAGCACAATGTTGAGAAGCTGAGAACAAAAATATCAGTTACTAATTTATTAATGTACTAAATAAATAAAATAATGTTATAATAATAGTGCAAAGACTAAAATCTGAACATCTGACCAGTGTGATCAGGGTTCAACATAACTGATGACCCAGGGCCAGTAAAAACCTATGCCAGCCAGTTGATTGGACAGTCGCTGTCCCCTTATGGTAACAGTTCCTGCCACCAATCTGGCTACACCCACTGTAATACTATACTATTCGTAAATACAACCTCATACACATAGAGCCTAAAGTACCTAAAATAATCATTTAACTAACCGTATTATATTGCTTGCCTATTTAGTCATTGTTTATTATTATTATTACTATTACAATTATTATTTTTGCTGAGTGGTGGGGCATTGAGGGAAAAATATGTTGGGCATTGAGTGTGATACTATAGAATATTTAGCAAAATATATGCTATTTCTAGTCCAGGTTAGCTTTCTAAGTGTGCTTTCACACTATGGATTCAGACAAGGATCGACATACACTTGACTACATAATTTGGCACATTGGCATGATGTAAACCAGGGGTGCCCAACCTTTTTTGAACAAAGATCTATTTTTCCAAACAGAAAGCCAGTGCTATTCATAGCATATTTACATATTTAATGTGCACAAAACAAACAGAACGTAGCCCTAATCCATATATAATAAAACATAGTCTAATTGTAATTACAATAAAGTTATTAATTCTAACCCTAGCTCTTCTTTTGCACCCATGTCTCCAAAAACCATTCTAATGAAAACACACAGCTGTGCCACATCCACAACATCAGTCGACTCATCAAATTGAAGAGAAAAACATTCACACTGTTCAATATCCTTCCTTAACTGCGCCTCGACATCCCTCACATCGCCGTGTAACAGTGCCATGGGATAACTGCACGTCCTTAATGGCAGCTATGATATCGCTTTTATTCTTGAAGTCACCAAATAGTGCATCTGCAGCCTCAACAAATGCTTCTTTCACAACTTCGCCATCCTTGAAAGACTCCTAGTGTTTTGCAAGAATGTGACTGACGCGATAAGATGCTATAGTTGCAGCCTTACCCTTGGTGTTTGGGCCTGGTGAAAATGGACTGCTGTGCTGCTAACTGCCTCTTCAATTCCTGGACTTTTCGGGTGCGTAGAGCTAATTTAGCTGGGAAATCTGCATCGTAGCTTTTGTGCACGGTTTTGAAATGGCGCTCCAAATTGCACTTTTTTTTTTTTTGCTTCTGCCATAGTTGCGTTTTACTTTGCTGAAGTTGCAGCTCTCTCAACTTCTCTACTTAAACAGTTAGTAACGTGCCTATAGCTAAAACCCTGGCTAAATTCAGATTAGCGTACTACAGTAGCATACTACTCTCGCTATTTCTGCCATATATTTATATGAAATAGTATGAGTAGTATGCGATTTCAAATTCAGCCACTAATTCCGTCGGTTTAAATTTTCAGCGCAGAGCCGAACGTAATCAGTGATCTTGTAAGGGAAAATAAAGAACTGTTTTTTAAAATAAGTACAACAGGGTTTCTTTACTCAATAAATACTATGTCTAAAAAGGTTATTGTTTTATGTATTTGAGGTTTGAGGTGTGGAAACAGTGAAGAAAGGACAAACCAGAAGGCAGTTTACTCTCGCGATCGACTGGAAAGCAGTCTGCGATCGACTAGTTGACCGAGATCGACTGGTTGGGCACACCTGATGTAAACACTCTGTATTGTGCCTTGGCATGGATCAGCATGCCGTGCTAATGTCCACTTGAAAATGTGGTCTTGAGCATTGGACGGTGTGCTTGGGCAAAGTTGGAATCTTATCTGATATTAGTGTATGTACTGTATGTTGCATGTGTTGTCATCTTCTGAACTGCAAGGCCATAGCTGATAAAGTAGGAAGGCAAACAAGAGGCGAACGCTTAACATATTTTCTGAAATATAAATAATATTATAGTAGAGGTCAACTTACTCGTTCACTCTTCTCTTTGTGTTTATTGTTGGATCACAAACCAAGTAGATGCATACTGCCACATACTGTATTGGACAGCATGAAAGTGTACTCGGGTATGGAACAATATGCCTAATGTGAAAGCTGGCCAGCAGGGAAGGCGAGGAGCAGATATACCTGGGTACATTAAAAAGCAATCACGCTCACTTTGAAAGCAGCCTTGTTGAAACATGTCACAAGGATGCATCTGTGTGCATGTGAGGTCTGAAAGAAGCTTTGCCAAGCTTCTGAGGATTTAATTCTAACTGCTGCTCTGAAAATAAAACCTAAAGCACAGTTCATAAAACTGTGAAATACTGACCTTTCCCAAAGGACATCCTAAATCTTTCTTTTCAATTTTTAGGTACCTAGCGAGATGTATTAATTCACAATAGAATGTGATTAGCTTCTTCCTTATAGATCAATAGATGTCATCAAGATTAAATGCTGCACAGAACATATTCAAGGAGGTGAGTGATAAATCACTATGATTGTACTCACACATTGTGCACTGAGACTTCTGCCAGCTGCATAGGCTGGCATCGTAAATGTTTTCTGTAAAATTCACTGGAACCACAGTGAGTATATTGGTTGATTTGCAGACATATTTATTTAACTTGCTGTTAATAACTAGATAAAATGCTGACGTAAAGAATCATAGGTCATGTCACTGCTTTTCAATCATCCTTACTTATTCTGCCCTTTGTTGCACCCCTGAGTATCAGTAGCTCATCTGATTGAGCATATTTCCAAATCTCATCCAGTTATGTATTTGACTGACACAATATTGTTCATGTATGTGATTGTTTTACATAATTGCGCAGCAAAAAGGGCATGATTATATAGCTATAGGACTCAAGTCCAGTCTGTATCTCCAGTTAAAATTAAACACAAATCCTATGTAGAAGATTTGCTTGGCAAGAAGATTCTGATTACAGCACAACACTTTAGAGGGGTAGTTACACACAAGACACACATTAAACAAGAAACAGTGAAGAACAAAGTCTCAGGACTGTATAGTTCAAAAGAACTTTTGGTCTCTAAGCAAATCAATGCTTGCTCTTAGAAAGTCAGGACATACTTATAGAGATCGAAAATGACAATTTCTGGGACAAAATGTTACCACCAAATTGAAACATATTTTCGTTTGCTGTAAAACAGATGAGGGTTCCTTTGCTTCTATTGAAACATCTCTGAAATTATAACTGGAGGCACCAAAGTTGTCATGTGGCTCTCAACAAATGAAGAATCTGAAGTGTACCACTGACAACAGTACTTGTTGTGGCTTGACTGTGTAGCAGTGCACATATTTAAAATAAAACAACCACTACGTAATTGAATTAAATCTATTTTGAATTGTTTGCATTTGCATAGTTTCACTGGAGTTTTGTATTATACACAAAGAGATGTTCAGGGTCAGAGCGCAGGGTCAGTTTCTTTGGTGTTTCTGGGACAGTTTTATGTTAAAAGTCTTGCTCATGGGACTGGTTGTGGTAGAACAGACATGCTATCACCCGCTCTGGACGAACTCACAATCGTTTATTCAAGGCTAGGGATTCGCTGAGATTCGCTTCATTTTGGGAACAACAGTGGACACATTCCAGAGAGAGAACAAGGCTTTTTCTGGCTTTAAAACACCTATCAGTTACAATAGCAAGGAAGAAGTCACTTGATATTGTGCACTTCAGTGTGCTTTTGTTCTAATGAGAAATGGTTGGACAGAAGAGTGAGAGAGTGCAAACATAAATTATCTTGAACAGCAAAAGTAATTTTCAGCGCGCAAGAACAAGTTTGAGATCGTGCGCACGCGAGAAAGATTCAGCGTGCAAAAACGAGTCTAAAAGCACGCACGCACGAGAGATTAGTGCACTAAATATACGTACGTTTAAAGTAAATTAAAATTTAACTGATAATATACTGAGACTACCGTATATTAAAAATTTTATTCTAATATATACTTTCTGTACATTTGTACAATGATTATTTAGAGCATATTTTTTATATATACCAAAAATACATTGAAAAACAAGTTTAAATAAGTATACTTTGGAAATTAGACCAACCTTTCACTTAAAGTATATTTTCCAATAATATATTTTTGGAAAGTGTACTATAATACAATTATTTTAAAATATATTTAAAGTTTAATTCCAAAATTTGGTAAAAGCAAGATGTTAGTATACTTTTTGTTAGTATATTTGTTACTAACTTTTTGTTAGTATATTTGCAATGTACTATCGAGGATTTCAATATATTTGTAATACACTAAAGTGTATATTTTTTTTTCACTGGGGAGTTTACTGGTACAGTATATAATGCTATTCAATTCACCTTGCAGCAGTGTTAATGTTATGGCAGATTGGTGCATGCCATGTTTCTGTGACAATCTGGCACCATTTTTGTAGTAATAAATGAACTAAACTCAAAAGAGGATACAAATAAAAGCTGAATAGTACTGCAGCATTTCTGCATACAAGATATTAATATTTCATATTTTTGTTTGTTGTATTTAAAAATGTGAAGCAAGCAACTTTGGTTTCAATATAATAAAATATTTATGGTTGTAAATTTATTTATGACTTTCATATTATTGTGGGGCCTGGTTTCTAGTACCCCGAGGTTGACCTTGCATGCATAATGTCAGTGGCTAAAAAGAAGCAAAACCAATCAACTGTGGGCCATTTATTATAATTCTGTGTGCTTATAACGCCTAGAAATTCTCACTTTTTTTTCTTTGTAAGACTGATGAAAGGTGACAGGTTGTGGCAGCTCCCCGATTGTGCCATCCGCATGGCCGCACCTACGCATCTGACCATGCTCATCCTAATGAGCATAGCACCAGTCTTCAAGAACATTCCCAGCTTCTTAATTATGACTCACTTTCTTTTAATTGGCTGTAGGATGCTAATCAAACAGTCAAGGCCGCCAAGCTAATTGACACATTCTTTCTGACACTCACAATTACCAGTAATCCCCAATAAGGTCTGTGAATTTGATTGCAATGCGTCAATTTGTATGTAATTTCACGCTGTCAAGGTGGGTAGTCATGCCAAAATAATGAGTTTCTATATGGGTTTTAAACTAAGAGTATATAAATGATGGAAATAATTAGTATGGCTTTGAATCTAAAAAAGTTAAATTTTTAATTAATAATTACACAATATCACTCGAAAGGGAGCGCTGCGGTGCTGAATATCATCACGACTGTGATGTTGCCTGTCGTAGGCAGACAACCTGAGTGCTGAAGATACTGTATCAGAGCATATCAACCCCTAATTTGATACTGCTTAATTATTGATTATAATTACTATTACCAATACTATAATTATATTTTTGCATATAAACTCAATACTTTTAGAAAAGACATGTAAATAAAGTAAAATATGAAAAAATAGACATTAAAACTCTAATTAAAACATTAATTTAGAATTCCTCTTGGCACTGGCTGCGTTAAAAACGCTTCCTTTTCTTCTTGCTTCCGTTCTTGAGCCCATGGTGCTATGTCTTAATTAAATCAAATTTCTTGCAAATTTCTTGCAAAATTTCAGTTTGTCAGGCATAAATTTGTGAGACAGAGTGTTTGCAGGTACCACTGCAAGATCTTTCTTCATTTTTTAAAAATACTTTCAGTTAAGTCTTTAGTAATTTTTAAAGTTTGAAAGTGGAAAAGACATTTTTTATTGAACTGTTTCTAATGGGTCTTTGCCTTGTTAATGGCAATAATTTTGACAAAGAGTTTTAAATTAGCCTATACTAAAGCTAGTTTACATCTAGTTTTTATTTGCTTTCGATTTCTTTTTGTCCAATTCTTTTATTTTGTTAAATGTTTTTGACACAAATTTGATTCCATAGCTACAACCATTAATCATTAGAACAAAAGCACACTGAAGTGCACAATATCAAGTTACTTCTTCCTTGCTATTGTAAATTATAGGTGTTTTCAAGCCAGAAAAAGCCTTGTTCTCTCTCTGGAATGTGTCTACTGTTGTTCCCAAAATGAAGAATCTCAGCGAATCTCTAGCCTTCTAGTTTGAAATAACGGCTGGAAGCTGCATCATCGCGTGCGTTAGTTCGTATCGTTATTATTTTATTTTCATCGGCATAAGGTAAATGTTATGGTTTTTGTTAGGTAATTTGTAATTAAGTACATACTTTACGCTATAGAATGTATTGTCTAATGTGTTGTTGCTAAATCTCATGTACTTTGCTTGTGGTATAATGGCTCCGTAGCTCTCGGCCTGTTTTCAGTCTCTGTGTAAAAGAATCAACACACCAGGACTAAACTAATACTGTACCTGTAGATTCTAATACTAATGTCTGTCCGTGTTCACACAACAATTTACGTTAGTTTGTGTGTTTCTGAACACGTTTTGTTGAACACAAATAAACTATAGTTGTGACTTTTTGTAACCTTGTGCAAATTAAATCTGTTGAACTCATGAATAAAATCTGCCTCATAATTACTGATGTAATGCTTTTCAAAAACATGTTATAGTGTAGAAAATGCATTTAGCTTTTGTAAATTATCCTAAACACTTAATGTACTGGTAATACATTGGCAATACTGTGGTATAGAAGGTTGTGTGTACAGTATGATACAAAAAAGTATATTTGTATTAACCACAAAGTGTACTTTTTTAGTATTTGTAATTGACGAGAAGTATAACAGCATGCTACTGCTGCAATAAGAATATACTCATATTATATTAATCATCTATTTGTAACACAGTAAAATAGCTGTAATGCTATTACTAATTAATAACTTACTGTATAATACATTAAATATATACTTAAATTTTATTAATTACTCTCAGGTATGTACGTTGGTACACACACCGCCATATTCTTTAAGTGTATTAAGCATACTTAAAGTTGTTCCACTTTAGCACACAAAAGTATACTTAATACAATTAAAATTGTGCTTTTGTACAATTTAATTACATACTGAAAATACACTGAGTACAAAATTAGTTGTTCCTAAATAGCAGACTTCAAGTATACTAATCAATAGCCTGATTACTGTACAAGCAAATACAGTACAAAGTGCTAAAAAACATCAATGCTGGCCATGAAGGAAAGATATCAGAAAATCCAGGGCAGCACAGCCTGCCGTGTACTTAACAGGAAAAGAGTTCAAGGTTGTTGACCCAGCCTTCAAATCCCCCCGATCCCAACCCGAATGAGCATCCCTGTGATGCACAAGACAAAAAAAGCCTGATGCATGGATGTCCCACCACGTGACCCACAGTCATGACCCAAAGGATCAACTGCTAATGTCTCAGTGCCAGACACCACAGCAGACCCCAAAGCTGCCCCACTGGCATAAGGGGAATCCAAAATCCGAGGTGGTTTTAATATTAATGGTTTTAAAATTGCGGCTGATTTTTTTTCTTTTTTAGAATTTGTTGAGAGTAGGCCATATATATTTTCTCAGTGCATTAATGGCATGTAATACACAGGTTTTTGATGCGTTTCCATGTAATTGCTGCATGTTCTATGTAATTACTGCATGCTGCACGGATAAGAGCATCTGCCAAATGTAAATGTAATGTATGCAAATGAAAAAGAGGACGAATCAGAAAAATCCAATATGTTTATCTTTTGCCAGATGGCTTTCCAAAGGGGAAAATGATGGACTTCTAGTATATATAAATGATTTTCAGAATAGGATGAAGTTCCAGCTATTTCCAGGAGCACAATTTGTTGCTGCCTGTATAAACAAAATGGTGGCAGAACTTTTCTGTGGCACATATTTTTATGATTAAATAGTTGGAGGGGTCTATTGTTTGTGTTGTATATCTACCATAACAGTCAGGCCATATGGTTCTCACTTGGCTGTTAATTTGACAGTCATAAACAGAAACAGTGTGTGAATAGTGACGAACTGCCATTCTTCGCTTATCTTCACTTTAAAATAAGTGTGAAGGTTTACAAGTTTTTGTTTGGATTCATGGTAAAGTTGCAAGTATATGATCATACTGTATAAAGTAACTTGTAAAGTCACTAATGAAGTTGGCAGAGTGAGCAGACAGATAATTACCATTGACATACAGTGATTAATTAAAGTCTGCTATAGTTAAATGATTAGTTTCCAATAAGAGATCTCATAGAGGTGGGCTTTCTTTCTGCAACATTGCACATATACTGTAATTATTAGCCCATCAAATTAATTTCTATCAAATCAAAACCCAGTATTTTGTAGCATCACCCAGTAGTTGCATGGGTGCGAATGTGTGTGAGCGTGTAAATGGGTGTATTCTTGCGTTGTGCCCATGAATGCTTACTGAAGATTATGTAATGTAGAAATAAATGACCCACTGCTATCTACCACGTCCAGCATTTTTCCTGTTGTCTCTTCAGGTTATGATTTTCATATCCATTTTCAGTCGATGTTGTCCTTTTTATACACGAGTAGACATGTTCAAATTGTTGTATGGCTTGATCCTACTTACAAAGATAAGATAAGATTATTGACCATAAGATAACAGACTCACTGTCTCCTAACGAAATCTTAACTTAAAAAGGAGAGGATGTGCTATGCAATAAAGGATATTCAGTTATGATAGTTATTCATTTCCTTTAAATTTACTTCTTACTCAGGTCATAGAACTAGATGAACTTCTAGATTCCATGAATCGTCCAGGGGTGACACCTTTCTACAAATCATAAAATGAAGGGACCTATTTATTATGGCATATTTTTACTTATCAGGGAACATTTGGCCTTTTATCACTCTCACTGGCAGCAAAATTGTTAGCTGGCTAAAGTTATCTGAACCACTGACTTGTCTACAGAAACATATCTCTGTGAAAGAGAGGTTAAGATATACTGACTATCTTTTGCAATGTTAAAATTCTATTTCACGTACAGTATATAGTACAGTACATAGTAAAGGCGACAATATAATACAAGGTTACAAGTTAAATACATAACAGAGTATTGGATTATTCTATTTGGCTCTCTCTCTCTCTCTCTCTCTCTCTCTCTCGCTTTTGTTTATTTGTCATTTTTATTATAGTGTTCATGTAATCATATTTTTAGGAATGGCTGCAATTACACTGTAGATTCTTTGACTCATTTCAGCATGTGGCTTAAAGGCAATTTTAGGCCAATGAAAGGATCTCATTAAATGGATTTCTTATAAATCCAGAGTTCATGGTATTAATATGATACTAAGTCCACTGATAGTTGTATCTTTGAATGAATTGCTGACAGATGCTTATAGATTTTATGCGTTAACCAGGCCAAACCACCATAGTTTTCTGCATAAGGTTACCACATAAACCTTCATGGGTTGAACAGAACATAGATCAAATTTTAATCAAAAACAGTGATGAAACTGCTTAATGTGGTTGTAGCTTTTTTATGATAAAGACAATGAAGCTGTAGGGGTTCTATAACTTGACATTGGGTATGTGCTTAGGCTGAGATTATTGTCCTGCACTGTAATGGATTCTAGTGCGTTCCATATTATCTAACACACATAGACTGCATGGCAAAGGTCCCATACGGTATTATACACTGATTGGCTTTTAAACGTGAAATGATTTTAAATATTCCACTCGTGAAGTTACCAAAATGTCTGTACGTCATGCTGTTACATGAAGATGCACTTAACAACACCTTAAATTACTAAATCTGGTAGTCTATTATGTCAAATAGGAAAGAAACATGTGAACGAGCCTCCATTGCATATTAATTGTTAACATTGCTTTTGATGTAATGTAGGTTAGCAAGTGGGTTAATCAAATTGTCATTGTTGAGATGCTTCTTTAATAGCATAACTAATTTCAGCAGACAGTATTATAGCAAACATTGCTGGCAATTAGCTGAAACTGATTGGGCCTAGAATGTTCTTTGCAGTTATCTGGGCAGAGCTGGTGAGCAGCTACTTCATGTTAGAAATGCAGTCCAGCATTTTAAAAGAAAACAATAGCTTACAAAGGCTAAAAGCATTTATTTTGCTAGAAGCTAAATAAAAAACTACTTCTAAATTATATCAAGTTTTCTAGCTAATGAATTTGCTTCCTAATTCTTTTCATACGAAACAGTAGTAGGTCAGTGTTAGGATTAGAACTAAACAAATTACAAAAAACATAAACTTGAAGGTCCAGAGTCTCGTTACACTAATCGCATGTGGCATTTTGACTCCCTACAATATTAATGCAAGAACATGAACTAGAAAACTCAAGAGTCTGAAATAAGCACACTAATTATAACTAAACAAGAAACACTGGAACAGAATTGCAAACAGGAAATAACCCAAACTAGCACAAGGAATGCTGGAAACAAAAGTATGTGACTTACATCTACATACAGTAACATGGCCATTGTTGGAAACCCTAACAATCACTGTGTCTTTTTATCAACCTTTAGACTTTATATTGTTACGTTACTGTATATCCACAGATCTAGTTGAAGGATACATATTAAAGATCTCACTCCAATGATTTAATCACAGGTCTAATCTTGTTCTTCATACGTTTACACGTTTTTATAATTACGAAGGTGAGTTAAACATTCTCTGCACTCCAGTTATATTAGAATTTCTGTCTCCTCAGCACGTTTTGTTTAATGCTACTGTCTTCCCAGTCACTGCTCTACAGGTGTGAACGGGTTACATCTGTTCTTCTGTAATTGCGATGCGAGCAAAGGCTCTAAGGGTGTACCTGTTATTTATCAAAGACTTTGTGTACCATTTGAAGAAGGTGATTTGTTGTGAAGAAATGTGTATGAATGGATAGAGAAGGTCAAGGAAGGTCGCACAAGTGTTTGCCATCAAGATTAAGCTGGATGCCCATTCATGTACACAGCTGATCTTACTCCAAAGCAGACCTTAGAGGACAAAGATTCACTTCTGATGGAGAAGTGACGACAACAGTGCATTTGTCGCTTGCATTTCCTAAAAGAGAGAATACTAAAGCTTGTTGACAGATGGAAAAAGTGTATTGAAAGGCAAGGACATTATGTTTAAATTTTTTATAAAATTTTATTTAAATAAATTATATAGCCACAATGTGGATTATTTTTGAACTCTTGAAGCATCATTTTTCTTTTATTGGACTTCTCTGATCATTTCAGTTATACTGAGTAATTACTGTATTATTTAATCTGTTACATAATTCAAATAAACTCCATCAACTCACTCTCTCACTCATTCTCTATACTGCTTATCCTGCACAGGGTCCATTACTCTTCAGCACTTGTTTTGAAGGGTACTAGACTTGGGTTCCTTATCATGCAAAGCCATCTGGGATCTTTTGTTCATTAGGCTTGTTTGCATGTTCTTACACATTGCAGCAAATACCTTTGTGAATCAGGCCCAGATGTGGGAACTGCCCATACCAGAGGTAGACGACGCTGACTCTCAGCATGGTGCTGGCTCTGATTTCTCCCAAAATAAATATAGCCAATGTTCAGCATGTCAATTATTTTTCCTTTTGCAGCCAGAACTAACAGTATGTGCTGCTAGAATAGAGCAATTACACCTCTCAAAAATAATGCTGTTATAAAAACTGACAAGAAAAATTAAAACGTTTCTGTTTTTCTGAGCATGGTTTAATCGACTTGTACCACAAGTTGCTTTGAAATCTGAAACTCTGTGCAGACAGCTTAGAGACAAAAATTAGAATTGACAATGATGATTGTACCTCTGCCACAAAGCAGAGTGAAAAAAGTAGATCTAATACTGTATATCATCAATGGTTAGAAACTACATTCTGACACACAGACTCATTGAGTTGAGACATCACAGATAAAAGCATTGACTGAGTGGAGAAAATGGTGAAAAGTCATTCAGTTGATGGTAAAAATTGGGATCGTTTATTTGGTACAGTATGTGTGGTGTTGAATCGGTAAGTAAGCACACATTTTTACCTATTCATTTTTACCATCCAAATATACCAAGTCAAATTAAACACTAGAAATAAATTGACTCATGGCAAATGTTAATCAATTTCCTTCTAGTGAAATGGAGTGCTTAAACGTGTAACGATTTTCTGTAAATGGGATGGTGGCTCAGTGTGTTGAGGCTCAGCATTACTGATCTAAATGTCGCCGGTTCAAGCTCCAGCTGTTGGGCCCTTAAACAAGGCCCTTAACCCTGTCTGCTTCAGGGACGCCATAAAATTCCTGTTACCCCAGCCTCCTAACAAAGCTGGGATATGCGAGGAATAACGAATTTCCCTGTTCAGTAATATTATGACAAAAAAGCTAAAGTTAACTTAAAAATTACAAGATACAGTGAGTTAATCATTATGTACAGTATACAGTGGCTTGCAAAAGTATTCGGCCCCCTTGAACTTTTCCACATTTTGTCATATTACGGCCACAAACATGAATCAATTTTATTGGAATTCCATGTGAAAGACCAAAACAAAGTGGTGTACACTTGAGAAGTGGAACAAAAATCACACGTGATTCCAAACATTTTTTACAAATAAATAACTGCAAAGTGGGGTGTGCGTAATTATTCAGCCCCCTTTGGTCTGAGTGCAGTCAGTTGCCCATAGATATTGCCTAATGAGTGCTAATGACTAAATACAGTGCACCTGTATGTAATCTAATGTCAGTACAAATACAGCTGCTCTGTGACTGCCACAGAGGTTGTCTAAGAGAATATTGGGAGCAACAACACCATGAAGTCCAAAGAACACACCAGACAGGTCAGGGATAAAGTTATTGAGAAATTTAAAGCAGGCTTAGGCTACAAAAACGATTTCCAAAACCTTGAACATCCCACGGAGCACTGTTCAAGCGATCATTCAGAAATGGAAGGAGTATGGCACAACTGTAAACCTACCAAGACAAGGCCGTCCACCTAAACTCACAGGCCGAACAAGGAGAGCGCTCATCAGAAATGCAGTCACGAGGCCCATGGTGACTCTGGACGAGGTGGGGGAATCTGTCCATAGGACAACTATTAGTCATGCACTGCACAAACATGTGGAAGAAGGTGCTCTGGTCAGATGAGACCAAAATGGAACTTTTTGGCCAAAATGCAAAACGCTATGTGTGGCGGAAAACTAACACTGCACATCACTCTGAACACACCATCCCCACTGTCAAATATGGTGGTGGCAGCATCATGCTCTGGGGGTGCTTCTCTTCAGCAGGGACAGGGAAGCTGGTCAGAGTTGATGGGAATATGGATGGAGCCAAATACAGGGCAATCTTGGAAGAAAACCTTTTGGAGTCTACAAAAGACTGGGGCAGAGGTTCACGTTCCAGCAGGACAACGACCCTAAACATAAAGCCAGGGCAACAATAGAATGGTTTAAAACAAAACATATCCATGTGTTAGAATGGCCCAGTCAAAGTCCAGATCTAAATCCAATCGAGAATCTGTGGCAAGATCTGAAAACTGCTGTTCACAAACGCTGTCCATCTAATCTGACTGAGCTGGAGCTGTTTTGCAAAGAAGAATGGGCAAGGATTTCAGTCTGTGCAAAGCTGGTAGAGACATACCCTAAAAGACTGGCAGCTGTAATTGCAGCAAAAGGTGGTTCTACAAAGTACTGACTCTGGGGGCTGAATAATTACACACCCCACTTTTCAGTTATTTATTTGTAAAAAAAATTTGGAATCATGTATGATTTTCGTTCCACTCCTCACATGTACACCACTTTGTATTGGTCTTTCACGTGGAATTCCAATAAAATTGATTCATGTTTGTGGCTGTAATGTGACAAAATTTGGAAAAGTTAATGGGGGCCGAATACTTTTGCAAGCCACTGTATGTACATTCCTCATATTGCCATTAGGGTAAAGTTAAAGGGAGATGGATAAAGTACTGTATCATGCAAAGGTTTGGCAGCTTTCACACACTCTTGACTGGGTTATAGAGCACCAAGATACTGACTTACGTTTGGTTGACTAGGCTATGATATCTGTCTAAAGTAATTGTATTTAATTTAGAAACAGCAATCTCAACTGAGCCTCTAGGAAGTCACAATTTTTTTTTCTTAAGGTTATCCAATAGTTGCTCTTTTGAAGAATAAGACAAACCAGCAACAGTACTCAATAACAGTAATTATGCTCTTCTCAGACAAAAGCCTGAGTGAGTCAGTGCCATTTGTTTATAACTTTTTAAACACAGTGTCTACAAAGTAGATCACTGGAGAGATCTTGTTGGATATTGCCACGGCTCAATGCACCATATTTTATGCATCACAGATTTAATTTATAGAGAGGGAGTGTTATAACAGCCACATCTTTTCTGCTTATGTCAAAATCTTCCAAATATCTCTTAGTCATCTAGCTGTTGTGTCTTCCACAGCTCAGTAGTTTTCCTACAGGCTATAAAATGTCACACAGAATCGTCCTAAAAAGCTTTTTATGAGCAGTAAATAACATTACCTGTGCAACTTGGTGAGTCTGTAGGAACTGTAATGTGTGTGTGTGTGGAGTGAAGTGAAGTGAAGACTGTGAAAAGACCTACTGTAAAGAAACATCACCACTCAACACTTTCACTATTTCTCAACAATGTGAACATGTCTTCAACTATAAGTATAGTTATGGGGGATATACTGAAAAAAACAGTCACACACTGTAAGATTCTATTCAATCACCTTTAGGGTTGGGTATCGTTTGAGTTTTTTTCCATACCGGTGCTATATCGATACTTTTAAAACGGTACCAGTGACAAAACGGTGCCTGAACCGATACTTTACAAAAGCCACAAAATGATGGTGGATGACTCAAGAATACATTTTTATTGAACAAAAATTTCAAAAAATTCTCCATAGTCAAATTAGCCTTCTTTGCAATGGTAAATGGGGTCTCTATTGTAGTACTACTAGTACAGGCTGGAAAGCCATAATTATAAACAGAATCCATGTTACATTAGTATTTTACAAATCATTTGACCATTTGTTAGCATGAGTGCAAGATTTGCATTTTGCAATTTACATTACATTAGCGCTACTACTAACTTGCGGAAAGGCTGCTGTCGTCATCATAATCGGTCGACTTCTTTTTGCTATGGTTGGTATGTCTGGGGCTGGGGTCGTCCACACCAATAGTGCCAGCTGTTGTCCACAAGCTGTCAAACACGGTGCATCCCTCTGCTTTTTACTTTATTTCGTGTGCCCTCAAATGATTCATTAGATTTGACGTGTTTCCCCCTTTACACGCAACTGCTGTAAAACATTTGCTGCACGTCGCGGTGTCGGAATCCTTTCTTGTGAAGTATAGCCACACTTTTGACCGTTTAGTTTTAGGCATCTTAACGGAAGTTGTTTAATTTAGCAATCTAAGATAGCGGTAGACCACCTGCTGCCGTCAGAGCGAGTGTAACGGTAGTTGCTGCATTCTCGGATGGTTTCTCATTTCCTGATGATTTGTGCTTTTATTTTTTTCATCTAATCTAATAAACTTTTAATCTACAAAAATAAAAAGGACAGTAACATTACTGCAACAATGTTTTGGATTTGTATTATGAAAGCTTTCCGAAGTTTTCAAGATTTTTCTAATTAAGGAAATAAATTTTTCCGGTAATTTCTGACACTCCATGAATGCAGTATTTAAATTTGATTAGCGATCATGTGTGTTGACGAATTTGATTCTTATTACAACTGCGTCATTCAATCGACAGTTCAGGCATTTAAGCGGCACTGAAATGAGGCACCGAAATTCGGGTTCTGTTTCGGTCCGGTACATACCAGTTATATAGGTACTTTTTGGGTGCGTTTTCGGTACCCAGCCCTAATCACCTTTCATTATACCACACAATATGCTGGCCAGTTCATGTATGAAAATGATTATTCATGCTCTCAAAACACTCTTTGCCCTGGCAAACCCCGGTGCCATTGGAGAAATCCATGGCACCCATGGATGTGATAACCTGGTCATTCAGTACATTAAGATCATCAGTTGACTTTATTTTATTGACACAAAACATGGCTGAGCATAGAAGCAACCCCAGATCACAACACTGCCTCCAGAGTCATATTTAGTGGGCACTATACATGATGGGTATATTACTGCCCTTCTTTGATTACATGATACACCTATCACTCTGGAATAGGGTATCTTTATGCTCCCTAGCAAATTGAAGCTCATTTTTTTTCTGATTAATCCCACTAACAAGTGGTTTCCTTATGTACACAACTGTTTAGTTACAATCCTTTGAGTTATCAGCACAATGTATCTTTAGAGAAATGCTCTTACTAATTAAACATAGCTATGGTTTTTGCTGTAGATTTTTTTTTACCATGCAACTTCACTGTGTTTAATTGATCGTTATTCATGATTTTTCTTTTTTCTTTTTTAAGTTAGTTTCCACTAAGTTGATGGTTCAGCACTATCCTTTTAGGTCTTGATAATGTGTTGTAACCCTGTAACCCAGTTCCAGAAATTTTTTATCTCCTTAGTTAATTTTCTTTGCTTGATGCAGTCCAATAATTTGACCCGCCTGAAATGGTGACTTTTTTTGGCCAGCCAGTATATAAAAGATGTCATTTGGTCTAAGCCACAGTAAATGCTTAGTTGGTACAGTGATCAATAGCAGAAGGTGAAATGCATTTGCACTCTACATTAAAATAATGCTCAAATTGGCAATTCCAGTGACCTCTGGATAGACCCGAGTTGTGTGATTCTTTTTGTTATACCGAT
The DNA here is from genome assembly GCA_030522415.1 of Channallabes apus. Taxonomy (NCBI): domain Eukaryota; kingdom Metazoa; phylum Chordata; class Actinopteri; order Siluriformes; family Clariidae; genus Channallabes; species Channallabes apus. The sequence goes on along the minus strand of CM060108.1, from coordinate 23,482,075 downwards.
TGTGTGGCTGAAGGTCAGGTAGGTTATAGCTGAACACCTCTTGGGTGAGTTATCTGAGCTGGCCACATGCTGTTTATGTCAATCAGGTTAACAATGGCTCACTCATTCAAACCTTTTAGGTAATGCAAGCCATTAGTGATCGAGTGTTAAAGGTCAAGACCCCAGGAATCTGCAGGTAGTCAGAGAAATAGAATGAGTGAATTTGAACTTTGCCTGAATTAAACAAAAAGATTATTATTAACTTGACTTTTAAATGTAAAAAATGTAGAGTTCTTATTAGAAAACATTTAGAAAGATAAATACTGTAGTACTTTAGTAGTAGGTGTGGCTATAGAACATTAAAGAACGATGAAAAGTAAATGCCTATGGCAGTCCATAAGCTGGAGAAATGCCAGCGTCTTTTATTCTCTTCAAATGTTTGGCTCAAAAATTGCAGGTTAGTTCCAGTATTGTGGCAAATCATGTGGGCAGCCATGCGACTAGCCGCCAACCAGCAATATTCAACTGCCAGGAAATACATGCATTTTACTTATTGTTCTGTTTAACTCTTTCAATGCAGGCTAAGTGTAAAGCTCCTACTGTTTAATCATAAGCTATACAATCATACTATTTCCCAAAATTGATTAGGCCCAATCAAATCTGTTTCAACACATTTATAGCATTGAGCCTTATTTCTTGAAAATTTCTCAAAACAATGAAATTCTTAATACATTGAGTTATTACTCATTCTAGGCCGTTTACTGTCTCATGCACATGAAATCAAATAGATTTTGACAACTCAGTGGGTTCCTTAGTTCAGCCAGCACACAAGACATCACATGATCAACATAGTGGAACCCAATATAACTGACAATTAGTATATTTAAGTGGAAATAAAAACAATATTTAATATCCCACTGAGTTGAGTGTAGGTATGATTATTAATTTGTTTTATGTTTTGCTTGTTGGCAGTCACCAAGCAGCTGTATAATGTCTATAATGTAACAGAGTAAAAGAGTCATCGATGTCGATTTTGTAATTATTTTTGACGTTTTACACATTTTTATACTGCTACCAAAGCTTACATTAAGTACTGTATGCAATTTCAGAAATTATGTGTTTTCAGAAAAAAGTGTTTAAAGCTAAACAGTAAAACATGTTCTAGAGTTAAGTACAAATATTGCCTGTAGATATATTTAATCTATTCAGGAGTTGTGTACAGTATGGAGTTGTAAAATGTGAATGGTAGTAAATGAATGAAAATAAACTAATTATGATTTTTTTTTTAGCACATAAGATAGTAATTCACTTGCTTTTGGGTATTGCCAGAATTCACTTTTTGGTGCTAATATCATACTGTAATTGTCTGAAAGATGGAAAGAAATTGAGAGGGTATATAGGTGTGGTATATACTGGGTATATATCTGTATATATAGCTGTAGATATACAGCTGTGCCCTGTGTAACTGGTTTGACCTTAAGTGCACGGGCGACACCATGCAACACAGACACGAGGTCTTACAGGAAAAGGGGTAATTTATTTAGAGAAATGGGGAAGAAAGGGTTAAAGGCTCTCTGCGGCCTTTTACATTTCGGTGGCAGGGAGCTCGCGCAGCTCGTTCACGCGCTGTCCTCTCGTGGAGATCAAAGGGGCGGCATTCCCCCTTTTTAAAGCCTCTGGGGCGCATCACATCGCCCCGCTCTTGTGCCACTGTCTCTCATAAAATCCACCGCGTCGCAAAGTCCAGCTTCCCAACAGTCAGACCCCGAGCTACACTTCCCGCTGTGTTTTATAGCGCAGGGAGACGCCCGGGATCATTAGTGGCGATAGCTCACCAGCCGTGCCTGATTCCGCGGCCCTGCTCCTTCACATACCTAAAGGGGGGGGAGGCCGCCTAACTAGTGAGCTTCAGAGTGAGCGAGGAGCGATATCAATTTGGGCGAAAGTAAGTAAGCATAGTAAACAAAGCTAGCGGGCATAACTAGTTTATGTTTAGGAAAATGGTATCGGATCGGTACGTGGACTCGCCGATTCCGATGCCAGATTTGTTTGTGGTATCAGCAGCATTTCCGATATTAGTATCAGAATCGGAACAACCCTAGTACTATATATGAACATAGGGTTAAGGCCTTGACCAAGGGCTCAGGAGGGGCAACCTTGGGGTGGCAGAACTCGAACCCCCAACCCCTCCAATCAGCAACCTAGGGCTTCAACTGACTGAGCCCCAACTTTTAATATTTAAATTAAAAATACATATAGGTATAAGGTATAAGTGTATATAAATATTGAAATGCCAAAACTCTTCACAACATGCAAAAAATTGTTGACATAAAAAAGGACTACTTTTGCACTATTGCACTTTAAAGATGGACAATATCACTGTGATTCATTATTCTATTTCACACTCTATGACCTACAGTACTACTGCCTGCACATTCCACACTCTTAATGAAATTTATTTATACTTTTATTGTATTCAATTGTATTTTATTGTAACAAAAAGATAAGCATTTCAATGCACATCATACTGTGTATGGTTGTGACAAATATATATTTTTTAAATTTGACGCTAGAACAGATGTATTTACAATAAATAGCTAGTAAGTTGCCAACAGTGCTCCAGATTCATACTGAATATTCATTAAACATAACATTTGAATATAATTAACTGCTTACAGTTTGGAAGAGTTTGTTGTAAAGTGAAATATAATTGGAATTTCTCCATCCAGCATTAAGTTTTTGGCACATTAGTATGTCTCATTAAGAAAGCAGTCTGGGCTGAAATGTGCCGAACAAACTGTTCAGTGCCGAAGGACCTGCCCAGGAACTGTGGGGAAAAGAAATATAATCCACCAATTTGTGACACCTGGGCACATTTACTTGTCAACAACCAGAACGTTAAGCTGTATTTTCATCTTCCTATTTTAACCAACAATCTTTGTCATTTCAGCCAAACCACTGTTGGCTTAATATGTACAGCACATACAGTATATTCACGATAGTGACATCAAAACAGGACTTCAAAACAGACGCTCATTACAGCTTATTCTCCATATACAGATGCCTTGGAGTAAAATGTTAGTTTGAAACTTTAGGAGTCGTTAAAGAGTATGTTTAACTATTTCAATTTAAAAGGGAGAGACAAATTCAGTTTGAATATGATGCGGATCATCTAAAATTATTTAGACCCCATTGATGAATGCTTTTGAACTCGTAGAACTGGATAGGTGTTATTTGTAGTATGGCTGGAAAAGAAAACAGGAATGTCAAAAAGAGGCAGGAAGACACAAAGGGCAAATTAGATGGTGATGTTTGACTTGGCTGGCTGTGTTGGGAATGGTAATAATAAGCACCTTAAGAGGGTTTGAACAGCTTACTTTTTTTCATCACTATGCCACAGTACCTGTCACCTTCATTCCATATGTACCTGCCTCATCAGTAGCCATGGCTGTTTTTTTCTCTACAGTATATATCCCTTCTTACTGTACTCTCTGCTGTCTTTTATTCCAGTTTAAAATGCTTATTTTACTCAAAGTGTGGCCAGTTACTGATTAAACACTACTTGTGTACTCAAAGCTTGTATGGAATTAGTGGTAGCAATGGTAATCATTATACGCCACAACATACAGTACATCCTTTTTCAGTCTTAAGTCTGCATTGCTACAGCACATAAAATATGTTTAAACTTTTGTTTCGCCAACAATCTTTTTTAATCTCTCTATTTATATTTATGCCTATGGATATATGTTGCTAAATTACCTTCTTGTGACCGTATACATAAAAAAAATAAAATAAAAAAAAAGATCAAGCCTGGTTAAATTAATATTTTGAGCTGTTACAGCAAGAGAGTTAATTCAAAGCATGTGCAGGACTTTGAACAAAGACAACAGTTGTTTCTTAGTGAACCAGCAGTCTGATCATCATTTTCAGAGGAGACAGCTCATTTCCTTTTTTTTTTTTAAATTAAGGTTATTTTGGATCAGATATTGTAATGGTTTTATACAGTACTTCTTGATTAGGTACAATTTTCAGTTGCATTCATGATTTGCCAGTACATACCGTACAGTATGCTTCTAACTGATAAAGCCATATCCCATTTTTTAAATCTTTTTTTTATCATCATGATGTACAGTAGAGCATATCCTGTTTTAAGCACTTCAGCTTATACCGTTAATATGAGTTCCAGTCTGTAGCTTATAAGCATGACGTAGTTTGTTTACCTATTTTATGTGGGTGTCATAAAGTACCACACTCACCCTAACAATAGTGGAGAAGAAAGACTCATGAAGAGAGAACAGGTTTATTTAGGTTTAAGGCAAGTGGTTTTAATTGCTGAGCACATTGCCATGTTTAATTGAGGAACCTATAAAGTACCTGACTTTGAGAACAAATTGGTTATGCTTCAGGAACCTCCACATTATGATTTGCATTTCATTAGGACACAGCCATCCAGAAGCGTCAGGTGAAAATAGGAGAGTAAAGTAAGTTGCTGGTAATGGACTTCAGACATAAGTGCAAAAGTTTTACAGCTTCCTGATAAAGAACAAATGAGAAAGTGGTGGAGTGGAAGAATTGGGTAACTCTACGTGGATAGGCTTCTGAGGATTTTAGTACAGAATTCTTTAATACTATTCTAGTCTATTGATGACTGCATGCTATTGTACAGATTGGGAGTAGTTTTCTATTTTGGGGTTTAAATTCAGCATTTGTCATCATTTAAAATAACACGACAAGATATTGACAGATTTATGTCTTATTTGAAAGGCATCTACTGGTTAATTGAGATCTTTGGAGATTATATTATTCATATTTTTATATTCTAAATATTTGTGTATAATATTTATATAATACAGGTCCTTCTCAAAAAATTAGCATATTGTGATGGAGTTCATTATTTTCTGTAATGTACTGATAAACATTAGACTTTCATATATTTTAGATTCATTACACACAACTGAAGTACAGTAGTTCAAGCCTTTTATTGTTTTAATATTGATGATTGTGGCATACAGCTCATGAAAACCCAAAATCCCTATCTCAAAAAATTAGCATATTTCATTCGACCAATAAAAGAAAAGTGTTTTGAATACAAAAAAAGTCAACCTTCAAATAATTATGTTCAGTTATGCACTCAATACTTTCTCTTCACAATATCCCACAGATTCTCTATGGGGTTCAGGTCAGGAGAGTTGGCAGGCCAATGGAGCACAGTAATACCATGGTCAGTAAACCATTTACCAGTGGTTTTGGCACTGTGAGCAGGTGCCAGGTCGTGCTGAAAAATGAAATCTTCATCTCCATAAAGCTTTTCAGCAGATGGAAGCATGAAGTGCTCCAAAATCTCCTGATAGCTAGCTGCATTGACCCTGCCCTTGATAAAACACAGTGGACCAACACCAGCAGCTGACATGGCACCCCAGACCATCACTGACTGTGGGTACTTGACACTGGACTTCAGGCATTTTGGCATTTCCCTCTCCCCAGTCTTCCTCCAGACTCATTTCCAGCCCATTTCCTGCACACGCCTGTACACGGTGGCTCTGGATGTTTCTACTCCAGACTCAGTCCACTGCTTCCGCAGGTCCCCCAAGGTCTGGAATCGGTCCTTCTCCACAATCTTCCTCAGGGCCCGGTCACCTCTTCTCGTTGTGCAGCGTTTTCTGCCACACTTTTTCCTTCCCACAGACTTCCCACTGAGGTGCCTTGATACAGCACTCTGGGAACAGCCTATTCGTTCAGAAATTTCTTTCTGTGTCTTACCCTCTTGCTTGAGGGTGTCAATGATGGCCTTCTGGACAGCAGTCAGGTCGGCAGTCTTACCCATGATTGCGGTTTTGAGTAATGAACCAGGCTGGGAGTTTTTAAAAGCCTCAGGAATCTTTTGCAGGTGTTTAGAGTTAATTAGTTGATTCAGATGATTAGGTTAATAGCTCGTTTAGAGAACCTTTTCATGATATGCTAATTTTTGAAGATAGGGATTTTGGGTTTTTATGAGCTGTATGCCACGATCATCAATATTAAAACAATAAAAGGCTTGAACTACTTCAGTTGTGTGTAATGAATCTAAAATATATGAAAGTCTAATGTTTATCAGTAAATTACAGAAAATAATGAACTTTATCACAATATGCTAATTTTTTGAGAAGGACCTGTATTTATAGTTATATAATATGTATTGCTTTGTGAGTTTTACCGTATACACACATACACACAATTAATTTCGGAAATAGCAGTGCTACTGTAAGAACCATACTTAACACCACCAAAACATTTCCCATTTAAATAGTAGAGATTTAAAAAAATATATTAGTTCTTTTTTTGTAGTTTTTACATTTGTGATGCATTGGCCAATAAGCCAGTGACTGAAACCAGCATGTTTTCAGCTTGATCTGCCATGACCAGCCTCTGGTATAACCACTTCTCTGCCAAGTGCACGGGCTTCTGAGAGGAACTCAACAGAAATGAAGCAGTGTACACCCGGCACAGGGTGCCAACCCATCTCAGGGCACGCGCACATACACACACTATGGGCAATTTGGGAAAGCCAAGTAGCCTAATCTGCAGGTCTGTGGACTATGGGAGGAAACCGGAGTACACGGAGGAAGGAAACCCAAAACCACCAATCACGGGGAGAGCATGCACGCAAAGACGGGAATCGAGTCTGTAGTAACTACTTAAATATGTTGCTTGCTGGCCTTTAAATATATAATGCTTTAGTTAGTCGAATGTAAACCAGACTTCAAGCAAGAAATACAGTATAGCTATCTATTAAGTATTACATTAATTATTAGGTCCTGTTTAGGAAATGTTTTAGCTCTAATGTATCTAACTAGTTTCACTCTTAGGTCAGACACTGAAAGAATATTTTATTTCAGTTTTTTTCATGTCCTTTTTTTACATTATTTGTAGATTTTCTTACATATTCTGACTACTGTATATTACATACAGTATAATTCATGAGTATCCCTTACCATTAACACAAATCACTCAACATTAACATACATTCCACAAAGGATGTAAATGCCGCAAAAATGTTTTTAGATCATCAGTGGTCATAAATTCTGATTACAGCAACATATTAAATTTACAAATTTCTTGCGATTCAGCTGTAAGTCCTTACCACAAAACAAATAAATGAGGAGACCACAGCGTCCGCTCTGGGTTTGCTGACCCAGCAGGGTTAACGCCTGCTACCATCCAGCTTTCAACACCTGAAAATGGTCTCCCATTGAAGAGCAAAGTCAAAACATCTACAGGGCTGTCTAACATATCCACATCCCTCATGTAAACAAATGTTAGAAACCCAGCAAGACACCTGTCATCTTGTAAAATATATTTATGATTTCCATTGCCACCTGGAAAAAAAAAGATCTCAAGTGCTCCAGAGGAGAGTGACAACAAATCACAGGTGATCAGTGTTCATTTTCTCTGTCTGTAATGCACCACCACCGTTTAAAGTAAAATAGTGTCTCCAACAAATCAACCTAATTGAACACCTATGGGAGATTGTAGAGTGACGTCTCTCTGCAAAAACATTATCAAAACCCCAACTGAGGGAAGATCTAGTCAAAGAACAGTAGAGTATCAGACTTGACTTTAAAAGGGTTATTGCAGTGGCTCACCATTTTAGTAACATTCCTTCTTGTTGTTTTGTCTTGAAGTGATGTCCCCTGAAGGAAACTCAAAAATTATAGCAATTCTAAAAGTAGAGTGCGAAAACCAGAGTATTCAAAGTGACAAAAATAAACATGTCTACAGTAAGTACAACCATACACATCTGATTCTGTTTCAGTGGTGTTGATTGTTGATTGAAAGCACTGTAAAGTCAATGATGAGTGTAATGTACATGGCCAAAGGTGCAAAACAGAACAAACTAAAAGTTATGAAAAACAAAGAACAAAATTAAAGATAATAATATCTATCGCATATGTAGTTTAAACATAATAGATACGAAAAATAATATAATTTACAGTAGGTAGAACTGTTGAAATGTGAGTTGCTACTGTATAAATTGTGTCCACGAGGATGGCATAAGCCATGTTTAAAAAGAATTTGCATCAAAGTTTCCATAGCTACAAAGTTAACAGCAGCGTCAGTTCGCCTTTTCCTTATAAAGACAACAAAATCAGTAAAAAAAAAAAAAACAGTAAAGCTGAAAAATCTTAATTGCAAAAAAATGTATAAAAAAATTAATGACTGACATTTTTCAAGTGAATTTGTGATGATTAAACATATACCTTGCTCTTCTCAGTTTTGGCACCCCTAAAACCACAGAATTATGAATTCTGTAAATCTGTAATCAAATGACTTATGTTATCTATTCAAGAGCTCTACTCTAACCAGTCCTAAATCCTCAATCTTTAATTTCAACATCTAATGACTAGTGTGGATTTATAGCTGTTGCAGTGGATACAATCGATCATATCAGTCTTTTAATTAGCTTTGGAATTTGAATTCCATTCATTGATGGATAGACTCCCGGTGCTGCCAACACAAGTCAACAGTTCACTTTTACATTTAAAATGAGCCTTTTTCTATAATTATTGACCCACTTACTGTATCTGAACAATGTTCTGATACTGTGTCAGAAAACTCCTTCAGATGGAGCTATAAAAGTCAAAAGCATTCAACTCTAATCAACCTCCAGGAAAAGTTCAGCCTAATTTTGATCGGATTTTCATATTTTCAAATAGACTGTTTGATTTGACCAGTGTGATTCTGTCATTTTATCTCAAGTGCCACCATGTAATTTTAACAAACATGTTTGCCTTGCTGTTTACTGCTCATAACTTTATTTAATAGATTCTTCTTCTGTACTCTCCTACTGGATTCCCCTGCTGTTCGGATGCTCTTTGAAAGCTCTGGAAGTTTGTTTCTGTCAGCTTTTAGAAGCAGTACTGACAAAGCATAATGAGCCCATAGGAGTGTCATTAAGTTAAAAAATCTTGTTAAAGAGATGGAAGACACAAAACCGTATTTTTTTTCCCAGGGTTGTATTAGTGCTTGCTTAATTGCTCAGTAAATAGGACACTTTTCGACTGAACAGCGATTGAACACCTCTAGTGGCTCAGCTGTGTGAAAAGTTAGAAAAGAAAAGAATTTTGATGCATTGTATTTGTTGTGTCTTGAGACAAATCATGCTTGTAACTTAAAGGAAATGTGATCGACCCTGATTATGGTAAACAAATTACAGCCATAATCATCCTCAGGATTGGAAGATTTAGATGAACTTTTGCTTTAGTAACAACCCCAAGCGAGATGAGTCTGGTTTAGGCATGAGCGAATTTCTCTTACCCACCCTGTTTTTTCCCTGAATCACCAACCTGGCTTCCCCTCACATCTGCACCATGAGCTCACAATGTTTCCTTTTTCTCACAGACAAGAACTATGCTGCAGCATGCCAACACCTCACACGGCATAATGGAGTTGGACCCGTTTTTAGTGATACAACATAGTGGTACCTGTTTCTGTTTTTATCCCCTATATTAGTCCCTTAGCCCCTGTGTTGGCTCAACATCAGAGCGAGTCTGTCATGATGTATAATGTATGTTTAGACTGTGCCAGTGCTGTAAAAGGAGTAGATGGACATACTGTACATTACATAGGATCTGCCTCTCATTTCTTATAGAATTACTAAGTAGTTGATGTTAAGTCACAGGTGTGGTTTCGTTACCTTCTGGAGGTTAATTTATGGAACAGTTGAGCTAATGTGAAAGAGAAACAGTAATTCCTATATTCCAGCTTAGTGTCCGTAATTATTAGGGGAAAAAGTATATTCATTCATCATTCAGTAAGTGCCTGGCCAGGGAGGGATCCATGGTGCGTTCCGAGCCTATGCTGGGAACACATAAAATGTCTTAAAAGGAATAATCCAGATTTAACTTCGTAACAATTCTTTCTCTTTATTTACCTTACTTTAGATATGGTACAAATTACTTTAACTTCCCGAACAATCACATGGGTACTTTTATTTTTTCTTGTCCCACTCTTTATAACTTCCGACATGGAATTTTGCATCACATCTTAGGATGATATATGTGTGAGAGCTTTAATTGTATTGTACAAGGGGTCACTGAGGTAAATGTTGGCTTTCCTAATGTTTGCTGCGTAATCCAAGGTTATGTGTAAAACACTGTTAGTGGATTATTGTGACAAGTTGTAAAAGAACACGGTGAGACGAGTTTCAAAAGAACTTCACCGGCAGCATTCTGGCACAAGCTTCAACAAGGGCATGCTGTGAGCCAAGGGAAGCAGAGATGAAGGAGGTCTCACTCCTGTTCCTTAACTCCTACTTTTCTCCTGATCCTTACAAGAAAAAGCCAGTGTCTTACTCCCCTCTTTCCTATAAACTTTATGGGGACACAGTATGACCCATTATATCAATCCATATAGACTAGGTTTGAACCACTGCTCATGTGGTTCGGTCTTTTTTCTGTGTTTTATGTCTCCCTTGTTTGCTTTTTAGCTCTTTTAACACTGGTCTTTATGTTTTGTCAGCAAGGCTTTGGATGGATTTGTTCTTCAGTTATAAAAATTTTAAGGCAGACCTAAAACCTGAGAGAAAGTAACATAACTGGTAGAGAATAATAAAGTATAGGGAGTGCTGCTGAACAGCACTGAATGTTATTTGAGTTTGACATGTAATATATAGCGCTTGAAACACTACTTTATATTCCTCAAATACTTTTTTTAATGATAAATAGTTCTGTCACTCTGTCAAATGTGTAGCAGGTCTAGGATTTTATTAAAGAACAGTTATTGATTATGTGAAGAATAAAACATGACAGACCTTTACTATAAAACAGAAAAAAAAATAACAGAATGATGTAATGCAGCAACACAAAGTTGTTTATTTTCTTATAACAACGTGCCCAAAGTATTTTATTCTTTTTAGACCACTTAGCCGCCGAAATTTACAAGTGGTAAGAATTTTTAGCAACACTTTAATAAATATTTGTTAGGGGTTAATTAAGGGCATGCCCTTTGTTCAGTAAATCCCAAATGATATTAGAAGTGCTTATGAATTAGATCTTCTGTATGTGTAATTTATGCTTTAATAGGAACTGACTATGTAAACTATTAGTCATACATAAATAATGTAAGTTCACATCTTTTTAGTATTTAATTCTCAACATGTTATATGTGTACATATGTAACATCAAGTAAACTGCAGTATAGAAGCTGAAAAGGTCACTAATGTGATTAATGGTTTCTCTGCTTTTAAAGAAGAATAAGCGAAAAGCATAAAACGTTTTTAAATCAAGTTGTATCCCGTATTGTAAAGTCAAATAATTTTTTGTCTTTTTGATAGTAAAACAAAGTGGCATATCAAATAGACCATTATATTTTCTATCCACAAAACATTCTGTACTACCAAAACCAACATACGAGGGGCATTCAAGTCAAACTGGGGCTATTGATATTGCAGAATAACAGAACATAGGTATGAGAATTAAAACTACCTTTCTTTCTCTATATAATCCCCTGCTACACTAATGCTCTTATCCCAGCATTTCACTACTGCTTGGATACCATCATGTATTCTCAGTATGTCAGAGCCATGATCGGGCTGCCTGCATCACGTCTAAAACACTGGCCTCCCAGGAACTCTCAAACATGTGGAAACGTCTTGGAACAAAGTGAGGACCGTATTGGGATGTGGCAATAACACCCTGCCAAGTTCCTGTAATGTACAAGTGGTGTTCACAAATGATTGTGTGTACAGTTCCCATAGACAGACTTCAAATTCTGCTACAGTAGTTGGTCACAAGTTATCCATTGATTTTCAAGAATCAGGAGTTTTATTCTTTGAATGTTCATGGGAACCACTGCAGTGGGCTCCAAGCCATCTTGGCTGGGACCGTCATTAACGGACATACTGTATGGCCTTCTTTAAAGTGTTTGTACCATACAAATGCTTCTTTAAATGTCCATCAGTTTGATCTATTCATTTATAAGAATGCCCCTTGATCTGATAACATACAGTATAACACCACAGATCATTAACTAAATTTGTTTTTGTTTTATTTTAACTGCTGTACTAGTATGTGTCCCTTGAAAGAGACAGTTATCTGTTTTTATTTAATAAAGAACTATAAACTTTACAAAGTTATGAACCTGACAATCACTTCCATAATCAATGTTACTTCACAAAGTGCAATATCTGTTAGAGCATACCTTTTAGAAGTTTAGTGCATAGGGCATGATTTAGCTATTTCAGTGGATTTTTATCACGCCATGTACAGTATGAGAGTTGTTTTTACAAACACTCCAGTGGTGACAGCTCAAAGCTGTCCATGTCACACACTAAACATGGAATTTGCTGTATTTTGGACTCTACAAACTGTATATGAAAAGGCAAGAACCATCTCTGAACCACCAGAATCCACCTTTGTACAACTTAAGAGCTGCTTTGATGTTATTTTTATTGACGACTGATTACGTTTAGAATTTTCTCAAAAAGAGTTTTGATGTCTACTCTTTCTCTCAAGACAATCTAGTTTAGGATCGGATTCAGGCAAGTTCGAAAGGCCCCTAAGGCCATGTCCACACGTAGCCGGGTATTTTTAAGAACAGAGATTTTTTTATCTGCGGTTTTGGCCTTTCGTCCACATGCAAACGCAGTGTCCATCCAAAGTGAAGATTTTCCAAAACTCTGTTTTCAGTGCCGTCGTGTGGACAAGGGAACCGTAGATTTTGCGCTGTTGTAACATCAGCTTGTGCTGATGACGTCAGCGTTGTTTATGAGGATATTATGTGCAATGGTGGAAGTATGTACAGTAAACTAGTAACTGTGTTAACACTGTGTACTGGACCACGTACCACGAAGCTCACTGCTGCTACATACTGTACAGACGACACAGACCCCGCAAACAGCGAAGGCAGTTTTGGACAAGACCCGTCGGAGTTGTACAAAGCGCAAGTGGTAATGACGTTTTGTCTAAGATTCTGATTGGGCTCCTGTTGATTAGGGAGGCTCCTAACAGCACTTAACGGGGCCTTTTCATGTGGACAAAGATATTTTTAAACCGTAGGTCGTGTTGACAGAATTATTTTTAAAAACGAAGAAGAAAAATCTCAGTTTTTAAAAATACCTGACTACGTGTGGACATGGCCTAATACTCTTTACAAATCACGAGGCAGGGGCAAGGGCAAGGACAGACAAGGACATTCAAGTGGTACGAAGACAACTGGGCAAAAGACAAACCTGTAAAATAATTTTTAATAGTTTTTAATAACCACATTGTACTATAGCATAAAAGTAGAAGAGTTGGTATCAACAGGTATGTTGCACTGAGTGTGTGTATTGAGAGTTCTTAGGTAGTTTGTCTATGGTTCTGTAATTGAAGCCAGAATTAAGAGCATGTTGTGAGAGCCTCTGTGATGGCTGGGAGATGAAGTCGACGGCCATGTTTGTACACCACTCTGTGATACCTAATGTGAAAAGTAGCGCCATTTCCAGTTTGACATGGCATCAGGGGTCTTCCCCTTATCAACCAATCTTTATTTTTCTCTCTAACATTAATAAGACCTGTAATGGAGTGGCACCCCATCCTGTTCCCAACCCTGTGCTCTAAGTCTCCTGGGATAGACTCCAAGCCATCCTATATACAGGATAAAGTGGTATAGACAATGATGAGATGACTTGTTGACTGATGACTCACTCATTATAGCTTCATTCAGGAGCACTTACTGTCATTCTAAAGTAGATGAACATGATTTAGCTTTGTTCGTACTGTATGGACGTTGATCTTTAGGGTGAGTGTTTAACATGGAGATGGTTGGGTTTGAATGACGTACGTTGTGGTTTACTTCTGACATTTTAATGAAGTGGTATTTGCCCTTATAAACATCATGCACTTTGGATCTGAATTCCAAAAGCTGTTTTGCATTGACATTGTTTTATGAAATTTCTAAAGGGCAGCGTCCCACTCTAAACATTCTCCCACTGATTATATTAAATAAGAGACTTGGAAGATATTTTAAAGAGTTTATTAAGCTTCCACTGTGGAGCATGGCAGTGATTCGAACAAACAAATTAGGATTAATTGAATATCATATTTGTTTTGGAAACCACCATGTCGGCATCTGTGTAACCCAGAGCGGCCTTACAGTGCAAAATTACAGTGCGTTTTGGATCTACAGAGAGGTGATGAACTTTTTAAGTGTTGGAATACTAAGTGGCTTGAGTAAGGTTAATTACCGTATTGTTGATGACTTCTATATTTTTATATATATATATATATATATATATATATATATATATATATATATATATATGATGAATATATAAAACATTTTCTAACTTAATTTGCCCTTTGGCCAGAGGGTAAAACTCATGAATCTGTGCATCATGCCAACTCTACCTACTATATTGACATCCTTTCTCATTTTAAATTGCGGGTGAAGTTTTCTGAAGTGTTATTTGAGAAGACTTTATGCCAGCCTAGTGCAAAGTGGATTGTGGTTGTGGCACATATATAATGAAATAAATTATCGGAAAAAAATGGGAAAAGATGCCAGGAGAATCTTGGGCACTTGCACTTCTAAGTATGTAACAAGTGTTGTGAGAACAAGAGGGAGGATTTGATTTGCAGAACCATACGCTGGGAGTAACGGAAAACCCACAGCTCCAAAAAGTCTGCAGTTGTTGACAAGGAACTAAATAACATGGTCCAGTTTCTTTGGCCTCATAAGTGGACTCTAACACACTTCCAACATTATTCCTCAAATCCATGGCTGCATGCTGCATAGGCTTTTATCCGCAATGACACAAGGACAATTGATCGGCAATTTATGGAGTACCTTTTCATAAAACAAGTCATAAACACGACTAGTGGGATTCATTCAAAATCATTGCGGAGGTAGTTGAGGATTTAATTTACTGCAGCATTAACAATAAGTAGCACTTGCACAGAATCACTACAACTCTACATTATTTTTTCCACTATTAAAGCTGTGTGGGTTTGAACTTCTCCAAGCTGTGATTCATGTGAAATAAAACTGATCCACAGCTTTTCTGTGAGTAAAAGCTTTCCTTACAAAGTTCATTATGCAAAGCCTTTGCATACCGTAGTTACACAAAGTACACTTTCATTTATTGTTTATATATTTTTAATATATTGTAGCACCAATAAATCTCTAAAGAGATCATTATTTTTTGTTAAAAAATATCCATACAGTATACTTCATAATAAATTAAAATGTTCAAACTTTGTGTTAGGCAAGGCACAAGGCAATTTTTGCCCCATCTGACAAATGCTATTGATATTGTTTCTCTTAATTTCACAATGTGGTTACAAAAACATTCATGTTTCTTTTTCTTCTTGGAAGATTTAATTCTGAAAATTCATGTTTCCCTTTGGAGCACAGATTTATTGTTTATTATCTTAAATCCAGCTGCCAGGAAATATAAAAACATACCAACATCGAGACATTGGGGATTTTAAAGAGTTTTAGCCTTTGACTTAATTAGGCTATTCATTCATTCATTCATTCATCATTTATTAATTTATTGTGGTCTGTAGCAATATTTAAGTGGGATGCACACAAGGGACAATACCAGGACATCCTTTTAAATGTTAAGTAAAATTATATATTTTATTAGTTAAATAAGATGTTTTTAATTGTTAATGATTAAGCTTAAATTATTTGTAGAGCTCTTTAAATCTTATCAGCATTAATGTCTGTTATTTAAAATCAATCAACACATTCTGACCAATTTAATTTAAAGGTTTCATAGTCATGAAGACATTTTTAATAGGTATGTTTTAGACCACAGGTTTAACATGTACAATTTGCTGTCGTGGGTGCTTTTGTAACATCCAGTTAAACCGTATGCACTTATATCTCATTTCTGCAGTGTAAAAATTCCTATTATAAAAAATATATATACTGTATACAGATTTCAAAAAGCATAATCAGTTAAGGAAAAATGACCATTGTTTGCAGTATGCTTCAGCATAATCAGTGTATGATAATTTAATGACTAACTGGCTAAAGGTTAAGGTTTGTACAGCATGCTGGTATAAGATTGCTTAATCTCTGTATCATGACTGACCTTGCCTGCTGTTCCCATCTTCGTAACAAGCTAGAATGTGAAAAGAAATGTGACAATAGAGGATTACTTTTTCTCTCTCTTTCTCTCAGTTTTTTTTTAACTGTACAGCACAATAAAATAGTATAGAAGAACGTGAGGTCAGAGTGCAGAAATGTTATTTATTATCAGAATATTAATACCATAAAATGTTTATAATGGCCCCATTAAAGTTTTAGTGAGTGATACAAGAAAATCTTAGCAATTCATATTCAAATAAAATAGTATGGAAGAAACTGAGGTCAGAGTGCAGTAATGCTATTTATCGCCAGAATATTAATAGCACAAAATGTTTAAAATGGCCCCATTGAAGTTTTAGTGAGTGATATAAGTAACTCTTAGCTATTCATATTCAAATAAAATAAGAAGAATGCATAAAACTACATAGTATTCAACCTTATAGAATATGAGGGTGACACCGTGTCTAGAATTTACTTACTGAATGATTTTAGTGACATGCCTGGTGTAAAATGTGATTAAACCACCGTTACACACTAAAAATAGTGCCAGAGGAGAATTGTGCCAGAAGGGAGTCAATGGTCATGCAGCATAGATTGCTCATTTAAGTGTTTTGACCACCCTCTACAAGAACATCATAAAGTTCTTTTACTACAGTACCTACTGTACACTGACCTTGTAAAATCTCATTATGCCATTAAATATACATTAAGGTCCTTTAATGATTACTCATCATTAATCATTATCTCACTGAAGGATGCTGCAAACTGTAATTATTGTTTTTTGTGCATGTGTCACAATTATCCTTAATTTAGGGAAGCTAATGGTTTGCAAAAAGTACAGTAGCTGCTGATCTCCAAGTCCTAAAGGTTTTATAAATGAAAAGGGTCAGTTGAAAATTAAGGCATGGTTGCTACTTTCCGTCTTCCATAGTGTCTTTCCTCTACTGTTCATTTTGCCTCAGTGTCTCAGGAATAACTGCCAGCTGGAAAAAGTGACATTATGCTCATGTGCCAGCTAATGTGGCACTTATGTGGCAGCTTAATCTCAAGAGTAAAATTAAAAATCGGCTAGTTGTGCAGAATGTACCATTAATTCAATACCATGATGTTAAATTTCATTTTTATAGCAACAACTGCAGAGTATAAATCGAATATTATCAAATGTGTTGCAAGGATGCAATGCGAGCATATTGTGCATATAGCATACAGAACTTTAGAGTTAAACCCAGGACAGTGTACTGTATATAATTACTTATGCGTAGGTATGCGTTTACGGTATCCAGGTGGGATTATGCTCTATTGAGCCTTGAATTTGTATTTATCCATTTGGGGACGATTCACAACAGCAGAAGATGAGTCACAGGTGAAGAAAGCTCCAAGCAGAACGAGAGCATCAGGATGGATTATTTCTTACAGGAGCATCAGTCATTGCCTTGGCAGATGGAGAGTTAACGTGTAGCATTTGGAGTTTTTAGAATGCCATTACTTTGATTTACTTTTGTTTAATGCACGGATAGAATTGGTTTTCTGTAGTCATCTGACTACAGGGCTTTTCTAGGACAACATTTTGGAATTCAGAATATATTCTGTTTCAGTCTTTTATTTATTGCAGCCTTTGTTGTCCATGTATTGGCAAATTTTACTTGCCACATGCGTAATACTGCTGATGCTTCATAGCTTTAAATTAATTGTAGGAATAATTGTAGGAAGCTATACAGATGTTAATAGCCTCCAACAGGAGTAAAATGGCTATAATTTGAAATCTGCACACAAGTAGCTACAGTGTAGTACTGTACATAAATAAGTAACTTATATTGAATACCCTTTAGTAAATATTAAAGTGAATTTTACAAATAATGAGTAAATATTGTTAGCACATAAACTCATTTATAATTTAAACTAAATTGTACAGGTATTTTTTGTACTCTCTTTTTGTAATACAGTATCTGTATGTGTCAGCTAAACAATTTATTGTCTCAAACGCTTTGTCAAAAAATTGTGTCAAATCACAAAGAGAATAAACTTTGTATCCTACAAGCATTAAACGTCAAGTACTTTCATGCTTTTAAACAAACCACACAAAGCCAGCAAAATGTGATGGAATATCAAAGCCAAAGCCAAGGTGGTAACACGTGATGTTACCACCATCAGCCTGGAACTCACAGCACATCCAGAAACAGAAACAAATTCACACTTGCAGAAGCTTTACTTGATACTTTCAGTGACACTTTCATTCAATGCCCAGATGTATTCAGGCAACTGTTTCTATCGGGACGTCTTTTCACCTCCCTTGAGAGGTACCTCACAGCTGACTAACTGGACAGAGATAAATATCTAGAGTTCACAACACACTCAAACACATATTACTCAGGTTACAAACAGTATTCACAGTGGAATACTCACCAGCTGTTGTTTTATAAAGCAAAGACGGCAGCCACCAAGAGCTTTGTGATGGAGACTGATATAATGCCACTTTGACCATCTGTCTGGTTAATTGTCAATCTTTTCCTTGTAGATGTCAAATTAGCAGCTGGGTCTCCAGAGGGGTATTATTCTTAAAATCGTAGAAGCTCCATGAGTTTTTCACAATAAGAAATAGCAGCTTTGGGCACTTAATTTGTATTTAATACCATGCTAGTTGGTACAGCAGAAGTCATTCACTAATTCGTTCATTCATTCAAACTGTCATAGAAAACGATGGTTAGTTACTGCTCTAAGGAGAAGTTTCGGTACATTACTGAGGACTCCAACCTCTGTACCGCATATGTAAATCTACATGAAGCATAGTATTGAACCAATAAACTCCAGCTAATATAACTTAAGTTGTGAAACAACAGCTTGGCTATTGATTTGTTTATTACCTTCACTGGCTCTAAGTACTGTAGTCTCTGATTTCAGTTGGCCCACTGCAGACTCTGTGGGGAGGAAAATTACATTGCACAGGACACATTGGTCAAGTTTCAAATATCTAAGCCTTTGACTCAGCCAAAAGAGAAATACATCGAGCTCTAAAGGTGATGAAAGCTCTTCTCATAGTTACAGGGTCCATACATAAGGACCCTAACTTCAATGTGAAAAACAAATTCTCTTAGCCGATGACTGATTGAAGATTGCCATCAGATGAATTTAACTAATAGGTAACTGCAAATTTTTCTTGGCATAAAAGATGAGCAGAACACATTCCACGCATGCATTTGTAACGAGAGATGTCGGTAATGAACGAAAAAAAGAAAACACATTCATATGGAGCGAGTATGATTTTAGGCTTGAGCTATTTGAGCTATAGCTTTATATCCAAAGGGGAAATACATTTTTATACACAGTTTCTTTTCTTCTCTTAAACACTGTTAATTAGGCAGAAATGATGAATATTGTCCTGGAAGGGTAACAGAAAATTATAATCGCTGGTTAACCAAAAACAGCAAGGAAGTCGAATCCCACAGAGTTAAACTGCTACTGCACTGACATGCTTCCGCACTTATCATTTATCAATGTTCGAAGAAATCAAGTAGAGATAGATAACAGGCTCATACTGTGCAGTATACTGTATTGTATATATGCAAACATTCATTTCGAAAGGTTAGTCTCTTTGGAATAATTTTACAGTAAATGCAATTTTTAAAAAAATGTACTGTATGCTACTTGTGATAGCAAAGACTAGATTTTTACAAGGTGGGTTTAAACACAGGGAGGACTGTTCACATGGAATAATTTAAATGAAATGAAATTCAGCTTAAAATAAATGAATTAAGTGAATTAATGAGTCTAAATGATATGCACAGTCAACAAACCAGCAACACTAATAATGAGTTCCTTTTTTCTGCTGTTTCCAAGACTTTGCTCTAGACTGGTTTAACAAAAAAAAAATTCACACCGTCAGTGTGCTAGAATTGTGACAATACCAAAGCCATCCACGGGTGCAAGTCCAGAAAACAAAAAGTGGACAAACTCTGTCTCTCCCCTCTCAGTAACAGTGATGCTAATATGCTGTCTTTGAGTTTGTTGCATGCAGAAGGGTGTGTTACACTTCTCCGTAATGGCATAAAACAGAACTACTGCTTTTTGGCACAACTCAATCACACATAAATGGACACACACACACACCTCTATCCTATCCGATCATAGCTGGTGAGTTAATTTAGGCAGAACAATAGATTTATTAAGTTTAGAACAAAGAGTCTATTCAGCAAGTGCCTGTCTCCTGATGTTTCATATCCAGACCTAGCAGGATGTGGACTGATGTCATTCATAAAAATATTTTCTGAGCTCTGACAGTGTGTGTGTGTATATAGAGGCGGATGTTCACTGGATACAGTGAGTCATGTCAAGGGAATCACAATCAGAAACACCTACAACACACACACACACACAGTGCTACAGATTCCTTACAGACTTTATTGTTTAATATGGAGTTTAAAAGCCATGGAGAAAATGAGACTTAAGCCTGTTTGACACTATATAATTTTATCCTGTTATCAGATTTCCTTGTGTATTGTTCTTGCTATCAGAGAATTTCTCCATCTGGGCCTGTATGTACTAAGAATCACTTCAAGGAATCATGCTCAAAGTTATTTAAGGAATAATAAAAAAAAAATCTCGCTCATAGTAGGACAAATAGTTATTTATAAAATTACATACTTTTACTTTCATGTAACGTCACTGTTTTCAAACTGCTCCAATCAAAACTGTTTCAGGCCCCTATGATAGATCTGTATAGGACATAATCTGATTAAAAGAACGTGAAACTGGAGAGAAAATTCTGGCCCACTCTTACTTCCAAAGATGAAAAGCAATTTGTGAAAGCATCAATGCCACCTGTTAGTGGCGGTGGGCGGAGCTTCTGCACGCTCCGTCATGACGGTGCTTCTCCCGCTATCGATGGCCGGCTTGGCCCCTCCCAGCTCTCCGTGGGCGTGGCCTCAGGCGAGAGTCCTCGCTGACGTCCGTCGGCTGGGCGACTTTCCCGCCTGGGATCGGGGGCCTTAACGCAAACCTCCTCGCGGCCTTTTCCTCTTGGCGGCGGGGACGCGAAGGCGGGCTCCCCTGACTAAACTCCGCGCCTTGCTTATATAATGCTGAGCAAGCCTGAGATCCTATTAACGTTAATCATCGCCGGCCGGCCCGAATAGGCGGCCTCGTCCCTTCGCATACCTGCAGAAGTGGTGCCGCCTACTTAGGGAGCCTACGATAATAGATTTGGACGCACGCCGGGACTATATGAAACTTTTATTCATTATTTCTGACAGTGCTGTGACAAACAGGAACAGGGCCGTGCAGAGACGTTTAAAGGGGCTGGTGCTCAAAGTTAAAAAAGTAAAAAATAGAACAGGCTGAATAACAACAACTCACATTCATGACGAATGTATGACTGTTATCAGGTGGGGACAATGCAAATGTAGCCTATGTTTTACCTGATGGCGTACAATGTTGCTGTTGAGGGATTACTGTTGCTGATAGTGCTGGAGGGCAGGGCTGTGTTGTTCTGAGACTGTAGACATTAAAAAGTCCATAGGTAGCTGATTAAAGAAGTGCTTTAAGATAATAAATAAATAAAATGTAAAAAGATTGGTGACAATGCTTGTAACCATAAGGCAACAGATTTAAAAAACTAGGAAATAAACTGAAACCAGGATATTAGTAGTGCAAAAGACAGGGGTGGCCATGGACCATAGACACTGTTAATGTTACCTGTGCTCTTTGTAATGCAGCTGGTGAGGGACCCACTGCCTTTAGCAGCCGCACACAGCTCCTTTTGTAGTGTTTCTTCCTCCTCTCCTTACGAGGCATGTCTGGAATATTTGTTATATTATTAGTAATAATTAAAAAAAAATCTATACACATAAAACACACAAACATGCACACGCAGTGCTTATTAATTTTTTAAACTGTAGAGATTCAATAATTTTACTACTGTAAAATCAGCATTTCATCTAATTTGAAATATAAACCTAATATCATCTGTTACTTAATATTTTTTCTTTAATATATATATATTTGAATATCATAAATATAATAATCCATAATTATGTGGATATCCATGTTAGATCGTTTTTAGTGAAATAAAAGCCCTCCAGAAAAGAAGGGAAAAGTCCTGCAACTTACTTTAAAACTAAACCTGTTCCCTAAAACGGTGGACACAGAGCTACAGACCCCCCTGTAACCCCCTTACCCAGTTAGCTAGCAGCTAATGACCACCACTACTTGTACAGTTCATAAAAGGACAGGTAATGTTTGTCGCGCTGTTGCACAAACATCACGCTCATTTATTTCAATTCATTTGTTGTTATAGACTATAGTGTGCGCTGTACATCCTATTTACTGTTTTGTTACAGTCTGCACCTTCCAATTAATGTGCCTGCTTCTCCTCCAGCTCCGCACCAACCAGCCTGCAGGAAATTCGTTCTTTTAACACGTGACTCCCATAGACACTATGCAGTGCAGTACACTTTGATGAACGAGATTCAAAGAACCGAGTCACTAAAATGATTCGAACTTCCCATCACTAGAAGAAAGTGCGCGTGCACTTTGCTAGTACCCGGCTCGTAACGAGCGCGCGCTGCCCTCTAGGGCGAGCATTGGTTAATGGCAGTCATGTGACTGATGCAAGCCAGGTCCTTTTATTTAGCAAAATTGAGATTAATAGTTACATTTTATTGTTGAGGGGCACGGACACGGCTCCATACGCACATACAAAAAAAAAAAAACCCAGCAACAACAAGAAAAGGGCACTTGAGACATTCTGGAGGAAAGGGGCGGGTGCTCAATCACCCTATGCCCCCCCCCCCCTCTGCACGTGCCTGAACAGGAATCATCACTGTTTCAAAGCTGCATCTTCACTGTTACTTTGTTGTAAAATAGCAGACAGCATTAGAATGTTCAGGAATGTTCCACTTGTAAAATGCATGCGATCCGTCACAAAAAAATGTTGCATTTTTGTTCAAACGTACAGTATCATTTATGAACCATCTCTACTTCGCACAAGGCTCTGTTTGAATACCATTTCCTGGCGACTTCTAACCAGTTAGAACACCTCTGGAGCTTTTTACCCACGTTTTAATTTCCTATTTTAAGCTTGTTCATAAATTGCTCTTACTCCTACTATTAAAAGTAGGATCAGCAATAACATTAACATCACATACCATTAACAATCATCGTCAATTATACGAGTAAACTGATGACAGGATCACGGCATCCCAGGCTCATCAATGCCTGAGGGATGCAAAGGCTAGGCTGTCTGGAATGATCCTTCAGAAGAAGCAATGTAGCACAAACTGCTGAGAGCTATGGCTATATATGCATATGCAGGTCTAGTGTGTAAAGCCACTATGTATGATGTAAAAGTGCATTCATGAGCTATTACAGTTGGGGTAAAACAGGCACTCAATACTTAATTTATCCGCTTCAACAAAAAGCGCACAATCAGATCCTATTTTTCTTGTTGACCTACCGTCATAATTTTATGTCATGCACTGGCATCACAGATGTGGTGGTTGGCTGCACGTTAAATGCGTAATTTAAAAAAATCAAGGTCAGCTAATGGTTAGGACACTATTCAATTTTGCTGTCTGTGACAAACAGTCTTAATTGATGTTTATTTGGCACCCATTTTTAATTATGTTGGGGTTAATTGTATGCATGAGGTAACCTGATTGCCTCCTGAAGGTATAAGCATTAGATGAGCTGTCAGAAAGCCAGAAAAATAGTACTCAACAATTTCAATCCGGTTTGAGACCGGCACTGCATCCAGTTGGCTATAAAACAGTGGACAAGGTAAAGTGTAGTTTTTTCTTAATGACCTTAAACTGAGATTGGTAACAGAGCAGAAAAGCTGATTGGAACTTATAGCTTTTTCTCACCCTGAATAAATTATACATATCCCTTTTATATTGTACGTAACAAGTCTGTCCTAAAATACAGATATCTTTCTGTCATTAAATGCAACAGCTGAGTTGAAGAATTCCTCATTCTTTGAAAGAGTTATTTGGCTTTGAATGGAATGTTCACTATTCATTCAGATCTTTATTATAACTTGGTGGCATATGTTGAGCTTCAAATTAGCTCTAGTGACTATAATGCAGTCTTATTCAAAGATGACATATAAATGTTTTGCTGTTTCCTAAACAACTGAAAAACAAAGAATAGCACATGAAAACTATTTTACAGTGCTTATGATGAATGCCAACTTAATTTAGCATTTAGCAATTGCAACACCACATTGTTTATAATAATATGACATGACATTAAAGTCATGAAGTATAGTCAAAATTTTAAGTCATGTAATATTCTGCTGTGAAACTTAAACAAAGAATGAAAGAATTCCACAATTACTTATGGCTCATCACTACATTAAGTACATGAAGTGCTCAATTTGCTGCATCTGTTCTTCCATGACAGGTTTAACATAAAATATGATGTGCATTGATAGTAAGTCTCACAAGGTAGTTTTATAATTATAGTAGATTAAAAAAAAATTTGCAGACACGGTTCTTCATCATACTTCATTGTTCTTTTCAAAATCTGTAGCTCAGTGGTTAAGGCATTGGACTATGGTTCGGAAGATCCCAGGTTCAAACCCCACAACCACCAAGGTGCCACTGTTGGGCCCTTGAGCAAGGCCCTTAACCCTCAACTGCTCAGATGTGTAATGAGATAAAAATGTAAGTCGCTCTGGATAAGAGCGTCTGCCAAATGCCTAAATGTAAATGTATACTGCTCATACTATATAGTGTTATGGAGGCCTGGTGCCTATCCCTGGAAACTTTCACAAGGTGAGGCATGGTGTAAAGACAGGGAGTAAACCCATTTGCAGAACACAAGCACACACCCAGCCATACACTACAGGCAATTTGTAAACCCCAATCAGGATACAACACATGTCTTTGGGATGTGGAAGGAAACCCTCGGTACTCAAAGGACACCCACCAAGCACAGGGAGAACATGTAAACCAGAGACGAGAGGCGAGATGCTGGTTAGCTTAGTGCTAACCACGACCACTTATTAAGATGTCACTCTGAATATAAAGTAGTGTATACATTTATTATAAGAATTGAGAGATGAAGGGCCTTGGTCACCGTTGGGAAAGTTTAGCCATGCGTTCTCAGTAGTGGCCATAAGGACAAGGGCTGGGCATCATTAAGCTCAGAAAACAGTACTCATGGTCTTAGAAAAGGCTAGGCAACTGGCCACTAAGAAGCATGAACCATAAAACATTGATTAAATGCTAGAATATCTACACTTAGCCTTTTCCTTAGAGCTTATCGAATTGCACACATTAGTTTTCATTTTTGTGAATAATCAGTTCTGTAATGCAATGTATAATTGTAAACAATTGGAGCAAAATTCACACAGCCTTTGAGAAAATTGCCTTTACACACTACTTTTATACAAGTACAATTTCATCATGTCACTTATGAGTGACAAATAAAATCTTTATGGACAAAAAAGTAACCATCAGTAACCATTTACTGATGTATTTATACTGTAGCTCATTCAAAACGAGCTGTCACAGCTGCTGGTGTAGACATGAAAAACCAGCAAAACTAAGGACACAGCTAGATGTAATATTAACACTTGACAAATAAATTAATCCATAAACATGCCGACTCAGCATTTTTGTCCTTGGCTCAGTCTAGGAAATTGAAACTTAGTAAATTGTTGAATTATATTACTCCAGGCTGTGAGAGTTTAAGTTCAACCTCTTATCTTTTGAAGGTTGTTTCACCAGGAAGATTTAAAACCTAAAATGCTGCTTTTCTAGCACATTACACACAAAGTTTCATGATGTTACTTTAATCATTTGGTTGAGCACAAGTAAATAGCACTGTTTACTTAAGGCTCACAAAAAAAGAAATAAATGCATCTGTGTTGAAGAGAATAAACACTGTATAAATTGAACTGTCAAGTGCATATTTATTGTGGAGCCAAGAAAGTGCCATATTTCATTTTGGATTTCTCACTCACTCATCACTCACTTATCATCTAAATCACTTTATCCTGCATACAGGGTCACTTGGGGAATGGAGTCTATCCAGGAGACTTAGGGCATAAGGCAGGGTACACCATGGTAGGGGTGCCAATCCACCGCAGGGCACACACACATACAGAAAAATAGTACTGAACAATTTCAATCCGGTTTGAGACCGGCACTGCATCCAGTCACACCTCATTCAGACAATACAGGCAAATGGGAATGCCAGTTAGCCTAAACTGCAACTCTTTGGACTATGGGTGGAAACCAGAGTAACTCCATGCCCACAGCCCTGAGGTGGGAATCAAACCCAGACCTTGGAGGTGCAAGGCCAAAGTGCCATTGTTTTGAATTTTAACTTTTAATTTGTTAATTAATTCTTGGGTTGATTGAAGAAGCACTAAATCTACAAAAACTCTGACATCTCTTTGAGTGCTTTTATTGAACTTTTAGACATTTGACAAAATTTGCAACAGAAATATTTGAGGATTTTATATGGATCAAACAAGAGAGAAAGTCTAAGGACATTTTTTTTCTTTTGCATTTTAGGCCCACCAGGAAAACGAGGAAGAAGAGGACACAACGGGGAACCCGGTGAGTAATTTCTTTGCAACAACTTGCTGTTCAGTATCCATGTTGTTTCACTCCATAGACTGTTTTCAAAACAAGTAACAAGGTCGATTCATGGAACTTTTTTCATGAAAGGGTAATACAGTAAGTACTCCTTGCACATTTTCCTAATGAAAATGATGGAGACTTACCATGCAACTGCCCGGAAGAGTTTAATTCTCTGTCTGGTAGTTCTGTTTTTTTTGGACGTTTAATAGGAAGTTCATACCTAGAACAGACCATCAAATCCTGCAAAAAATAGACCTAATTCATTTTTGAGGATTCACAACATTTTGTAGGGTTTGCCCTACCTACAAACCATATAAAATGGATGTGGGTTAAAACTAGAATGAAAAAAAAAAACTTAAATCTGAAATTCTATGAGGATAAATAAAGAACACTGAAGACTAATGATCGCAAGTGTTGAGAGGTGTAGGGGTTGAATATGGTACAGTTGTAGTATTGGAGCAAAGGTAGTCACTCAATAAAAAGTCAATGACTGCATATAAATTTGAATCACTGCATATAAAAGCTTTTTCCTCAGTAAGCTCGAGCTATGAGGTAGTGGTTAGCTCATTGGAGAGGAAATGAAGGCCGCACTGATAGAACAGACAGGACATTGGGCTCAATTATTATTAATTGTGATGTGGGCTTTCAAATCACAGGAATTAAACACAATCAGGAGACAGGCCAAAAATTCTAGTTGACTCTTGATGTCTGCATACAAAGCACTCTGTTCTTAATTTTGCTAAATAAATTTCTAATCTTGTGAATGGCCTGGAGCTGTGTTTTCAGTCGGGTGGATGATTGTGTATATATTCTTGTGGTATATATTTCAAACTACTATTCACCATGCATGTCACTTCAAAGCTAAAAGGGAAAGTGATGCATTGTGTTGTTATTTTATATAAAGCTTAAAAATGTGGACAATTGTCTTTGGGTTGATGTGTACTTTTGAGGTTGCTTTATGCTGTGGTGAAAACTGAAATAACCTCCTGTGGATAAATTGAATGGAAAGGCAACTGGTGCCAGCAAGAACAATATGTAACAGTGTACAGCCTTGTATAGTAATTCTATACAATAAGACAACAATTCCTTCTATTGAGCTGATACATGAACTGCATCATTGTGTTGCTCTATCAGCATGTAGCACAGCCAGACCAAGCATATCAAGGCATTTTACACTTGGGCCACACACTATTAGCCAGGCCAGATTTGCATTTTCCATCTCTGGTCTGCGACCACACACACACACTTCCATTTAGGATGTGGTCCACAGACAAGCCAAAACAAATGTGAGTTGATGCTCAAATAATGAGTTCTTGAGATGTTATTTTACTCTCACCTTTGTACATTAAACTAATGGTCCACTTGAAGTAAAACTGCATATGATCCAGGTTCCTCTTCATAAAAGAATCAAATACTCTGTGATGTATATTTTCTATTGGGAAAAACACTGGTTAATACTGAAGTTCCAAACGGGTACAGAAATAACGAATCTCTTTCTTTGTCATATCTGTGTTTCTACTTTATATCACACATATGAATATATCATAGTCATCACCAGAAACTTGGCTTCATCAAGCTTGCTTGCATAGTGCTTCCATTAAAGAATAATTTTTAGAAGATTTTTGACCATGTATTTAAATGAAGACCAAAGGGTTTCCAAGGTGAGAAACACCAAATATGTGGGAAGACTGTCTGGATGGATGGAATATCCTTTCGTCTGGTTAGACTCTGCCCAATGTAACCAGCTAAATGAGGGGCAAAAAAAACTGGAAAAACACCAAGGTGTTTACCCAGGAACTAAAACTCAAAATTAGGATGAGTGAATAAGGTTTGAGGAGGAACAGGCGCTTTTTTGGCTTGGCTGACTGGAGCAGTCATAGATGGGAATCGTGGTTGAGGTATGTCGCTGTTGAGTGAGAGCGTGGCGGTTATCTATGACCGTGCAAAATGGG
This sequence comes from Channallabes apus, assembly GCA_030522415.1. Classification (NCBI taxonomy): domain Eukaryota; kingdom Metazoa; phylum Chordata; class Actinopteri; order Siluriformes; family Clariidae; genus Channallabes; species Channallabes apus. The sequence goes on along the minus strand of CM060108.1, from coordinate 23,453,502 downwards.
TGGTCAGTGCTTGATTGCACTTACATGCACACAGGCGCCTATTCACATTCCCTGAGTAGGTTAGAGTCCTTGCATTTCTGACCAAATGACCACAGGAAAAAGTCTATTAAAAGGTTTCATTTCAGCAACCCTATCCAAATGAAATCAATTGCTTAACAGAACAATAATCTTCAATGCAGAAACCCATCTGCTACATCTATAAAAATAAATATAAACCAGTGAACTGTTTTTAAAAATAGCCCATATCCTTTCCACTTACTGTATATACGTAGAATGACATTGGGAAACTATAAGTGAAAGTACCATTGAGAAATTTACCAACTATTTTTGGGCAATATTTTAAATCCAGTTCAGTTCTTTTTGTCAGTTGGATAAAATAAACACAGAGATGCAATGAGGCATCTAAAACTACTAAGCATGGAGGGAGTAATCAAATCAAACTATTCTGGAGCGACGTTTTGTACTAAAAGGTTTATAGCACCATAATTATAATGCATTAAACTGCAATGAACTGCTATCAAAGTAAACACAATATATACAGTATATGAGTCCTCCAAATGATAGCTGGCGAAATAACAGAGTTAACAAACCGTAAACTATATAGCTGTCAGTACCTATGGCTGTTCCAGACCTTCCTGTCATATCTACAGGTGATGATTACTTGCCCTTTCTTATGACCATGCAGAGTCTACCTTACTACTTTGCCAGGAAGACTTTAATCATGGTGGGAGACATCGAACATTCAGAGAATTCCACTAAAGGTGCTGGGTGATTTTGCTTCAGTCTTGGTTGCTTTAGCTGTGTTTCCTTTGTGTAGCACATATAAAAAAAATAATACTTCTATTAAATAAACATGTCTTTAAATGCCCATTAGGAGTTATTATCTAACTTAACGTCATATTTTTTATGTAAGCATTTTACATTTTATTTTGTGCTATGTACTTTATTTCTGAATATATGTTGTTAGCTGTTTCAGGAAAAAAGGTTTAAACAACATTTTAAAGGGTAACTTCTGGACTCAATTTGCCTTTGCAGTATTTTAGCATTGTTATGAAGGCTTTAGAGGTTAGGAAAGAAAATGCTAAAGGTTTTTTTTAGACGTGGAATGCTCTACAATGTTATTCCTGCTTCTACCCTCATGATTCATCATCTGAAAAAAAAAAAGTGTCATTGCTGAGGTATTGCCCTCAAGGACAGATTGTTGAGGAATGTTTATCAAATTAAATTGCATATCTACAAGACATTTGTATCTATTTATCTATTTATTTTGCTATAATTTACAAATGAAAAATGTCCTTGTGAAATTATTAACTGAACCTCGCACACCAAAACTGCATGAGTGGGAGCTGGGTGTTATCGTCGGCTTTTTAATGTGAAGACTTTTTAATAAACACCTTTGTAAATTGCCAAAATCCTGTGACCGAGAAGGAAATGGATAAAATAGGGACTCCTGGTCAATACTATATTTAATTTCTTCTCATTGTTAATGTACAACATTGATAGTGTATTTTGTATTAGGATATTTTGCCTAGGAGCTAATTTTATATGCAGTCAGTATTAATAACGCACATGAATCTGCACGCATGCAGAAATGAGATGCAGGGATACTCATGAGCTGAAACAGAATAGCCGGAAGCATGTCATTTTATTAGGGTGTAATGTATTTATAACCATTAGTTTATGCCAGTTTAGCCTTTTAGCTTGGACATCAAGAATGGCATCTGGGATTAAACCTGCAGATAGGATGAGCTTCAACCACTAATGGGAACAGCCAAATGATGATAAAGAACAACAACATTTTAGACAAATTAGGAGTTGAAACAGTTCCAGGAACTACTGGCGACACAGCTGCTACTAAACAGCTCCTGGAAATTAACTTGACTGTTAATTTGTCTAAATGATGACGAATTTTCTTTGTTTTCTCTTTTCTCTTCCTAGGACCTCCTGTAAGTACAACAGCAAAGAACTGAATTTGATTGGAATGTATGATTGTGCATCTTTGAAGGTAAAACCTCTGCTGACTAATTAGGTTTGGAAAAGCATGAATTTTCATTAACAAATCAGGAAAATGTGACTTTTAAATATATTTTTTTCTTGAGCATATTTTGTTTGTGGTCACTCTATACAGTAAGCTAAGCCAGCGGTTTATAAACAAAACCAGGGATGAAGCTGGTGAAGAAAATCCAACTCCAATGGTTTTCTCTAATGTAGAAATGAGCTGGACCAAAGTTTACCAAATAGTGAGAGTTTGCCAGGACCTTCTGTAAAAAATTAGTCTGGGGTACAGAACAGAGTGATTACGGAAGAATTTTACTTCACACAGATCTGCAATCAGGATAATAAATATAAAGCCATGTTTAATCAATAACAGCACTGATCATCAAAATGTGACGAAACAGGCGATTGTAACACCAATATAATTCACAGAGTTTGTGGCCAGCTGAAATGGTGCAGGTCTATAAAACTGTGAAAAGAATAAGAAGCTAATTCTTTTTACATTTATTGACACCTACCATACACAATTTAGCGTGGAGGTGAGATGAAGCCAGGTGGTAAAGGTGTTTTTCTTCAGCCATCAATCACTCTGTTGGGTGCTGTGTATCAGCCCATGCTAAAGCAGAAAATCATTAGAAAAACACTGGGAGTAGATGTTTTTTACTTATATATATTTTTTCTTTCTTCAAAAGACTGTTTAAAGAGGATAAACAACAGAAAGTCATTTTTTTATCTTTTACATGATTAAAAGCTCTATATTGTTTTATCTACTACTCTCACAATGTGACACAACACAAGTGAGCCAAAAATAAAAGTATATGTTTTTTTTTGTCATACTAATTCAAAGGAAATATGTATATAGTTATTAGATATGCTAGAAAATAACTACGACATGTTATTGTAAATTTAATTTACCTATGAATATTATCTTAAATAATCTGATCAACTGTAAGGATGTGTGTGACTTGAAATGGATTCACAGATAATTTTATAACTTTTTGATCAATAGACACTATAAAAAGAAACAAAGAAGAAAACCAAGGTGGAAAAGCAATTATTTGCTTTATACATATGTGTTCCATTTCACTCCTCCAGATAATGTTTTGAAGAAATTGTGATTCAGATTTTTAAGAAAGGCCGACAAGAAAGGCCGCTGAACAGCCTTTAAAAAGATTGGAGAAGCACTCAGCAGTTAGCCACTGGTTTTCTCCAGACAAATAAAAATAAATAAATAAATAAACTAATTTTACTATAGCTTGTTGACTTATTTAAAGCAATTAATTGGTCTAGGACAGTGGTTCTCAAACTTTTTCTGTCATTCCCCACTTAAGGGGGTGAGCGAATTTTCAAGCCCCACTTGTCAACAAAATAATAACGAAATCGGCCAAGTTTACTGTTTATTGAAATATCAATTTCTAAACCAATAAGATCAAACAAGACCAAGTTAAAAACAGATAAAATACACGTGCAATTGTTATAAAAGGCTTACGTTGTCACTTATCTTTGCATAATTGACCCCATGTTTATTAGCTGCTCAGCAATCGTTTGTAGTTTTTTGCACTGGCCAATTCTGTATGTAACTTTGAATGAAGCCATTTGTGCTTTGCTGTCCACTGATTCAGATTTTACCATGCGATTCTCCTGCTGTCTGTATTCTGCCAGCTTTCTTTCAAAGACGTCCAGTGGTTTATTAACGTGACTGGAGTGTGTTGTCTCTAAGTGTCTTCCTAATTTGTTGGGTCTCATGCGGTCTGCTGCCAGCAGTTTAAGACACAAAACACACACGGGTCTCTCTTCTGCCCCCACCATCCCCACCATGAATCCAAGCTCAAGATAGGCTTCATTAGGGGTGGGCGATATAACCAAAATCGTCTATCATGGTAGAAGCAATTTTCTAACTCTGAAAATGCATAAATAAAAATGAAAACACAAAAATTTTATGTAATTTTATTTAAACTGGGAATTGCTGAGGTTTGCCGCATTTTTTTGTACTTTGGCCATATTCGTTTGGATGCTTGGATTTCAGATGATAGAAAAGGTTTGATGTGTTTCCACCACTTGTTAAAACAGTGCACTTGTGTACCTTGTAAATCATGTTCATCTCATTCGTATCACTTTTCTTATACCCAAACCAATTCCACAACACAGACGATGCACTTTTTTTCTTTACAATCTCCTCGTTGTTGGTTTCGTCACATGTAAGCAAACTCACTGCTGCTGCAGCGTCTTCTTCCATTGTCGAAGTGTATGTGAAGCCAAACACATCAAAAGTGGGACGAAACCGCGGCACCCGATTGAACCAAATATCTGCGCAAATACAGCGCAGCTCGACTATCTGGATAGCGCAGTGATGATCTGGTTTATTTGCGCAGCCCGGAGGATCGCACAGCGCCGCTCGAATCACAAACCTGCGCGACCCACTGTGTTTTATTTAAAATGTCAGGACTGTTTAATATTGTTTCCGCCTTGCCATGCCTGGATTGTACGTGCGCATCCCAGTGGGGTAACATGTAATTTGATGGTCGGCGCAGTTTATTTCTGTCAGAGTCGCGCAGCGCTGCCCAGTGGGTCGCGCAGGTTTGTGATTCGAGCAGCGCTGCTCAAGTTTGTCCGACGTTAAACCGTTATTGTTGCACTATGGTTCCACTTTTTCTCCCGGCCCCCAACTGATGTTATTTTAAATTTACTTGTATTAATGTTCCATTTATTTGTGTGTGATTGTTTAGTTTTGAGCGTACGCTCTTCATTATCAATAAAGAAAAGCATGAATTAGAATAGGTACTTTCCTGTTATTTTCCACTAATTTCCTCCCGTTCATTGCGCCCCACCTGTCATGTCTGTATTCCCCACTAGTGGGGCGCGCCCCACACTTTGAGAACCACTGGTCTAGGAGAAGAGACTGCCAACCACTGGATGGTGATGGTGCACTCAGTGAACCTTAATGTATGAAATGCAACAATTGAAAAATATGAAAGTTTAGTAATGCATGATGATACATTTGGGCCACATGAGGTAATAAAAACACCATTACCTGTGTACAGGATTTTCCTGCGGTTGGTTATAATTAAGAAAACACAAACCACAGAATGAAGTTAATCAATCAATTCAAGCTTGTTTTATTTTTTTCATATAAAAAATGGAACAAGGATGTTAGTGTCATACTTATAAACTTGAGTCAGCTAGACTCTAGGTTCTCCTGAGTATGCTGTCTTGATCTGTTTATTTGAAACAAACTCCACTGTGGGTTCCAACACAATAAAGGGTGAACAATAAGGTCATCGTGATTATTCGCCCAGAAGCTCTAAGGCTCGAAATCTAAACCACCACTAACCGATCCATTTCAAATACAGATCTCGGAGGAATTAGCTTAACATGCTGTAACCTTTAAAATGTTGAACTCTTGAAAGAATCACATATTGCACACACCGAATTTTAACGTTCATGCCTTGGATTAGGTTTTGTTTGTTTGTTTGTTTTTACTAGCCCTTATGAATTCCAGTCAGCCTATAAGTGTTCACACAAATGGCTGGCATGGAATTTTCCCAGGGTTTTTCCCCTCTGAAATTATGTGAAGGAACAGTGTGTTTTCGTAAATGAATTATGCAGTAGGCCTGCCCAGGATTAGCAAAACCTTGGAGACACCCAGGGGCTCAGCCCTTGGCCTCATCCATAATGCAGTGCACCTGTTAATAAAACATCTTCCAGTTGGACTTTGATCAGCATTATACCTCACCTCTGCTGAGAGGAGATTTAGGAACGTCCAAACACTGACTTGCTACTAATTATCATGGCATTTTGACAAGTCAGGGAAAAAACGTGTTACGCAGAAATGTGAGTTTACAACTATAAGATTTGGGTGGAAAATGGATATGGATAACATGCAGTACAGTACCTAAAACTAATCTGTATTTTGGTGAGCTTGGATGTGGAAGTAGAGTTAAATGTCTACAAATCATTTAATAATTCCATTATTTCAGAATAAAAGAACTCTCATTTCTCACATGAGAAGCTTTGTGTCAGCTATGCGAGAGGAACAGAATTTCCAAATGCCAAGAAAGCAAAATCACCGTGTGTTGCCTAGCAATGACATTCTAAACACATTCTCAAAGACAACCAGCTAGAGGTAGCACAGCTGGATACAAATATGAATCATACCTGCACCGATAGCCATCCTGTCCTCCAGATGGAATTGCTACATTACCAATTTATAATAAGCAAAGGTATTTCACAATTATATTTTTTTCAGCACCACATATAAAAAACATAGAGTTCAGGAGAATCTGGGAAAACAGAATATTTGGTTTACTCAAATTTGTGTACCTAATGATGCCTATATTACTGTATAATCCAAGATGAGCATGAAGAATTGGAACAACAGACCCAGGGACTGTTCCAGCATGAGGTTACCTCAGCTGTTGAAACTGTCAGTGGTATACAATTGTGGCTGTAAATTGCTAAACCTTAAATACGGTGAAAACCAATACCAGCTATGTCATCGTAGCAGATAAGTGTGGACTGGTAAATGTTATTCTATAATACACATACTGTACATCTGGGACAGTCCCAGAAAGAAGAGTGTTGAAGAAAACGAAATGAGCAAAACCTAATACAAGGGGGACAAAATCTTACAATGAGTGACATCTGTGCCATCCCAATGACTGCCATGAATCAGGACAACATATGGGGCTGTTCAGACCGCTGTTCATATTGTACATAAAGTATAGAACATGTTTCAGTGTTGACAGGCATTTCAAATCAGCCAGATACAATCTGGTTTATTCAGTGGGCCAAGTGAAACAAGAGAAGTGCAATCTATTACAGAATATTTGTACTGTGACAACAGAAGCTTTCAAGCAACAGCAATACTGCTGTAAAATTGCGAGACGTGTATATTTTCTAAGCTTGCTGTTAGCAGAAAACTCTGGGGCAACAAGAGGGCTGGTTTCATCAGATCTTGACATAAACACTGTAAACCGGAGTGGCTATTTAATCAAATATTGGTATATGTGGAAGTCATCATTTTAAATATTAATTTTATATATTTAAATGAGAAACTTCACATAGTTATACTCTTTAAAGTCTTTAAAGATTTTAAGATCATTAAAATCTGGAATATATCTATGGAATCATCATCATCATCATCATCATCATCACCACCACCACCAGTAACAACAGTAGCATCTCTTTTATAAAGCCCTTCAGTGTTACTTCAAATGATTATATACTGTAGGCTTTGAAGCATTGCTGCCTTCCCTCTACTGACTTCCTATAGCTGCCCACATCAGAGTTTAAAACACTATTTCTTGCCTACATATCCAAAAATGGACTAATACCTGAATTAATGAACCCATCTAGCCTGCACCACATCTCCTTCAAGCCTTATGACTCGACTTTATCCTTTATCCCTCAAAATACAAGGAAGATCATCAAGGCTCATCTCTGTACTGGCACCCAGGTGGTGGAATGAACTTTCCCTGACTTTCCAAATAGTTTCCAATGAAGCCTGAATATCTACCTTTTCACTAAGCATAATGACGAACACTAATTTTAAAAAGCAAAGAAAGAAAGAAACTTAACTTGTGCTTTTTTTGCAGAAGCAACTTCTACTAAATCCTTTTCATAATGACTGTTAGAACACCTGGGCCACAGAATGATACATATAGTTAAGCTTCCCATTGCTGTTCCCGTGTATCATCACCACTCATGTCCAATCAGATTACTTTTTCAGAAGTAACTGTATAATCAATGTTCGAACAGAAAGTACCTGTAATTAAAGTCTTTGCTTTTTTCAGTTAAAATGCTTTTCTTTCTACCTGGCTGCAATCAAAAAGATGAGTAGTATCTCTGACGATGCTCTTTAAGTGACTGTAATGCAGCCACTTTTAGCTCTTTCTTGTTTAAGAGGATTTATGCCTATAGTTTCTCAAGATAACAATCCACTGTTTTGACCACAATTTAAATACCATCCTTGCTATAGTAGACTACATCATTCTGTTATAAGTATTTGGCTGCATGCAATCAGCTATGATGCTTCTGTATACTGTACAATTCTTTCTGCTCTGTCAGCAGTCACATCATCAGTAAAGACATGGGAACAGATGTGCTGTACATACAGCTGTACTGTACACACCCATATCATCATGGTTCACAGATGAAGTGTTATGCGTTGAATCATGAGAAGTTCCACTTTTCTTACATGATTTTATTCTGTCCATAAGACTTTTCCTGAGAAGTCATCAGCCTTTTATGTTTTTTTATTTTTTTTTAGCAAACTGTTACTTGGCTTGTGTTCAACAGTTTTTGTTTGCGATTGAAAGAATTCTTCATTCACTCTGTGAATGAAGAATTCTTTGTGGTCTTTTGAGCTGTTTACAGTTTTGAAGCTCATGAGTGCATGGTTGCTTCTGAATAGTTTACCAAAAGTATTGGATTTTTCTATTGTTTTCATTTTTCATATCCTTATAGTTTGCTGGCATTCATATTGGCATAGCTTTCTTTTTGCATGGACAAATGGTACAGTAAATTCTGCACAGTAAATAGGGATAATGAGGCATCAGTTACAGTACACAACATTCTCAATGAAAACCAGTGGTAGTGGTATGATTTAGTCTTTTTAGAGTGTAAAAGTAAACGTCAAATATCAATAAGAAGGATAACCATCTAGTACATCAAGTGAAGTTAAGTGTAGTGATTGTTAAGTGTAGTGTTTATAAGAAACACGAATGCACTTATCCCATTGTTTCACTACTGCATGGATACCCTCACAGTAGAAAGTTTTCTCAGTACGCTGGAGGCTTTATGTCTGAAATGCTGGCCTCCCAGGAACTCCTTTAATAGTAAGAGGATGTGGCAATAACACCCAGCCAAGTGCCTGTAAATGACATGTGGTGTTTGTGAGTGATTGTGTGTACAGCTGTGTGTACAGATGTGCCTTTTACAGTCAGCGAGAAGTTATCCGTCAATTTTCAAGGGTAAGGCTTTCCACCTGTTGAATGTTTGACTGCAGTGGGCACCATCACCATAGTGTGTTGAAGTTTTCTGTAAATCTTTATTGGTTTTAAGCCTTCGTTCCCAAGAACTGTCATCACAATTCCCAGTTTGACATAAATGCCCCTCATAGTATACAGTGGCAAAGTTGGGGTATATGTTCCTGTTCATGAACTTAAGAAGTTCAGCACACAAAAGACAAAGAAATTAAGTCAGGAAAATGAAGTGTACTTCATTTACTTCAGTTATTTCAATTGTCCTTGGGCACACCACCCTAAATGCAAGGTGAGCTGCTAATTAACTTGCCAGGCAGCACATTGAACCTTTGAGGTTCTTTACTGCATAACTCCTTCAGCTAAACCTCTTTATTCATGCACCACCATGGACACACGTGCACATATGCAGCCATCATTAAAGCGACTTTGCGCCAGACCAATTGTGATACAATGCGATTATGGGAAACAGATGCCTTTCCCCAAAGTCAGTTTTCCAGTGGTTTTTCTGTTCCAGCCTAACCTCCAATACTGTGACTCCCATGACAAGCACCAGTCATTTTGTGGTAATCTGTTCTTGCCCACTCTGTTCTGATTGCTTACATCCCTGTCCTCCATTAGATTTCCCACTCAAAAGCATTCCACAAGGCTTCTTGCTCAAGAGTTTTGAGTCATATTGAACATACATGAGATATGCCATTAGGCCTTTTGCCTTAGATTTTATTCTAGGCCTGTGGGTTTTAGTTCATTTAGTGAGTTCCCCTAAAGAATTAATGTCTCTTTGGTGGGGACTTGATAGTGCAGTGGCAATTACCTCCACTTGCTCCCTTGTTATCATCAGGACCTATTGGTTAGTTTATGCGCTGCTATTGGTTTGTTACTGTATGTGAATGGGTCACCTACTGTAATATGCTCATTACAGGTTCATGTAATCATGGCCGTTTTGTGTGTGTAAACAATATTTTAAACATTATCTACAGAGATGTTATAGAAGTAATTCAAAATCATGAAAAACTAAATTCACTAACTCAAGTGACTAATGGCAGTAGCAGGTATGGATGAGTGAAATTTGGAAAGCAATTTAACAGTTCAATAGCAGCCTTTGTGTCTGCCGATTTACATAAAGTAGTCTGCCAGTCCTCATAGTCAAGCACTTCCTCAGTAAGTGGAGGGCAGTCAAAATGACTCTTTTTATGACCATGTTTTACAACAATTGCCACTCTGGATTTATTCCATTCACAGTTTTAATATGAGTAGGGAACAGCTTCCACACCATTAAATACTATATAGTATGTGTGCAGCCCTTTCTTTAAGGCAGGTGTGGGATTTTAATGTGCCATGTAGCACAGGTCTGTTTCTTTGTAGCTTCATATAGGAGCGCCACTAAGTCACAAAAAGATACTTATATTGTGTGCCCTTTCAAAATATCGAAATGGTTTCACACATGCTCCTGGTTATGATTTCTTCATACAGTTGTAGCAATCTTTTCTAAAGTAGCTTTATCACTGACATTTGACAGTACAAACGATATTTAAAAAAATGGTGATTGTTGTCTCTTGCTTTATCATTTATCATTAAATCCAAGTAAATATATTCAAGACTGGTCAAGATATTTTTATACTTTCCCTTTATGATTGAATAAAAAATAATTAAATCAATGAAGTCTTGTATTGGTATATTGAAAAAACACAAGTTGATATAGCTTTTTATTGAAGGTGTTTAGATCCCAGTTCTGTTATCTTGCACCTCCAGGGTCCGGATTCGATTCCTAGCCAGGTTCTTCTGTGCAGGTTTTTCTGTTCTTCTGTCTGTGTTCTTCTGTGTGTGCATGGAGTTTGCATGTTCTTCTTGGTGGGTACTCCGATTTCCTCCCACAGACCACAGACATGAAGATTAAGCTAATTGGTGTTCCCAAATTACCCATAGTGTGTGAATGTGTGTGTGTGTATATGTGTGTCGTGCGATGGATTGGCACTCTGCCCTAGGTCTTCTGGCATGGGCTCCTGGTCTTCCATGACCCTAAATACAGGATAAAGTGATATAGACTATGAGTGAGTGAGTGAGTGATGAGTGTTAATTTGAAAATCACAAATTAAATTAAATGAATACATACTTTATATGATGAACACACTTGCTGAAAGGGCATGCGCTATGTTTTATGCCACCTGATTCTGATTCTTGCACGATTCTTCTCTATCTTTAACTATGACTAAAGAGATAGGTAACTTCTTTCTTTAGCTCACAAATTACTTATCAATATTAGACATCAAATGAAGCCTTTGCCACTCACATTCACCACATTGCAGTTTAATGATGGTGATGTTCACATTCTTTAGTTGAAAACTCATTAATTCACTCCATAATAATAATAATAATAATAATATATATATATATGATTTTTTTCTCATCAACATTCCAAAATAATGAAATCAGTAAGTGATGATCACTAATACGTAGATGTGCCTTAGGTGGACAGCGGCTTTCCAAGACTAGGACTCTTAAAAAGCTCGAATATAAATTAGGTTGTCGCTGACAGTTATAAACGTACAGTATGTCTTCTATTGCTGTGCCCTAGATAACAACTGCCTACAGTCCATCTTGAAAAGGCCATTAATCTTCATACAATATCTATAAGTGGGTATTGACTGTGAAAGAAGTATTTTTTAAGTGAGATACAAGGTCTTTGAATGACAGTGATTGATTTTACATGGCAATAAAAGGCTTGCATTATACAGTGCCACTGATTATTCAGTAGAAGTACACTGCCTGGCCAAAAAAAACCCCAAAAAAAACAACGGACACTAAATGATTTTATTTAGTAACACTTAGCTTTAATTAAACTGCTCTTTAACAATTGTAATCTTGGAATATGCCTGATGCCATTTTGATGAGATACCCTGGTCATTCCGCACATTTAGATCATCAGCTGACCTGATCATTTTATTGCCACATAACATTCCTGAGTCTAGACGTGACCAACTAAAGCAACCCAAGATCATAACACTGCCTTCAAAGGCTTGTACAGTAGCCACTATGCATGGTGCATCGCTTCTTGCACTTCTCTTCTTACTCTCATGAAGCCAGCACTCTGAAATAGGGTTAGTGTGAACTCATCAGACCACATGATGAGTTCTCATCACATTGTGTGTGTATGGAAATGCTCTTACTTTTACTATTAAACACAGCTATGGTTTTTAACTGCTGATTTTTTACCATGTAATTTCACCTTGTTTTTTTAATGAGCTCCATTTATGATTTTTTCTGACCACTTTTCCTGCACAGATTTGACAGATTAGTACTATCCTTCCAGAGTTTAATAATATGGTAAGGGGCTCAACCTTTTTTTGACCAGGCAGTGTACATATATAGTATGGTAAACTCTTTCTGATAATATTATTATTATTATTATTATTATTATTATTATTATTATTATTATTAATAATAATAATAACATTGCATTTTATTTGTAAGCCATTTAGATTTAAACCAGATGAAACCACTTATAAATAGATAGGTAGTTGTTGTATTTTTTTTTTGTTACCAGAAACAGTCTATTTTGGGTGTACAAATAAAAAGTGAATAGAAAATAGAAAGTGTTATCTCCCCTAGCTACAGATTTGATAATTTATATACTTATGCTGAGCTGCTGAGTTAAACTTTAGTGAACTTATTAGAACACTTTTGTTCGTGTCAACAGAGAAACTGGTGGAAGCTCTCCAGCCTTGTGCTTGCACTGTTGAATACAAAGTGTCAAACTGTCAGCATTTTTTATGTTAAGTGAAAAACATTAATGAACAGTGGGAAGAAAAATGAACTCATTGAAAGAAGTGGTAAGCAAACAAAATATCTCATCCGCACAAACAACCCTCTCTTTATTAGGTATAATGACAGGTTTAATGTTTTTTTGCGTATGATTACAAGAACAGAGGTGACTTGTTCACTTGAGTAAGAAAGAAAAAGAAACAAAAAAAGAGCAAGAAAAAGTAGAAAACATGAAGATTTTAATTTATGCCATTACAGTTATAATTCGTTCTGGAAGCGTGCTTGCATATCAAAACACTTGTATATCAAAGTGACTTTCCCCATAAGACATAATGGAAATTCAACGTCCATTCCACAACCCAAAATTATTCATATAAAATAATTAATAAAAGACATAAAGTAAAAGTGTGTGTGTGTGTGTGTGTGTGTGTGTGTGTGTGTGTGTGTGTGTGTGTGTGTGTGTGTGTGTGCGCGTGTGTGTGTGTGTGTGTTTGTGGCCGCATCCGCACGTGCATGTTTGTGTGTGTGTGTGTGTGAAGCTGAGGTATGAGGAGAGGAGGTTGTACTTTAGAGTGTAGAGGAGGGGCTACTTTATTTGAGAGGAGGGAGGGGGATACTCCCTGCTATAAGAATGCTATAAGAATTGCATTCTTTCATTATTATTTATACTTTAAAGTTTATACATCAGTATTAGCATTATTATTAATTTAGTAATGTTTGAAAACTGCAGTAGTTATGATATAGCAACACAATATCCAGACAGAACAAGTGACTGTGATATTCAGAGCTACTGTATAACTAGCTTTGACAATACACTAAGGTACTCACCTTGATAGTGTTAAAAAAATGCATGGGTTTTGTTCTCTCCCAGGTCTATGTTAAAATTCAATATGGAGTCAGCAACCTCCTGATAATGTGGTGGCAGAATTTAACCTACTGAAAGAAAATAAATTGTACATTTTAACCCCAATCAGCTTTGATGATTAGTTTCCAAATGGCCTCAGAGCAGCTAAGGACACTGGATGTTTGCCCACGGACTTCAAAATGTCCATTATGTTCAGTGATCAACAGACAATATGTTTCATAATATGTTACCTTTTTCTTGAGAGATATGCAAAGCACATATTAAAAGCTAAGGTCTGACATAACTGGGGAATAATATCAACTGTTTATATTTTGTTTGGACGTGTGATATAAATGTGTGTGTTTGAGAGCTGTTGGCAGTTTGTTAAATGGTGAGAATTGGTAACATTACAAACCATACAAACTTGTTATTTGAAGCAATGGTACATGGCATTTTAAATGTGTGCATTTTTCGTAATTAATAATAAAAAGTAAGAGAGAAAGGTAGACAAGCACATGCACAGAGATGATGAGAGATAAACCAAGATATTTAATTACAAAAACACTTTTGTCACTTAAGTCAAGTCAGTTTATGGAAGAATATAAGTATATTTCCACATAGAATAAAAATTATCAATTGGTGTGTTACGCACTCAACATTGTGTCAATATTAAAAGTGTAGAAGTAGGTAATATTTATGCAATGTACACAACACAAAAATTTTAATTGCTCATTATGACTGCTTTCAGTGTAAGTTATAATAACATTATTATTATTATTATTATTATTATTATTATTATTATTATTATTATTATTATTATTTAATCCTCAAGACCAAAAAAAATCATTCAAATATAGACACCACAGATTCCTTAAATACCAAGACCATTTCTTTTTGCCATAACACATAAAATAGTTCTACTTCATTGTGCTGAAACAATTTAAAACCATAACCACTGTGTATTTACAGATACTTACAGTATCACAAACCCCTTCATTGTTCTCGATTACAGAAAAACAAAGGGTAAATCCAGTCCCCATTCATATATACTTTAAAACATGTTGTGTCTCTGGGTTCGACCTCAGTGCTATTTAAAAATGTATTGTTTAAAAAATAAAAAATAAAAAGTCTGCCTGAGGGAAAAAATTTATTTTCCAGGTCGGAAATATGTGAGAGATGTGAGATCATTTTTTGAATATTGTCTTTATATAAACAAGCTGAAAGTTGGGATAGTATCTGAGTCTGACTCACATTATTTCATGGCTTTCGATTTAGTGTCTGATCTAAGACTTCATCTGGATTCTCAGTAAGCCAAACTATAAGGACATGCCGCAAAACAGAAGGGTCTCATCAACACCTTAATAAAAGATATTTTACCCAGACTGTATTACCTGAACCCTACTACAGTATACACATGTTCCATTTGTGTGGACTGTCATATCCTGTTTTCACTAACACGTATACCCTGTTACCTTATAAAAGTTATCCACCGCCAATGGATTTGGCATTGAAAACTAAGATAAATTTGGCGCTTCAAAGCTCCATTGTCCTGGTGTTGATCCTGATCTCTGGTTAGTGTGCGGAACTGTATGTGCGGAATTGTATGTGTGGAATTGTATTTGTTTTCCCTGTGTCTGTATAGGTTGCCTGGGGTAGTCCATTTTTCTTCAACTTACCAAAACATGGCAATTGGTAGAATGGCCCCTCTAAATTAACCCTAAGGGTGAATGAGTAAGTTTGTGAATGTCTGTTAAGCAATGCAATTTAAATGGTATGCCATGGAAAATATTTTGCTGCCTCCTTGTGTTCCTGGGATATAATCCAAATCCAGTATTACCCTGACCACAATAAAGCAGTTAATGAAAATGAATGATTGAATGAATGAATGAATGAATGAATGAGAGGAAATGGATAATTCAGCATGAGCTCATGGAAGACTGTGCCACATGAAAGCTTCTTATACTATATGTGATAAAAGTTCTGCTTGAACTTTTGCCAGGGCACAGAGCAAATAAAATAGGTGTCTGATTCACCCTCACCTGCTGTGTCAGGAATAAGTGGTACCATTTAATGGTGGCATAAGCCAAGATCCTTAGTGTCTAATAATCCTAGACATGGTTTCCTAGAGACAGTCTGACCATCGCCTCCATACAGAGACAGTGTGTATATACCTCTGTTATTGTTTTTGCTGATGTTGCAGAAATACAATCAGTATTGTAATCAGTACAGGACCACTACATGTTCACATTGCACAGCTAAACTTCTTTTTTGTGGCTTTTGATCAATCAGATTCAGCAAATATACTAATAATATCCACAGTTTGACCACATTCTGCAGAGAAGTAATGCTTGCCAATTTGTTTGTTGAACTTTGTTTATTTCATTTGCAGTTGTTAGTTTCTGAAAGAAATGCAGATGGTTCAGCATCA
The DNA here is from genome assembly GCA_030522415.1 of Channallabes apus. Taxonomy (NCBI): domain Eukaryota; kingdom Metazoa; phylum Chordata; class Actinopteri; order Siluriformes; family Clariidae; genus Channallabes; species Channallabes apus. The sequence goes on along the minus strand of CM060108.1, from coordinate 23,437,493 downwards.
ATTTAATGTTGTTCAATTCTAACAGAGGCCTCCTGGTTTTCTTCCAGTTTTTGATTTAGCTCTGTTTGTGCAGTCCTTTACTGCATAATTATTGACACCAGATACTTAAACGGAATAAGTAACAAGAATTTTCCAAACTGCCAAGTTAACTAAACCTACAGTACTAAGAGTCACATTTGCATCTTGAAGGTATACGTATAAGAGGACATTTTATGCAAAATTCACATTAAACATTCAGATGGGCCTCTAGTCAAGATACCAAGAAGGCGCCGGTGAGGTCGGCTGCCGTCACGACTGCTCCGACCACCTTTTCTTTGTTTTTGTTCTTTAAGTTAGTTTTCAGTGTTTTAAAATCGGCAAAATCATCACCATTGAGTACATTAGGTATGATAGAGACACTCTTGTTTCTATTGGTATACAATGTACTCACAATTCGACGTTTTTAACTCCGGATCCGAGCTGGCCGAGTGAGATCCTGAGGGAGAACAATGGACGCGACGCGAAGCGGAGGCCTCGAGGGAGACGAGCTGGGGTGAGGAACCGGCTGAGAACCCGTGCACACCGCACACCTCTGCCTAGCATCCTGCTCGCCAACGTCCAGTCACTGGAGAACAAACTTGATGACCTCAGGGCCAGGATAAAATTCCAGAGAGACATTCGGGACTGCAATCTCCTCTGCTTCACCGAGACATGGCTGAACCCAGCGGTGCCAGACCACGCCATACAACCAGCCGAGTTCTTCTCGGTTCACCGCATGGACAGGACGCGGGACTCGGGGAAGTCAAGAGGAGGCGGCGTGTGTTTGATGGTGAACAACAGCTGGTGCAACAGCGCGAGCGTTGTTCCTCTTACACGCTCCTGCACACCAAACCTGGAACTACTGTCCATCATGTGTCGTCCTTTTTATCTTCCACGGGAGTTCACATCGGTCATAATCAGTGCCGTTTACATCCCTCCTCAAGCAGACACTGACACTGCCTTATGCGAGCTGCATGAGGCGCTCACACAGCACCAGACACAGCACCGGGACGCTGCGCTCATTGTGGCGGGGGATTTTAATAGTGCCAACCTCAAACGCGCAGCACCGAACTTTTATCAGCACATCACCTGCCCCACAAGGGGCGAAAGGACACTGGACCATTGTTATACCACGGTCAAAGACGGTTACAAGGCACAATCTCGTCCAGCGTTTGGTAAATCCGACCACGCCGCCATCTTCCTCATGCCAAAATATAAACAAAGGCTGAAACAGGAAGTTCCGGTTCAGAGGGAGGTCGCGCGCTGGACGGACCAATCGGTGGCCGCGTTACAGGACGCACTCGATGATGCAGACTGGGACATGTTCAGAAACAGCTCCGATGATGACGTCAGCGTGTTTACGGAAGCGGTTGTGGGATTTATTGAGAAGCTGGTAGATGATACGGTGGAGAAAAAGACTATCAGAACGTTTCCCAACCAGAAGCCGTGGGTGGATAAAACCATCCGCGACGCTCTGAGATCTCGCACAGCTGCCTACAACACGGGACTTGCGTCGGGGGACATGGAACCATACAAGGCTGCGTCATATAACGTCCGGAAGGCGGTGAAAGAGGCGAAGCAGCGCTACGGGAGAAAACTAGAGTCACAGCTTCAACAGAGTGACTCTAGGAGCCTGTGGCAGGGACTGAGAACAATAACGGACTATAAAGCACCAACATCCGGTATGATGAACGCGGACGCGACTCTGGCAGACGAGCTCAACACCTTCTATGCTCGCTTCGAGGGTGCAGCTAAAGACGCTAGCGATGCTAATGCTAACGGCGCTAACGCTAACGGCGCTAATGCTAACGGCGCTAATGCTAGCGGCGCTAACGGCTGCAGACAGGAAGACACTGCCAGCACCGGGAACGCGCTCATCATCTCCGAGCACGACGTGAGGAGAGCCTTCAAGAGAGTGAACACCAGGAAAGCAGCAGGACCAGACGGCATCTCAGGCCGTATCCTCAGATCCTGCGCAGACCAGCTAGCACCTGTGTTCACTGAGATATTCTCAGAACATCTCAGAACATTCATCTAGAACATCTCTCTATCTCAGTCGGTGATCCCCACATGCTTCAAAGAGTCCATCATTGTTCCTGTCCCGAAGAAACCACATCCTGCTTCCCTCAATGACTATCTCCCTGTAGGCCTCACCTCAGTAGTGATGAAGTGCTTTGAACGCCTTATCAGAGACTTCATTTCTTCACTACCCGACACACTGGACCCACTACAGTTTGCATACCGTCAGAACCGCTCCACAGACGATGCAATCTCTCATCTCCTCCACACATCACTCACTCACCTGGACACTAGGAAAGGGAATTATGTTAAAATGCTCTTCATCGACTACAGCTCTGCTTTTAATACCATAATTCCCTCCACACTCACCACCAAGCTGGAGCACCTGGGACTCAGCTCATCTATATGTCGGTGGATCTCCAATTTTCTGACTGGCAGACCACAGGCAGTAAGGATGGGCGGTCATGTCTCAGCTACACTCACTCTCAGCACTGGAGCCCCCCAGGGTTGTGTTCTGAGCCCCCTGCTGTACTCTTTGTACACCCACGACTGCGTGGCCACTACCAACTCCACCTCCATCATCAAGTTTGCTGACGACACCGTCGTGGTCGGACTGATCACCAAAAATGATGAGTCGGACTACCAAGAGGAGATTGGAAATCTGGAGAACTGGTGCCAGAGGAACAATCTCCTCCTGAACGTCAGTAAGACAAAGGAGCTGATAGTGGACTTTAGTACAAAGCAGGAGAGGAACTACCAGACCCCCGTCATCAACAGGAGCCCAGTGGAGAGAGTGGACAGCTTCAGATACCTCGGTGTTCACATCACGCAGGACCTGTCATGGTCCTGTCACATCAACACCGTGGTGAAAAAAGCCCGGCAGCGTCTCTACCACCTCAGACGTTTGAGAGACTTTAGACTGCCCTCCAAGGTGCTCAGGAACTTCTACTCCTGCACCATAGAGAGCATCCTGACGGGAAACATCAGGACCTGGTTCGGGAACAGCACCATGCAGGACAGACGAGCTCTACAGAGGGTGGTGCGATCAGCCGAGCGCATCATCCGCACTGAGCTCCCTGACCTGCACGCAATCTACAGCAAGCGGTGCTGGACTAAGGCCAGGAAGATCATGAAGGACCTGTCACCCCGGTAATGGACTCTTTGTTGCGTCTGGGAAGCGATTCCGCTCCCTAAAGGCCATAAAAGATTGGATGACCAATAACTTTCTTTTACTTAATTCAGATAAGACAGAGATATTAGTTATCGGCCCAAAAACCAGCACACAACAGCTTTCACAATTCAGCCTGCGTTTAGAAGGATGTACTGTTACTACCAGCTCAGCAGTAAAAGACCTGGGCGTAATAATGTATTAGACAGTAACTTGTCTTTTGAAAATCATATTTCAAATATCACAAAAACAGCCTTTTTCCATCTTAGAAATATTGCCAAACTTAGGAGCATCTTATCCGTATCTGATGCAGAAAAGCTAGCTCCATGCATTCATGACCTCCAGACTGGACTATTGTAATTCATTACTAGGTGGTTTTCCTACATCCTCAATAAACAAGCTTCAGTTAGTCCAAAATGCAGCTGCCAGGGTTCTCACTAGATCCAGAAAATATGATCATATAACCCCAATATTATCATCCCTGCACTGGCTACCTGTTCAGTCTAGAATAAATGACAAAATAGTGTTACTTACATACAAAGCCTTAAATGGTTTAGCTTCCACATACCTAACCAGTCTTCTGATACGCTACAATCCACCACGCGCTTCCCGTGTTCCCAGAATTTCAAAATCTACAAAAGGGGGTAGGGCGTTTTCATATTTAGCTACAAAGCTTTGGAATAGCCTTCCAGAAAGTGTTCGGGGAGCAGACACGGTTTCCCAGTTCAAAAGTAGACTCAAGACGCATCTTTTTAATCTGGCATACTCATCCCATAACCTCATACTCCAGTACACCTATATTGAATGGCAACTACGCTAATTCTCCCCATCTGTTCTGTATCCTTCTACCCATGCCGAGGCATCGGGAGATTGTGCCAGCTTAAGTAGACAAAGACCGACCCTGCGAGGTTCCTGAGGCATCCAGAGAAGGACCAGCTCCAGCTGGATTCTGCTTCATGATGGTTTGGAGCTACACGTGCTGCTCCTGTGCTTCCAGTGATCCAGACCCCATCTGCCCTCTGCACCTCATCTGGCTCATCCCTATGCTGAACGGGTCTTCATGTTAATTTAAATGATTTTCTGTCATATTGCACCTTCACCTGCACGACACACATGATGCTATCATTTCTATCTGTTGCCACCCAAATGAGGATGGGTTCCCTGTTGAGTCTGGTTCCTCTCAAGGTTTCTTCCTAATGCCATTTCAGGGAGTTTTTCCTTGCCACCGTCGCCGTCACCCTTGGCTTGCTCATCAGACACATTTCATTCATCATTCATTCATCTCATTATTACCTAAACACATTTTTCTCACACATACACACCTCCAAATATTTTCTTTTCTAACAAAATGTTTTTCATTTTTGTGAAGCTGCTTTGATCATCTGATCAACATCTGCTTACAATCCCGAAAAGTCGATTAAGAAGGAAAGGCGATCGTGCTTTTTCTGGGTCTGGGCCCACTCTGTGGAACAAGCTCCCTTTCCATGTCCGTTCAGCTCAGTGTTGAAATTTTTAAATCGAACTTAAAAAACGTATCTGTTCACCGAAGCTTTTAAACATGTGTTATAGTGGTTTTGTATCGGTAATTTGATAGTTATGGTGTTTTTGAATCATTTATTTATTTATTTTTATTATTATTTTATTATTGTTGTTGTTATTATTGTTATTATTGTTATTATTATTTTAATTTATTTTGGCTCTGCTATGTAAAGCACTTTGGCTATCGGTTGTTTTAAATGTGCTATATAAATAACTTAACTTAACTTGAGACAATGACCATTGTTAAAAACGCTATATAAATAAAATTGAATTGAATTGAATTTCCTCCCACGGTCAAATGATATGCAGATTAGGCTAATTGGTGTTCCCAAATTGCCCGTAGTGTGTGAAGGGGTGTGTGAGTGTGTGTATGTATGTGTGTCCCCTGCGATGGATTGGCACCCTGTCCAGGGTGTACCCTGCCTTGTGCCCTAAGCCTCCTGGGATAGGCTCCAGGTCCCCGCGACCCTGAATACAGGATAAAGTGGTATAGAAGATGAGTGAGAGTGAGTGAGTTAATGATAAGATAATGTTAATATAATGGTGAAGGATGCTAGCTGGAGATGCCTCCGGGCTAACATTTTTAACATTTGCCTAGGGCTCCGACAGACTCTAGAATCACCGCTGACCTCACATCCCAAGAGACCCTCCTGTCTCAATCCTCAGCTCAGCTCTTCTCTTCTCTTCTCTCACCAGCTCTGCCTTTCTTTGGATGGCAATTTTAAAAAGCTAGGCTTTTTTTAAAAAAAGATAGGCTTATGGGTAGCAACTATCTGCTAAAGAGTAACGTAGACTTGTTAGGCTCTAAAGTATGGCTAGGTTAGCCGTTAGTGGTAGCAGGTAGAGTACTGTGCAGAAGTTCAAAGCATTCTTTTGCCTACAACTTTTGCTGTAGTACTGTATATGTACATGTAATTATCTCCATGAAAAGCAAGAAATGGTGTACTCTTGGTAATATAAAAGACCATCAATTCAATTCACCTTCGCATTTTAAATAGACAATGGGACAATTTTCAGACACTGTTATGCTTTGGGCCTTATTGTCCATCAACAAAGTGTAAGGGAAAATCATTTTCTTTTTTTTGACAGATACCTGAACCAATATGTCAGTGTGGCTTTAAGTGTTACAGATGTAACATGTGGCCCATACTGTATTATTGTACCATGTGACCCCTATGTTTTTTTTATTTTTTATTAGAACAGCCTGTCAATCAATGCGAAAAACAAGATTTTCCTTAAGTGATATGCTTGAATGGCCTACTTTTCAGCACGACATTGCAACTTGGGTTCAATGTGACAAAGAAGCTTTTTTTTACTTTTTCAAACCATGCATTCAATATTTTATCAATATTTACAACTTTTGTATTTGACTTACAGTATGTATGAAGAAAGTAAAAAAAAAAAAAAAGTAGCTTGGCCAAAATGTTACTTGCTTTATTTGGACAAAGTCCTGCTGTGTGTGTGTGTGTGTGTGTGTGTGTGTGTGTGTGTGTGTGTGTGTGTGTGTGTGTGTGTGTGTGTGTGTGTGTGTGTGTGTGCGTGCGTGCGTGCGTGTGTGTGCGTGCATAGATCAAATTCTTTCGATCAGTGCTATTCAATAATCTGATGATCTCTTTGTCTATTGTCTTGTCTAAGCCAAACCAAACTGAACAAGCCATTACAAAGTTTTGATAAGACTCATACCAAAGCTTCATCTAAAGTGATCAGGCATAAGAGTGCTTACAAAAACAGAGATTTGAAGTAAAAATATATCATATTTGTATTAATACTCTTAATCAGATGTGCTGTAGGAGGTCTTTCTCGGTTCGTTGCGGTTTTGGCTCTAGTCGTGCAGATCTTTTATCGAGTCCATGTAATGCCATTTGCTCCTGAACTGCTTTTTGCTAGTCAGATGAGAGAGCACAGTGATGTTTATCAGACACATCTTTTTTAACTTTAATTTGCAAACTGTTAATGAGCCCTACTGATCATAGAAAGTATTAATCATTTTATGTTCTGTACTACCGTTTAGGGAAATTCTTTTTGCAGATTTAAGTGTTTTTTTTCTTTGTAAGTCAGAAAGTTAATCAGTGAATTGACTAATATGAGAGACTTGTGATTGTTCTGTTCACCACACGATGATACTTTCTATTGATATTTTATTTTACTAAATTAATGTGTTTGGTTTATTTGCATAAAATGTATTCAGTTAAAATTTCACTAAACAGCACCACCTTCTGGTGGGGTGGAAAAAGGCAACAGATTTTAGCTTTTCTCTTAATGATCAAAACTACATTCTTTACATTGCATTTACGTTTATTGTATGTACTGTATAGTAAGTTTCTTCATGGACTTTTATAGTTTGCAGAATGAGCCAACTGCATTTAACACATTTCATACTGCAGATGCTCACAATTTCTTATCTGTTTCTAATATTCCTTATACACGTGTCAGGTTTGTTTTGTTTGCTTTTTCATGTATCAGCACTTGCATCCACCTCACCTCTAAAACATGACACATGTTTATTTATTGCTCAAAGGTAATGGTTTTTAATACATCTCTGATGGACATCTGTGCTCATGAGCCTGACAAGGTCTGATACAGCCCAGATAGAGGTTAACATCATGTCTGTGCTTCTCTTCTCACCTTCTCTCATCTCACTGGGAGACCTGCTTAGTGTTCAGGAGCAAAAGGAACAGGTCCAGACATAGTATTAGCTGGAACTGATCCATGAAATGTCAGACTCAGGATGAAGTGACTTAGGTAATGGTAACACGCTGTGTTTTAAGAGGAAAATGTCAAATGCCAAAAAAAGCTTGGTCTCACAAATAACAAGGAGACACAATTCCGAGGCTTTTGTCTTTAGTTGATTAATTGGTACATGTCCTAATACAGACATGAGCATTTATAACAGGATAATAATAGTTAATATGGTCATTGACCCCATTAAATTAGCAAACAACAATTTCCTTCTTGTTGAATGAAAAACACTGTAAGGTGTTAGTAAGTATTCCTGTCGGGTTTGGGCTGTCATCACACACATCATCTAACTCAGAGAAACCCCGGGGAAGGAAAAATACTGAGGATTGCAGGTGTCTGGCTGTGCCATCACTTCCTCAGTGTCAAACCTTTATGTCTGTACACAAAAGCCATATATGTTTGTACTTTAGAGGCTTCCTCCTTACATTCATTTTATTCATTCAATCACAAAATATGGAAGAAATACAGAAATTAATCATGCCAACCTCAATGCCAGCAAAGCAATTCACTCTACAAAGCAGCATAGACACATGAATACAGTTCTAACATATTTACCAGTTTCCAGGGTTATTAAAAAGCTATCTAACCTACTGTAATACTAAATTATATGAGAAAATGTTCATGGAAGGATGGTAATGGATACAGGAGGCCGATGAGCTTTTGCAATTACTCTCTCTCACTTATTCTCTATACCGCTTAGCATGTAAGGGGTCGTGGGAGGCCCAGAGCCTATCCCAGGGGTCTCGGGCCATGAGGCACGCACTACAGTTTGGAAACACCAATTAGCCCAATCTGCATGTCTTTGGACTGTGGGAGGAAAAGAGAGTACCCAGAGGAGACCCCCCAAACATGGGGAAAACATTCAAACACTGCACAAGACCCACGCTGGGAATCGAATTCTTGACCCTGGAGGTGTACAGTGCCATCCTGTTGCAATTAGTAAAATTAAAATAACAATTATGGTATAACAGATGAAAAAATAGATTTTTTTCTGAATAATAGGTCACATGGTTGTAGCATAGAGATTGTTAACATTGACCATATTAATGATATTCAAAACAATCACTATATTAGTACATGTAGTATGATCTGTACTGGGAGTATCAAAAGGGGGTCATCCAGAAGTCACCCAGAGTGTTGGTGGAAAAAAACCCCAGAGAAAACCCACATGCCATGTCAACATATAGTCAACTCTGAACATATAATAACCAACCTCAGGTTCAAACGTGGACCCTAGTAAAGCAGCGATGCTTCCCACTGCACCCAGGATTCAAGTGAATAACAAAAAGTTCATTAGGCTTTTTGTTTTAAACACAGGCTTGTGTTTGTTGATGCAAACTTGTGGTTAAATGTTTTGCACATATATTAAGAATGAGTTAGCAAACACTAATTCTTTGTTGTTGTTTTTAATCCCCAACAGGGTCCACCAGGTCAGAAAGGCGAGAAGGTAAGCATTGTTGTTATAGCACAAATTTTGCACTCAGTTGCCAATTCTTTTCTTTATTCCTATTTTACCTTTTCATATCAGACCAATATATTTAAATTTCTATAGAAAGTGGTTTAAATGAGACAGCATTTAGAAATATGTTGGCCACAGATTTATTGCCTTAAATGCATAGTATTAAAACAAAAAATGCAGGAGAGATGACAAAGGTAGATGTGTAGTGTTAGCATAGATCAAACAAATGCCAATTAGCGTTAGCATATAACTTAATGTTTTAAAAAATAGCCTTTAAAAAATATATATTTTGGCGTAGCTACAGCTAAGCTAAATACTGTAGCTTGTTGTAACTGAGGTAAGTAGGCATGTTCCTGCCAACAACCAGGCTCCGTTTGTTCTGCTCATTTGTCTCTTTATAAATTAACCAAGGTATACATGGAGTGAGTTCCTGCCAAGATGGCAACTTCCAGAGTTTTAAAACTGCTCTTTCAGAAAACCTATGGGTGACATCACAGACAGTTTGTCAAGTTCCAGAAAGTATTTGCAAAGACTTTCTAGCACTTTGTATTACCTCTAGATTGACAAACCATGAAGAAATAAGAACACTTATCACAACAAAAATACAAATGAATACATCACTTTATTATAAAGTACATACCTCGCTCAAACTCTGAGTACACCAAACTACATATTTAACATATGAATAATATGAATAAAAATGTTAGAAACCAGCAGTTACAATATGCCTCATATAGTATGTATGACTGTGTGTTAATTGAAGGTTTTCTTTTATGCTTTTTCTAAAATCTATAATAATATGATGTGTAACATTACACAACTTCTGATTACTGATTGAGAAGAAGCCAGTGCCTTTAATGAGGTTGTGTGTGTTTTCAACCACAATAAGACAAATTAGGAAATCCCTTATATATTAGCGTATATACAGTATATATACACATTCCCATTTTCTACTTACAGTACACTTCACCTCAGCCCTTCTTTTAAACCCCTTTTAGCCTCGCTCTCTGTTATGGTAAGTGATTTTCCCCTCAGCCGCAATGAATTCTTGAGGCTGCTGGTATTAGCTTTCCTCATCAGTGTATTTTGAATTATGTCTCGGTGGTACTCCTCTTCCAGCCTCACTGTCCATTTGTATGGATGATGTTACCTAATTGTATTCTACAATTTTGTATTCTTTTTTCTTTTATAGGGCGATCAAGGAGACCAGGGACCACGGGTATGTGGTCTTCTATAGCATGCAGTTTTTCTTCTTTTTTTCAATGTATTGAGAAATCTGTGTTATGTCTGTGGATATTGCATGGAATGTTTCAGATGCATGGGTTTTTTTGTTGACAGTGCGTACTTAAGCTTTCCAAGCACAACGAAGCTTCACTAGAATAAGTAAAGCAGGCACAGGAGGGTTCAACTATAAACACCTGAGGCAGCCATTAAGGAAGGTCAATGCCCTCTGATTGCTTCTGTGGGACTGACTGCCCTCAACAGAGGAAGCTTGGCTGGAACAAAAACAAATGTAACTGAGTTTATTGTAATTTGATATAGCTGATGCTTTTCTACCTCAAAATGACATATGAGCACTAAAAACTGAGAGCTCATTGGAAGAACGTAATTATTTCCATCCCAGTTGTTTGACATTTTGATAAATTCACACCTCTTATAAAATGATTATGAAGTCCACGCTTTGCCACAGCTGGCAAATTATTGAATAAATCACTCAGATATCTCATTCCAGTATCTGCTTGCAGGGATTCCTTTATCTGTGACTGGCTTATTAAGTCTATCTGTCTTTATTGCATTATGTGCCTTCTCTTTGCCTAGTTACTCACTGTCTTTTCTTCATATCTATCATTATCTTGGATAGACTCCAGAATGGGACCAGGCACTAAAAGTGTCTCTAATTAATTTGCCCCACATGCGGGTGCACATTGTGTTTAACTCGTGATGACAGAACATAGCCAATCCTGAACTTTTTCATCAACTGTGACGCTGTCGCTTATGTTCCTGGGTTGCAAAAAAGCAATCCCATACTGATTGTGGTTTACTGTGTATCACTTTGAGGCTGTGTCATTCTCCTGCTGCTTGAAAATTTGATTTATGCTCAAACCACAAAAACCACTTCTTGCATTTACTCTGAGTTACTGCACAGACAGAAGCTTTTTGCTAAGTTGTGCTCTGTGTCATATAGTTTTTAATTGTATAATGAAGTATTTGGATAATAAAATGATGGATAATGTGAAGGATTCACATTTCAGGAACCTAAACTGCACTTATCCAGGATTTATATGACATGAGAGCTAAATATCCAAGGTACCTCTCTCTGATGAACCTCAGAGAAAAAACACAATGTGCAGCCTACTGTTCTTCGAATGAGTCATAATAATAATAACAAAAAAAAGACTAGTTTTTATAGGATATAGTAATAATTATGGATTTTATTTTCAATCGCAAAGATGGGCTTTAAATTATTAGATGTAAAGACAATGTCTGTTTGGAGAAATAAAGGAATAGGAAACTAATCTTAAGCTGCCAAATTCTTACCACGTACTGTACAGCTGTATTTCATTTCCTAGCTAGGTTTACAAATACATGATTTTTTTATGTAAATACATAATTTACGTAATGTCATGTAATTTTGAAATAATAATGATTATTTAAAACAACACCAATAAAAAAGAGTAGCTTGGTTTACTATGAAGATGATACATCAGTTTACTGTACATTTTCTCATGAACCAACGTTCTTGGAAAAGTTCTGTCATTGACAAGAGTTATGCACATCATCCAGGTCCTGACTGAACTTTCAGAGTTCTGACAAATTTACTTAGGATTGCCATTCAGAACTAGAAATGGAAGTATTTTTGTGTAGTTTTGCAGATGTACAACTCAAGATGAGCTGCTTTACTGGAATGAAGTTGCGATTTTAGAACCTAGCCAGGACAAAAAAAAAAGTTTTGCATGCTACGATTCAGAAGCCAAGCTGTCATTAAAAATAAACTGATTTAAAATCAGTCTGATGAGGTTTGTAAAATGCATGACAAGCCAAGTACACCGAGCCACCTTCAGGATTCAGGCAGTACGCTTATTTAAATGTATTGAAACCATCTGCACTGAAATATAGCTAATCATTTTATGCCAACTAAACTTTGGTCTCTCGATGCAAAGGAGGACAAAAATAAGATGAGGATAAGTGAAAATAATCTAGTGAGGCATTGTGACGCTTCCTTTCCTTGCCTAAGGAGAACACTGAAGGAGAAAAGTGAAAACTGAACTCCATTTTGGTTAACTCATGTCAAACATTTTTCTTTCTGCTGGTAAGGGCATTATTGTAACACAGGGACAGTTACTATGAGGCCAAACTAATGGCATATAAACCCAGCTTATGTTAACCACAGTCTTCTATATAATGTAGTGGGATCAGGGCAAAGTCCCACTGACTCCAGGCAAATTGATCAAGCTTACTGTAAAACTAACAAAAATGAAGCAAAGGCAACACTCCAGGTTTAGTGGAGCGCTACATAACTCAAAAGGCCAAGGCAGTATTTCTGTCAGAAGATTTCTCAGTGATCCTCTTGTGCTTGCTTCCAATTTTATTGTCAGGATGTCTGTGGTTGTTAGTAACTCATCCCGTAGTGATGTCTCATTATTTAGATTTATTATAATTTTGTTTGAAAGAATATCTTCTTCACTTATCCACCGAAACAGTAGACAGCTGTTTCCTGAGCTTTCCTCTTTTAAATGACCTATGCCATTACTTCCCAAACATGGTAGAATGGAATATCCCATAAACATGGTATTTCCCCATGTTTTTATGACAACTGTTTAAAAACCACTGTTCAATTAATTGCTGGAATGTTTTTTTAAATAGATACATACCAGACATTTAGGTTGTGTTGGGATGACAGAGCAGACATAAAAATATGGCCACATTTTTCCTGGAAACCCATTTCATTCAAAATAAACATTCAAACTATTTTTTCAATTGTCACTTAAAACAGATGGGCAGATGTTACGCCCCTAGAAATGGGGAGAAATAATCACAAGAGTTATATGTGATGTTTCTTCAACAGTAGGTTTACTGCAATGAGGAAAATAGTGGAATTTCCCCAAGGTATGTGAGAGAAGACCAAAGCAATCGATCCCAGGCTAACCGATTGAGACAAGTTTGTAGATCCCTGATAAAACTTAACACTTAACAAAATCTAAACAATGAAAAATTAATACTATGACAGATTCTGACACTTATAATGCAATCTGGGTTTACAGTGCCTCTATAATTTTTAACAAAATATAAACACATTTCAACCTGTCACACTCTCCCCTACAGAATAAATGTCGTCTCGACATTACAGTAACTCACTCAAGACTTCCCACTTTACAGTGTATCTATTTTACAGTCCTTCATACAATGAATACCGAAGATTGCCTTTGGGTCAAAGGTCATAGTTCAAAGACAATAGGGTCTATGATCAGTTCACATTTGTTGACTGGCTGCCGTATAAACAGTCCATAGCACTTTTCTATACTCTTGGTCAACAGTCTGCTACATACAGTATGTGCAGTTTACAGTTCATCTGTGAATACAGTCCCTGAATTACTCATGGTAATAGCCTGGTTTGTAAGTTCATGTTTGTTGGAGCCCATACATGCAGGGGGGCTGAAAATAATATGGCTGTAAGGCTGGCATCCATGGAACCAGTCCTGGTGCATGACAGATGGGTAATTGGTGAGGTGCTGGCTGGACGCTGTAGCAAGAGGGAATGCCCAACTGATCATAGGTCATACGTCTAGGCGGGTGTCTCTCTCTTTTTGGCAGCTGGTAAGGTGGCACATCAGTTTCAGCAATTGCACTTGGTGGAGGAGAAATAGGTGGTGGCCGTTCAGACTGGTTTCCCACTGAAACATCTACCACCTCACCAGGCACATTTTCAGGTAGTGTTTTAGGTCCATCAAGCAACGTCCTGCTAGGATGCCGTACGGGGAGTGAAGCTGGTGCTGGTGTTTCAACTCTCAGTTCTCCTGCTGGGAACCTGTGTCCAACCTCCATCTCTGGCTCAGCATGCTGATCATCACTCACTGAAGATGTGGGGGCCTGCAGTGGTTCATACTGAAGGTCATATTCATCTTCACTGTCCTCGTCAGGCTCTTGAGACTGTATTGCAGTTTGTTGTTTCGTTTTCCTCTGTTTGTTTGTATCATCTTTCGTTGCTCCTTGTGGTGCCTCAAAAGGTAAGTGGTCACATGACATTAGCAGGTTCCTATGTAAAACTCTAGAGCGACTCCTACCATTTTCTGGCCTCACTTCATAAACAGGCAGGTCAGAGCCCATTTGTCTCACCACAGTGTGAATCGTGTCCTCCCAATAATTGCGAAGTTTACCTGGTCCTCCCCTTGGCGTCAGATTTTTGATCAGGACACGCTCACCAGGCTGCAGTACTGAACTCCTCACTTTCGTGTCATAGCACCTTTTACTCCTTTCAGCAGCTTTTTGAGCATTCTTATTTGCAATTGCATAAGCTTCCTCCATACCTTGTTTCCATTTATCCACATAGTCCCGCCGGTCACTGGCATCTGATTCTGCATACAGTCCAAAGAGCATATCTACTGGAAGCCTGGGTGACCGGCCATACAGAAGGAAAAAGGGTGAGTAGCCTGTGACCTCACAGCGTGTACAATTATAGGCGTACACCAGTTTGTTAAGGGACTCCTTCCAGTTTGATTTCTGGGTCTCAGTCAGAGTTTTTAGCATTTGCAACAATGTCCTGTTCATACGCTCCACCTGACCATTTCCCATGGGGTGATAGGGTGTCGTTCGGGACCCCTTCACTCCACTGAGTTTCTCCAACTGAGTGAATAACTGATTTTCAAATTCCCCTCCTTGGTCGTGATGGATACGGGAAGGAAACCCAAATTTCAGTGCATAGTCATTAAAGATGAGATTTGCAGCAGTTTTCCCTGACTTGGATGTCGTGGCGTATGCTTGAACAAAACGCGTGAAATAGTCAATGATGACAAGAATGTACTCGTACCCTCCCTTACATTGGTCGAGATGGAGGAAATCAATGCACACTAATTCAAAGGGCTGTGTTGCTACAATATTTGTCAGGGGAGCTCTGGTGTCATGGCACGGCCTTTTCTGTTTAAGACATGTGCACCTTTTAGTCACATAGTGATCAACGTCAGACTGCATATAAGGCCAAAAGAAGCGATCACGTATGAGAGATATTGTGCGGTCAGTACCTTGATGTCCCATGTTATTGTGCAACTCTTCCAACACTTTTTTCTTGTACTGCTCCGGCAGCACTAACTGCCTACGGGTGGCTGTGGTTCTATACAGAATTCCGTCACTGTCCATTGTTAATTTATCCCATTCTCTGAACAAGCATTTTGTTTCTGGACTAAATGTT
This sequence comes from Channallabes apus, assembly GCA_030522415.1. NCBI lineage: Eukaryota > Metazoa > Chordata > Actinopteri > Siluriformes > Clariidae > Channallabes > Channallabes apus. The sequence goes on along the minus strand of CM060108.1, from coordinate 23,422,148 downwards.
TTCAATTCCCTAGCTGGTGGCTTTGAACCTGACAGCCTGCAGCTGAACACTGGACTGATGACCTGGTCTGATTTTTGTGCCTCCCTAATCTGATCCCTTGGAATGGGGCTGGTCGATGTAGTGGCTGGCTCATCGACTGAGACTGACATAGCAACAGCTGTGAGTGACCAGGTTGCGGGCGACTCCTTTTCTGCCTCAACTGACTGAATCAGGGCAGCAATGGTATCCGGCAACAGCTCCTCAGAACATGCTTTCATTAGTGACTCTACCTCCAGAGGCATTCTTGACAAAGCATCTGCATCACTATTCTCCTTTCCAGGTCTGTACTTTATTGTAAAGTGAAAATCGGCTAACTCCGCAACCCATCTAGAAGTGGTTGCATTCAGTTTTGCAGTTGTCAAAATGTAGGTAAGCGGGTTGTTATCGCTATACACAGTGAAAGTTGGGGCATAGTACAAATAATCACGAAATTTGTCAGTGATTGCCCATTTTAGAGCTAGAAACTCTAGCTTACCTGCATGGTAGTGGTAATTCTTTTCAGCCGCTGTTAGGGTGCGAGAGCCATAGGCAATGACTCTCAGTTTGCCATCTTGCCTCTGGTACAATACTGCTCCCAACCCTTGGTGTGATGCATCAGTATGCACAATGAATGGCTGAGTAAAATCAGGGAAACCCAAGACTGGTGGTTGGAGCAAACAGTCAATCAGCTGTTCAAGTGCATGTTGATGCTTATCAGTCCATAGGATTGACTTGTTTGAGGGCACAACATGACTTGTTGTCGTTTTTTTTCTTGCCTTCCTCATATTGGCTGGTACTTGGTTTGGATCTGCTTTAAGGAGGTCATAAAGACAACTCGCTTTTCTAGAAAAGTCTTTGATGTACTGCCTGTAGTAGGTGAGTAGGCCTAACATTTTTCTGAGCTGGCCCACGGTCTGTGGTCTGTTGTCTTTCAGTGCCCTAACTGCTTCAAAATCAGCCGGATCAACTCTACTTCCCTCTGCAGATACTATCCTACCCAAGTAGCGGACCTCTGGTTTGAATAGATCACACTTACTGGGTTTAAGCTTGATACCATACTCTCTTAAGCGTTGGAGCACTGTCCTTACATCACTCACATGATTGTCAAATGCTTTACTGAAGACCAGTGTGTCATCTAAATAAGGGATACAGATGTTATCCCGGAGCCCATCCAAGCATTCCTCCATGCAGCGTTGGAAGGCCGCAGGGGCATTCATGAGGCCAAAAGGGATGCGTATCCATTCATAAAGTCCCCACGGAGTAACAAAAGCTGTCATTGCTCTGCTTTCCTCAGAGATGAATCCCTGGTGGTAAGCTTTTCCCTGATCTAGGAGAGAGAACCAGGAGTTGCCACCTAAACTGTCCATGATGTCTTGGACTCGGGGGATAGGTTGACGGTCAGGACGGGTTTTCTTGTTGAGGTCCCTGTAATCTATGCACAGCCGCAGGGTGCCATCCCTTTTCCTAACACACACAACAGGAGAAGAGTATGAGGAGTGTGATCTCCTGACCCAACCCTGTGCTATAAGGTCATGGAGATACCCCTTCATCTCCTGGTACAATGGCCGGGGCACTGACATATATGTGCGTTTGACTGGCTCAGGGTCTTCAAGGGAGATTGTCATTTTCAGTTTTTCAATGCAGCCGATATCATTGTCTGCTCTCGAGAAAGTGTGACACTCTTCTCTAAGCATCTGTCTAACTACTTGCCTCTGGCTCTCATTTAGGTGACTTAAATCGACTGGTGGGTCCCACTGTTCATGGTTGTATGGACCTTGCGAGGTAGTGTGATGTACAGTGGCTGGTGTCACTACTTTTTCAAAGGCTTGGGCAGGTAATACAGTCATAATGGTTTGCACTGTGCCAATTAGTGTGCGCCCCTGCAGGAAAATGTCATGACGAGTTGGGTTAGAAACATCTATTGTGATTACTGGAAGAACACCCTTTTTAACCCCGACTAAAGTGTCAACAAATTTAAGAGAATCAGGCAAATGGGGGTTCAGGTCTGGCTCAAATAATACAGTCCTATCCTCTTTAAAAGGCTGGGCAGCCACACGACATTCAACGTGGATGTTACTATGTTTTGGTACCACAACCCCATCTTTCTTTATTTTCACCCCATATTCCTCTGTCTGATCTGTGCTAACAGCCTTTATGAAGGCTTGTACCTTGTTTCTTTTAAGACTTGGAAAAGCTCTTCTTACTGTAGTATACTGTCTAGCCTTCTCAGTGCTTGTCAGGATTTGCTCAATAACATTGAAACCTATGATGGGATGGGACAGGTGCCAACCTTTCATCACAAGTACTGGAACAGTCAGTTCTTTTGTTTGGTTAGATTCAGAAGCTAACCAGAAGGATGTTTCAATCCATCCCAGGTAAGGCATTTCGGTCCCATTTGCTGCAGTCAACGTCAAGCTATCAGGTGAGTCTAGGATCTCTGAAACATCTCTCATCCTTGTCTCTGGTAAGAATTCCTCTTTCCACTGTTCATCAATAATAGACACCTGCGAGCCTGTGTCCCATAAGGCTTGTAGTCTGTGGCCCCCCAGGTAACACTCAACAAGACACTGCCTGCCTACTAGGGAGGTGATTCTGTGAGGGTGCTCAACTTTATTTCGCTCTAGCAGATTGTTAGCATATTTCTCTATGTGGAGCGGGCTTTTACTCTTATCTGTCAGATGCATACAGTCTTTCTGATGTTTAGTCCAATGCTGTTTTTGACATGATATGGAACAGTACAGTGTATTTTTGCAGGATGAGCACTGTTTCAGCTTTCCCCGTGTGGCTACATTGGCACAACTGGCACACTTCTGGGACTCTCTGTTAGCTATGGTTAACACTCGTCCCGTGGTGGTAACCATCTCCCGTTTAAACGGTCCTCTCTTAGTGGCCTGACCCCCCTGATTTTACAGCCAGCCTGAAAATGTTCTCCACTCCCACATCGATAGCAGTGCGTGCATCGTTCATCTGTTCCTGTCTGATGGCAGACAAAGCACCTCCGTGGGACACGAGATGAAGGGTGGTTGTCTTGGTGAGGTGCGTATTGATGCTGCACTAAACCTGGGGCTGGGGGCGGGCCATGGTGGCTGTAATATTGTTGCTGTAAACTAGGTGGCTGGAGTCCTCTGCCTGGCCTCCCAACTGGAGATGGGGCATGAGGCTGATACTGGAACATGGGCTGTTGTAGTGCCTCTTTAATTTGGGCTATTTCTGCACTAAGGCCTCTTAGTGAAGCTACACCTGTCTTAAGTTCAGCTAATTCTGTCATTAATTCAGTGGGTACCTTTGCCTTAGCCTCCTTTGCTAAACACTTAGGAGATGGAATTCCCTCTGGCTGAACTACACAACTTGCAGTTGTAGCTAACTGTGTGGTGCTAAGTTTCTTTTTATTCCTCCTTTCTACTTCATTAGCGCAGGCAATATTTAACCTCTCTAACAGGAGCTCATCTGAAGTTCCAGTATCTAACAGAAGAGGCTGCATGTCTATCCTGATGCTGTCATTCTGCAGTCCAGTTAGTATTGTGTGTAGGCACATGCGCTGGACTAGAGCTGGGTCATACTTGAGCCCTGACTCTGACTCTTGTGATGCAAACAGCACCTTTTGTCTCAAGTCCAAAACCCGCATTAGAAAGTTTTGGGGGGTCTCTTTACTATGTTGTGCTTCAGAAGCAAGTTGCTTATAAAGTTCGGTGGCACTCCTTTCTTGGAAGTGTGAGCGCAAGATGTGTCTGAGCGTGGGGAGGGTAAGGTCAGGTTTTCCTTCTAAGTAGCTGCGCAACTGTAAACCTGGGGAGATAGCTCTGATTACAGCATCAACTATTTCAATCTCAGGATAACCTCTGCTTAGTCCGTTCTCTATCTGATGAGCCAAGCTGGAGAATGTCAGTTTATCTTTCTGGCCTGGCTCACCTATTTGCCCTGATATTTTGAAATCCTTACGCCAATATGGACTTGACTGCTGTAGTTGAGTGTTGGGTGGAGTCCGCATGTTTATTTGAGGGCTGGCAGTGGTGTGGGGTCTGATAAGAGGATCAGTGAGGTTTACTCTAGCTTGTTCAATTTCCACTTCCTCTTGTTGGTTTACAGTTCTTAGACCCTCCATTATTTTTTTTTGTGCTGTTATTTCCACATTTTGTTCAGTATTTACTTCATCATGGTCACCACTGACAATACCTGCAATTTTGTCTCTCAAAAGCAACCATTCTGACATACCTTCATCTTCTAACTCTGTTATCTCCTCTCTTTCAAGATACTTCAGAATGTGAGTCACTAAGGATATGCGTGATTTTATTTTAACATCTGCTCTTTGTTCACCTGATATGTTGAGAAGGTCGCAGATCTCCAGTAAGCTGTGTTTGTCCAGTGTATGTAGTTCTCCTACTACCTCTTCCTGTAACTCTTCCAGAGTTGTCATGTTAACAGGATGGCAGGAACCTTTCCTAATCAGCAGTTGACTCTGAAGTGGATGGTCTTTACTCTACCTGATGATCTCTGTCTGGTCTCAGGTGACAAGCACTTAACCACCAAACTCCAGTCGTCCTGAAATGACAACTCCTTCCTTGCCGCAACCCACCTGGGTTGTAGTATAGGGGATTTAGCTTGCTCAGACCTCAGTAACCAATTTATGGACACCATACATCTGAACAGCAATCCCAGCGGTGCCTCCAAAATGTTACGCCCCTAGAAATGGGGAGAAATAATCACAAGAGTTATATGTGATGTTTCTTCAACAGTAGGTTTACTGCAATGAGGAAAATAGTGGAATTTCCCCAAGGTATGTGAGAGAAGACCAAAGCAATCGATCCCAGGCTAACCGATTGAGACAAGTTTGTAGATCCCTGATAAAACTTAACACTTAACAAAATCTAAACAATGAAAAATTAATACTATGACAGATTCTGACACTTATAATGCAATCTGGGTTTACAGTGCCTCTATAATTTTTAACAAAATATAAACACATTTCAACCTGTCACACAGATACAAAGTAATCCTCCAGACATGGAAAGTCTGGCATTTATTATTATATATCTGATATTATAAATCATATAAAAGATATTTTGGTTTAAATGCAAATTGTGTAGCCTTATGGGCGATATGTCTCAAACTTAAATTTTCCAAAGTGCTACTTACTCAGTAGACTTGTCCAGTGGATTACATAATCCATATTATCATGTTATGTGGTTGTTGTTTTTGTTATGCGATTTTGTCCCCAGGGACTTCCTGGTGTACCCTCCATGGCTGCATTACACAGCAATCAAATCCTGACTGTAAAGGTTTGTTCGGGTGGCGCAGCTGCTCAGCCAGGCTCTACTGCTCACACACTGAGATACCCAGAACTTCTCACTGTCAAGACCAAGTTCATAACACAAGAACAAATTGATTTAATCAATCAAGTCCAATCAACAGCAGTTACACATTTCAACTGCCAGCATCCACAATGAAAGAACAAGCTATTTTCTGAATACTATATGGCAGTGGTTTTCAAACTTGAACCATGCAAGGGCTTTTAAGGAACCGAGTTTGTTATTGCTTCCAAGGATCAGGTTAATTTCATTATAAGGACTGATTTGTTAAAAGGTTTGCTAAAGACTGTTAAACATTGCTAAAAGCCAAAACACTTTTTCACCATCAAAAATTTAATTCTTGACTGAGTCACCTAACCTAGTAGCTATTTAGTGGTATAGAAATGCTGTAGGAAATTAACACATCAAATATTAAATTTTAATCAGAGTTTATTAAAGTTTAATGATTTAACAATTTGATGACAAGAATTCTATACAGTTACAGTTGTTATAATGAGCAATGTTTTCAGCAGGATGGGTAACACCAAAATAAAAAAAAAATAAAAAAAATGAATAAAGAAGCTAGCCACGTTCCAAAAAAAAATTATTTAAAACTTTATTATTATTATTATTATTATTATTATTATTATTATTTATTTATTTATAAATAAATAGAAAATTGTTAATTGCTTATCTAGGTCAAGTTCACATTCTCATTGTGTTCTATTAGCTCAGTTGACTCAGGGAAAAAATCCTGTTGTTCTTGATTCCTCTCTCCAACACTCAGTCAAGCGTATTCTGCCACCCATGGTTAGTCATTAAACATAAGGCCTATAACGCACTATACGCTCACAAACACACTGAGCAACTTACAAAATAGTGTTTTTGGTCTAATGTACTTGTTCTCATTGGAAGCCACGACCACAAAGAGTTATGGCCTATAGTCTTTTTCTATAACTAACACACATACTGTAATACAGAAACGTGTTGAGAGCCATTGCTGTATGGAGTCAGATTGAGGACGGTGGGCTTAACAGGGCTAGTAAAAAAAACTAACCAAGATATGATCTGTAGAGTAACTATGTGAGTGAATACCCATGTCTTACCACAAGTATTTCACTACAGGGTATTTTTTAAAGCTTGTAAAAAAAAAATTATATATATATATATATATTCACAGTCATATATTTGTATAAATGACCAGAAAAAAATAACCATGACTTCAGTGTGTGGAGCTCCTGGGGTCTGGCTTAGCACTAAGCATTACTGTGATGACAGTGCATTCAATGAGGCAAAATTGACATGTTTCTTGGGGCTGATGAAGCCTAAGTGGGTGTCCCAACACCCCTGAGGTGGTAATTGAGACATCTGAGACCAAATATAGTCTACACATCACTGCAGAAAAGTGTGAATTTCTCCTCATGCTTGAAGGCACTGAACTTGGCCTGTCTCAATCACTTGATCTAATCTATGTTTATGCTTTTTTATTTCTTCCACTTTCTTCTTCTTCTGGGACTTCATCCAACTATCTCCTCTCCAACCTCTCCCACCTCTGCCCTCCGACCTCTTGATCTCTCACTCCTGCTCAGATGGTCTTCCCTAAGATCAATCATGGCTTTCTTTCTGCTGATCAGCAGCTCATTAAGCGTCGACTCATTAAGGTAGTGCTTGACCTAACTCTTCTCTACCAGTAGTCCACGTTTTTTTCCCTTCATTTCCTTCTGGTTCTGCCTGGGCAACAAAACATATGCAGTAATAAATAACAATCATTCTATGCTTGTAGTGGAACTTTATAGCTACTGAGTACTCATTTATTTTTTATTTGCTTTAAACTGTCTACAAAGAAAATCATTAATAGTGCAATAAGTAATTTTAAATGTCCTTGAATGTGGCAAACAGAGAATGTCCAAAGATTTATTTAATATAAGAGGTCAATAAAAAATTATGTGTATTCGCCCCAGATGAACTATCAGTGCAAGTTAAGTTGTTGTGTCTACCATGGAACACAAAATGTTCCATTTAATAAAGAGTTGACTGCCCTGGAGAGGCCAGAATATATATTTTCTGTTTCATCTGTATGATATACTAAATTATGCACATTATTTAGTTTAACCTGGCCATGAAATACTAAACCAAGGCTCATAATTTTAATTTCTAGATTTAATAAAGTTGTGCCCTTCTCTGAAGAATAATATGCCCATTGAGCTCTCTGGTAGGTTTCTGTGACCAGTGTGTTTAACAATAATATTAATTTGGCGATGGTAAAGCCCATGCACCCTTTATACTGTATGCTCATTTGAATACTCTTGCTCACATCCATATCATGGAAGGTAGGAGTTATTCATATTGTATACCTCTGTAATGCACCCCAGGCAAAGTAAATGTTAATCACTGAATCTCTGTCAATAATGGACCTATGATTTAAACCTGAGCTATAGTCGAACATTACTCAGGTTATTCATTCAACTTAATTTTAGTCATGTTGAATTTAGAGGAAAGGACAGATTAACCAAACATGACCAAGATTTCTTAATTAGTTAAGTCAAACTAATACATTGAGAGGATAATTACCACTTTTAATTTTCTTGAGGCCATGTTAAACTAAATAGTGGATACATTGTATACAAGAATAATACAATAAATAATTTTGTGCTTTATAATTAAATATAAATATCTTGCAGACTAATGTGGAAATCTGGAAATCTTTCAAATCAGTTATATATGTATTAAAATTCAAGAAAGAACATTTCAAAGCAGGACTATAGACCACAGCCTTAAATCAATGAATTAAAACAGAAGGCTAACATCATGCCTGCTGTCTTATGGTGTACTTAGTTGGTTTAAACTACTTTATGATTCATTATCCCTCTTCATGTTAGCTACAGTACTTTCATTGTCTTTTTATTCATTCATTGGAAGTATCTCTATTCCTGTTGAGTGATATTTAATGCTCTGAGCACTTCAGTGTTAGCAATATTATGTTGTACTATTTGATCCTCAGGGTGATCAGGGGCAAGCAGGCCCTCCAGGACCTCCTGGACCACCAGGTCCTCCTGGTCCCAGGGGACCCCCAGGAGACACAGGGAAGGATGGTCCCAGGGGAGCGCCAGGGCTACCAGTGAGTGTTTACTGTTTCTTAGAGTCTGACTAGAAAATGTACCTTGAGGCAGGGTGCAACAAACACACCATAACCCACAACATGCGCAAGTCCACATCTCAAAAATTTTCCCGCTTCCAACAATCTGTCTGTACCCCAGCAATTGATTCATATTACTTCTGCTTTCCACTGAACATAACTCTTTCCATGTGTTTAATATTGTCAGAGGGACAGTGTGTTAATTTATGTACGTTCTGAGAAAGATAAAAAGGAGAAAGTAAAAGAAAAATATATCAATTATATACCATTATAAAGCATTCCAAGGACTGCAAAGTGATGTGTTCACTGATTTGTGGCAACCACGTAAAATGTTAAATGCTTCTTCATTCCAGACAAGATCATTATTGTTCTCTTTCCAGTTACTAACTCCAGAAAACTAAGAAAGGTTCATACCAAAAAGAATTATTAAAAAAAAAAAAAAATAGAGAATTGATGTTACAGTTTGATATACACTGGTCTGTCAACATTTTGAGTTGTTATTTCATTAAACAGCAGCATTACAACATGCTGTGTTTCCAAATACGTAGCAAATCAATGATGGCCAAAGTTTTGTGGACACCTGATTATCACATGCATACTGTATGTGGTTCTTGTCAAAATATTGGAAGCAAACAATAAGGGGCTCAAAGCTGTTTCAGCATGACAATATCTCTGTTCACAAATCAAAATCCATAAACACATGGTCAGAACTTAAGTAAGCTACACAGAGACTGACCTCAACCCCACTGAACCCTTTTGGGATAATCTCGGACAGGATGCATTTCCCAAACTCTTTTTTTCTAGGGGCCCTGCATGCATCTCAGGCCTTCTCATCTGACACTAGTGCCAGACCTAAACTGAGGAAACTCAGGTCCTTTAGTGTCTGTAGCAATATGTTGAAGATCTTTTACCAGTCTGATGTGGCAAGTGCAATATTCTTTGCTTCCATCTGCTGGGGCAGCAGCATCAGAGTCTGTGACTCTATGAAACTCAATAAACTCATCCGGAAGGCTAGCTCAATACTGGCCACTCCCCTGGAATGTTTGAAGCTGGTTGTGGAGAGAAGGATGTTACAGTACAAACTGTTAACCATCACACCATGTGAACACCTCACATCCCCTCACATCTATCTATCTACAGTGGTGTGAAAAACTATTTGCCCCCATTCCTGATTTCTTATTCTTTTGCATGTTTGTCACACTTAAATGTTTCTGCTCATCAAAAACCGTTAACTATTAGTCAAAGATAACATAATTGAACACAAAATGCAGGTTTTAAATGAAGGTTTACGTTATTAAGAGAGAAAAAAAACTCCAAATCCTGTGTGAAAAAGTGATTGCCCCCCTTGTTAAAAAATACCTTAACTGTGGTTTATCACACCTGAGTTCAATTTCTGTAGTCACCCCCAGGCCTGATTACTGCCACACCTGTTTCAATCAAGAAATCACTTAAATAGGAGCTACCTGACACAGAGAAGTAGACCAAAAGCACCTCAAAAGCTAGACATCATGCCAAGATCCAAAGAAATTCAGGAACAAATGAGAACAAAAGTAATTGAGATCTATCAGTCTGGTAAAGGTTATAAAGCCATTTCTAAAGCTTTGGGACTCCAGTGAACCACAGTGAGAGCCATTATCCACAAATGGCAAAAACATGGAACAGTGGTGAACCTTCCCAGGAGTGGCCGGCCGGCCAAAATTACCCCAAGAGCGCAGAGACAACTCATACGAGAGGCCACAAAAGACCCCAGGACAACATCTGAAGAACTGCAGGCCTCACTGGCCTCAATTAAGGTCAGTGTTCACGACTCCACCATAAGAAAGAGACTGGGCAAAAACGGCCTGCATGGCAGATTTCCAAGGCGCAAACCACTTTTAAGCAAAAAAGAACATTAAGGCTCGTCTCAATTTTGCTAAAAAACATCTCAATGATTGCCAAGACTTTTGGGAAAATACCTTGTGGACCGACGAGACAAAAGTTGAACTTTTTGGAAGGTGCGTGTCCCGTTACATCTGGCGTAAAAGTAACACAGCATTTCAGAAAAAGAACATCATACCAACAGTAAAATATGGTGGTGGTAGTGTGATGGTCTGGGGTTGTTTTGCTGCTTCAGGACCTGGAAGGCTTGCTGTGATAGATAGAACCATGAATTCTACTGTCTACCAAAAAATCCTGAAGGAGAATGTCCGGCCATCTGTTCGTCAACTCAAGCTGAAGCGATCTTGGGTGCTGCAGCAGGACAATGACCCAAAACACACCAGCAAATCCACCTCTAAATGGCTGAAGAAAAACAAAATGAAGACTTTGGAGTGGCCTAGTCAAAGTCCTGACCTGAATCCTATTGAGATGTTGTGGCATGACCTTAAAAAGGCGGTTCATGCTAGAAAACCTGAATGCTGAATTACAACAATTCTGCAAAGATGAGTGGGCCAAAATTCCTCCAGAGCGCTGTAAAAGACTCGTTGCAAGTTATCGCAAACGCTTGATTGCAGTTATTGCTGCTAAGGGTGGCCCAACCAGTTATTAGGTTCAGGGGACAATTACTTTTTCACACAGGGCCATGTAGGTTTGGATTTTTTTTCTCCCTAAATAATAAAACCCCTCATTTAAAAACTGCATTTTGTGTTTACTTGTGTTATCTTTGACTAATAGTTAAATGTGTTTGATGATCAGAAACATTTTGTGTGACAAACATGCAAAAGAATAAGAAATCAGGAGGGGGGCAAATAGTTTTTCACACCACTGTATCTATCTATCTATCTATCTATCTATCTATCCATCCATCCATCCATCCATCCATCCAACACTTTAAAATCTAGTGGAAAGCTTTCTCAGAAGAGTGAAAGTTATCAGAACAGCAAGGGGGACTACATTCAAGAGGGATACTTAACTACATGTTATGTTCAAAAAGCAAATATGCATGGGATTTTTAGCCATATACTGTGTTTAGATTTTCAATGTATTTTTTTTTTTATAATATAGAGATCAATATGTAATGCAGTGTAATACTTAAAGATTATAGTAATACTTTATCTAATGTGGTGCCATTTTTAAGACAACATTATTAAACATAAGTCCCTTAAAATATTAGAATTAGAGATTATGTTTATTTTCCCCCTCCTATATTACAGGGTGACCCAGGAACCACAGGAGAGCTCGGCCCCATGGTACGTATCTTATCCAGTCCATTTCCATACTAAGTGATATTCAGTGGAACCTTGGATTACGAGCATAATTCGTTCCAGAAGTGGGCTCGTATTCCAAAACACTCATAAACCAAATTGAATTTTCCCATAAGAAATAATGGAAACTCTAATTATTCATTCCACAACCCAAAAAAATAAACACATAAAAATAAGTAACAGAAGTAACAAAATATAAAGTAAAAATAAATCCCAACTGATAAATGTTTCCGTTTGTGCGCGCACACACTATGTATGTGTGTGTGTTTGTGTGTGAATCTAAGGTAAGCTGCCCACTCCCCTTCTCATCTTACACTGTTCCCCTTTCTCCACTCTTTTCACACACATGCGCAAACAGCCGTAACACTGTTTTATCGGACAAATAAAAAAGAAATCTCTGCTATAAAGTAAAAATAAAACAAATTGCATTTTACCTTTGAAAAGAATCATGACAGACCAGTTTTTCTGTGTAGAGCAGAGAGAAAGAGCATGTCTGTCTGTGTGTGTCTGTGAAGGCGAAAGTAGGAGGGGTCTGTGTGTGTGTGTGTGTGTGTGTGTGTGTGTGTGTGTGTGTGTGTGTGTATGGGGCACGGGGTCCAGTGGCGCGTGTGCACACAGACACAAAGAGCAGGCTGAGCCTTGAGCAGAGAGAGAAAATAAAATTTTAACCTCTCTAGTGAGACTTGTTTTTGCTTCACGCTGTACACACATGCATACAGACACAAAATAGAATGTTTTTACGCGCACACACGTGGTCACAGTGTTATAGTAAACAGTACACACGTTTACGGATGTTGATTATACCAGTGAGAGGCGCGCACTAAGACGATTACCCATAATTCCGCAGCGCAAGAGAGAGGAAAAACCTTTGGCTCAGTTGTGATTACGTGATGCTCGGCGTCAAAACAAGAATGCATGTGTGATACATGATATTTGGTACTCTTAACCCAAGACATATTCGTTTTCAAAATGTATTAAAAATCTTTGCTCGTCTTGCGGAACACTCGCAAACCACGTTACTCTTAATCCGAGGTTTCACTGTGCTTTAATTAAGTAAGAAACATTTATTTACTAATTGATTACTTTTAATACTAATTATTAATGGCATTACTAAATATAATTACAAGTTAAACTTCACATAAATCACTCTAATTGGACAAAACACTCAAATAAGGAGAAGTGCTATTAAATGAGAAGAATGAGAACAGATTTCCCAAAAGAAATGCATTAATTAATGACCTATACATTGTCACATAATATGGGTGACATAACTGGTGAGTAGGAATTGGTCATAAAGAAAATCTGGGAAGAATTCACTGTAGATACTTTCTAAAAGTTACTGTTATCATTTTGCAAAAACAAATCATTCGAGCAATCATTCGTCATGCCCTGGAATATTCTGCTTAATGGTTGCCAAACCATGCACCTGTATCTAACATGGTAAAACCAAGCTTAACATTATTTTGGTGTCCAATAGTAATTTTCGAAAAAACAAAAAGTCTTTTTTTTTTTTTATTAAAAACATGGAAATTACTTGAAGATTGCATCACACTTACATCATTCGAACTTGAAGCAAAATATTACTAGGGTACTGTATAAACACTGATTTATTAGAAGTAGTTTATGTTGGAAACGCAACGTGTCATGGTGTATTTTCAAGAAATGTTTGGGTTTTTTTCCCCTCACACATGAACCTTCTTATAAGGGCCAGACTACTCTAATTAACGGCAATGGGATACTGCTGTTTAAGATTAACACATTTAGAGAAAGTTTCCTAGCAATGATTTGATGTGACATGTCAGTTAAGATCAGATTATCCACTATCAAGTACACAAATATGGGCAGTATGTTCAAAAGTACAGGGATGACAGGGATTCATATAGTAGATTGGGAACTGATGGGTGAGGGACGATGACCATTTTATGTATTGTATCCAAGTTTCATTCAAGGAAAATCACAATAGGTCATGCTTTTATGATGGTTTATTATGATTAAATCACTTTTAAAATGTTGACTAGCCTATGGTATGTACTGTATGTCTTGTACTGAAAACAGAACATGTTCGATTCTTAGGCTTCCTCAGTATTTTGGCTTCTGACACTTTATAACAGTTCATAAACTCTTTCAGCATTCAACAGTAGTCACAAGTTATTGTAATTATTTTTACAGTAATAAACAATGCTTGAGGAAAAACAGGTTTTGGAAAAGATATAAAGACATACCAATGCAATGCACCTGGCCAGGGCCCAAGGTTTACCTAGTAAAAAGTTGTGCTTAGAGATTCAAATGGACAAAATTCCATGGTTTTCTAAAGACATCCAAGACATGTGGTGTTGGTTATTAAGATCAAGTTCTCATGGAGCAGAGATGAGTAAAAAAAAAAAATAGAAATATTTTCAAAATCTATCAGGAATCATCAGTGCCATAAGGTTGCTCTTGGTGAAATAAAGAGACTCTCCGCTTTCCATGGGTGGTTTGCTGTCTTGCCCACAGCTTGTAATTGGGGTTTACTGGGTAGAGGTGGACTACTCAATATGAAACATTAGTTAGGTGCTCAACTCTATGGTGTGCTGAAAGAGTCATGTGTAGGCTCAAATAGAAGATAGAAGATGCTGTAATGGTTACAGATTATGTTGTATTTGGCAGATGAAAATGTTTTTGTTTTTTGTTTTTTTAGGTAGGGAAAAGATATTTAATCAGTTGTCACCATAATATAATATCACATTGTAAGACTAGACACGATAGCTTTTTCTAATAAGATTTACTGATTTCACCGTGAACGACTATGTCATGTTTCACTGTATGTACACAATAAATCATAGGATAAAATCTCTAAAATATTATCAGCTATACCTGTAGTTGCATTCATATCTTTGGGATTTTACTTGAAAAAAAAAAGATAACTGGGCCCTAGCCCACACATGTTTTTTTTTCTTCTCATTTTATAGGATGACACCATATACAGTTTCTAATCACTTCATTATGAACACCGTCCCCATTCAGGGAATTTATTTATTGGGCCGATTATGTAGAAGCAGAGCAATGTATAAAACAATGCAGATACAGGCCAAGAGCTTCAGATAATGTCAAACATCAGAATGGGGAAAATGTCACCTCAATTACTTGTTGACACAACTTGTTGACAACAGAATGATTTGAGTATTTTAAAAACTGCTGATCTCCTGGGATTTTCACCCACAATAGTCTCTAGAGGGTTACACAGAATGGTGCGATAAACAAAAAACATCTAGTGAGCGGTAGTTCTGTAGTGCAATGCCTTGTTGAAAGAGGTCAGAGCAGAATGGCCATACTTGTTTGAGATTACCAGAATAACTCACTCTTTATACCTATGTTGAGCAAAAAAGCATCAAAGAGAACACGACATGTTAGACATATGGGCTACAACAGTTGAAGACCAGATTGGGTTCGACTCGTGTCAGTCGAGAAAACCAAAATGAGGCTAGAGTGGCCACAAGCACACATTGGGCAGTTAAAGTTTGAAGGATCTGACCAGGCAATATGCACAAAAAAGTCTAGGAGATTAGCAGTTTCTATGGTCAATGTTACCATTTTCTGAATTTGTATGATTTTATGTTTTCTTTATGATTCCACATTCTGTATATGGCAGATGGTTTTCATATGTATCTGTATTGTACAATATATATAATATAATATAATATAACATAGGCGGCACGGTGGTGTAGTGGTTAGCACTGTCGCCTTGCACCTCCAGGGTCCGGGTTCAATTCCTGGCCAGGCTCGATTCCTGTCTCTGTGTGCATGGAGTTTGCATATTCTCCTCGTGCTTGGTGGGTTTCCTCCGGGTACAAATTAGGCTAATTGGCGTTCCCAAATTGACCATAGTGTGTGAATGAGTGTGTGTGTGTGTGTGTGTGCTCTGCGATGGGTTGGCATGCTGTCCAGGGTGTACCCTGCCTCGTGCCCAGAGTCTCCTGTGATAGGCTCCAGTTCCCCGCGACCCTAAATACAGGATAAAGCGGTATAGAAGATGAATGAATGAATGAATGAATGAATATACAAACCGGATTCCAAAAAAGTTGGGACACTAAACAAATTGTGAATAAAAACTGAATGCAATGATGGAGATGGCAAATGTCAATATTTTATTCAGAATAGAACATAAATCACGGAACAAAAGTTTAAACTGAGAAAATGTATCATTTTAAGGGAAAAATATGGTGAATCAAAATGTCATGGTGTCAACAAATCCCAAAAAAGTTGGGACAAGGCCATTTTCACCACTGTGTGGCATCTCCCCTTCTTCTTACAACACTCAACAGACGTCTGGGGACCGAGGAGACCAGTTTCTCAAGTTTAGAAATAGGAACTGTTCAATCATCTTGGGCCTTCTTTGTCGTACCTTCCTCTTTATGATGCACCAAATGTTCTCTATAGGACTGCAGACTGGCCATTTCAGTACCCGGATCCTTCTCCTACGCAGCCATGATGTTGTAATTGATGCAGAATGTGGTCTGGCATTAACTTGTTAAAAAATGCAGGGTCTTCCCTGAAAGAGATGACATCTGGATGGGAGCATATGTTGTTCTAGAACCTGAATATATTTTTCTGCATTGATGGTACCTTTCCAGACATGCAAGCTGCCCATGCCACACGCACTCATGCAACCCCATACCATCAGAGATGCAGGCTTTGGATAACAACTTGGGTTGTCCTTGTCCTCTTTGGTCCAGATGACATGGCGTCCCACATTTCCAACAAGAACTTCGAATCGTGACTCGTCTGACCACAGAACAGTCTTCCATTTTGCCACACTCCATTTTAAATGATCCCTGGCCCAATGAAAACGCCTGTGCTTGTGGATCTTGCTTAGAAATGGCTTCTTCTTTGCACTGTAGAGTTTCAGCTGGCAACGGCGGATGGCACGGTGAATTGTGTTCACTGACAATGGTTTCTGGAAGTATTCCTGAGCCCATTCTGTGATTTCCTTTACAGTAGCATTCCTGTTTGTGGTGCAGTGTCGTTTAAGGGCCCGGAGATCACGGGCATCCAGTATGGTTTTACGCCCTTGACCCTTACGCACAGAGATTGTTCCAGATTCTCTGAATCTTCG
The DNA here is from genome assembly GCA_030522415.1 of Channallabes apus. NCBI lineage: Eukaryota > Metazoa > Chordata > Actinopteri > Siluriformes > Clariidae > Channallabes > Channallabes apus. Next base: position 23,405,435 of record CM060108.1, on the reverse strand, counting down.
GATGATATTATGCACAGTTGATGATGATAACTGCAAAGTCTTTGCAATTTTCCGCTGGGTAACACCTTTCTGATATTGCTCCACTATCTTTCTGCGCAACATTGTGGGAATTGGTGATCCTCTACCCATCTTGGCTTCTGAGAGACACTGCCACTCTGAGAAGCTCTTTTTTATACCCAATCATGTTGCCAATTAACCTAATTACTGTTAATTGGTCTTCCAGCTCTTCATTATGCTCAAATTTACTTTTTCCAGCCTCTTATTGCTACTTGTCCCAACTTTTTTGGGATTTGTTGACACCGTGAAATTTGGAATCAACATATTTTTCCTTTAAAATGATACATTTTCTCGGATTAAACTTTTGATCTGTCATCGATGTTCTATTCTGAATAAAATATTGACATTTGCCATTTGTAATATAATTACATGTACAAATATGACATAACTAGAGTTAAGAGTTATTAAGGTTCCTTTTAAGAGTTATTAAAGTTCCTTTTAAGAGTTATTAAGGTTCCTTTAATAAATAACATGAATCTTGCTTATTCAAAAGTGAATTTGTGTTTCATGATCAAGTACCTCAAATGTATTTGTAAAAGTAAAGTAGATTTTTTTTGGTGAATGCATTAGTCTGTATTACAGCCAGTAAAAGAGGTTTATTATTGTTTTTAGTGTCTATTGCCAATTACTGGGGGAAGTATTCTCATTCTTTTAAACTGCCAAGCAGAAACAGGAAGAACATGAGAGAACAGGAAAAGAATAATTTATAGTTTAAATTAATGCCTAATACCCCAGTATTTGCTTTCTTTCAGTACTGACTAATCTCCTCAGTTCTGAGACAAAGCTTTAGTTTAGTTCTGTTTAGTTTGGAAAATTGAGTAGGCAAGATGTAACGTCTGACGAGATAGACCACAGGCATTGTCTGCAGACATATGGACAATATCTGCGCTTGGGCTCCTAATGCGATATTTACTGTGAAATTCATCACTCAGGGAAACAGAGGAGTTCCGAACTTGATACATCCAGTATGGCTTGAACTTGTCCTCAATACACACCATGATTCATCACAGTGGTTATACAATGGGCCAACTTTCAGTTAGCCTGCACAAGCAGAGATCTGTCAACGAGATAGCAGTGTTCTTGTTGTGTGCCATGCACTAGCCTTCTGCTATTCAACAGGGGCAGGATCAGAGAGATTTCCTGAAACCCACTCATGGAGTGATGAAGTGCAGTGGCCTATGACGACTGTAGGGTCAAGACTGATTAGAGACAAGAGTAATCATTTCTTTCAGGCTATTTTTCACAACATGGCCAAACAGTTCTGTGGACTTAAATTAACCATTTTAATGCCATTTGCTCCGGGACACAGTTTGCCATAAAATGTCTACAGCATAGCATCCTCAGCACTGCATTAGCAAGAAGTATGTCAGCTAAATATAATCTTGAGTTGGATGAAATACTTGTGCAAATAGTGTTAATTAGTCTAAAACACCATTAAGATTATCAGACCACAAAAAGATGACTGGCAAAAACCGCTGCATACAGTTTTTATTACATTCATCATATACAGTATATAGTATATATGTACCTGTACAGTAGAACTACAGTAATACCAGGCCCACTGCCACAGTTATTTTATCTCTATGAAGATCCTCATAGATACCTCTTAGTGTCTGATATAGCCTCAAAAGATTTGGTGAGAGCGCATCCCTAGTACTGTATGTCTCTGTGGAAATCAGCCATAGTGAGTGGATGCTCATAAATCTGGCTATTAAGCCTCTCTGAAGCCCAGAGGAGCAAAGAAACAATTTAGTTGCCACTGACATTATACAATTTATTTTTGTATTTCATTTCCCTGAAAAAGGAAAAAAGAAACACCAATTTTTATGATGCAAGTGGCAACTAAAATGTGTCTTTGCTCCACTAGGCTGAAGAGAGGCTGAACGGCCAGGTTTATGAGCATCCATGAGAATATCCTATGGGTGATTACCACAGAAGGACATTATAGGTGCTTTCTCACTTATTTTAATTACAGTCGTACAGGCTTTGCTTTGCCAAGCTAGGGTAGTCTCTAAGGACCGGCAGAGGATTATTATTATTTAATTTCATTCTGTATTTTTGTCTTTTTTTCCAGGGACCAGAGGGCCCTCCAGGTCTCAAGGTACAGTAAGATATTCTTTTTAGGTCTAACTGATATTTAAATGAGTCATAAATCAGGTAAATTGGATAATGCATCCCAAGGTTGATGTACTTGAATACAAAGGTATTTGTATTTTATTTTTTGTCATCTCAGCCCTACGTATGTATTCACCAGAATTTTCATATTTTAATGAAGATGAAAGTATTTACTTTAGGTAAATACACTTTGAACTGCTGCGATCAAGAAAATATTTGATTATACCATGGACTATGCTTGAAGATTATAATAAATTATCAAACAGGATGAGAGACAACCATTTTTCATGCAACAATAAATGTCAGATTGACATACTTTGTACAGAATATTTAGACAACATATATACAGCATTACAAGTCAACAAGTTTTCTTCAAACAGAACTAAGAATGAAAGAATAAAGAATCTCAAATCTTGCATAGGAGATTTTATTGATAAATTGAGATCGTATCAATATTACAGTAGTAGTTTACTGTTGTAGGCAAAGCTGTAGACATGATTTAAACAATTTGTTTAACATCTTCAAGCCACTAGTTAACACTCAAAAGCTGTAGGATTCATAGCAGAGTTCTGTTTTTTTGTCAGTTTTTATGCCAGGTGTCTTTTTTCCAGTCTCAATACACAAGATGTTTAGTCTGGCAATTTTAGCAAACATATTCAATAATCATCATGGGAATTTTGTGGCTAGTACTAATGTATCTTACAGAAGAGAAACTTATCCAATGGAAGTTAAATGGCCTATTTAATTTAATTACAAATAAAATCAAAGCAATATTATTTTAAGGGTATTACTTTATTTATTTATAGGGTTTCATTGGGCCACCTGGCATTCCAGGGATTGATGGGCTGAAGGTAAGTTTTAACATACCTATTTACACAGATAATTCATGCAATTTTAGGGATGGAATTATAATATCAGCTCATGCTTTCCTGTTATAGTTGTTATTACTGCTTACAGTCTTTAAGTAAAGCCAGACCAATCATCCAGCTGAACTTCAATTAATAAAGGCAGATTTGATCCAAATACACACTGAAAATAAGCCAGTGGATAAACATTTCTTAGACATATTCTGCCCAGGGGAGGATCTGATGAATCCTGGCATTGTCATCTTGAAATACACCTGTGCCATCAGGGAAGAAAAAAAATACATTGATGTTGGAACCTGATCTTCTAATATATCCAGATAGTTAGCTGACCAGCTGATTTATTGAGTACATAACGTTGGTGAACCTAGGTCTGACCAACAGAAGGAATCCCGTATCATAACACTGACCTACCTACAAAAATTTGTCTGGTAGAAATATGCATGATGGGTGTATCATTTCATTCGCCTCTATTCTTACCCTGACAGTAGCAACTTGAAAGCTTTTTTTTCTGATTAGCCTCACTGATACAGTATATGGGTTTCTGCACAGCTGTTTAGTCCCTTGACTTCTCTTCACGTTGCGCTTGTGGTAATAAAATATTGAATATAGATGTGAGTTCTAATAAATTTTTTTATGGATTGATTTCACTAAGCATTTTAATGAACTCCCATCATGCTCATTCAGAATGTTTTTACTATCGCATTTCTTCCTCAAAGATGATTTGCCACTATCCTTTCAGGTTTTAATAATGCGTTTTACAGTTCTTAACACAATTCAAACATTTATAAAATCTCTTGAGTTGTTTTCTTTCTTGAGGCAGGACAATAATTTGTCCCTTCTGAAACAGAGTTACATCTTTGCCACACCCACAGTATATGTTTTCTGACAGGGTTATGTAAGAAATAATAAGCTGTTGACTGTATCAATTAGCTAGCTGAACCATATTAATCACTACACCAATCATCCAATGGAAGGCTCTAAACCTTTAGCTGAGTTAAATCCAGGTGGTGATTTTATGGCCAAACAATGTACTGTACAGTATATGCCTCCTTATTTGTGTGTGATAGTATTATTATTTTTTTTTTTTTATAATATTCAGTTCATAAATGTTTTCCTTAACTAGGAGGTGGATCCGGGGCAATGAACTGATACAACAATCTTAGGAATGCCTTTAAGAAAGAAAAAAATGGATTCACATTCAGAAGGACTATAGACAGTTGGGAACTGTGAGAAGTTTTATTATGAAGCTGGGAGACTACATGTTGCTTTGGGTGGGGGGATGCATATGTATACAATAATATTTAAAAAGCAGGTGTTCTTGGTGTGGAATACATTGATGCCGAGTTAGTGATATACAGACTTATCTTAACAGTTGGTTGCTGCAGGCCAGAGGAACATGGGTCTTATCTAATTGAGCTTTAGGTTAAAAAATTTATCGAAACACAGCTGGAGCATGAACAAAGCCATATGGCATTAATAAATATTCATAATACCCAGATGTGGTTGGAAAAAATAATTTTCCACTCATCCTCTTTACATATGAATGGAAAGCCACATGTAACCCAGAGAAAAACCTTGCACTGCTATAAGGCTTCTGGAAGTGGTGGGAGAAGAGTAACAGTTAACCACACCAGCATTTAGACGATGGTAATCAATGCAGAGGTGTAGGTTTCCATTTCTCTTTTATACAAAGAAAAATACTGCAGATGCAGTGGAAGTACAAATATAAAGCTGTCTGTTATACAAGTTGGTAGACATAGGCAAAGAGAGGCTGTGTCTGTGGCACTACAGTGGCCATGTTATTGCATCCATTTGAGACCAGCATAATGTATTTAAATCTTATACAGGTGCATCTTAAAAAAATAGAATATCCTCGATATCTTTCTTTCAGGAATACAATTCAAGAGAACAAGTTTAACCCTCTGAGGTCCGGGGTGATTTTGGAACGGGGCTTCGTTTCACAAACCTCTCAGGGCTGCAGTTATTCCTGTTGCTTATGCAACTTCTACCACATTGTTTCTTTACATTAAAATTTTCCATTCATGTGCTTGAATTAAATTCCTGAAATGAATCATGTTTTTGATTATATTCTAATTTATTGAGATGTGGTGTACTGTACCTGCAGTTGTGAGAATTACCAGCAGTAAGTGTTAGATATACTGTATCAATGTGTGTGTAACCAAAACCTTGATTTCTACTCTAGATAGATTAAGGGAAGACTGTATTGTATATCTATGACACCCTCTACAGACATAGACATACACTGTAACAAATCTTATGTGCTATCTACTTATAAAAATATGGTAATATTGCACATATTATTTTAAATAAAAAATAGTAGTATTTACGGCTTAATTTTTTCCCTAGCAGAATCTACTTGAATAAATTACAGTATGTAAAACATCCTAAACTATTTAGCCAGACACATGATGATTTTAACATTATTAGTGTCAGGGTTGTGGTTAAACAGGGAAGAACCCAATAGCAGATAGATGATCTCCTTGGAAGAAGTATTGCAGGTCAAAAGGCTTAGTCAGAGCCGAGGGGAGGAAGCTGTGCTTATGAAACAGGCTGTGTGGGGAATCCCCGATGACGAGGGTGGAGGCGTGTCAATGACGAGGCGGAATCACCGCGAATCCGGAAGTGAGAGTGACAGGTTGTGTGGGGAATCTTCGATGACGAGGGTGGAGGCGTGTCAAATGACGAGGCGGAATCTCCGCGAATCCGGAAGTGAGAGAGACAGGTTGTGTGGGGAATCTTCGATGACGAGGGTGGAGGCGTGTCAAATGACGAGGCGGAATCTCCGCGAATCCGGAAGTGAGAGAGAGGAGCGAGCGCGCTGGTGAAGCGCTGTTGTCCGCGATCGCGGAAGTGCACACAAGCACACGTTAGTCCAAAACACACACACGTACCGGGGCTTGTGAGTATGATGAGAGAGAAAGGCTGGGTAGAGCGTCACAGGAGAGATCCGTAGGCAGAGTCGATAAACAGGCGAGGGTCATACACGGGGAGTAGTCCAAAACGATAGCGACAATCCGAAGGGCAAGGCAAGAGACGAAATCCAAAGAATGCAGGCAAGGTCGAGCACGGAAGAAGAAAAAACACTAGGGTAACAGGAGAGACAGGAGAATTAGGCACGCAAGTGAGATACATCGGCAATGAGTGGAGCTCTTGCCGTTCTTTTAAAGCCGAGAGTAGATTGCCGGATTAGATGCAGGTGTGCTCAGGTAATCAGCTCAGGGAGTGTGGAAAACCTTGGATGGAGTTAAGACCTGGATGTGCTGGGTTGGCTGTGCGGGTTCATGACAGTACTCCCCCTCCTACGGACGCCACCTGGCGTCAGAGATGGCTCCTCCGGATGTTGACGGTGGAAGTCAGCGATGAGTGAGGGATCTAAGATGAACCTAGATGGTATCCAGCTCCTCTCCTCAGGGCCATAACCCTCCCAATCCACGAGATACTGGAGCCCCCTACCACGGCGCCGTGACCTCAAGAGCCTGCGAATCGTGAAAGCTTCACCACCATCAATGAGCCGTGGGGGAGGAGGAGGGTGGGTGGGTGGACTCAGTGGACTGGATACAATGGGTCTTATCTGGGAAACATGGAATGAGGGGTGAATGCGTCGCATCGTGGATGGTAAGAGCAGTCTGACTGTGCAAGGGTTAATGATCCTGACTATGGTAAATGGACCAATGAATCTAGGAGAGATCTTGCGGGAGAGTGTCTTTATAGGGATGTTGCGGGTGGAGAGCATGACCCTCTGTCCAACACGATAGGCAGGGGCGGTAGAACGGTGACGATCGGCCTGACGTTTGAAAAGTGTAATTGACTGGCGAAGTCTAGCTCTCGCCCGCAGCCAGGTCCTCTTGCAACGTCGTACAAACGCTTGGGCAGAGGGAACTGCCACCTCCTCTTCTTGGGATGGAAATAAGGGAGGTTGGTATCCCAGACAGCAGTGGAATGGGGAGAGGCCTGTAGATGCCGTGGGTAGGGAGTTGTGTGCATATTCTACCCAAGGAAGCATTCGGCTCCAGGAGCGGGGATCCTTGGAGGTCATGCAACGAAGCGCTGTCTCCAGGTCCTGATTGGCTCTTTCGGTCTGCCCATTGGTCTGGGGGTGATAACCGGAGGAAAGGCTGGGAGTAGCTCCCACCAGTTTGCAGAATGCAGTCCAGAACTGGGCAGAAAACTGGGGTCCGCGATCGGAGACGATGTCCACTGGGATGCCATGAAGGCGGAAGACGTGCAGAATGAGCAATTCGGCCGTCTCTTTGGCAGAGGGAAGTTTGACGAGGGGAACAAAGTGGGCGGCTTTGGAAAAGCGGTCGACAACGGTTAGAATGCAGGTGTTGCCCTCAGAGTCTGGAAGCCCCGTGACGAAGTCCAGGGCAATGTGGGACCAGGGTCTGTGGGGCATAGGAAGTGGTCTGAGGAGACCTGCCGGTGGCTTATTACCTGTCTTGTTGCGAGTGCAGATGTCGCAGGCGGCGACAAATCGGCGGGTGTCTTCTCTGATTGAAGGCCACCAAAAGCGCTGCTGTAACAGAGCGAGGGTGCGGGCTCCGCCAGGGTGACAGGCTAATTGAGAATTATGGCTCCATTGGAGAACTTGGGGGCGAGCCATCAGTGGTACAAAGAGTTTGCCTGGCGGTACTTCTGGAGTGTCAGGCTCTTGTTCGAGGCTCCGCTTAACCAGGGACTCTATGTCAAGGGAGGTGGCCCCAATGAGGCTTAGTGAAGGCAGGATGGTGGAAACTGGAGCCTCATCTGTGACTGAGGTGAACTGACGAGAGAGGGAATCGGGCTTGGTGTTCTTGCTCCCTGGTCGGAAGGATAGCGAGAAGTTGAAGCGGGAAAAGAATAATGACCATCTCGCTTGGCGGGCATTCAGACGTTTGGCCGATCTGAGATACTCCAGGTTCTTGTGGTCCGTCCAAATGAGAAATGGGACCTCAGTCCCCTCGAGCCAGTGTCTCCATTCCTCTAGTGCCAGTTTTATTGCGAGTAGCTCCCGGTCGCCGATCCCATAGTTTCTCTCTGCGGTGGAAAGACGGCGAGAAAAATAGCAGCAGGGGTGTAGCTTGTCGTCGGTTGGGGATCTCTGGGAAAGAACTGCCCCGACTCCGGAGTCTGACGCGTCTACCTCCACCACGAATTGAAGAGTGGGATCCGGCTGGGTGAGGATGGGTGCTGAGGTGAAGCGACCCTTGAGTTTGGTGAATGCTTCCGCCGCTTGATCAGACCACAGAAAAGGGTTCTTGATGGACGTGAGGGCGATGAGCGGGGCAGCCACTGAACTGTAGTTTCGGATAAACCGACGATAAAAATTCGCGAACCCAAGAAAGCGCTGGAGATCCTTTCGAGTGGCTGGTCTAGGCCAGTCGGCCACTGCTTTCACCTTAGCTGGGTCCATCTGGACCTTAGACGGGGCGATGATGAAGCCAAGAAAGGAGGTCGTCCGACAATGGAACTCGCATTTCTCTGCTTTCACGAATAGCTGGTTCTCCAGAAGTCTTTGAAGGACTTGACGAACGTGCACTCTGTGTTCCTCCAAGGAGCGGGAGAAAATCAGGATGTCATCCAGATAAACGAATACAAAAGTGTTCAAGAAGTCCCTGAGAACGTCATTGACCAAAGACTGAAAAACTGCCGGAGCGTTGGCGAGGCCGAACGGCACCACCAGGTACTCATAATGTCCCGATGGGGTGTTAAAGGCCGTTTTCCACTCATCCCCTTCCTTGATCCTGACTAGATGATAAGCATTACGGAGGTCGAGCTTAGTAAAAACATTAGCTCCCTGGAGAAGGTCGAAGGCAGTCGACATTAGTGGAAGAGGGTAACGGTTCTTGACTGTTATCTCGTTTAAACCTCGGTAGTCTATGCACGGCCGCAAGGTCTTGTCCCTCTTTGCCACAAAGAAGAACCCAGCTCCAGCAGGGGACGACGAAGGACGGATGATTCCGGCAGCCAGAGATTCTGATATATATCTATCCATGGCCTCCCTCTCTAGTGACGACAACGAATACAGTCTCCCCTTGGGAGGCGTTGAGCCCGGAAAGAGGTCAATAGCACAGTCATATGGCCTGTGGGGTGGTAGAGAGAGAGCCCGTGACTTACTGAACACCTGCTTGAGGTCCGAATAGTCCGTAGGAACAGCTGAGAGGTCGGGAAATTCTTCATTGTCAGAGGGTATGGCCGGAGAGTAGTGAGCTGACTTAAGACAGGTAGACAAACACAGAGGACTCCATTCCAGAATGGTGTTCTTGGACCAATCTATGTGAGGATTGTGACGGGTCAGCCATGGGCGTCCGAGAACTATAGGGGAATGGGCGTTCTGCATGATTAAGAAGGACGTTTCCTCTGTGTGATTGCCAGACACTTGGAGGGTTATCGGGACCGTCCGTCGGGTGATGACAGGCAGGGAGGTTCCATCGAGGGCCCAAACGGCCAAGGGGCTCTCCAGTGCTAGCGTCGAGAGGTTTAGTTCCTTGACCTTTGCGGTGGAGATCAGGTTCTGATCGGATCCAGAGTCAATCAGTACAGGGATAGCGTGAGCCTTGCCGTGTGCTATAATGAATGCAGAGAGGAGTGGGCGTGTGCTAGGGGAACAGTTGATGGTCGACCCCTCCAGGGACCCTAGATTCACCGGAGGGGATTGGCTTTTAAAGGGCATAGGAGGCGATAATGGCCCGTTTGGCCACAGTAGAGGCAGGAACCTGATTGGACTCTACGTTGACGCTCCTCGGGGGAGATCCGGGCACGCCCCACCTGCATGGGTTCCGGGGCTGGTCCGGGGCTTTGTGGAGAGGCAGGCCTGGGGAACTGCCCGGACGGAGCAGGGTACCTGGGTGTCGAGATGGTTCGCGGACGACGTCTCTGAGTCAATCGGGCGTCCATGCGTCCGGCTAAATCCATGAGACCATTAAGATCGCTGGGGAGTTCTTGGCTGATTAAGTGATCCTTAACGTCCTCAGAGAGACCGTGGAGGAAGGCGTCATAAAGGGCTTGTGTGTCCCAGTTTGCGGAGGCCGCGAGAGTCCGAAACTCGATTGCATAATCATAGGCGGAACGGGAGCCTTGGCGAAGCTCCAGTAGATGTCTGGCTGCCTCTCGACCCGAGTGGGAACGGTCGAATACCCTCCTCATCTCGTCAGTGAATGATTTAAAAGAAGAGCAGCAAGGGTCATTAGCATCCCAAACTGCGGTTCCCCATTCACGGGCCCGGTCGGTGAGGAGTGTGATAACAAAGGCCACCCTTGAGCGTTCAGTGGGGAAGGAAGAGGCTTGGAGCTCCAACAGCAGAGAACACTGTGATAGGAAGGAGCGACAGGTCCCTGGTTCACCATTGTAAGGCTGTGGGTTAGGGAGCCGGGGTTCGTGATGTGGAGTGTGTGCTGGGACTAAAGGAGAACGGGTCTGTAGCTGTTGAAGTTGTGTGGTGATCGTAGAAAGTGTCTGGGTAACCTGCTGAATACTTTGTTGGTGAGTGCCCAGTAGCACCCCTTGTTGTGAAAGCGCCTGTCTTAATTGATCCAAGTCTGCTGGGTTAGCCATGGCCGATGTATACTGTCAGGGTTGTGGTTAAACAGGGAAGAACCCAATAGCAGATAGATGATCTCCTTGGAAGAAGTATTGCAGGTCAAAAGGCTTAGTCAGAGCCGAGGGGAGGAAGCTGTGCTTATGAAACAGGCTGTGTGGGGAATCCCCGATGACGAGGGTGGAGGCGTGTCAATGACGAGGCGGAATCACCGCGAATCCGGAAGTGAGAGTGACAGGTTGTGTGGGGAATCTTCGATGACGAGGGTGGAGGCGTGTCAAATGACGAGGCGGAATCTCCGCGAATCCGGAAGTGAGAGAGACAGGTTGTGTGGGGAATCTTCGATGACGAGGGTGGAGGCGTGTCAAATGACGAGGCGGAATCTCCGCGAATCCGGAAGTGAGAGAGAGGAGCGAGCGCGCTGGTGAAGCGCTGTTGTCCGCGATCGCGGAAGTGCACACAAGCACACGTTAGTCCAAAACACACACACGTACCGGGGCTTGTGAGTATGATGAGAGAGAAAGGCTGGGTAGAGCGTCACAGGAGAGATCCGTAGGCAGAGTCGATAAACAGGCGAGGGTCATACACGGGGAGTAGTCCAAAACGATAGCGACAATCCGAAGGGCAAGGCAAGAGACGAAATCCAAAGAATGCAGGCAAGGTCGAGCACGGAAGAAGAAAAAACACTAGGGTAACAGGAGAGACAGGAGAATTAGGCACGCAAGTGAGATACATCGGCAATGAGTGGAGCTCTTGCCGTTCTTTTAAAGCCGAGAGTAGATTGCCGGATTAGATGCAGGTGTGCTCAGGTAATCAGCTCAGGGAGTGTGGAAAACCTTGGATGGAGTTAAGACCTGGATGTGCTGGGTTGGCTGTGCGGGTTCATGACAATTAGTGGAATAATCGTTTTTAGTTTAAGCAGATAAAACAAAAAATACTCATATGTATTAAGGAAAATTACATAATAATATAAAAAACATTTTATAATGAAATGAATACATAATGCATTTTGGTGTTAAACATGCTTTTAATTCATGTTTCACTGGTATCAAAATATTAAACACTGTGTAAAATAGTGTATATAACATTTATAGCAGTTTTAAGATTTGTAAAACAGTTCATAACTGACAATGTATATGTCACTTGAAATCAACTGTTTAGCATTATATGCTAACATCTTTTTTTGTGGGAATAGTCACATTCTGTACTAAAACGTGAGAGAACTTGTACAGTAAACCATTTCTAGGTTCATATCTTTGTACTGTAACATTGCAAAACACTAACTCCCCAAAACTTGTTTTAGTGAACTGTGGAGACACTACAACAAACTCAAGTATGCTAATGACAGACAGGATGTTTTCAGAAATGTTCACAATGTTTGATTTATTTCTTTTATATTGCTGACACTAGTGCAAGAAAGGATCTTATTTAAGAAATCAAAATAAAATGTAAAAATTAGGAAGAGGCTTAACGTCTGTTCTTTCAAAATGGCGTCTGATCACTGCTGTTGTTGAGCTTCAAATGAAGGTGACTCAATTAAACCCGGATAATTGGACAAATTCTCTTAAAATAAATATGAATCCTTTTTTCCTCAAAATTTAACCTAAATGGTTCCTCAAATTAAGTATAAAAATTGCACCCATTTCCTTTAAAAAAAAAGGTAAAATTTGTTTCTTAATTTTATTAGTGAAATGTTCTCAATACAGTATATTATAAGAAACAGAGAAAACCTATTTTTTAAATGAAATATGCATATTATTTTTAATGATTGCTAAAAAATTTTTTTTATGAAAATTACAAGCATCGTGATTCATTTTTGTTTAGAAGACTGTATGTTTTTGGCTGTGTGCATAACTGTAAAGGCCCATTTTCCTCAGAGGGATGAGCACCGGTTTACCCTTAGTAGAAGGAGATGAAAGATGGGTCTCCTACTTTCAAGAGGTAGTGCGGATTTTTGGCTCTTTGGGTGAATGTGTTTAAAGAGAATTTGTCAGCTGTTTTGGCAGTGTCTAACACTGTTGAAACCCCTGGGAAAGTGGTAATAAGAGATGGCTCACTACATCTACTATGTGCAGAGAGTACAGGGAAACTTCTGCTTCAGTACACATTCCCTGAGCAAGGTAACCATTGTTTTTCTGTAGAACAGTTAACAACTATTTTAAAAATGGAAGACTTTATCATACGTAGTTCTGAGTAGTTTTGTGCCATCATTCGGAAGGTTTCAGACAGAAACAGATCACAGATATTGAAATCTAAAAAAGTACTTTGCAACAATTGTCTCAGGAATTGTCTACTGTATGTTGATACAGTATGTATGTCAGTCTTTAAGACTATGTATGTGTGTATCTATTTATGTATCTATTTATGTATGTCATATTGTTGGTAGGCAGCAGAATGAGAGGAATGAGTATTTCTAGCCTTGGCCTGAGAAATTTTTTGACAGTAGAGCTGAAGCATGTGATGACAGTTTCTATAGTACCTAGCTTACCTTAGATGGGGTAATTGTTAAGTTTTTGTAGTCATTTGTTTCTGAACTGGCACATTCTGTAAACCTGCATTTTTTTTCTCTATCCATTTGTGGTGATGTTTTCTGTAATGCCTTGACAATAGCTGAATAGAAACTTAGATAAATCAGTCAACAATATCTAAACAAAATCTGGAGATAATGTTTCAAAACAAGGTCTGAAGGCCAAATCCAAAAACTTATTGCAAAATGTCAGAACAACAGGGTCAAATTTTAGAAAAAGAGAACAATAGCAACAGTAATAAAATAGAGAGATGGGAAAAATGGATTATACACATGAAGAAACAACAGAGAATAAATGCCTTATAATTCCTAAAACCTACAGAATTCACAAAATCAGTAAAGAAAAGTAAAAGAAATGGCACCATTTAAATAACTCATGAATAAGTCACAAAAGAGAAGCAGATGTGCAAAGATAGAGATGGAAATCAGAAAGCTGTGGAAGCAGCACAAGTGTAGAACTTGCTGGAGGAGGGGATGACACTTTTGCCTTCATGCATTAAAAATATCCAAATTGAGCTTAAAGGAATGGTCTGGCAAACTCATTCAGTGTAGGAGGAAATGAATAGACTAAGCTTTATTTTCTGACCAACCCAGATTAAGTAACAGTTCAGCATTAAGGTGAAACTCAACACCATGTTGATGATGCTGATCTTGACCTTAGTCTTGAGCTTAGTCAGGAATTACAGCAACTAATAATTTATTAAAAATGGGTCAGACCACGGAGTGTTCATGGTGTTGTTTCAGTGCTTACCGTCTTTGCTTTAAATATGCCGTATCTGAGTCTGGATACTTTATCCACATCTGAATCTTATGACAAACTTTTGAGGACAAAACTGCTTTTAATAAGAGTTATATTGTAGTGATAACCTTTCAGCAAGAGAAAAAAGGACAGAGAACATCTAACACACAAATCTTTTTTTTTAATTGATATGAAAAAAGTAGGCTCAGTGTGTGTGTGTGTGTGTGTGTGTGTGTGTGTGTGTGTGTGTGTGTGCATAAGAAACAGAGAAAGACCATTTTCAGGAAGGAGCCACTTGGAAACATTGCAACATTGCAAATTCTGTGCCTGTATTTGGACTGCTGGGTGCCAAGCCTCATGAAATGCATCTCTGGTGCCTTAAGGTTTCATTATAAAGCAAATTGGTTCCACCACTGAATCCTCATGCTATAACGATGTGTTATTTTGACATCATATTAAGAACAACTCAGCTCCAAAAACTAAAATATTAGACATATTTTACACTAGCATAACTGTACCACATTGTCTGAAAATAAGACTTAATTCTTTAAAATATTTTTGAATCTTATCAGGTAAAGAATATATACTTTTTAAGCCAAATGCACGTCTATAGAACTAATACACAACTTTAGGACTACTGTGGACATTTAAAACAAACAAACAACAAATCAGATTAATGTTTTCAAATATGTAATTCTACAGGTATAGAAACTGCACATTCCATGCAAAAACTCATGACAATGAGAACTCAATAACTTTATCTGGACTCCTGATACTCTCCTGGTGCAAGAAATCATGGCTCCCTTTGTAGAGGGATTGATTGGGTCATATTCTGTGTTTTGTTGTTTGTAGGGGGAGGTGGGTATCCCCGGATTAGATGGAATCCCTGGTGCCAAGGTTCGTGGCACATGATGTGTAATTTATCTCCAATCGTGGAATCCATTTCAATTTTTTTTTTGTGTGTGTCGGTGTTTTGAAAGTCGAATAGATTTCTGTTATGACATCAATCACAAGCAGAATCTATTTCTAACATGAAACCACCAGATAAAATGAAAAATCATTTGACAAACCTTCTGTGATTTATTTTCATTAGCATTACAAATGCAAGAAATTACAAGAATATTGAATATCATCAACAACTGTTACAATTTGTTTCACTCTGCTTCATTTTCATATGGATCATGTCTATCACTTCAAATATTTACTTATGATTTCAAATATTTCTGTCTGTCCTGCCTCTGTGCACTGTATCATACCCTCTGTACCTGCATGTGAATGTTTATTTTAAAGTGAGGCGCAATGCCTAGGGAAATGGTCTTCAATTACTCTTGAGGTCATCTGTGGAAGGAACAGCTGTAACATGAGCTTAATTTCTTAATTGAATGTGAACTTAATCATAGATGTAATCTAAACAAGCGTGTGCTATTATTTTCCTTGCTCTTGCACTGTCTGACTTTTGAACTTTTAACATGTGTCTTTCTTTTCAACTAGGGTGACAGAGGAGAGCAAGGTGAAAAGGTAAAGCCACATTTTTACATTTATACATTATGCTAGATGAAAAACTTGTTAAAAGTAAATCAATCAATCAATCAATCAATCAATCAGGATAAATCCATATAAAAGATGAAGGTGCAATTGCAAGTTGCAGATGTTTGACATATTCTCTTTCTTGCTTAATACTTTCATAAGCAATTACCATTACATGTAGATTGTAATAAGGATTAAATTACAAGTGTGAACAGAAGCTATAAATTGTGTTCTGGTCCAATTTTATTTTGGAACAAAGAGCAAGTCACATTTCTAGATGTACATGACCCACCTGTGTAAAGAGAGTTCATGAACTTAATTACTTTTTTGACTTTGACTTTGTTACTGCTGGAGAAGCAAAAAAAACCTACTCCTCACTTAAGATTTTGACTTCAATTTCTACAGACACTGCTTAAAAAGCAAACATGTATGGACCTGAAAATGTGGAAAGAGATTCTATGTATCAGCTAATGTCTAAAATGTGTAAGATTAGAGATTAATCATAAACAGCAGGAAGGAAAGAACCTATGTGTATAGATTACTGTATATAGTCAGTTAATTCTGCACACACTTAACTACTTGAACTTTACCTATCATTATCTCCTGTTAAACACTCTTTATTTGTAAAAAAGTATACAAATAAAAGTTATGCGAAACATAATATCTTAAACTTCTTAAAGAAAATCCTAAATCCACTGACTAAGGTTATTACTGTTTCATCTATCATTAAATTAATGTCTTTCAGACTGAAAACTACTGTAAGTACAAGGTGGTATCAAAATATTTTGAGACTACACCAACATATGGCAGCACAAGGCTGCACGCACAGTTGCAGGGAGCACCAACCTTCATCATCCTGTGTACAACAGGAGCTGTGCAAATGGTGTTAACCTGACCATGTGCGTTACCACATCTAAGATTTCATCATGGACAGTTCAGTTAGAACAAAGAGTGAATGTGAAATTCTGAGTAAAACTGGGTAAATCTTGACATGATTGAGCAAGTTTACTAAGAGACCCTAAGTGGAAGTAACAGTCTTTACAGTGGAAGAGCCTCCATTAATAATCTTCTCCAATAATGAAAAAGACGAGGCCTTCCACATTCTCAGCATTGTGCGTCTCCTGGGGGCCAAAATGTCAAGAGCGAGAGTATGTGCAGCGAAAGCGACAGATCTGTGGCGTGCAAATCTCGAAACCTTTTGATACCACCTCATAGTTTGGCACTGTGACTCAAAAATCTGTTCCTCTGACATCAAAACTCAAACTCAAAACATTTCCTTTGACATCTGGACATTTGTGCCTTACAATAATGCTAGTGCTCTAAAATGTAAAAGAGGTCACTGGCAGACCTTATTAAATGATCTTAGTTTTTTGTTTGAATTTCTTATATTTTAATGAACATTTATTCTTATATTTCATAAAATTATTTTTTGCCTTTCCTTACAGGGTGACATGGGAGAAGAGGGGCCAAAGGGCAATGTTGGCGAGAAGGTAAACCTGCACATAAACATGTTAATCCAGCTGTAACTGAATTCCGGTGAACTGAATCCTTTATATGATATTCACTTTAAGTCACCATAAAGTTCTGCTGCTCAATTGACGAGGCTAAAGTTTGAACAAAAGGGTTTGACAAAATGTCTGCAGCAGCAGTGTATACATCATTTCTTCCTAATTTGTTTTTACATTTAGCTTTTATCACATGCCCAAGTATACTGTATTTACAGGAATCTAACATTTAAATGCTCCTCAACAAATGATTACGGAATAACGTGCCAGCAAAGCCTGAACTAGTTTTTTTCTCCATAGAATGCATTTTATATGGAGAAATAACCTTCTTAGGAAAAAAAAAACTTTGTTTACACAAAATGTTTCATGTTCTGTTCTGTTGGAAATATGCCTTAGTTGTTAAAATATTTAGGAAAATTTAATTAAATTCATTTGCTTGCCTATAGCTTTGGCTTATAGTGTGCATGACTGAGCACTTTCATAAACCCATAGAAGACAATAAAAAGTAATCATTTTGACTAAAGATCAGCAGTGGGGAAAGACATGCTGTTGATCCAAGTGATATTATATACAGTATATATACATGCCTTAGATAATGCCTCACTGAGGCCCAGGTTGGGATGCTCCGAAGCTGAAGTAGAACCCCTAAGCATTGCATCAGTACAGTTACTCTTGTATAAGATTTCTGTTCCATTGTGCTTTTGCCAGACAAAGCCATTTACAAACTTATTTGACACTTGGCCTGATTATAAAATCACAACGTACCAAAATGTCTCACTGCCATCAAAAAGTGAACATGTTTAAACCTCACATAATATATTAATGGAGGGTGTGTACATTCTTCACACTACATTAAGGGGGTGTGGATCCTTATAGACTGCGAAACAGAATCTACCCAGTGTGTCTCCACCAATTTATTACACATAGGAGTACAACGTTTTCTTCTTTTTCTTTTTTTTTTTTTTTTTACCACTATGGACATTTTTAGTGCATAAGTGGTAGTGCATACAAGCAGCAGCCAAGTTAAAAAAAAGGCATTGTAGGAAACAGATGTGGGACTATTTCCATGCATGGAAGACAGTCCAAAAAAGAAACTGGTCTACAATAAAACTTTGTTGCCTGAATAAAAGCTTTGATCTCATCTACCTTAATGTAATAAAACAGTTTAAATGACGAAGGAGATTGGGGGAGGGGGGTGTTTTGAATAAGGAAGCAGTTATCATGGAAAATAAAATGCCTTACACATTTTCTTGACTGACATGCAGAACTCCTACTGTGCTTGTATTTTCATGGGTGAAAGGGAAAATCCTCATATATTGATCATATTGTTCATATTCAAGAGGCATGAACATTTGTATTGAAAATCGATGGGTAAAGACAACATGTGTCTAAATCACTTCCGCATAGTACGTTTTTCCCCAAAGGAAAATTTACTATCTACTATGTGTGCATACTGTATGTAAAAGAAAAGACAAAAATTATTCTTGAACAGCATGGCGGCTGCATGTTTTCCATGTTTGTCACCTAATGATCTTGTTCTTGGATAAAGGAATGCCATCGTGTATTGAACTGATTCGAACTGACATTTTAAGTGTGATTCACCAGTGACTAAGGGCATGATACATTGCATCCTTGCCTAGCATATACAGTTGAAAGGCACCCAGTCATGATTTGGAAATAATGTCTGAAATTTTCCATAAAGGTTTGTGAATAGCGAGTTGTGACGTTCTCAATGTGAATATAGGTCTGTTGACATGTTCAAAATTTGGGTTTATAAATTCAAGAGAAAACAACAGAATCTGGCTAACAAAGGTAACACTGAAATAGCAAGGCAAGCATAAAAGAATACATACAGTAGTGAAAACTGAGATTTACAGCTGTGAGAAAATGTCCAAATGTTCAATATGATGCATGCAAGGGACAGGGTAGCAAAAAAATAATTGATCTTGCTTGAGAGGATATGTAATGTGTGCTGTAACTACTGTGGCCGGACTGAAACAGATGGGGTAAAACATGTTGTGTATTAACAATGAAATGTTATGCATGAATTGGCATAAACCAGGAAAATGACTGTGGGAAAATGTGTAAAACACAGACATTTTACACTAACATACTGTAATAATTCACACACTAAAAAACTAAAATTTTTATAGACTAAACTGCTAATAAAACATTTGCCATGTATAAAAATATTAATTGGGTATGAAATTTGCTGAGATCTCTGAAGTGGAAATTATGCATTTTGGTCAAAACATTGCACAAGTAAACATTAATTGGATTGCGAGAAAGCATTTAATGAATATCAGGGTTAGGTCAGTGAGACCTAATAGGTCAGTGAGTTTCCATATAGCGCTTCACAGTCTTGAAGTCAAATCTAATTCGAGTCATTTGCCAGCAACCATAGTACCATGCTTGTCTCTGGGCTATTGAGAACGTCTGCAGCTACAAATTCCCATGTTCTGCTAAGAATAATAATTATAGCCAAGCTGACGTATTTTAAACAACCGGGCACCAAAGCGCCACAACCAAACTACAGCTATAACTTTAACTGTAACTAGCTCTCATCACCTCTACAGCTAAGTTTTTTTTTGTGGCAGAATTAATCACTCTCCTGATTACATGTGTTGAAAAAGTCCATTACTATGGCCTAATGAAGGAAAATGAAAGGGAATTTGTATTTCATTTATTATAGCCTAAGTGCACTTGAAAAGATTGTCGTAAAAACATTCTTAATGTATCCATTTTCTTCAAGTCCTCTGCTTGGGGCTATAGTCAAGACCATTACCAAGTGCAA
Organism: Channallabes apus; assembly: GCA_030522415.1. Lineage (NCBI taxonomy): Eukaryota > Metazoa > Chordata > Actinopteri > Siluriformes > Clariidae > Channallabes > Channallabes apus. The sequence continues at coordinate 23,385,768 of CM060108.1, read as the reverse complement.
GATAAATTCAAGACCAGTCTTGCGAGGCTATGTCGGAATCGAATCGAAGTGAAAGTGATACTGAGACCAGAAACTAGAGTACCAGCCCACCTCTTCTTCAGATAGATGTGTACTGTATGTGAAAAGAAAGACATTTTTTTTTACACATACTCTGGGTCAAGTCAAGAAAAGTGTTTTGTCAGTCCAATATGCAACAGTGGGACATGTTTAAATCAAAACGCAGAACGAGTTGAGTTTAACAGTACTGTGGATAGACCTTGTCTTTCTACCTCTCTCCGTAATCTCATACTGATTTTATCACCACCAAAATGCAATCAAATGATCTCTTCCCAGTGAAACATGACACCAGACCTAAGTGAATTTATGTGGGCAGCAATTTTCCAAAAATAAATTGATTATGAGGAGAGCATTTTTTCTTAACTCTATCACATTATAGTTTTACTGTATCACCAAAAGTTTGTGGATACCTGACCATCATGCCCAAATTTGCTATTTGAAATTTGCATTTATACAGTAATAATCTTGACTCTTCTGGGAAAGCCTTTCACTAGATTTGGGGTGTGGCTGTGGGGATTTGTTCATTCAGCCATAAGAGCATTAGTAAGGTCAGGCACTGATGCTTCTTAGATACAGTGACGGGAAATGTTACAACAAATTTTAAAACATACAGTACAGCACAGCTGTACAGGAAATCCATGACGATGCATGATTTTTCTTGTCCAGGTGATATGAATGTTAGTACCTAATCTCCAATGGATAAATAACTATTATACAACAAATGGCAAATTTGCATGAAATCACAAGTAGTACATCCCAAGTAGAATTTTAAAAAATAATGCACTTTTTATACTGTAATACCTCATTATCAAGTTCAGCTTGAAGCATTCATCCACATAATACATTTGGTTACACAAGCTTGCATATACAATTTAAATGACAAATTATGAATGTACAGTAGTAGCATACATGGACTTAGCTGTTAAGTGATATCCAGCTGTAACTAGTAAGCCAGTTTATGGCTAGGGGAAAATGCAAAAATTAAGTATGCCTTGTGCACTTTCCTTAATGACTCTAATAAAAAACCAGAGCATGCATTCCTCAGCAATTTCTGAATGCAGAACTCATGTGGAAACTTAAATTCAGCAGCAGGCAGAGGCCCCAGCCTTCCTGCTCTCACTCATTGACTTTCCCACCAGCACTAATCATCTGGTGCCCTCTGTTCCCCTTTTGCTCATCATATCCCAGAGGAGCATTAAACTCAGACTCAAACTATTGGCCACACATTTTATTTACTTTTTTTTTGGGGGGGGGGGGGGGTTGACAGAGTCACATCATATGTCATCCATCATATGTATGGTAATCTAGGAAAACCTGATGGACTACTCTGTCGCTTAATTCTTTTTTTTTCCCATTTTTTACCGCCCAAGGCTTAAACGAGCCAATTAGATTTCCACTTACTGTGACCTGATATAAGAAGAATACCCCGGTTTGTTGCTCAGCCCTGATGAGGCATAATCATTTACATAGACACTGAAACTGAGCATTTGGAGAAGGAGTGAAATAAAGGGAATTTGAAGTACAAAAAAATCTGGGAGATATTTCATTTGAAGCTTCGAGACCTGAGACTAGTTAAAGAAATAGTCAAATAAGGGACCTTTAATACAAATATATTGTTACGTAAGGAGCCAGTTTAACAAGCTTTGGTCAGTTTGCTTAAAGATAAGATTTTAAAAACCTTCCTAGCTAAGTGTAAAGACTAACTGTCAAAGTGTCACCCCAGCACTTTCACTTTATGTTTTTAAGTGTAGTTATAATAATATACTATAATCCATAAATTATAATTATAGATGAGTAATATTCTCTTTTTTGAAAAGGGCCCAAGTCCATTTGTCAAAACAGTGCTTTTATATAATTACCAAAAAATTTAAGTGACCTTTACTAGCAATGAGGAACTTAAAAGAGAATGTCCTTTTAAAGGATGACTAATTAGTGGATTTCAAGAGCCACTGGCATATTACATCAGGATCTAATGAAATCAGACAAACTAGCTTGCACAAAAAATAGAAACATTCATTTACTCATTCATCCTTAGTGGCCACTTTATCCAATTTAGCAACATAGTGGTTCTACAGCCTATCCCGGGAACACTGGATGTGGGGCAGGAATACAGTACATCCTGTATGGAACATTATTCCATCACAAGGGCATCACATACACATAATCATTCACACGTACTGTAGGGTCAGGAATAAACTAACCAGCATGTTTTTGGGAGGTGGGAGGAAATGCAATGACTCAGTGGAAAAGCACATATACATTGGGAGAATATATTGTATGTAACTTCACACTGACAGAAATTGAGCTCATAAACAAACCAGGGCCTCTGAATCTGTGAGGTAACCTTGCTACCCACTGTTCTGGCATCACACTGTGCTGGCCATAGAAACATTTATATTGTTAAATTTGCTTACATTCTATTAAGGTGTTCACAGTCGTTTTTGAATTACTGCCAGTGTGGGGTGCTTGACTAATTCTATTTGTCCAGTTATGGCAAATTATATGTATATTTAAATGAAAAAAACATTATAAACACTCCACAGTATGTCTCATACTGTATATGTCAGGGATTGGGGACAGCAGGCACACCAAAAGGAATAAAAAACAACTTAAATGCCCCCACACACAAAACATGAATCTTAAGGTGTGTATCCACAGCTAGTGGTTATCTGTGACAAAATTTTCACTTGTAGATTTCAGGATATGCCTTCTCTCACTGCTATTTAACAGCCAAGTTCTATTTGTGTAGTTTCCATCCTATATTAAATAATATGTTTGTTTTCTCTTGTAACATTATGGTTTTACTAGATTAAGCATTGAAAATCATATAAAATGTTTTCTCCAGCTTTGATGTTGCACCGCGTTCTAAGGCAATGAGTCACTTGGATAGGAAAACAGAATTGTACAGCGAAGCAGATTTTCCATCACACCTGTGTATCTGCTGTGCCAGTGTTCACACCCTGATTCAACTCAACAATACTGGTGCATGCTGTTGTGAATGTTTGTCATTTGCTTGGTCTGGAAAATCATGAACTTAACTAAACACATACTTAGAAGTGAGTGGTTTGGCACATATGTACTATAGTAAATCATACACTATCTTTTTTTTTTTATCCAAATGTACACAAATTGTGTGCTTTTATCTTAAATTAGATCTAAAGTTATTTCAGTTTAATAAAGAAATATTATCCATGTACTGGCCCATCACTGATCAGAGCAGGCAGTTTGTGGATTACCTGCTTCAACTATTTCAAGAACTGAATGTTTAAGTGGCTCTAAGGACAACAATTAAAATTTTTTATTCAATCCTCAGGGTGACGCAGGGTCTTCCGCTGCCGGCATAAAGGTAAAATTTACTTGAACAATTCAGAATATTCATTTATTCCTTTATTTAGTACACTCACCACCATATTATTAATGCCATTATTCGCTTTATGGTTTAACTCTGCATTACAGGGTGAGCCAGGTGAACCAGGACGAAGTGGGCAAAAGGTAAAACAGCATTAGCCAAACGGGGCTCCAAGACAAAACCCTACTTATGTTAAACATGTTTTACAAAATGCAACCTTGAGATAATAAAATAAAACTTTTTAGCATATTTCAAAATGATATGCTCACATCAGAGCACTGATTGCTTCTAATAATCACAACTTAGGTTTCATTGAGGAGGAATTCAGGCATCATTGGACATCTTTGCAAGCTCTACTACTAAACCCATTTCCCCCATCAACACCATGTCTGAATATTACACTACAGCCATTTAGTCTCTTTATTTCATACTGTTTCACATTGTGCTCTGTAACTGGTACTGATTTCTCCTGAAAGAACAGATAATCTACTCTGAATAATTTATACAAATGAAATTAAGTGGCAAGTAGCTATTTCTGTTTAGATCATATTTCATCATATTTTCAGAGCTTTACAGAGATGCGGTGGAAGTGTGCAAGTCTCAATCTGTTGCCTGAGATCTGTTTTGAAAAATGTTTCTACTTACATTCCCTGCGCACATTAATTTTAATAGAGCATGAATGCCTAACTAACAATGAAAATATTTTAAATGATATGTTAATGCTTTTGAAGACTCAGCTTTTCTTCGCCACTTTCTCATGATTTACTTAGCTTCCAGTGCAATAATTACAGACCTATGTTTGTTGAAAACCATAACAGTGACTTTAGTGATAAGAATGAAACACCACAGTATTCAGAAATGTGGTCTATTATCCACTTTGCATGCATGCTAAACATAATTCAGTTTGAACATGCTGGTTGACACAATGAACAAGGGAATTGCGATTCCTGAAAATGTGCACAAGATTTCCATGGAAGTCACCCAACTGAAACATCCTTAAACGCCCAATTCTGTTAGCTTCCACAACATCGAACTGATGATTGTCACGTTGGTCAAAACACAGAGGGCTGATTTAGTGGTGTAGTGGACACTGAGTGAAACCTTTAGTGGTTGAGCTGGTTTTCCAGGCTCAGGGCCAGGAATGGAGGCTTAGCTTGGTTTGGCTGTAATTTCTTGCACTTTTCCTGTGTAGGGAGAACCAGGACTTCCAGGGCTGCCTGGACTTCCCGGAATAAAGGTAAATGTTGCCGTGTCTTCATCCAAAAACTTCTCGATTTTGTGCAGTAAAATCACTAGTGATGAATTAACTCCTGTAGTGTTAGAAATAAATTCTAGTAATCTGATTTAGTCCTGGAGGAGTTAACTGTACACCCATTCCCATAATCCACCTACGTACACAGCGGCCTAACACTAGTCCATGACTCAGTGCAGTCCGTTGTACTTGCGACATGGTGCCTATGGCTCAATTACATTTATTTTGTAATTTGGTTAACTAAATTCTTTAGATTTATGTGTGGAACTACTGTAGTTATTATAAAGGCATCAATTGGATTGAGCCTAGCCTCTTCTGTTTTGCAATCAATTACTGATGCTGTTTAAACAATACAGAACAGGCTTTAATAGAGGTAGATTCATGTCTAGATATTTTCCGAGTTTAAATTTAAAAGTAATCCATTACATAATGTGTAATGGGTATATCTCCCATCCATGTAGATAGAGTTTTAATACATAGATTCCTTATTTACATATTCCTTCATGCTTTAATTTAGCACATTGCTTGAACACTAAAATGTGCGAATGCAGGCATGACATCATGATTGTGGCTATTTTATTTTGTTTGACTGCACCATTTTTTGTATGCTTGATATCTCTTGGGCTTGTATAAATACTTGCATTTTTTAACCAATTTAAGGGCTGAGAGCTTTTGAATGCTAACACTGTTTTGTTATGTAAAATCAACCAAACTTTTCATATGCTGAACCCAGGACAAAAAAAATCTCTCATAGCTGACAAGTTGACAACGCACCACCATACCATTGTGTAGTGCAGTGTAGTGCAGAGTGATGTACAGTAATAGGGACACACTTTCCCACATAAAAAAAATATATATATACACATTCTCAGTAATTGTTGTTTTATAATTTGAAATGCAACAAGGCTTATGGACATAGAACACAGCACATACAGTACAGACTGCTCTTTTTACAAAGCTGTTCTCATGCTCCACCCTCAGGTCCTCTGTTTAAAAGAGATGCTTTCCCTTATGTTTTCAATCTACCCACTGGCATCTATTTTTCTAATAATGCAAGTAATTTACCAGAGAAATATCAAAATTTCATTTTCCAGTAATTCTTCAAACGAAAAATGTGAGAAAACGTGCATCATTCGGTTCTGTGGTCTTGTAAATCGGTATGGAAAAATAAGCAGTTTTTATTCCCACCAAATGTATTCATTACGTCTCTCTTTCTGGAAATAACTAAGACACAGGTTTTGTTTTGGGAAGCATCATTCTGCTCCAGTTGTGTGAAAACAGAAGCAAATAGGTTTGTCTCTACTGGGTCAAAGTAGTCCACTCATGCACTTTGGAAATTTGTGCGCTGATGCAAATTTATTGCATATGACTTATTGTAGCTTTAGCCATCACTGGATCAGGAAGTGTACAGTTATGATTGGCTTCCTCCAGATCCTGCCCTCACTCTCTAAATAACAAACATGGGTCAGTACAGTGCATTTACAGTAGCACAATTCTTCCCTGTCATGGACGTATTGGCTGTAATTACACACAGTGTGTGTTAATTTGCATATAGATACAGTACATACCGGCTTTTCTGATTTATATTAATGGCTTTCTGTGTGGTCTGTAGAACAAAAATAAACAGTAAATTTGGCACATACCTGTGAATGGATAATATTGTCAATACAATTTCTGACATGCTTTTGTATTTCCTGCATAGTTTTTTTTTCGAATGTTAAAATCATAAAACAAAAATATTTTCCTCTAATGGCTTTTATGTGTACAAAAACAGTAGGTTCGCATTGATATTTTAGATATAAAGTCCAGGCTTTCTACCTTACTCACATACACACTCATATTTCTCAATATTTCCCACATGGGGGAGCTATTAGCACCTAAGGAGTGTGTGTTTGGTGCATAATTGAAAGAGATTAAGCCATTCCAGCTGTTTCTCATACATCCTCATATGTTTTCAATCAGCAGTTATTGAACTATAACTCTCACTAATCTACAGTGCCCTACTGTGTTATTAAATGCTTTCTTTGGAGTGACATTAATATACTGTAAGTTTGTGCTTGAAATTTCTGTTACTATGAGCTGTTATGTTAGTGAGGCTTAAAGTTAAAGATGACACAATCTTTTCAACATTTAAGTAAGACTAATGTCATTTCAAGGCTCTTAACCTGAAACCCATATACGCGTCGCAGGGGAAAGCGGGATCCACCAACATAAAGGATGATCCTTGATTAGCAGTGTAGCATGGACAGTGAAAGGGCAGACTGAGTTCAGCATGCCTGCAAGGCAGGCAATTCAAACCTTGGCCTACCGTCACTTGATGTATTATTTTTGTTTTTGTACAATTTAAGAGAGGACGAAAAGGTAAATGAGACCATACAAACATTTGGGCATACCAGTTGATGCGAGATCTTGTTGTTTACAGTCATTAGGAAAGTTGAAGTGATGCAAATATCAAAGCTTTATAATACTCAGACTCCTCAAACCATGAGCTCTTCTAAGCAGTCTTCCAACAATTGAGGCTATAAGCTATAAGCAGACAACAAGAAGACAATCAGGTAGCCATTTCCCTATTTTTAATGTAATGAAGAAATGGCAGTCAACAGAAACAGTGGGATAAAATATCTGCTTGTAATATTGTTAGAAAGTCTATTTTCCTGTCAAAAAAAAATACAAAAAATAACGCACATTGGAGTGGTGGTGCACTGATGTATTATGTAGTCTGTCATCAAAAACACATTTTCTGGATCCTCACCACAAAATTCAGCACTGGAGGTTTGCAAATAAACACCAAAACATGACTGACAAAGATAAAATGAAACTGTTTGGACACAACAGTAAAACAACATTTGGAGACAAAAGGGTTCTCCAACTGTTAAGCATGGTGGTGTCTCGGTCAAGCTTTGGGCTAGTGTTGCAGCCAGTGGCATGGAAAGCATTGTACTGGTAGAGTGAAGAATTCTTTCAATTAAATATCAGTAAATTCTGAAAGCAAACATTACACTGTGTGTAAACCTCCTTAAACAATAACTGAAGGACATTTAGCTAGTTACAAAAAGAGTTTGCAAGCTGTGACACTGTACTTGCCAAAGAGAAGTATACTAAGTACTGGACATGCAGGGCGCCCAAACATTTGCTCTTGGTCCCCTTTTCCCTTCTTTTTACTTTAAACATTTAAAGGTTGATCCTTGATTAAAATAACAATCAAGTGTGTCATCTTTACCTTCATGCGTTTTGCAAATTAGGCCATCTTTTGCTCAGGTACTTATGCATAATAAGACATATGTTTTGACCAGGGTGCCCAGACTTTTGCATGACACTGTCGGTGTGATGTTTATATCTGTGCATCTTGGGTACTAAAATATTCTTCAGTGTCTGATTCTTTAGTATAACAACATTTCCTCCACCACAGGGTGAACCTGGATTTCTCGGCCCTCAGGGTGAACCAGGGTTGCCAGGACTACCTGGAACCAAGGTGGGTAAATGAACCTTGTCATGCACACACTTGAACTGGACAAAATCAGTGTTTCTGTGCTAAATGATGAATCTGTACTTTGACCCTATGCTGTTGTAATCCAGTATAGTGTCACTCAACTTGCCTAAATGAACACATTGTAATTTAAAAATTGAGGTGAAATGTTCAGAAACGTACTACTACATAACAAGGGTTCGAAATTATATATTTAATAATTGATGCAATGTTCTGGTTAAAGCAATATTTTCATTGGCTGGATTGTGACAAAATCAGTGGATAGTCACTAACTGTTAATTTAGGTTTAGGTTTAAGATAGGATTTGTGTGTGTGTGTGTGTGTGTGTTTGTGTATGTGGTCTCAAAAGTGCAAAACTGAAAATTATTTGTGTGCGAACGAAAGTCTGACATTGCAAAAGTGAGCATGACCCTCAGGTGATTATTAAAGAATCATGCAGTGCAGTGTTCTTTGCAAAACAGAAAATGAAAAACTAGAGTTATTAGGAAACGGGTATTAGAAACAACTAAAAATTTATCTGCTTATAAGAAATTAATGAATCTTCACTTCATTAAAGGGCTGTACTTGAAACACACTCTGACAGAGAACATACTCAAAGAAACAAATCAGTTAACATAATAGGATTTTCAAATAGTATATTTTTGCAATAGTGTATATCATGTTAGGCGGCATGGTGGTGTTGTGGTTAGCACTGTTGCCTTGAACCTCCAGGGTCCGGGTTCGATTCCCAGCCAGACATGATTCCGGTGTTTGCAAGTCTCCCCCCCCCCCGTGCTTGGTGGGTTTCCTCCAGGTACTCCAGTTTCCTCCCACAGTCCAAAGACATGCAGATTAGACTAATTGGCGTTTCCAAATTGCTCATAGTGTATGAGTGAGATAGTATGTGTGTCTGCCATGTGATAGATTGGCACTCTGTCCAGGGTATACCCCGGACAGAGTGCCAATCCACTCTGTGCCCTACAGTAAGCTTCCTGGGATAGGCTCCAGGCCCCCGCGACCCTGAATACAGGATAAAGTGTAATAGAAGATGAGTGAGTGAGTGAGTGTACAGGTCCTTCTCAAAAAATTTGCATATTGTGATAAAGTTCATTATTTTCTGTAATGTACTGATAAACATTAGACTTTCATATATTTTAGATTCATTACACACAACTGAAGTAGTTCAAGCCTTTTATTGTTTTAATATTGATGATTGTGGCATACAGCTCATGAAAACCCAAAATCTCAAACAATTAGCATATTTCATCCAACCAATAAAAGAAAAGTGTTTTGAATACAAAAAAAGTCAACCTTCAAATAATTATGTTCAGCTATGCACTCAATACTTGGTCGGGAATCCTTTTGCAGATTCTGGTGTCTCTCAACTTTCTCTTCACAATATCCCACAGATTCTCTATGGGGTTCAGGTCAGGAGAGTTGGCAGGCCAATTGAGCACAGTAATACCATGGTCAGTAAACCATTTACCAGTGGTTTTGGCACTGTGAGCAGGTACCAGGTCGTGCTGAAAAATGAAATCTTCATCTCCATAAAGCTTTTCAGCAGATGGAAGCATGAAGTGCTCCAAAATCTCCTGATAGCTAGCTGCATTGACCCTGCCCTTGATAAAACACAGTGGACCAACACCAGCAGCTGACATGGCACCCCAGACCATCACTGACTGTGGGTACTTGACACTGGACTTCAGGCATTTTGGCATTTCCCTCTCCCCAGTCTTCCTCCAGACTCTGGCACCTTGATTTCCGAATGACATGCAAAATTTGCAACCTGTAGCCCATTTCCTGCACACGCCTGTACATGGTGGCTCTGGATGTTTCTACTCCAGACTCAGTCCACTGCTTCCGCAGGTCCCCCAAGGTCTGAAATCGGTCCTTCTCCACAATCTTCCTCAGGGCCCGGTCACCTCTTCTCGTTGTGCAGCGTTTTCTGCCACACTTTTTCCTTCCCACAGACTTCCCACTGAGGTGTCTTGATACAGCACTCTGGGAACAGCCTATTCGTTCAGAAATTTCTTTCTGTGTCTTACCCTCTTGCTTGAGGGTGTCAATGATGGCCTTCTGGACAGCAGTCAGGTCGGCAGTCTTACCCATGATTGCGGTTTTGAGTAATGAACCAGGCTGGGAGTTTTTAAAAGCCTCAGGAATCTTTTGCAGGTGTTTAGAGTTAATTAGTTGATTGCAGTGGTGTCAAAAGTATTCACATTCATTACTTGAGTAGAAGTATAGATACTAGGGTTCAAAAATACTTCTTTAGCAGTTGAAGTATCAACCCAAGCTTTTTACTTAAGTAAAAGTTTAAAAGTACTGGATTCAAAACTACTTAAAGTATAAAAGTAAAAGTACAGATAATTGCTTAAAAATGTAAGGAGTAGAAGTAAAAAGTCTGCTGAAAAATTATTACTCCAGTAAAGTATAGATACCCAAAATGTCTACTTAAGTAAGGTAACGAAGTATTTGTACTTCGTTACTTGACACCTCTGGTTGATTGAGATGATTAGGTTAATAGCACGTTTAGAGAACCTTTTCATGATATGCTAATTTTTTGAGATTGGGATTTTGGGTTTTCATGAGCTGTATGCCACAATCATCAATATTAAAACAATAAAAGGCTTGAACTACTTCAGTTGTGTGTAATGAATCTAAAAAATATGAAAGTCTAATGTTTATCAGTACATTACAGAAAATAATGAACTTTATCACAATATGCAAATGTTTTGAGAAGGACCTGTATATCATGCTAAGAAAACCTGCTCCATGGGTCCATGTAGAATTCTATAGAGAGTCTCTCTCTCCCCTGAAACCTGAAAGAATGAATAAACCTTATTTTTGTTGTTATGCTTGTCTTCATAATTCAATTGTTTATTAATTAAAAAAATTAATTTTGTTTATGAGTAAAAATTATATAATAGATTCAAGAAAAGCTAATTTAAAAAAAATGTCTCTTTCAACAGGGAGAAAGAGGAGAGCCAGGACCGCCAGGAAAGGGTGAACGTGGGGAAATAGGCCCACTTGGACCAAAGGTAAGCCTTAGCCACAACAGAGGCCTTCAAAAGACAGATCACTGTGATTATCACTGATTACTTACAAAGTCCTTTAGTCCCTCGCATAGTTCCAGGTGTTTCTTGGTTTCAAAAACTGGGTTTTGGTTTCCCCCTAGTGGCCATGTATTTGAAAGGCCATAATTCTATTGGCCACTGAAGTGAAGAAAAGTGGCGATAAAGACAGAAGTGGTGATCAAAATGGCTTCCAGCTGGCATATTTACATTGATCATAAAGACTTCTATTTGAGTTTTGGTGTAGACAGGATATGAATGACTAGACCAGACCTTACAAAGGAAATTACAGGCTTTGAATGAGATTAAGACTTGGGTCCTATTTTTTTTCTTTCTTTCTTTCTCTCTTTTCATTTACCGGTGATCTTTTCAAAGAGCAATATGGAATTAATTATCTTTGTATGGTAGACTGCTTCAACAGGTGGTTTCTCCATCAGTTAAAAGAGTGGTCTGCAATAATAATAATAATAATAATAATAATGGGAATTACTTTTACTTACTGTACTTACTTTACTTAAGAAATCCTAAAAGAAAACTACCCCATACCCCCACCCCACCCTGGGGTTATAGGTATTCCAGTTTAAATAATCATTTCACATAAATTAGGTACCATTGTTTTTTTCCCTACAAAATAGGATATTAGTGTTGGATAAACTTATATTAGTGATTACTGTTTAATCCAGGGAGCCCAAGGGGAGCCAGGAACACCAGGCTTCAAAGGGTCAAAGGTCAGTCACATGCTTAAATCTACAATATCTCAATTTATTATAATAGAAAAAAGTATTATTTTACTGTGATAAAATTAAGAACTACATGGCTATTAATGTTCATTGATTATTATATATAATAATAAATAACTAAATAAATAAACCTTTAAAATTTTTAAGAATTAATGTCAATATTTTCATCTTTTTGTTTCATTACTAAAGGGTGACACTGGTAACAAAGGAGATATTGGACTTTCAGGACCCTCTGTGAGTATCTTATATACAGATTAAATATTGAATATTTGTGCAAATGAAGATCTCCATTTTGAATCCAGTTTTAACACACCTAATTATCGCTAATTATTCATAGTAGTAAACCATAGTAGTGTATATAAGATTATGGTGTATTTGACTGTTCAATAGAATGTCTATAATGCCCTCATTATTAGCATGGATTTTATTAAAGCAATATCACACAGAGGGTGTCTGGTCATAGCACAAGGTTGCTGCCTGAGTGTCGAAGGCATGGAAGTCATACTGATATTCGGTGCAACAGCATGAACTCCTGTGATAGTGCTTTCATACAACAGTTCTACAAAATTCACTTATTGTCAACACATTATGATTAGTTTGTTTATTTAATCAGTTAGTTTGCTCTGCCACCACATATCCTTCCACGAATGACGGATTTAAAATTCTTCCTGCTACTTTGTATTAAATTTTAGAATATCGGCTAACTTCCAGGTTTCAGGGTAGAATTCCAAATAGCATTCACTGGATAGTTTGTGCTCTAGAATATATAATCCCTTGTTCCAACCTCTAATCAAGGGTACTAGTAGTGCCCTTGATCAGAGGTTAGAGAGGGACTTCAGCCTTGTGTTAGATGCTAGTTAGCTTTGTAACTCGTGTTAGCTGAGAATAGAATAACTAGGACAGTTCAGAGGCAATTGGCAATGACTTACAAGCAATTACTAAGAAGGCAAAGTGCTGTTCGCTGAGCAGCTTTTGAACTGCACCCCAGGTTTCCTTATCCAACAACAATACCTGAACTCACTAATGTGCTCGTGCCTAAATGAGGCATGCTCCAAAATCTAGTGAAGAGCCTTCACATTAACAGGGAGAATTAAATCTGGAATGGGATGTTCAAACAGCAGATGTGGGTGAGATGGTCAGGTGTTCTCAACCTTTTGGTATGCATTGCATATGCATTAAGAATACAGTAGTTTATTTTATTTGCACTTTTACAAATAACCTGAAAGATATATAGAATATAATATATATTTAAAAAAATGGATTAATTCTAAAATTTATAAATTACTATTTTAAATAATCAGCTTTCTGGTTATTTTACCTGTAAAAAAACTGCTTCTGTTCCTTAATTAATGCAAAATAAAATGTATGTATTAAAGGGTCCAGCTGGAGAGAAAGGTGACCAGGGCACAACTGAAATAATCGACTACAATGGAAACATCCAAGAAGCACTACAGGTCAGAAGCCACAATTTTTTGCAGTCAGACAAAAATAAAATTCTATTAGTTTATTTGTTTTCTACTTTGTTGGTGCAACAAATCAGCCATAACATTAAGATTACCGCCAAGTGAATTTAATTTTATTGATTATCAATTATATACAGTACCAGTAAACTTTTGACAGGAATATAGGCACCCACAGTCCATCTTCACCCATGGGGACCAAAGGTCAGCCTGTCGGGTCCCATCCAAAGCAAAAGTCAATGCAGCAGAAACCACAAAAAAAAAAAGTCAAGATAGAAAGTACACCCAGTACATCACAGCCTCCCATGTATGGGAGTTCAAGGTTATTCACTTTCCAGATCCTAAGATGATCCAGCATTGATGGGATAACAAACAAGTCAGATCCACAGATGCCCCACACTGCAGCCCACTGCACCTAACAAACCACTACTAACGGCCCAGTGCCGGACACAACAATACACATCCTAATTCTCTGCAAAGCCATTCCCTGGGGTGCCAGAGCCACCTCTAAGGTGCATCGGAAGCCCAAAACCTACTGTAGGTGGTTTTAATGTTGATGGTTTTAAAATTGTGACTGATCTCTGTACTTTATATTAACATCTTATTTGATGTACAGACATGTGCAAAAGTTAGTACCCCTCATTTTAATTCTGTGTGTATTTGTGTAAAAATATCTAAATGTAAAAACAAAAATCATCTAATCCAGCAGTTATTAGTATTAAGGCAACAACAACTTCAAACTTTTTTGACCATGGCCATATTTATTTAACAATGAAAGTGAAGCCAAAATCAAAAAGAACATTTAGGCAATACTAAGTACCACCTAATATTTCCATATCACCATATAGATACACCTTTTGCATCATATAACTTAATAAATTAAATTAATTAATGGTATGCTGTTTGACTTTATCAATTTTCTGCATTACTGTGGATGAATTTTGATCTATTATTCTTTACAGCATTGCTTCTATTCATTCAGATTTTTAGATATTCGCTTATGCACAGCTTTCTTAAGATCCCAGCACACAGAGTTCTTGACTTTGATTAAACCATTCCCAATCCTTGACTCTTTGTTTTTTCAGCAATTATAATGTACATTTACTGGTATACTTCAGATTATTGTTCTTTTGCAAGACCCAATTTAAACCAAGCTTAAGCTAGCAGACAGATCACATTTGCCTCTAGAAAACTCTGGTGTACAAAGGGGTTCATGGTTGACTCATTGATTACAAGGTGCCCAGGTGCTGTGGCTGCAAAATAAGCTAAAATCATCACCCCTCCACTGTCAGCCCTCCCTCCGCTGTGCTTGCAGTGGGTATGAAGTGTTGCTGCTGAAATGATGTGTTTGGTTTTTAGTCAAACTTGGCACTTAGCATTAAGGACAAGCAACTCTACTTTTTTCTCAACTGTCCATAGGACATTTTCCATAAAACTGGTTTGTTCAGATGCTTTCTCCTGGCAACCCTTCCAGACAAACCTCATTTCGTCTTCTTCCAATTGTGCTGCCATCTAATTTAACATTTACAATCAGTGAGACTTGTAGCATCTGAGATTAGCTCTCTTTTTTTTTGCATTTCTCTGAGTATGATCTGGCCTAGGGGTTCATGTGCTGTAATGGCAACTGTCTTGAATGCTTTCCACATTTAAACAAACAATTATTTATTTATTTTTTTTTTTTTTTACTGTAGAGCAGTGAACACCAAACTGTTTGTAAATGGTCTTATAACCCTTTCCAGATTGATGTGGAGCAAAAATCTCTAAGATTGTTGCTTGTACTGTATATTTCCCTCTTGGCATTGTCTTAACACACCTGATTGTTCCAGACCAGCACACTGCCAACATTTTTATAATGGTCTGCAAACCAGCTGATGAACATTTAATCAACAGCTGATGACTAGCAGCACCTGACTGCGACTTACCTTCTTAAATCCACTTGAAGCGTTAAGAGGGTATTTAGTATTTCCCACATAATTTTGTTGGCTTTATTTTAATTAAATAATAATGCACTGTGATAAAAAGTTATATGTTGTTGTTCATCTGAGGTTGTAAATTGATCAGATTTTTTTATTATGTTTTTACACAAAAACATATAGAATTGAAATAGGCATACTAAGTTTTACACATGACTGTATGTATTTGTCAGTCATTTGTTAAGTATGATAAGCTGCAAAAATATTTGGTTTGAAACGCACACCAAAGAAAACCTTCACTGTTAACTGTTTGCATGCACCAACACATGACGTTTCAGCAAGGACGGCAGGCTATCTAGTATAGTATTCTTATCGTCTTACTTCACCTAATCTAATCACTTTTCACTGCCTCCTTTCTGCCTACAGAAGATAACCACTATTACAGTGACGGTAATAAATCTCCGTCTTCTCTGTGTTATAATCAGTGCTGTACTTTGCCCTGCATGGACCCAATTCTGTTCCTACTGTATAACCGGCCTCTGCTAATGATGCACCTCACCTTGATGATGAGTTATGTGTTCTGACTAAAGACATTATTCTTAATGCACTATATCCTTTATAACATAATTTCTAGTTTGTCATAATAGGCATGGTTTGGAAACTAGACTGTCACATGGCTTTTAATAAAATCAACACAAGGGTTTTGTAATTATAGAGGCAAACATTGAGCTATAACCCTTACAGGTCGATAGGAATGACTTTGTCCCATTCATTGTACCTGGTTTGGGGAGTTTATGTTTATCCCAAGGAAGTTAATATTGTATTACAATCTTGCATCAATTCTAGATTTGTTTGTAATGTCTGCTGGTATTAAAAATCAATGCTAATTTATTTAATATGTAAATGTTTCTAATGTAAATAATGTTACAAAAACGTAATTTGATTAAGTAAACTTGCTTATTTCAATGTCTTCAGGTTCATGTGGAAGATAGAGGGCAAGCATGTGTGCACATCTTCCTATTTCTTTTATTATTGGCTTATTTACTGCTTAGTAGTTTGTGTTGCATTTTGTGGATTTGGAGTTTTTGATGTTTGTAGTCACAATTAACTATAAGACGTAATGTAACTGTAAAAACAGCTTTGTTGGTTAAGTCATATTTTATGCTTTATCTGATTTATAGAATATTTAATGTTGCAGATTACGTGGTTGCTTGGCTATGAAGGCTATTATAAGCAAATTAATTAGATTATAGTAAACTATAATCTAATTATAATAAATTATTTTCATATATTGTAACTATTGACTATTTTTACCAAATGAATAGAGATCCTCACACATTTTTACTGACAGGAGAAAACCCACCACAATGTTCAGCCCAGTTGTCCATTAAACATATTTTATTTGACTGTAAATCTTTTACTCCTTTAAGGAATTTGTTTTACACTGTCGACACTTAAAAAAAAAAGTTTTTAAGCAAGTAAATCCAAATATGGTTCTAAAATTCTTAGAAAAATTTTTTTTTTAACATCTTATCTACAAACCGGATTCCACAAAAGATGGGACACTAAACAAATTGTGGATAAAAACTGAATGCAATGATGTGGAGATGGCAAATGTCAATATTTTATTCAGAATAGAACATAAATCACGGAACAAAAGTTTAAACTGAGAAAATGTATCATTTTAAGGGAAAAATATGGTGAATCAAAATGTCATGGTGTCAACAAATTCCAAAAAAGTTGGGACAAGGCCATTTTCACCACTGTGTGGCATCTCCCCTTCTTCTTACAACACTCAACAGACGTCTGGGGACCGAGGAGACCAGTTTCTCAAGTTTAGAAATAGGAACTGTTCAATCGTCTTGGGCCTTCTTTGTCGTACCTTCCTCTTTATGATGCGCCAAATGTTCTCTATAGGGGAAAGATCTGGACTGCAGACTGGCCATTTCAGTACCCGGATCCTTCTCCTACGCAGCCATGATGTTGTGATTGATGCAGAATGTGGTCTGGCATTATCTTGTTGAAAAATGCAGGGTCTTCCCTGAAAGAGATGACTAGATGTTGTTCTAGAACCTGAATATATTTTTCTGCATTGATGGTGCCTTTCCAGACATGCAAGCTGCCCATGCCACACGCACTCATGCAGCCCCATACCATCAGAGATGCAGGCTTCTGAACTGAGCGTTGATAACAACTTGGGTTGTCCTTGTCCTCTTTGGTCCGAATGACATGGCGTCCCACATTTCCAACAAGAACTTCGAATCGTGACTCGTCTGACCACAGAACAGTCTTCCATTTTGCCACACTCCATTTTAAATGATCCCTGGCCCAATGAAAACGCCTGTGCTTGTGGATCTTGCTTAGAAATGGCTTCTTCTTTGCACTGTAGAGTTTCAGCTGGCAACGGCGAATGGCACGGTGGATTGTGTTCACTGACAATGGTTTCTGGAAGTATTCCTGAGCCCATTCTGTGATTTCCTTTACAGTAGCATTCCTGTTTGTGGTGCAGTGTCGTTTAAGGGCCCGGAGATCACGGGCATCCAGTATGGTTTTACGCCCTTGACCCTTACGCACAGAGATTGTTCCAGATTCTCTGAATCTTCGGATGATATTATGCACAGTTGATGATGATAACTGTAAAGTATTTGCAATTTTTAGCTGGGCAACACCTTTCTGATATTGCTCCACTATCTTTCTGCACAACATTGTGGGAATTGGTGATCCTCTACCCATCTTGGCTTCTGAGAGACACTGCCACTCTGAGAAGCTCTTTTTATACCCAATCATGTTGCCAATTAACCTAATTACTGTTAATTGGTCTTCCAGCTCTTCGTTATGCTCAAATTTACTTTTTCCAGCCTCTTATTGCTACTTGTCCCAACTTTTTTGGGATTTGTTGACACCGTGAAATTTGGAATCAACATATTTTTCCTTTAAAATTATACATTTTCTCGGATTAAACTTTTGATCTGTCATCTATGTTCTATTCTGAATAAAATATTGACATTTGCCATCTCCGCATCATTGCATTCAGTTTTTATTCACAATTTGTTTAGTGTCCCAACTTTTTTGGAATCCGGTTTGTAGCTCTTGAATAACAAAATACTTCTCGCCATGAATATAGCCATAGAAGCTGGTATGGCGCAAAGAAAAGAAAGAAAGAAAGAAAGAAAGAATAGAGATCCTTTGTGCGTGTGTGTGTGTGTGTGTGTGTGTATGTGTGTGTGTGTGTGTGTGTGTGTGTGTCTTGTGAAACAGATATGATATCCCGAAGAGTCACTCATAACAACATGTCATGTATGTTAATGTATTCCAAGAATATGGAATATACTCACCCTCTATTGCATAGTAAAGAGCCAGGAGTTTGTGTCCACATGTTCTAAGAAGGAGGGTCAGAGTTTTGATCATTAGGTTTAAGTATCAAAACTACAAAAGCAGTGGCATAGCCTATCACTGTCTGTTAACTTTCCTGATGACTAGTGCTGCTTTTGGGGATTCTGCCATTTTCTGAGCATTGTTTTTTTTTTTTTTTTTTTAGATCTTAAGTGTGAATTAGGTAGTAATTATTATAAATGACATGCAGTTGTTTTTTACAATGCTGTATAATAAGAGTGTAAGTTAAAAGGCATTAATTTGTACAAATAAACCAGCTACAATGAATGGAGCTTTGGCATGACAGTATTAGATGCATGCAAGTTATATATGGCTGGCATTACCATGTGTGTTTAACATAGTTCTGTATAATGAAAGATGATGCATGGTCTACAGCTAATGGTGTGTGTTCTGTGTGTGTGTGTGTGTGTGTGTGTGTGTGTGTGTGTGTGTGTGTGTGTGTTACTTTCTTTCTTATGTTAGGGTCCGCCTGGGCCTCCTGGACCAGTTGGACCACAGGGTATTAAGGTATTCATAGATCAAATGCCGACTAAATACTCTATACATATCAAATCAACAGTACCATTAGACAAAGGCAACTAATAAACATGATAAAATGTTAAAGAGAAAGGAAACATAAGCTTGATTACTAACCAGAAAAATGCTATACATCCCTTTGACAGGGTGATCAAGGTCCTCCAGGTCTTCCAGGCCTTGATGGAGAGAGGGTAAGAAAATAAACATTGGCTGTTTTCCTATTTTATTAAGTTTTTTTTATTATATAAAACAAAATACATGGTTTCTTGTAAAGTATAACATTTCCTTTGGATAATCTTGCTGTATTACTTTATATTTATACACTATTCTCAGGGTCACAAGGGTTCAAAAGGAGACATGGGGATGCCAGGAATGGCTGGTGATAAAGGATCTGTAGGATTGCCTGGGTTACCAGTAAGCGTCACAAATTTTTTAAATATATACAAGTAGTCCCCAACTTATGAACATTTGACTTACGAATTTCCGCAGATACGAATAGACCACAGCCTTACGAACATTTCGTAGGGAGTCGAAGTAACTCAAAAATAGACACTGAAGTGCAGCAATACCAATATTCTAATATTTACATTTATATACAATATTTTCAGTGATTAAGTGAATGTATAAAAAGTCCGGTATATTATTTGTGTGTGTATGTATGGGTGCAGGAGAAATGAGTCGGCCTCACGGGTTTCAGTGAAACAGTCCGGAAGCACGATGATAGAAAATGGCTGTCCCAATAGAGAATAATCGTGATTTTGAAAAACAAAACAGAGTTCACAATACAAGAAAGTGGAAAACAGCTGATTGTGAATGGTTTCTGGGATTCCCCTCACGATTTAAAGGTGCAGGGACAACACTGTTATTTTTAACAAACCAGTAAAACCATGCATTGCGAGTAACTTAGTTTGGAGTCTAAGTAAAGTCAACATCCATGCATATGTGTGTGTGCATGTGTGTATGGGTGTATGTGTGTATATTAATCTTTTTTCTATTAATATTTTAGGTAGTGGAACAAATCATTGGAGTTTCCATTTTTTCTTATTCCCCTTGTGATTTAAAGGCACAGAGACAAAATTGTCTTTTTGGCCACATGGTTCCAATGTTTGGAAAGAGGTCAGATTTGGTCAAGTGGATCGGCATGCTTTATATTGTATTTTTTGACAAAGGTGTAAGACTCACTTTGTTGGACTTACAAACAAATCCAACTTATGAGCGTGTTCTTAGAACAGAACTTGTTTGTAAGTAGGGGACAGCCTGTATATACTGTATACTACCATACCATACATACATGAGATTCAGTACCAGAAAGTACTGATTGAATAAAGAAATTGGCATAATATTTTTTTATACTGAGTATTACGATAATGTGTATGCAGGGTTTCAATGGCCAGAAAGGAGAAAAAGGTGATTCTGGCTTGCCTGGACCTCAAGGACCATCTGTAAGTTTAACATACATTTGGACACAGAGCAGGAGAATATGACTGTATAATATATGCATCTTTTATAGCTTTTTCCCCTCATACTATATTTCTCATATGAACAGATTATCGGCCCTCCTGGGCCACTTGGTCCACATGGTCCTCCTGGTCCAATGGTAAGTCTGTATGGTCACGGTTATTAAAATACAACAATGATCACAGCTTGCTACAGCGTTTTTTTTTTTTTTTCATGTAATTTAATAATATGAATGAACATATTACACATTTAAACAATAGCTGGACATAGCCTATATCAAGAAATACTTTGAATGCTATATATATTAAGGAAATATAATATTTGGCAGATTTGTCATGTTTGATAGCCTATGATTAAAACGTTCATAATTTTCTGACTGTAAGAGGCAAAATATATAAACTAAAATACTTTGTAGTCTTTAGATTTCAAAACTTTACATTTAAAAATAAAAGTTTATTAATTGACGGTGCTTTTCAGGGACCACATGGATTTCCTGGACAGAAGGTAAGTTAACCAAACGTATTATAATTATATAAACATTCATAACCAATCAGTAAATCCACAAAATATATGTGGCAAATTGCACTAATTATTTTAAAAAGACAAATTTTCCCCTAATGTAGCTTTTACATATTGATATTAGGTAATTTTACTAAAACAAATCAAGTTTGTTTAATATTATTTATTTTTGTTCAACATAAATATTTTACCGGAAGGATGTTATTATGAATATGTTTATACATTAATCATTTTTAGGGTGTGGAATGTTGACAACATTCTTCTTCTTCCTCTTTTTTTTAAATATGCACAAAAAACTCAATAAGGTTAAGGGCTTTGCTTAAGTACCCAACATGGGATATTTGTAACTTATAACCTTTCCTTCACTAACAGAGAACCATAACTACTAAGCTTAATATCATAGAATTAATATCATACCAATCATCTCTATCACAACTGGAGCTAAGTAACCTCTTTAGATAATACTGTCAATCCCTGAACCAAGCTCTGCTGCTCCTCTGGATTTAGGGGGAATCAGGTCTGCCGGGTTTAAAGGGAGCACGTGGGGAGCCCGGACATAAGGGTGACCGTGGACCCCTGGGCCTCCCCGTGAGTAGCCACCATAAGCTACTGTATGCATGCTGTCAAATTAATGCTAAAATGTAATGCCTGCAGCCTTTTACAAAACATCTCACAAAACATTTCCTCCATTTTCTTTTCTATTCTCTTCTTACTTGCCTCTTTGGTTTTTCTCTCATGTTCAACTTTGCCTGCCCTTCTCTGCCTGTCCTCCTTCTGTCCTAGTGTCTTATCTGGATACTGTTCTTTCCACTCTGTGTTAACAACTCAGTTGACAGTTTTTGGCCACCTCATCATGTAATGTTCATCATGTACTAATACCTGTCTTCATGTCACTCATACCTCCACAAACTCACAGGGAGCGGCTGGCTTGGATGGCAAGCCGGGATTAAGGGTGAGTCTCACGTAAACAAACTTCATCCCCCAGCTGCCTTCTCCTTGTAGGATTCAAAAAGACCAACTGGACAACAAATATTTCAAAGAAATATGTTTAAGGGGGACATTAGAGTATCAAGTTTACAATATTTCAGCACTCGACACATTCATACACACACCCATTTTTATTTTAATAAAAGGCCACATGAGATCCCTGTCTGTCTGCTGCTAAAATTAACACAGTCATCTATTAACATATTGCCATTTGTCATTATAAGTTTGTTTTTTGGGGTTGACTTCTGCATGGAAATACTAGAGCAATGGTGAATTAGCAAGTACATGCCAAGCAAACTTATTCAAAAGCATGATTAACCACAGCAAGATTTTTGAGTCATTACAGAAATTTTGCTCACATTTTGACTTGTTTTCATTGATTGTAAAGGGGCGGGAAAATCAGTGAATTCCATATGTTTGTTTGTAGGGTACAGATGGCCCAATCGGTGCTCCTGGTCCTGCTGGCCCTAAAGGAGACAGAGTAAGTTTAATGAGACTGCATGTCCTGGTATAGAGGGCATATTTAAATTGCAAAGATTGGTCCAATATTGTAATAGGTTCATGACTTAGCTATTAATCTACTTTCAACACTGACAAAAAGTTTGACCTCATTGGATATATAGTATACTGTATGCAATATCATTTCCATTAAAAGTTCTTGTTGGTGTGGCGAGAGTCATATTACTTAATCGTATGTAAATGATTTAACAAGCCAATTCGATTTTTCTCTTAATGTGACCTCGTACAGGTATATGAAGATCCTTGGCTTGTTGCTCAGCTTTGCCTTTCTTTCCCGGGGCATGGCTCAGCAGTAGCTCATTTACATTCACAAAGAAAAAAATAATTAAGATTTCCACTCATTATATCTTCAACTATACAGTTTATGTTTGCATGTCAGTAAAAAGACCAACATGTAACATAATAGACCATGTACCTGTATCTATAAAAACCTATTTTTAGTGGCAGATTCTCCAAGATTATAAGTACAAGATTATAAGATTCCCTTATAAAACTGCACAAAGTCTACCTGAGACTACTGACTCTGATATTACTGGTTCTACTACTGCTCTTACTGCTATTATTTACTGCTCCTTTTTGTGTTAAATGTATGAAGGCATCTGTCTGTTATAGCATTTCTTTAGAAGTGTTCTTACAGATGCAATGTACATTATATGCATTATTTGTGAGGAATATCAGTCCACCTTGGGCCACTCAGCTTGATGAAAAAGGCTAGAGAATGAGCCTGGAGTAGCAGGCAACATTTATTGGCTGCAAATCTTGGAACACAGGCATTCTCAACCGTGTTGCTAATTTGGTACACAGCAAGAAAATTTGCGATTTAATTACATGAAAATTAATTACAGGTACTGCTTAAGGGAAACTGCCCAGCTGGTCCTCCTCTCGGCTGTAGAACTACGATTACATACATGAACTTACATCCGATTTAAGCAAAATGGTCTAAAAATAGAATGAGACAAATTCAAGCTTGGACGAGGTAAAAACATGTCATAAAACAAAAGGTTTTTTTTAATGATATTTGCTTTATTTTATTCATTTGCACTTGTTGAGATAAAACTTTTTGTCCTAGTTATAGAATCAATTTAAAAAATTCAATGTAGTAATTTTTCCAAGAAAAATAAATCTTCCATTTGCTTTTCACAGGGTGAGAAAGGTGTTACAGGCGAACCTGGACCAAGAGGACCCTATGGATTACCTGTAAGTCCGTTATTTCCGGGAAATTCAGTATAAAAATGCTGACACCAGTACTGACACTACTACAGGTCCTTCTCAAAAAATTAGCATATTGTGATAAAGTTCATTATTTTCTGTAATGTACTGATAAACATTAGACTTTCATATATTTAGATTCATTACACACAACTGAAGTAGTTCAAGCCTTTTATTGTTTTAATATTGATGATTGTGGCATACAGCTCATGAAAACCCAAAATCCCAATCTAAAAAAATTTGCATATCATGAAAAGGTTCTCTAAACGAGCTATTAACCTAATCATCTGAATCAACTAATTAACTCTAAACACCTGCAAAAAATTCCTGAGGCTTTTAAAAACTCCCAGCCTGGTTCATTACTCAAAACCGCAATCATGGGTAAGACTGCCGACCTGACTGCTGTCCAGAAGGCCATCATTGACACCCTCAAGCAAGAGGGTAAGACACAGAAAGACATTTCTGAATGAATAGGCTGTTCCCAGAGTGCTGTATCAAGGCACCTCAGTGGGAAGTCTGTGGGAAGGAAAAAGTGTGGCAGAAAACGCTGCACAACGAGAAGAGGTGACCGGGCCCTGAGGAAGATTGTGGAGAAGGACCGATTGCAGACCTTGGGGGACCTGCGGAAGCAATGGACTGAGTCTGGAGTAGAAACATCCAGAGCCACCATGTACAGGCGTGTGCAGGAAATGGGCTTCAGGTTGCAAATTTTGCATGTCATTCGGAAATCAAGGTGCCAGAGTCTGGAGGAAGACTGGGGAGAGGGAAATGCCAAAATGCCTGAAGTCCAGTGTCAAGTACCCACAGTCAGTGATGGTCTGGGGTGCCATGTCAGCTGCTGGTGTTGGTCCACTGTGTTTTATCAAGGGCAGGGTCAATGCAGCTAGCTGTCAGGAGATTTTGGAGCACTTCATGCTTCCATCTGCTGAAAAGCTTTATGGTGATGAAGATTTCTTTTTTCAGCACGACCTGGCACCTGCTCACAGTGCCAAAACCACTGGTAAATGGTTTACTGACCATGGTATTACTGTGCTCCATTGGCCTGCCAACTCTCCTGACCTGAACCCCATAGAGAATCTGTGGGATATTGTGAAGAGAAAGTATTGAGTGCATAACTGAACATAATTATTTGAAGGTTGACTTTTTTTGTATTAAAAACACTTTTCTTTTATTGATCGGATGAAATATGCAAATTTTTTGAGATAGGGATTTTGGGTTTTCATGAGCTGTATGCCACAATCATCAATATTAAAACAATAAAAGGCTTGAACTACTTCAGTTTGTGTGTAATGAATCTAAAATATATGAAAGTCTAATGTTTATCAGTACATTACAGAAAATAATGAACTTTATCACAATATGCTATTTTTTTGAGAAGGACCTGTATATTAAAAAATCATAAAGTAAACTCATGAAGGAATATTTTTATTTAAAACTTTGTTTCCCCTAGGGTGCTGCTGGGACACCTGGCCTGGATGTGAGTTGATGGTCTAGATTACTGCAAAAATATTCTTTGCTGTACTTTTGGTTTCATACTGTAGCAGCATTTTCTCGCTCAAGCCCTCAGGAGTTAGGCCTCAAGGCATATGTAATTATTTGAAGTTGTATTTTGCAGGGGTTACCAGGATTAAGGGGAGAGAAGGGCGACGTGGGGGAAAGAGGAGAAAAGGTGACCATGACATAGATGAATGTGCTCAGGGAATCTTTAAGAAATCCTTAATCAGAAGATCTGGTGTCAATGGACCATGAAAGCTTATCTAAGGGACAGGACTGTGAATTGGCAATGATATTACAATTTGCCATAACTGTTTATAGGTTTTAATAATTGTCATGTATTTATTGCAGTATAATTGCCCTTATCTGCCATACGCTCTACAAATATTCAATGAAAATCCACCTCTTTATCCCTATTTGGAAGCATGCTCTTAGTACATTCATTCACCTTCAGTGGCCATTTTGTCCAGGATCCAAGGTCTATACCAAGGCACACTGGGAATGAGGCAGGAATACACCCTGGAAGTTACACCCATTAATTCCAGGGCACCATACATAGACATTCACACATAGGGGAAATTTTCCATTTTTCTAATTTTTGGACCGTGGGAGGAAATTGGACTACCCGGAGAGCATGCTTAAAGTTAATTAAAATATACTTGATAATAAAATTTTACCATTAAACATTCCATTTTCACATGGTTTTATCACCACATAATCCCATAGACTAACTTAAGAAAGAGCAAAATCCTGTGTTTTAATTAGATGAAATATAGTCCTAAACCAACAATAAATATTTCAGAGGTAGTCCATTGACAGCAGGAATAGCTGCTGAATTTTAATTCTGCATTTCTTATAGTTTGTTTTCTCATTTCTCTCATGCATGCGTATCAATTCACTGCTAAACTACTTGAATCTAACTCAGCTTTTTATCATCTGACTGACAATGGGAAACTGTATACATATTTAAATGTCATGGAATATGCTAGACATAATTCACCAACAATAATACTGTAAGCAACAAATATAATGTATATATTTTGTTAAAAAGTGAAATTAAAACGTTTATACAGTAGTGGAGTCTATTACTGGTGACAATAGAGTTTCCTAGCAGTACAATATGAAAGAGTTTTTGCATTAATTTAATAAGACATTAAAAAGTAAACTCAAATCTGATGAAATTATTATAATTTATTTGACATTTTATACACTTCAATATCTACGATTATGACAGATGGTAAAAGCTTTTGATAACATATGAAGCACGTATCTCTGCAAGAAATAGTGCCTTAAAAGATTTGCTTTTTTTTTTCACTACAGTCTGATTCCATGACATGATGGGTAGATAAGGACGTTTTAATAACTGCTGGTGGTGTATGATTATGAAGAATGTTGCCTTGTTTATATGCAGCCAATCAATTTTAAGAAAACTGTATCCCTTCCTTGTAGACAGTAGCACATATTACTGTAAATGTGCACGCACCATCCACTTTATTAGGGAAACTGCAGTGCAAAAATCATGCAAATACGTCCAGAGATCAGAATGAAGTAAAGAGAAA
This sequence comes from Channallabes apus, assembly GCA_030522415.1. NCBI lineage: Eukaryota > Metazoa > Chordata > Actinopteri > Siluriformes > Clariidae > Channallabes > Channallabes apus. The sequence goes on along the minus strand of CM060108.1, from coordinate 23,358,806 downwards.
AGCTGAGAGCATTTTTTATTTAACTTTAATCTTGCATTATTGTTGGTACCAGAAAGGCTGGTTTGAATGTTTCAGAAACTTCTGATCTCTTAGGATTCTCACAGACATATTGATGTCTATGATATATATATAGATTGAGTGACAGTGAGAGAGATCAGAGCAAAATGGCCAACATGACAATGTTCCTAATAAAATGGATGGTGAGCGTATGACATACGAAATTTCTTTATGAATTGTTTCACCTTTACAAGCATGAAATTAATGACTCCTCATATTAATCTTTCATTCATCAAGTTATATAATTTAGACCAAAACATCCAAACAAATCAATTCACCATCATCATCCCAATCAACTTTTACTTAGTATATAATCATACTGTTAATATTGTTAATGTTAATTTAGATAATATTAAATTGTATGTTTTTATTTTAAGGCATGAAAACACATACTGTAGACTCTCATGGGTTAGGAGAAAGGGATACAGTTTTTCCTGTATGATTTAATGTGTAGATAAGATATACTTTTTTGGGGGGGATCTGGGATGTCTTCTGCACACTTTCTCTTCCCTCGTGGCCTCCAAAACTTATCATTCCTTCTCCATTCCCCTGCAGATGTAGCCTCCCTGGTTCCTCTTTTCTGATCCTATCCCTATCTAACGTTCTTTGATTCATTGGATCATAGCTTTACCCTTACTTACATAAAACTCTTTTTTAACTAAGCTGAATGCAGACCAATTGTATGTGGGTTTGCAGGCTTACCTCTATTTTCCCCCATCACTGTTACGTCTTCTACAATATATTTAGTTTTTGCAAACGCATTAATAGCACTTGCATACATAAAAATATACACATAAAATGCATTGTAATAAAAATTTCTCCAGCTGATCACACCATTATGTCCACAGGGGGAGAAGGGAAAGAAGGGCAAAAAAGGGCCTAAGGGGGAGAAAGGAGAACAGGGTGCCCCCGGATTAGATGCACCCTGCCCATTGGTATGTGCAAGCTGAGGGTTGGAAAACCTCCCCGTGACCTAAGGCACCTAAATCCCTCAGAGAGGAGTGATTCGTTGCACAATCTGGCAACCCAAAATTCCCACGTGGTTTGCAAGGAAACTACTAGTGGTTTCTTGTTTTCTTTTTTTCACAGTGTTTAGGTATGTAAAGAGTCTGGCTCACAGTCTGTTCATCAGCACACTATAGAAGGGTAAAAGTGGTTGCCAGCCAGTGCCAGGCCACTCCTCTCTGCCCTGTGCCGTGCCCTCACAATGAGAGGCCGGAAGGGCGCCTGCAGCCTCTATCCCAGTAACACTCCCAGTTCCGTTTCTATGACACAGGGTTTCCGGGGTCTTAAGGGTGAAAAGGGCGAGCCAGGCCAGCCTGGGCTTGATGGGCTGGATGCCCCGTGCCAATTGGTACAGTATCCTCTTTTCCTATCCTTTCCTGTGCATGCTACCATTTTGTGTCCCCACTATGGCATGGCTCCCACATGCATCCATTGAATAATGTCAAAGCTGTCAGCCTTTTCTTTAACATGCCTGACTGGCTTATGAGCAGAGTGCGAAAATTTTAGTTATTCTGTTACTCATCGACCTGCTGCATACCATGCATGTCCTACTTATCACATGATTAATTGCTTTACTTTGCTTTGTTTTGTGCATTGCATTCATAATTTAGTAGTGCATCATTTACGCTGTTAGTGATCTTTCTGCTTCCCAATAACAGAACATGCAAGCGAACACAATATTATACTTATTCACTATCAGCCATGTAAAATGCCAGAGGCAATTTCCTAAACATCCTTAACATTTGCCTTTGTACTGTAACTTCCCTTTGGATTAGGATGCTTACCCTCTCACTTTGAATAAATCTGTCAATTCTTTGCAGCAAAATATTAGACATTTAGACTATGTAACCAACACTGACTAACCTGTGCCCCATAACTTGAAACTACATGACTTTCATTGCAGTATCAGCATGGGTCTACTCTTCATATTCCTACTTATCTTCTACCTGTTCCAGTTGAGCACAGCAAAAATGAGGATATATTCAGCCTTTGGCTCCTCCTGCACCATTTAAAAGTTTTGACTCCTTTGTAAACCCTAATATAGTTATTATTATTATTATTATTATTATTATTATTATTATTATTATTATTATTATTAAATGGACTAATGGATTCCTTGTGTCGTCTACTGTACATCCACTTTGTTTCCAAATGTTTATTTTGCCTCAATTTGGGTTTCCATTACTCCATTATTGCAATATTGCATGTCTTTCTTTTTAAAATACTATGAGTGCATATACAATACATTACCTTTGATAGACTTATGTGTCCAACCTACTGGTTTTCATGAAGTGTTCATTTATATATGTGTAATAATTACATGTTTTGTTTTTTATTGCATGTAACAGTTTATCAGGGGGGGAAAACTTGTAATAGTTTTGTAAAGTATTTAAGTATTAAAGAAAGTAATTAGAGATAAATATTGTGGAAAATCATTGACAACTTAAAAATGCACCAACTGTTTTAATCTCTTAACAATTTCAACTTTCTTAACCTTTCAACTATAGGGGCCAGATGGGTTACCAATGCCTGGCTGCTGGCAAAAGGTAAGTATCGAAACTCCATAGTTTATATGATAGTTAAAATCTAAGCATAATATTAATGTTTGTATGCTTCGCTGTTCATGTAAAACTGCATGGGGTTTAAAATGCATATCCTTAGTAACAGTGTGTGATGTTAACTCTGACCCATTGACTGTGTCTCATTTCTTACAATATCCCTTTCTGTGGTTCTCTTACAGTGAACAGTCTAACTCAAACCGCATGGAATCTGTAAATAATGCTTCATTATTGTATTTATAGTTTGTAATTTTAATTGTAAAGAAGAATATAAATGGATCTTAATATAAATATGTGTGTGTACACTGTGGGGTAAAAGCAAAAAGATCATGAGCTTCACCACACCCAGTCGCTTCAACTCACACTTGTGTTGTCATGGCGGTGTGTGTCACATTCACATAAGCATTGTGGAGATCATATCATATGTGTGACACACCAAGAGACTCTTGAACACAAGGACAGGTTTGCATGGTCCTTGGGATAAGTGTGGATACAGAAATGGACTAATGAGATTCAAGGAAAAGGTGGAAGAGAAAGAGGAGGCAATGGGAAGATCAGGACTTGCTCTGAATCTAAATATCTAAATATCATCCCATCATGTCGTACTACCAGCTGAAAAGACTAAAGACTGTCCACACAACCTAAAATAAGCATGCAGTGTACATATTACATTGTGCTGTGATCAATATGCTATGGCTTCTGCAGAGCACTAACTGGCTGTTCTTACCTTGTCTAATAAGGAATTTTTGGCCCTGAGGTTTAATTTAATTTTTGTCATCTTCTCAAGGGAGTCACCCCCTGGCTGGTAGCCTGAGAGAGTCTTTTAAGTGGAGGTAGAATGAGATTGTTGCTTTCCTTTCTTGTAAAGAGGTCAGTTCTTCAACAGCTCAGGATTTCACTCCCTGAATACAGTGACTTATTGAAATGATCAGCGAGCCGTAATCACAGGATGAGTGGAAGAAAGAGGCTGAACTGCTTCATCGAATCCTGGGTCAGGTGGCAGATCAGAAACTCGAGCCTAAGTGCCCTTTATTGGAGCCGGTCTGTGCAAAAGGATGGAGATTTCCAACACCTGTACCATCATCAGGAATGGCATCTCTGTATTCCTCTGGAACAAGACACTTGATGGGATCTACGAAGGATGTTATTGTTATTCAGTTATTGTCATTCCCTTGTTGTATCGGTTTACTTTGTGTTTCGAAAAATGTTTTACATAGAATGATTTATTCCAAAATATACATTATTGCAGCTGATGGGAAACTTAAACAAAAGGTACGTTGCAAACAGTTTTTTTCTTGGTATTGTTTTTATGGGTTTTATAGGTTTCATTTACAACCATTTACATTTGTAACAGACATTTCTGCATGTCAAATTAAAGTGTCCATTGATATTGAAAACTCCATTGATATTGACAGCTTTTTAGTAGTGCATGTTTTATTCTGAGGCTAGCAGTTATGTTAGTCATCGCAACAAACACTATTTAAGATATATTGTGGATTTTTTTTTTCTTTTACATTGTGGGAAATTTAATTTACACAAATGACTTACACATAGTTACAAATCCTGTACAAGTTTCAGCAAACACAAGGGGTGGCACTGACTTATTATTATTTTTTTTATCTTTTATTAACGTTATCTGCTACCAGTGCTATAACATTCCAGAGCTGTTGGGAAGTTCCTGAGACATACAGCCCTGCAGTCCTGTGGCACTGAATTAGCCATGTGATGCCAGTCATACAGTAAATACACTTAAGCTGCACTGTGTTTGATGGAGCAATTGCCGTTGACTGAGTATGTAACTGCATTTTGTGTGTATTTGTATATACAGTTTATAATCAAGCTAACTGAAACATTTGCATTATTCTTTAAACATTTTAGTAATGCAGTGTTTGTTTTATTTAATACTTAAGCATATTGCTGGAAAACAGAGGCATTCCTTGTAACATGAGGTAGCTTTGAAGGTCTTTTTGCCTTTCAGTATTATTCATGTATGGTGGAGTTCTGCACTGAAATGCAAGAAAATATGAATGAAATGGATGTAATGCCTCATTGTGCTTCGAAACTTCACTTGTTTGAATCTTGAGGAGCATTCTTTAATATGGGTGCGTTACACCATGCTGCAGCACAGTTTATGTTGTACTGCATACTTTCAGTCATGTTAGTCACTTTTTTTTGTCATTATTCATTTTTTAAATCAGAAAAAAAGGATCAATAAATAAGAATATACCACATGCAGTATTTACAGGCTGTATGTAATATAGTCCTACTTCCTTTCACATAATTATTGTTAATTGAATGTAGAATAAATATATGTATAATAGACTCTCTGTGTGCAGTTAAATATTTTCTCTTTAGACAAAAGTGCAATTTATACTTTTCTTGTACAGTATGTATTGATTTGTGAACCATATTCAGTTTAAGAACACAAATGCCAGTTACACCCATTTTTATTTCTATTGTAAGTTATAAGAGTATATTTTAATAATTTTTACTTTGGCACTGGTAATTTCATTGTTTTTCAAGATTAGTGTGTGGATGAGAAGAAGGCCCAATGTTAAGCCAGTCAATTTTCTTTATTTCTATTCAGATATGATACATGCTTGTATTGAGCTGTCATGTTCTACATCATTTTGTGAGCATGAGAGCCAATTTTGTCTTCTTTTAACTTCTTGCCTTTCAATATTTGCATAAAATACTTTCTATACGTTACAACGTTGGTGCTTTTTAAATCCATAGAGTTTGTTGTTATTGTTGTTTATTTACTTGCTGTCATAATGTTTTGAAAATTCCACTTTACATAAACAGTTTTTTTTTATTTGCATTTTTGTTTGTCTAGTTTGTTTTTTTCTAGTACTTTCTCCATTATTTTGTTTACTTTTTTTCCAGAAAGTACTTGACAATCTTTTAAACGATTGTTTCCTTTCTTTTTCTTTTTGTGTTTCATTAATGTATCTTTTAAATATGAAAAACACATTTGGATAGGAGAACGTTTATGATGCATTGATGAGTTTCTTGTAAATAACGCATTTGGCATTGGGTCTGAGATGTTTGACCTGTTAGGAGAATCAAACTTTACAGACATACTGTAAGTAAAGTTGCAGGACCACCTTCTTACTACCTTCAGATGTTTGAATAGACATGCAAGCTCTCTCTCTCTCTCTCTCTCTCTCTCTCTCTCTGTTTCTTGATTTGTATTGATTTTTATTCATTATTCTTTTTTGTAATTTAGGAAAGGGAAAAATGTTAATGGTCTAATTTCTTTAATTGACCTATGTTGTTGATGAGTGCCCATAAAAGGCTTTTAAGTACGTTTTATGTGACAGTGCTGTTGAGCCAAATAAACTCCTCCAAATATCTGCTGCAGTGTTTTTGATTTTTTTTTTTAAAGCTGTCTTTAAGAAAAAGTCTTTAAAGAAAAGACTTAAAAAATTATCCTAAAAGTGTTATGGAGTGATTTTTGTTTTAAAAACAATTTTTCAAGAATTATGGCAATACACAGTAGACTCACCCAGTGTGACACTTGGGTGTGTTGCCATCATACACACCATCATAGACTGCCCCCTATACTGTGTCTGTCAAATATTATATTATAAAACAACTTTATTTATTTATTTAGCAATATATCATTCACTCACTCACTTACTCACTAATCATCTATACCGCTTTATCCTGATTTGGGGATCGCGGGGAGCCTGGAGCCTATCCCAGGAGACTTAGGGCACAAGGCAGGGAACACCCTGGAAAGGGTTTAGCAATATACAGTACTGTATATTATAATAAAATATTATATTACTATTATAATGAGCCCTAGTCATAGCTATGAAGGCCATTAATGAAAAAATGAGATATAATACTTCGTACAGCACATTTATCTTGTCATGTAATACAAAATAAATACTGTAAATAAAGATGTTAATCATTATTTTTTAAATCTTTATATATTAACTATGATCTAAAAAAAACTGTTATAAAAGAAACAATATAAAAAGATACATGTTGGAAACCGATTGTGTAAACACATAGTGATTTTAAAAAATCTTACATATTTAATTATTGTTTTCGTTTGGCGAGATCAGATAAATCAATGCATAAATGCATTGAATATACCTATACCTATAGGTATGTTTCATAATATGCCAATACTTCATTTCACGAAAGCAGTAATATAGTAATAGCACTGTCGTATTTTATAGTAGTTTTGTAATAGCACTGTTGCATTGCACCTCTAGGGTCAAAGGTCTGTGTGCATGGAGTTTGTAGGGTCTCCCTGTGCTTTGTGGGTTTCCTCCAGGTGCTCTGGTTTTCTCTCACAATCTAAAGACACAGATTAGGCTGATTGGTATTCCCAAATTGCCTGTAATGTGTGTCTGTGTGTCCTGTCCAGGGTGTATCCTGCCCTGTGCCTGAACCCTCCTGAGATAGGGGCTACATACCCCCCTGTACACAGGATAAGCGGTGTAGAAGATCATTGAAGTAATTAATTAATTAATTAATTTGTGATCTAATACTTACATAGAGATTATGTATATGTGTGTGTTAACAATGATCAGCCTTATACGATACAATTATAGCAGACGCAGAAGGGGACACGTATTCAACATTAAAGTAAGAGAGGCGGCTTTTGAATCGTCCCGGTGAATCGGTTCTTCCAATCGAGTCACTTTAAGTCGTTCGTTTATCCTAACCATTAATATGCTGCTTCTCTCCGTTCGTCTCTTTCTCTCTTCCACACACCGCGGGCTGCTGCTGCTGCTGCTGTATTCCCCGAGCCGCTGCAATGGCAACTGAACTTTTTAATAAGCAGAAAACCATCGATCTGAGGAAGAAACACATTGGGTGAGGATTAAGCGTTAGTGTGTTTTACTTTGCTGAAGTAAACTCTGAATCACTGCGGAGGTTTGGACAGAGCGCACAAGTTTGTTTGTTTTTTTGTTTTGTTTTTTTAATACCAGTGAATAGTTTTCAATAACGAATAAACAGCTGTCTTGTTAACCTTAAAATGCCTATTTTTGTGCTTTTTTTATTGCAGTGTTTCGAATTGCTGTATCATTGCTTAGGTTGCACGATAGTGATATACAGCTGTGGAGAAAAGTTGTGAGAATGATACAAATATTAATTTTCACAAAGGTTGCTGATTCAGTGTTTTTAGATCTTTTTGTCAGATGTTACTATAATATACTGAAGTACAATTACATAATTTCATAGGTGTAAAAGACTTTTCCTCATAATTACATTAAATTTATGAAAAGAGTCAATATTTGCAGTGTGGATATTTTTCTAAATCTTTTCAATTCGCCCTGGCATTCTGTCAATCAACTTCTGGTCCACATCCTGAGTGATAACTTCTTATTCTTTCATAATCATTACTTGGAGTTTTTGGTTTTTGTTAGTCCATCTGCCTGTTGAGGATTAGCATCAAGTTCTCAATGGGATTAAAGCCTGGACAGTTTCCTGGCCACGAACTAAAAATTTGGATGTTTTATTCCCCAAGTCTCTTAGATATCATATTTGATTTATGGCAGCTTCATCATGTTGGGAAAGTCATTGTTAATCACCAAACTGTTCTTAGATGGTTGGGAGATATTGCTCTCTGAGGATGTTTTTGTACCATCCTTTATTCATGGCTGTGTTCTTAGGCAAACTTGTAAGTGAGCCCACTCCCTTGGCCGAAATTCTTGCAGTTATACTTCTGTATATTATAGTAACATCTATCAAAAAGATTTAAAACACCTAAGCAGCAGACTTTGTGAAAATTAATATCTGTGTCATTTTCAAAACTTTTTTTTTATTTTCGCATTCCATTAGTATCAAAGTTCCTATCCTGTTTCTTCTGTTTAGTCCCTCCTGCAAGGTTTTCTTCAGCCATGATCCCATCAAGATTGTCCGAGCTAAGGGTCAATACATGTACAGTGAAAAAGGGGAGCAGTACCTGGACTGCATCAACAATGTTGCTCATGGTACATGCACAAGAAATTGCATTTAATTTCACTTGTATTGGTGCAAGCTCTGTCATATATCATAGCCGTTAGCATCTCCCTGGTTAGTTGTATGAGCAGTGAACCAGAGTGAGTGTACAAGATTTAATAATTTGAATCAGGTAGAAATTAGGAATCAAATACTATTTGTATGTATTCTTTGTTTATGTTTTTATCAGTGGTGGAAATATCACGCTGAACCCTTAAGTTCTGTTTATTTCGTGCCTTAGTGGGCCACAGTCACCCAGAAGTTGTCCATGCTGGAGCGAAACAGATGGAGTTATTAAACACCAATTCACGCTACCTCCATGACAACCTTGTCCAATACGCACAGCGTCTTCAAGCCACCCTGCCTGAAAAGCTCTCAGTCTGCTACTTTACCAACTCAGGGTAAGTCTCTTCACCTTGTACACCAGAAATACCAAGAGATTGTTTTTTGAGAAGGCAGCTTTTCAACATGTAGAATTCCCCACATATGGTCAGGAAGCACTGAGTTAGACAAGAAACAGATCTTGTTTGCTCATTTGTCCTTATGCAACCTGTGGATGTTCTGTGAATCTGTTTATTAGGTCTTGCTGTCATGGATCAATGGTCATAGTACAAATACAGACAAGCAATGCTGTTTTCATTTTGAAAAAAAAAATGACCTTGGCCACAGAAGTTTTAATCATTCAGGGTTCAAGTATCAGCCATGCACTATATGATATACATGTGCTGGGTGAGAGTCAAAGGCCAGACAGAGTTCTTACAAAAATAGCCTCTGTGCAGTGAGAGACCAAATGATATGCTGTGCCAGCCAATTACTGGACCTGTGTATTAAGGCTCTGAAGCACCTAAATGCTGCACTGTAAACGTACTGGGGAGCCGACTTTATTCAAAAGCTCTCAGATGGTTTGTGTTTGCTTCTTCTTATCTTGAAACCTAGAATTAATACAGCTTCCATGTGAAATACGATACTTTTTAATGTGGTGATTGGCTCCTGTCAGCATGTTTAGGAATTAAGATAAAGATTTGTAAATAGCAATGTTAAATCTCAACATTTTTAAAACACAAATGCATGATTTTCTACTATAATTTACATGTGAACAATAGAATATAAGCTTAAATACTGTAAAATACTGTTCAGTGGAGTAAACTTAGTAACAGTCTGGATAAATCCATCACTGACACCCTAGCATACTGGGCTAAGGTTACATTTTAGATGAGTTAAAGTGGTTGTAGAGTAGCAGCTGTGTGTCTATCAGGAGGTAAATGGATTACTGTAAGAAAGAATAGACCAAGCTGGTGTTTTTTATTACTCATTAAAAAGTATGGAAGATTTACACAATGGCTATAGGGTTAGGCTTTTCTTTTTTACCATTCATTTTCAGAAGAGAAAAGTGTACTGTTTGTTATTCTCTATTTTTCATGTGAGAAGCTGTTAATACGAATGATGAATATTTAGTGTCAAAGACTTGACTTTACAACTAGTTGCACTGGCTGACTGTAAGACAAATCTTATAAGAAGTATGAGGGTTAAAGTGAACAAGGTAAAATAAAATGAATGTCATTTTGTTAGGAAAAAAACAACTTTTCAAAAGGTCTACCTGAAAGAAACATTTTAATTATTTACATGATGACTCAGTATCTAAAAGGACTTCTTACAACTTGACCTTTAGGTCTGAGGCCAATGACCTGGCCTTGAGACTGGCTTGGCAGTACACTGGCCACAAAGACATCATCACACTGGACAAGTAAGTCAATACTACAGTCCATCTCAGTTCATTTTCTCTTTACATATGCAAAGAGTAACCAGGTTCGTAGAAGTGCTGAGCTGGCAGCTTACACATTAACTCTACTAAGTGTTGTCTGTCTGCTGGTGACCATGAACAAGCTGTGTCGGCTATTAGTCATGATTATATGTTATTACGCTTTCAAATATTGTATATAGAAACCCCACTGGCAGGCCATCTTATATGTCAAATGTACTGTAACTTTGAACCCAGGTTTTAAAGTTCGTCTAGGTTTTTAAAATATATTAGCTTGTTATTAGCTGCTTGCTTTTAGCTTGTTATACTTAAATCTATTTATTACTTATTTCATAACCTCTGTTCATTTTCACTCTTCCTGCAGTGCCTATCATGGACATGTGTCGTCACTCATTGATATCAGTCCTTACAAGTTTCACCAGCTGGGACAGAGTGAGCAAAGCCAACATGTGCATGTGGTAAGTCCTGACAAACCATAAAATCAATTGAACAGACCTGCACGTACCGCCACATCCACCGGTATTTGCCAACCCACCCTCAACCGACCTTTTTATCCTTTCCTGATCTTGCATGACTCAGCATCAGTTACAGTATACAGTTTACTACTATATTATCATCCTAACCACATGTTCCAACTTTATAACTCAGCAGAATCAGAATGAGATAACCATGAGTGCAAGGGAGTATTTCCCATTCTTTATCACTACTATAATTCAGCACTTTTAAATGTGTATATGTTAATACAATAAACTGGATTTTCAATTTAACATCTTTTACCGCGAAATTGCAATAAACTTCAAATAGCAGCCAAGTTTACCTTAATGAGACAAAATGTTTAAAAGGGTTCTTTATTTTCTAAATGGTATTATGAAGGAAACCAAGCAGGATGCAAATGCAGTTAAATGTTTATTGTGTATTTAGAGAAATCCAAAAGTGTGAACAGGTGAGATGAATAACCATAGACCTCAAATAGATCAGTGTTTAAGTGCACATGTTTAATTGGAATCAGTATCTTTGATATTAACATTTTAACTGAAAATGTAAAGTTTATTTAAGATTTTCATTCTTTTTACTCACTCTATACTATATTTATGTCTATACTGACTTATCCTGTGTTCAGGGTCACACACAGGGTGTTCGGGGGGGGGGGGGGGGGAGGGGCTGGAGCCTATCCCTATATGAGTTTGATGGGTTGACATGCTGTCCAGTACCACACCTCATGCCCCAAGTCTCCTGGGATAGCCTCCAGGCCTCCTGCGACACTTTACAGAATAAGCAGTATAAAGAGTGAGTGAGTAAGTGTGAGAGATAGAGTTTGTTAGCTGATATAAATATTGTGATTACTATCACTTATAGGAGCTATGTCTTTGGAGCACTTCTCAACAGGGTTAAAGAATGAACGGCTGGAAATGGGGTTGTTGAGTCTACTGACTATTATTCTCTAAGCACATGTGCTCACACATTGTCCCGCTCTCTCCTCGTCTTCTCTCATCGTCACACATACACACACACTGATATGCGCGTGTGCGCACAAACACACACACCAATGAAAACACTACTCTGTCACTCTGATTATTTTCAAAGGTAACGTGCAGGTCCATTTGTTTATTTTTACTTTATTATATTTTGTATTACTTTTTTGTATATTAACATTTTTGGGTTGTGGAACAAATTTTCGGACTTACCATTATTTCTTAGGAGAAAATTTACTTTTCATATATGAGTGCTTCCTGAAAAATTATACAGGGTTTAACTAAATGTAAACTTTAGTATTCTGTACAATATAAACTTTAGTATTCTGTAGAATTTACATTTTTCGTTCATAAACATTGACAAAATTTTGGAAACTCAATGTTGATGACCTCAAAACTGCCTCCCATCTCGATAATCCATTGTTTTATTAGGCTCCAAGTCCAGACATCTACAGAGGGAAATACAGGGAAGACCATGCCGACCCTGCTGCTGCATATGCAGATGAAGTTAAAGACATAATTGAAAAAGCTCATGCTAAAGGACATAAGGTATGGCCAACAATACATTAGCTCATGATAGTTCAGGAAATATCATACAAATGGCTTTAAATAAAATTTAATAAAATCATGGATTATGTATTACTTTATGCATTATCCATATATTACTTAGCATATTAATTAAAGGTAATTACAGTTTGAATGATTTTTCACAACTACTGTAGCAGCAGTTTTCCAATTTCTCATCCTAAAGTTTTTTGATTTCTCCCTTTTTCCCTCTGTCTATGTAGGTTTTCTTTCAGGTTGTACAAAGCCATACGTACAGTACAGTAGGACTCACTGATTTGCATATGGTCAATTCCTCACCCTGTATTAAAGGGAAAGGAATGTCTGTTTCTACAGACAGAAATATCTGATAAGTGAAATGTAGACTTCATATGATGGAATATAGACAGATGTGAATGAATGGAGCTCTCATACTGTATGAAGATTATGAAGAACACCTAAAAGAATAAAAAAAAAACACTTCAGAAGATTCTGAAAGAAACACTCCTTGTAAATGATTAGGTTTAAAAAAAAAAATTTAAATCCCTGCTCATTTAGTTGCACTTCTGCTTACATAAACATTTTCATTGTTTTGAACTTTACACTGGTTCCTTTACACTGTCCCTAAAAGGAGAACACATTGATAGATGCAACCTCTTTTTTCATGCAGATTGCTGCTTTCATTGCTGAGTCACTGCAGAGTTGTGGAGGGCAGGTCATTCCTCCAGTGGGATACTTCCAGAAAGTGGCACAGTATGTACCAGCATTTAAACGAGTGTTTATTCAGCACTACATAAGGGCAATTCAAGTCAAACCAGGACTTTCTAGAAATTTCTAGTGAATGAAGGTGTAAAAAAAGATTTATATTACAGCAGACTTTAAGCACAGTACTATGATAAGACCCTTAACTGTAATAAAACTTTTGAATGTTGTAAACTTTTCAAACAAGGCTGTACATCTGTGAAAGACACTCGCGCACGAGTGGGCTCAGAGGTCACTGATCCCTGAAAACTGACAGATAACTTATTGCCAACTTGTGGAAGAGATAGGTTTGTCTGTGAGAACTGAACACAGAATCATTCATGAACACCAGTTGCACATTACAGGAACTTGGCTGGAGTAATCGCTACTTACCCGGTACAGTCATGACCTCGCTCCAAGCCATTTCCATATGTTTGGGCCGTTAAAGGAGTTGGACTTGAACAACTCTTTTTGAAAAAAATCTTTTTGAAGATGCTCTTCAAGTCAAATGCAACTCTTTATGACTTTTTAAAAAATGTAGTTGCTACTCTATTCTGCATTATATTGAGAATAGATGTGGATCCATTGCTGACTATATTATTGTTTTTGTATGGCATTTCAAAAGTAATAATCTTATCATCAAGTGTCCAAGATGCGTTAATATGAAAAAAATGAAGAAAGTGCAAGAAAGTGAATATCATTATATTTAATTATGTATTAGGTAATTCTGGTGAAACAGTTCATAATTCCTGTCAGAAGTTAGCAGTTGTGGGTTTAACATCTCAGGGGGACATTATGAGCACATAATTTTTAATAGGAGAAAATATTCTATGGTCGCATCCAAAACTGATCACAATCACGTATCAATCACTAATAGCTCAGAAAAACAATAGTGCAAGATTTTTTCTTATACTTTCGTTTTTCCACTGACATTAAAAATCATCTTGGAAATAGAACAGGACAAAGACCTGATTTGGTGAGTTAGCGATCATTGAGACGAAAACCATGATGGTACATTAGAATAAAGGATTAGATCGTGATGTGTTTGGTCAAAGTGTACAGATTAAAAGGGAGTATAGGAATACTATAAAATAGTATAGGCTGCTGCATTGGTCTCTTTAGGTAGAGATGACGAGAAAGCTCATTCCTACTAACACTACAGTCAGCAAGTAGTTGAATAGCAATGTGTGTAATAGAATCGACTCAGTATTTCCTTACAATCTAAATAGACACGTCCTTCAGGATGTAGTTGTGCAAATGTATATGCATATACAGTTAGTACAGTACACACTGTAAAGTGTGCACAACTCTATTTCTATGTGTGAACAAAACAATCCTTTTTTCACAGACATGTGAGAAAGGCTGGAGGCGTGTTCATTGCTGATGAGGTTCAGGTCGGCTTTGGAAGAGTAGGCTCCCATTTTTGGGCCTTCCAGCTACAAGGGGAAGACTTCATACCTGATATTGTCACTATGGGCAAACCCATTGGGAACGGACATCCAATGTCCTGTGTTGTGACCACCAGAGCAGTGGCTGAAGGCTTCATGTCATCTGGAATGGAGTACTTTAACACAGTGAGAACTACACTTTGAATAATTTTTACACTGATAGAATGATACATTGAGACAAGGAGATATAAAAATCATGCCTTTATAATGTTTTTAATTGTATAGGTTGGACAATTTTAACCTGATTGAGGAATGTGTTTATGTATGCCTCAGTTTGGTGGCAATCCTGTATCCTGTGCTATTGGGCTAGCTGTACTGGATGTGATTGAGAAGGAGGATCTTCAAGGCAATGCCCTGCGTGTAGGGAGATACCTGACAGACCTGCTAGAGAAACTGAAACAAAAACATGCCTTAGTGGGAGACGTCAGGTCTTTTTTTTAATGCTTTCTTCAGTTCTTGGTTCATATTTTTTAAATTCAGTTCAAAGAATTTCACTTTTAAACTGAGTCAGTTGTGAATATTCTAAGGAGTACCAAGTCTGATAGAGGCATTGTTATGTACAGGGGGACCCAACAAAATGTATACACAATTCAACAGTTGTTATCTATACCCTTTTTAAGTCAAATCCAATTATCGTAGTGGTTAACTCAGTGTTTAAGGCGTCAGGCTATCGATCAGATTCAGATCGGAGTCCCAGGTACAAACACCAGCACCATCAAATTGATCACAGCCCTTAACCTACAACTGCTCAGATGTATAAAGAGATAAACTGTAAGTCGCTGTGTATAAAGGTTTCTAAATGGAAATGGAATGTGTAGTATTATGTTTCCTCTAAAGATGTCAGTACAGGTTGTCCCCTATTTACTAAGAAGTTCTATTCCAGGAGCACGTTCGTAAGTTGAATTTGTTCGTAAGTTGTGGGCCGACAAAGTCTTATACGCCTTTGACACGAATATATAATATAAGGCATACAAATCCACTTGACTAAATCTGTCCCCTTTCCCAACACTACCATCATGTGGCCAAAAACGCCCCTAAGGAAATTAATCTCACAGTGAATTGTTGTCTCTGCGCCTTTAAATCACAAGGGACATCCCGAATGCCATTTTGTCTCAGAGCGAATTTCCTCATGAGAAATAAAGGAAACTCCAATGATTCGTTCGACCTTATAAAAAAGAATTAATACAAAATATAAAGTATAAAAATCTAATCATATATAGTGAGGTCAATAAGTATTAGATCACCCTTTGATTTTACAAGTTCTCTTACTTAGAAATCATGAAGGGGTTTACAATTTTCAGCATAGGTGCATTTCCACTGTGAGAGACAAAATCCGGAAAGCACATTGTATGATTTTGTAACAAATTATTTGTGAATTACTGTGTCAAATAAGTATTTGATCACTTGCTTATCGGCCAGATTTATGACCCTCAAAGACCTGTTATTTTGCTTTTAAATAGTCCAGCTACACTCTGCTCATGATTCTAAATTAGTAGCACAGGTCGCTAGCTGTCATAAAGACACCTGTGCTCCCCACAAAAGCACAGGGTGATCAAATACTTATTGCCCTCTTTGTGTGTGTATATATATATATATATATATATATATATATAGTATATATATATTTTTAACATGTTTAAGTGTGTATACATTTTTAGGCCCCTCTGTATTTTTAAACTAAAATAAAATATAAAAGAGTGAAAAATGAAAGCTATGTCTTTTACAGAGGTTGTGGCCTTTTTGTCGGGGTGGAGCTGGTGAAAGATCGGTTTAAAAGAACCCCTGCAACAGCTGAAGCTCAAGATGTCATATATAGGTAAGACCTATAATTACCTAAACACCCCAAAGCAATTTAGAGGTGATATTTCAATGTTTTCTAAAATCACCAAATGCTGGTGTGAATCCAGGTTACATTCCAACTAAACAGGAATTTTAATTGATACCACCTACTTTAATGGCTCGTGGTGTGGCCTCAAAGCCTGCTTCATTGAAATGAAAACCTACAGCTACACTGGCCCATGTTATATATATATACAGTGGTGTGAAAAACTATTTGCCCCCTTCCTGATTTCTTATTCTTTTGCATGTTTGTCACACTTAAATGTTTCTGCTCATCAAAAACCGTTAACTATTAGTCAAAGATAACATAATTGAACACAAAATGCAGTTTTTAAATGAAGGTTTACGTTATTAAGGGAGAAAAAAAACTCCAAATCTACATGGCCCTATGTGAAAAAGTGATTGCCCCCCTTGTTAAAAAATAACTTAACTGTGGTTTATCACACCTGAGTTCAATTTCTGTAGTCACCCCCAGGCCTGATTACTGCCACACCTGTTTCAATCAAGAAATCACTTAAATAGGAGCTACCTGACACAGAGAAGTAGACCAAAAGCACCTCAAAAGCTAGACATCATGCCAAGATCTAAAGAAATTCAGGAACAAATGAGAACAAACGTAATTGAGATCTATCAGTCTGGTAAAGGTTATAAAGCCATTTCTAAAGCTTTGGGAACCACAGTGAGAGCCATTATCCACAAATGGCAAAAACATGGAACAGTGGTGAACCTTCCCAGGAGTGGCCGGCCGACCAAAATTACCCCAAGAGCGCAGAGACGACTCATCCGAGAGGCCACAAAAGACCCCAGGACAACATCTAAAGAACTGCAGGCCTCACTTGCCTCAATTAAGGTCAGTGTTCACGACTCCACCATAAGAAAGAGACTGGGCAAAAACGGCCTGCATGGCAGATTTCCAAGGCGCAAACCACTTTTAAGCAAAAAGAACATTAAGGCTCGTCTCAATTTTGCTAAAAAACATCTCAATGATTCCCCAGACTTTTAGGAAAATACCTTGTGGACCGACGAGACAAAAGTTGAACTTTTTGGAAGGTGCGTGTCTCGTTACATCTGGCGTAAAAGTAACACAGCATTTCAGAAAAAGAACATCATACCAACAGTAAAATATGGTGGTGGTAGTGTGATGGTCTGGGGTTGTTTTGCTGCTTCAGGACCTGGAAGGCTTGCTGTGATAGATGGAACCATGAATTCTACTGTCTACCAAAAAATCCTGAAGGAGAATGTCCGGCCATCTGTTCGTCAACTCAAGCTGAAGCGATCTTGGGTGCTGCAGCAGGACAATGACCCAAAACACACCAGCAAATCCACCTCTGAATGGCTGAAGAAAAACAAAATGAAGACTTTGGAGTGGCCTAGTCAAAGTCCTGACCTGAATCCTATTGAGATGTTGTGGCATGACCTTAAAAAGGCGGTTCATGCTAGAAAACCCTCAAATATAGCTGAATTACAACAATTCTGCAAAGATGAGTGGGCCAAAATTCCTCCAGAGCGCTGTAAAAGACTCGTTGCAAGTTATCGCAAACGCTTGATTGCAGTTATTGCTGCTAAGGGTGGCCCAACCAGTTATTAGGTTCAGGGGGCAATTACTTTTTCACACAGGGCCATGTAGGTTTGGATTTTTTTTCTCCCTAAATAATGAAACCCCTCATTTAAAAACTGCATTTTTTTGTTTACTTGTGTTATCTTTGACTAATAGTTAAATGTGTTTGATGATCAGAAACATTTTGTGTGACAAACATGCAAAAGAATAAGAAATCAGGAGGGGGGCAAATAGTTTTTCACACCACTGTATAGTATAAGGGCCAGTGTGATTCTTTACATATAAGATTGAAGACCCCTCTGCTATAGGCTATATTTCTTCTTAAATTCACCTATTCAAAGTGATATAGTAAATAAATATAACTTCTAAATGGAAAACATTTTGACCTTCCCACAGACTGAAGGATCAGCAAGTTTTGTTAAGTGCGGATGGACCACATCGTAACGTCCTGAAGTTTAAACCACCGATGTGCTTCTCCAGAGAAGATGCCGACTTGGCAGTTGGAAAAATTGACCAGATTCTATCAGGTAACTGGTCGACATATACAGTAAACCTTAGATTGCGACCATAATTCGATCTGGAAGCGTGCTTGTATATCAAATCATTTGCATATCAAAGCAAATTTCCCCTTTAAAAATAATGGAAACTCTGAATATTTGTTCCACAACCCAAAAATATTCATATAAAAATCATTAATACAAAATATAAAGTAAAAATAAAACAAATTGACCTGCACTTTATCGTTGAAAAGAATACAGACAGAGTAGTGTTTCTGTTAGTGTGCATGTTTGTGCCTGCATGCACAGGTGTATATATGTGTGTATGTGTGTGTTTGTTTGCGCATACACAAACACACATAAACACACGTGTGTGCAGACAAACACACACACACTAACGTAAACACTGCTTCGTCAGGGAACTTCTTTAACACAGGATTTCTGGCGTACTTTTGCTGCAGAGGGAAAATAATTTTTAAAAAAAATCAGGTTCGCGGATATTGGTATGTCATTTCTCTAGATCTGAGATGCGCAGGTGATAGATAAGGAACAGCCAATCAGCAGTAGTGTGTAGATGTCTGTGATTGGCTAGTTTTGTGGCTGTTTTGTAACACTGGACAAAGTTGAGTGAGCGTACAGGCAGAGTCGAGCGCGCACAGAAAATAAATGTTGCACGCGCATGCAGGCGGAGTCGAGCGGACACAGAATCGCGAAGTTGCGCGTGCGTGGAGAACATGTTGAGCGAGCTGGGGAGACACCGCACGCGCAGAATCGCTCAGAATTGTGGCAGGAATATAACGCCATAATATTCCACCCTCAATGACCGATAGTGTGACTGATTTAAAAATTCGCTAGTGCTCCTTCATTGCTGAACTTGACCTGTCATTTAATATCGCTTGTCACTTTATGTAAGAAATTAGCGGAGGATAATCATTTAGTTAATCAATTACTGTGTACTTTGGAGTACTATTATTTGCCACGTTTGGGTCGCCGCCATTTTTTAACCTCGCCCACCGATCCTGACATCACGGGTTCTCGCGACTAGACTCAAGTGTCCCTGTCTGCAGCCTGCAGATCGGGGCGGGGCTGAATCTGGGGCGGGGCTGCACGTGTTGCCCCACCCACATGGTTTCTCATTGGTTGTAAGTAAATTAATGACGTCGACACAACGTTCCTCCCACAACTACTCTCATTGGTTAGTGAAATGGATTGAAGTCGCTGCCACGATAAACAGGAAATGCCGCTGGAAACAATACTTACTGTAGGAATTATACATTTTATACAAACGCTGAAATGCTTATTTATTCAGCTTTCAGATGCGTACAAATCTCAGTTAAGTTTTTTTTTTTTTTTTTTTTTTAATGTACGCTTATGACTTGTTTGTGGTTCAAGGTTACATACATTTACAAGCAAGACTTCCGCTGTTTAGTTCTCCCATTTCTGGCAATCCGTGACTAAAAATTAAAATGTCAATCAATCGCGTTTATTTACAGCCTTTTTTTTTCATTGTTAATAAAATACATAAATGTGGAATATTCTCAGCAAAAGTATTCACTATCCATATGTTATTAAATTAATAAATAGAAAAGGGTTGTTAAACATTTATAAATACAAACATTTATGACACATGAATGAATTATGATGACACATTAATGAATTTCACTGTTATTTATTTATTTATACAGTTCACAGTTATTGCTGATAGAGGAGAAAGCAGGTATTTATAGAGTATATCTCTCTGTGGTCAAGCATTAATTCTCCCTCCCAATCTAATAATGGCACGTGAAACAGCAGTCTGGGTCCTCTGTGCCATCATAAAATCCTCTGAGGCAAACACGTTTCCCATTTCCGTAATAACCGAAGCAGGTCATGAATAACATTTTACACATTTTGCATTCTTTAATTTGAAAAGGCACTCGTAATTCAGCCCTTAATGTTTCACTCCATTTTTCCCAGTTCACAACACCTGTAGTCAAAAACGCACACACAAAGCAGAAGTCATCTAGGATTGTTAGCCATAATACAGCTTTAAAAATACAATAAGCAAAATTACATTTAAAAAAAGGACAGATGCTTACTGTCAAACCATGCATAGTGTGCCTTCTGTCTGACCTGGGTCCTGTTCACAATTGCACTAAAGCAACTGCAAGTACGCGAAAGATTCATGTAGGGAGCATCTCCATCCTGTAGCACTACTTCCAAGATCTCCATGGGTAACTGGAAAGTATATGGAATAGTTTTAACCCTTCATTTCCTTAAATGAAACAGGACAGTATTACAGCACTTAAGAGACTTACATCCAAAAGTTGCAACTCAGGAGTCATGATTGCCTTTTGTGCCTAAAAAGGATAGCAGAGAAGACATGTAATTCTACATATGTTAAGAAAATACGACAAAAAAGTCATATTAAGTGTAATTAAATTACATTATTTTCAATTTGCCTCTTGAGTCTCTTTGTTGCACGTCTTTCTTCTTCAGACCTCTAATGAAATGTAGTAAAGGAGAGGTATGTTTATATTATGTAAAGAAAATTTTTCAAAATAATAAGTACTATGCCTTTAAAATAAAAAAATTGACTGATTCTTATTAAACATACAAAAGTTACTCTCGTTGTGCTTTTGTTCATGACCCTAAATAGATTACAAACTGAAGCGATTGTTACATATCGCAATATGTGTCACGAACTAACCGGGATGACCAGAATGATGATCGCGCTATCTGTCACGAACTAACCGGGATGAACAGATAGCCTTAGCAGTTAGCCCTGTAGCGTGAATGGTAAACCCAAACGCGGATAAACACGAGCAGGCAGGATAATCACGCGATTTATTATAAGGACTCTCACACACAATGAGCACAGGAAAGACACAATCTAACCCTAGTCCTATAAATACACACTCAGTCTGAAAAGATAACCAAGAAAGTGAGTACTCACATATACTGGAACGATTCCGAACAGACATGGGCTTAACTCAATGACAGAGCGATGTGCGCCGCCATCTTGTTTCCTTTTATGCTTTCAGCTTCGCGACCGCCTTACTTCCGGGTCCTAGTGCCGGTCGCGGCTGAGTGTGCATGACAGTACCCCCCCGTCCAGGACCGACTCCGGACGGTCCAGGAGTGGAGGATACCCGGTGACGGTAGTCCCTAATGAGCCCGGAGTCGAGGATGAAGCGAGCCGGAATCCAGGACCGCTCCTCGGGGCCGTAGCCCTCCCAGTCGACCAGATACTGGGTGCCCCTGCCCCGAGGGCGCGAGTCGAGGATCCGTCGCACGGTGTAGGCGGGACCGCCGTCAATGATTCGGGGAGGAGGAGCAGGGGGGGTGGGTGGAACCATGGGTGAGGTGGTGAATGGTTTCAACTGTGAGGTATGGAAGACGGGGTGGATCCGGAGCGCCGCAGGCAGCTGGAGCCGGTAGGTGACAGGGTTGATCCTGAGTGTTATGCGGTATGGCCCGATGAATCTTGGTGATAATTTTTTGGATTCGGTGTGCAGGTGGAGGTTCCTGGTTGATAGCCACACTTTGTCACCTACGTGGTACAATCGTCCCGGGGGGTGCCGGCGGCGGTGTTGGGCCACATAGTTGGCGTTGGTGCGTCGGATGGCGAGGTTGGCTTGGTGCCATAGCCGCCGGCACCGGCGAACCAACTGTTGGGCCGATGGTACGTCAACCTCCGGTTCCTGGTGGGTGAACATTGGAGGCTGGAAACCATAGCACACCTCAAATGGACTCAGGTTGGTGGCTGAGGAGACATGGAGGTTATGGGATAACTCGGCCCACTTGAGGTAGCGGGCCCAGGAGCGCTGGCGGTCCGACACAAAACATCTCAGGTAGCGCTCCAGCTGTTGGTTGGTTCGCTCCGTCTGACCGTTCGTCTGAGGGTGGTAGCCGGAAGACAAACTGCAGGACGAATCGATCAGACGGCAGAAGGCCTTCCAGAACCGGGCGGTGAACTGGGGACCTCTGTCCGAGACGATGTCCTTTGGGAACCCATGCAATCGGACTACGTGTTCCAGAATCAGCTCGGCTGTCTCCTTCGCTGACGGGAGTCCGGCGAGGGCCACCAGGTGCACTGCCTTGGAGAAGCGATCCACAATGGTCAGGATGACGTCTCTTCCATCTGAATCCGGCAGGCCCGTGATGAAATCCACGGCAATGTGGGACCAGGGTCGACGGGGAACTGGGAGTGGTTGGAGTTCCCCTGGAGTTGGTTGGTTAATGTCCTTCGCCCTGGCACACATTGGGCACGCCCGAACGAACTCTGTGATTTCCCTCCTCATGGAGGGCCACCAGAAGGCCCGGCCGATGAAGGTGGTGGTTCTCCGGCTTCCCTGGTGTCCTGCGACGGGTGACGAATGGCCCCACTGGAGGACCTCAGTTCGGAGTCGTTCGGGGACGAAGAGCCGTCCGGGCGGCACACCTGCCGGTGCTGGGTCCCTGGTCAGTGCCTGGCGGACCCTCGTCTCCAGGTTCCACTGCAGGGGTGCGATGATGCGGGTAGGTGGAAGGACAGGCACGGGGTCCGCCCGGGGCGTCTCTCGCTCGTGTTGCCGGGAGAGGGCGTCAGCCTTGGTGTTCTTCGACCCCGGGCGGTACGAGAGGTGGAAGTTGAATTGTTCGAAGAACAGTGCCCACCGTGCCTGTCGTGGGTTCAACTGCTTCAAACTGCGGATGGTGATCAGGTTTTGGTGGTCCGTCCAGACGATGAATGGCTCACTGGCGCCCTGGAGCCAGTGACGCCACTCCTCCAAGGCCCACTTTATGCCCAGCAGTTCGCGGTCCCCCACACCGTATCGCTGCTGAGTGGGGTTAAATTTTTTGGAGTAGAAGCCACATGGGTGCAGCTTCTGGTCTGGACCTCGTTGGGAGAGAACAGCGCCGGCGCCCACCTCCGACGCGTCCACCTCCACAACGAACGGTTGGCTGGCATCTGGATGAAGCAGGATGGGTGCGGTGGTGAACAGATGACAGAGTCGATGAAAAGCTGAGATGGCGGTAGGGTTGAGTCGAAAGGAACTGTTGGAGAGCCTGGTAAGTGCAGTGAGCGGTGCTGCAACTGTACTGTAGCCCCGGATAAAGCGACGATAAAAGTTCGCAAACCCGAGAAAGCGTTGGAGCTGTTTGAGTGTCCTGGGTAGGGGCCAGTGACGTACAACCTCCAGCTTCTGCAGGTCCATGGCCACACCCTGGGGCGAGATGACAAAACCCAGGAACGTGGTGGAGTGCTCGTGAAAAGCACACTTCTCCAGCTTACAGTACAGCTGGTGGGCGAGCAATCTCTTAAGGACAGCTCGAACGTGTTTGGTGTGTTCAATGGGGGTGCGTGAATAAATTAAAATGTCATCCAGATAGACAAACACCCATCGGCCTAGCATGTCCCTGAGGACATCGTTGATGAAAGCTTGGAAGGCCGAGGGTGCATTACAGAGACCAAATGGGATGACCAGGCTCTCATAGTGTCCGGTAGGGGTGATGAAGGCTGTCTTCCACTCATCACCCTCTCTGATGCGCACCAAGTTGTAGGCGCTCCGGAGGTCCAACTTAGTGAACATGGTGGCACCAGAGAGGGCG
Organism: Channallabes apus; assembly: GCA_030522415.1. Classification (NCBI taxonomy): domain Eukaryota; kingdom Metazoa; phylum Chordata; class Actinopteri; order Siluriformes; family Clariidae; genus Channallabes; species Channallabes apus. Next base: position 23,334,790 of record CM060108.1, on the reverse strand, counting down.
TCCAGGGCTGAGTTGGTGAGAGGCAGCGGGTGACGATTCCGAATGGTGATCTTATTTAGCCCCCGATAGTCGACACATGGACGAAGTTCGCCCCCTCTCTTCTTTACGAAGAAGAACCCCGCGGCAGCCGGCGAGGAGGAGGGCCTGATGGTACCATTTCGCAGGGCGTTGGTGACATACTCCTCCATAGCCTGGGTCTCGTTGGTAGAGAGGGAGTAGAGATGGCCGCGGGGGGGGCTGGAGCCTGGCTGGAGCTCAATGGCTAGGTCGTAGGGTCGGTGAGGTGGAAGGTGGCTGGCCCGGCGTTTACAGAACACTTCAGCCAGGTCTCGATATGGTGGAGGAATGGCGTGGATGTCGACGTCGGGGGCCTCGGACTCCCTGGAACACGTCCCAGCCTGGGCCTGTAGGCATAAGTCGGTACAGGTCGGCCCCCATTGAAGGATCCGGTTCTGAGACCAGGAGATGAGTGGGTCGTGCTGTAAGAGCCAGGGATAGCCGAGGATGATGGGTGGAGATGATATGGGTGTGAGGTGAAATTGTATGGACTCCTGATGTTGGCCGAGGACGAGAGTGATGGGTAGAGTCTGCTGGGTGATGGGGCTGGATGAGAGGGGCCGCCCGTCGACTGAGATGATTCTCATTGGCTGGGATAACGCCTCAATCTTTACCCCCAATCCTCTGGCGTATGTTGAGTCAATGAAGTTACCCGCGGCACCGGAATCGATGAACGCGGCACTTCTGACCCGTTTCTGGCCAAGGTGGAGGGTTACCTGAACCGTGAGTCGAGTGGCGGTGTGATCGGTGGTGGCGGAGAGGTGTATGGTACCCGGGGAGTCTCTCCTATCTCTCACCGGGTCTGGGCGTTTCCCGGACGAGACGGGCAGGTGGCTCGGTGGTGCGCTGCTGAGCCGCAATAGGCGCACAGTCCCTCGCGGTAACGTCTCTGGCGTTCCGCCACGGTCAGGGAGGCGCGTCCTAGTTGCATGGGTTCCCCGGCTCCGGTGTCAACCACGGCAGGGGGTGGAGATCCGACACGTCCAGGAAAAGCTGTGGTGACGGTGGGTGGTGGTCTTGGTGCAGTGTGGGTATAAGTGGATGGTGGCGACAGGGTTCGAGGTGCTGGCTTCGGACGAGAGAGGAGGCGCTGATCGACCCGGAGGACTAGCTGGATTAGCCCTTCCAGTGTGGCTGGTAGCTCTCGTCCGGCTAGCTCGTCTTTGATACGATTAGCCAGCCCCTCGAAGTAGGACGTCCGGAGAGCTGCGTCTCCCCAGGAGGTCTGGATAGCGAGGGTCCGGAACTCGGCGGTATATCTACTCACGGACAGTCCTCCCTGTCGCAGGTGGTAGAGCTTTGTGTCGGTCTCCACCTCGCCCGCGGGATGTTCAAATGTTAGCTTGAGCTGACGGGTGAATTCATTATATGAGTGCGCAGAGTCTGTGTCAGCGCGCAAGACTGCCGTGGCCCACTCTGCTGCCTGCCCTGATAGCAACGAGACGAGGAGTGCAATGCGCAGCCGGTCGGTGGAGTACTTGGTGGCATTGAACTCAAACACCAGTTCCAGCGATGTTAAAAACACACTGCATTTCCCATCCGTGCCATCCCATTTATCTGGAAGAGCTAGAAAAACGTCAGAAGGGGGGGGGGATGGTGCGGTGCCGCGACCGACGCGGCGGGCGGACCGCTAGCCAGCCCACTAACCGCCGCCCGAAGGCCCGCGTTCTCCTGCCTAAGCTCCGCGACCTCGCGGCGCAAGGCCGCGGTGTCTCGGACACTCCGGCGCAGAGAATCGAGCTCCGCGGTTAGCGCATTAATGAGCAAAGCATGCTGGTCAACCACACCGCGAAGGCGGGCGTAATCCGCTGGGTTTACTGCTGGCTCTGTCATTCTGTCACGAACTAACCGGGATGACCAGAATGATGATCGCGCTATCTGTCACGAACTAACCGGGATGAACAGATAGCCTTAGCAGTTAGCCCTGTAGCGTGAATGGTAAACCCAAACGCGGATAAACACGAGCAGGCAGGATAATCACGCGATTTATTATAAGGACTCTCACACACAATGAGCACAGGAAAGACACAATCTAACCCTAGTCCTATAAATACACACTCAGTCTGAAAAGATAACCAAGAAAGTGAGTACTCACATATACTGGAACGATTCCGAACAGACATGGGCTTAACTCAATGACAGAGCGATGTGCGCCGCCATCTTGTTTCCTTTTATGCTTTCAGCTTCGCGACCGCCTTACTTCCGGGTCCTAGTGCCGGTCGCGGCTGAGTGTGCATGACAATATGTACATTTACAATACTTGAATAATTTTTATTATATTGCACAGGCCTAGTATATACTGTATAATGTAAAAGCGACACCTCAGCAAAAAGTTTAGTGCTAGTTCATAAAATGTAGAGAAATAAACCTTAAGGTGAAATTCCCCAAAAGAAGCAAACACCATCTCCTAATACCAGACATGTCTGTCTGAGGGGAAAAAATTATACTTTCTAATTACTTTCTATTTATATGGCAAATATACATTTGAGTTTTTACTCACCTGTGTAAAATCAAAAAGTTCCCTTATGGTTGCAAAACTCAGGGAATACTGGAATTGTAAACATTACAAATACATTTGTTCTATACTGGATCAAAATCTAGTAAAAAAAAAAAAAACATCAGCTCTATAAACTTACCATCAGAACAATGATTCAAGATTCAAAGAACTTTATTAATCCCAGAGGGAAATTGTTAATAAACAACAGACAAGCGACGAAGGTGGGATGCCACAGTTGTTGCTGAAATGTCGTGGAAGGCCACAATCTACCTTGAAAAATTAATTATTTTAAATGCTTTTACATTTATTTATTCAAATGATTACTGGTACCATATCGTTGGTGTTCATACTTTAAAATCAGGCATACTTAAAAATCACACATACACTGACATACTTTAAAATCATGGACAGAGCATTACTGGCTGGTTTGGCACCATTTAAACAAACTAAAGTGACAAAAGCAAAATTGTTAAACTCACCATCATGGTGCACTGCCAACTGGAACTGTTTTTTGATGTGATAATGCACCAACTGTGGCATACTGGTGTACGGTTCGGAAGATCCCTGGTTCAAACCCCACAACCACCAAGTTGCCACTGTTGGGTCTTTGAGCAAGGCCCTTAACCCTAAACAGCTCAGATGTGTAATGAGATTTAAAAAAATGTAAGTCGCTCTGGATAAGAGCGTCTGCCAAATGCCTAAATGTAAATGTATGTGCAGAAAGGGCAATTGCTGCAGTAGTCTTTTAAATACTGCTCACACTGTCCCTTGCTTAGTACTGATTTGTGCATGTTTGCATAGATCATTAGTTTTAGTATCAAATTATTTAAATTGTGCTGTAGAAGTAATTTTTAATGTAGTGATTTTAACTTGTACTTTAAAAGAGCAAAATGTTAGGATTTGTTTCTGTGAGTAAAATGATTCAGCACAAGGTGCATGAAAGGAGGGCTTGTATTCTATATACAGTGGCTTGCAAAAGTATTCGGCCCCCTTGAACTTTTCCACATTTTGTCACATTACAGCCACAAACATGAATCAATTTTATTGGAATTCCACGTGAAGGACCAATACAAAGTGGTGTACACGTGAGAAGTGGAATGAAAATCATACATGATTCCAATTTTTTTTACAAATAAATAACTGAAAAGTGGGGTGTGCGTAATTATTCAGCCCCCTGAATCAATACTTTGTAGAACCACCTTTTGCTGCAATTACAGTTGCCAGTCTTTTAGGTTATGTCTCTACCAGCTTTGCACATCTAGAGACTGAAATCCTTGCCCATTCTTCTTTGCAAAACAGCTCCAGCTCAGTCAGATTAGATGGACAGCGTTTGTGAACAGCAGTTTTCAGATCTTGCCACAGATTCTCGATTGAATTTAGATCTGGACTTTGACTGGGCCATTCTAACACATGGATATGTTTTGTTTTAAACCATTCCATTGTTGCCCTGGCTTTATGTTTAGGGTCGTTGTCCTGCTGGAACGTGAACCTCTGCCCCAGTCTTTTGTAGACTCCAAAAGGTTTTCTTCCAAGATTGCCCTGTATTTGGCTCCATCCATCTTCCCATCAACTCTGACCAGCTTCCCTGTACCTGCTGAAGAGAAGCACCCCCAGAGCATGATGCTGCCACCACCATATTTGACAGTGGGGATGGTGTGTTCAGAGTGATGTGCAGTGTTAGTTTTCCGCCACACATACATAGCGTTTTGCATTTTGGCCAAAAAGTTCCATTTTGGTCTCATCTGACCAGAGCACCTTCTTCCTCATGTTTGCTGTGCAAACGGGACTTCTTATGGTTTTCTGTTAACAATGGCTTTCTTCTTGCCACTCTTCCATAAAGGCCAACTTTGTGCAGTGCACGACTAATACAGTAGTTGTCCTATGGACAGATTCACCCACTTGAGCTGTAGATCTCTGTAGCTCGTCCAGAGTCACCATGGGCCTCTTGGCTGCATTTCTGATCAGCGCTCTCCTTGTTCGGCCTGTGAGTTTAGGTGGACGGCCTTGTCTTGGTAGGTTTACAGTTGTGCCATACTCCTTGAACGCTTGAACAGTGCTCCGTGGGATGTTCAAGGCTTTGGAAATCTTTTTGTAGCCTAAGCCTGCTTTAAATTTCTCAGTAACTTTATCCCTGACCTGTCTGGTGTGTTCTTTGGACTTCATGGTGTTGTTGCTCCCAATATTCTCTTAGACAACCTCTGAGACCGTCACAGAGCAGCTGTATTTGTACTGACATTAGATTACACACAGGTGCACTCTATTTAGTCATTAGCACTCATCAGGCAATGTCTATTGGCAACTGACTGCACTCAGACCAAAGGGGGCTGAATAATTACGCACACCCCACTTTGCAGTTATTTATTTGTAAAAAATGTTTGGAATCATGTATGATTTTTGTTCCACTTCTCACGTGTACACCACTTTGTATTGGTCTTTCACATGGAATTCCAATAAAAGTGATTCATGTTTGTGGCTGTAATGTGACAAAATGTGGAAAAGTTCAAGGGGGCCGAATACTTTTGCAAGCCACTGTATATCAAGACCTCGCTTGTTTATTAAGTTAGAATTTATTTTAAAACTTTGCCTGTCTTGCAAATGCTCACACACCAAGTTACTCTCAATAAAGGGGTTCCATATGTGTTTTGTTTCGTACTTCAGATCTGTATACTCATGATTAATGCCATTATGTTTTTTCTTCTTTAAGACCTAGAGAATGCTTTGGGCCTTCATATATCTGACACTACAGACCCTACAAATGCAAAAAACAAGCGCAAGGTAAGCTGAGATGAATATTTAAAGATTTTTTTGATATAATTTTTTTCAATATAATGTTTTTGTGTCAGTGTCACTAATAAATTTGCTGAATTTTCATTTGTCCCCAGGAGTCAGTCGAGGAAAATGGTATACATTCAGGTGGCAACCATAATATCACTAAGACAAAGCCTAACAAAAGACAAAGAACATAACAAACCTTGTCCTTTTTTAAAAAACATTATATAATACTTAATAATATATTGGGGTGAGTTCAGGTCTAAATGCAGCCTACAGATCCTCTCTTGATATATACAATGCAATTTTTCCTTTTACCTAATGGTGGCGGCAGAATGTGTTATCACAGTTGACCTAATGGCAAATCTTTTTTTTTTCTTGACTATACCTGCAGATTGAATCGTGTGATTGAACAATAATTACATTAATGTTGTTCTTAAGTATCATCTTTAAGCCACCTGACTATTTTGCGTCTAGTACTTTTGACATCTCCACATCCTACCCCAAACATCTTCAGAAACCAGTAGTTCTGGTGTAAAAAAAAAATTCAGTTTGTGCGTCTTGTTGTTCTTTTCTTGCTGCCTTTTTTATTATTATTTTTAAAATTTTTGTCCCATTATGATGTTACTCATTCTGTCAACACCATCTGCTGTGGAGTAAACATAATTTGCATTTTATTATAAAAAATAATAAGAAATAAGAAATATCTTTAGATAACTAAATGGGATGAAGTCATGGCATGACGTTTTGTACAAACAAAAAGTGAAAAGGTAACAGGGAAGCGATTTGGGAACAAAACATTTTTTTTCACTAAGAGCCATGGCAGATGTGTGCCTTACGTGTTGAGACTGGAGCAGTAATTAAGGATTTTATGTCATAAGACATTTAATGAGTAATGAAGAATTATGAGTAATGCAAAACTAATTCAGAGGATAAGAGAGCAATGAACCTGAATAGTTAAAGCTAACCTGGTAGTTTATCAGAAACAGGGAACATTAGCAATGTAGTAGCCATGCTTCTACAACAACTAAGCATTGAGAATTTTTCCTCTGCTTTTTAAAGAGTATAGTCAATGTCATTTGTCTTATTGAGAAACATAAATTTTTGAAAACATAATTTTGCATGTCACAATTACAGTATTTATGGCATACCATGCTGCAATAGTTCATGTAAAATATAATTCAGAATGCTGTTGCTTTAAATAATAGTATATATATATATAAATGTCTATGTTTTAATGGATTAATAATGTGCCTGATTATGTAACAGTGAATATGTGCTATTTTATAGATAATTGCCCTTTTTTTGCAATGGAAATAATGCTATTTATAATATTTAATGAAGGCAAAATAAAAGGTAACATCAGGTGGAAAGAAGATTCTAAGCTTTGTTGAATTTAATGGGTTTTCTGTCATGTACAGTATTCTAAATGCAAGAACATATTCAACTGCATAAGAAAATACATAACATATGTCAGAATCAGGCAGCAATGACAGGCTAAATTTCTTTACAAAAAAAGGCGGGGAAATGGACAAAGTGCTAAAGAGTAACCTAATGAAATGTGCAAAGTTCACGGTGTTCTTTTACATTCAAACATTACACTGATGTATTAGGCAAGTGTGTCCTCTTCATGCACTCGCTGATAACAGGCGCTGGGGGTGTAAGCTGCTCACATGAACGCATTTTGGAGTGTGTGCACACAGCCACTTTCAGCTTAACCTCATATGATCAGAACAGCTTGTGAACCGTTGGCCTTGTCTAGCTTAAATACAGTAGAACATTTCTGTAAGCAACTTAATAATGTCATGCTCTCATGGTGTATTAGAAAGGAAAATTTAACGTTAAAACTGTCTAAACCATCCTGTTCTCAGCACATTTTTAAAGAGTTTGGAATATGTTACAGTATATGAAACCCTACTCCAGATCCTTTCATGATAAATGTCTCCCTCTAGTGTTTAAGTGGAGTGCAGCATTTTACAACGTCAAAAAAAAAATTTTAAGCGATGGTTGAACATGTTATTAAACATAAGCATGTTAATGTCAATTAATAATTAATAGTAACAAGAACCACATTTAAAAAAAAATTATGTGAGAAATTAATAAAGTCCAAATAATTTAAACAAACAGAACTAATAAAAAAAAACAATAAAGATTTCTGTACTGTATATTGCGCACTGCAACGGGCGCCCTCGTGTGGTGGACATATTAATAGTCATGAGAACAGAGAAATATGATACAAAACATTAATTAATAGGTTTTTTAATCCGTAAAATGTTAAATACAATTACTTGATTTATGGTTAATCATTAACATCGTTAGCCTACGTTATGGCAAAATAAGTCAAGCAAACATTAAATCAATACAATGCATTAATGCTTCCTAGTTCATATAATGACTCTTCTTGTGTCATATCGAGTAAAATATTTGCACAGGTTCTTCCAATTTATCCAACACTTTTTTTGTCATATTTATTTAGTCACATTAATTTCTGGTTGGAAACCATCAACATTTCACTGACAAACATATAGTAAATTACTTGGCCAAAGCGGTTTGAGAACGGTCAAGAGAAAAGTTTGAGAAGGGTGTCTGCCTCAAGCAAATAAAACTGTCCTAACATAGACAGTAGAAACAAATAAAATTGGAAATCAGCATGAATCACTTGAAGTTGCATATCAACACATGAAGTTCCATAGTAAAAATGGACAATAGAAATCATAGTTACATTTCATAGTGAAAGTAAGAGCATTCCCACATGCTCAGTGTGATGAGAACTCAACCCAATAAAGAATTGGGACTAAACAGCTGTGTGATAACAAGAAAACCACTTGTTAATGAATTATCAGGGGGGAAAAGGCTGCAATTTGATAGGGAGCATAAAGATTGGAGCAATTGAAAAATTATCATGTGGTTTGTTGAGTCAAGATTGACCCGATCCCGTAGCAAGAGGCAGATCAGAGTAAGAAGGAAAGCACATGAATCGATGCAATATTGTTTTGCTAATAATGTTTTTTTCTCCCCACCATTTGGGTCTTTTTGGGGGTCTCAACATGCTCAAACACTCATGAAAATTGGCAGACATGTTGGAATGTGCTGCCATTTAGATCCCGGTGAATCTTGCACATATGCACATGAAACCTGGTACACATTTAGAGCTCATTGAGCCAAACAACTTTTGCATTGTATGTCCTGGGCTCAACTCCATAGGAAATCAGTTATTTTGTGTCGTTTGCAAAACGCACCATTACAGTAGATTTTGAAACACTCCTAGGGAATTTATACGATCGCCACCAAACCAGGCCCATGTGATCTAAAGACATTGAGGATACAAAATTGTAGAGGGATTTTTGATATCTCAAATGGGTCAGCTATGATGATGCTTCAAACTTATGCTGCAAAGAGGTTAATAACTTTATGTGACATTATATTGTGACATTAGATTAAGTGACATCACACTGAATGACATCTGTTTGAGTAACATCATAGTTTGATGCTCTTTGTCCAGCATCTGCTGCTTTTTGGAGGTCTAAACATAAAATCCCCCCTCTATACCTGCAAACATCACAAATGGTAACATTCACATCTCTCTCTCTCACACACACACAGACACATACACGCACAAACACTCGTACATCACGCACATATACACACAACAAATGTTAACACTCACATCTCTCTCACACACTAACAAGTCACATGTCTTACATACAGACACATTACAAATGTTAACACAGACTCACACACAAACATTCACACATCACGCTCAGACTGACACACCCACCAATCTCACAAACACACACCTGTCTTTCACATACACTAACCCTCACACACTTCCACACCAACGCACTCAACAAATACTTTAGGGCCCAAGCTGGCATCAGCCGTATATAGTGTGTGATGTGTGCATTGTACACAGTATGTACAATGTTTGCACAAGTGTCAAATACAGAATACTTTTTTTGTACTTGGTTAATTTTCTTATCGTATTGCTTTTTGCCCACCCCAGTATTTGTATAATGTTCTTTTGTACTGCTGCAGAACGGCAAAAAGAATGGTCTTATATGCTCCCAATTGAAATACGGAACTACTGTAGATGAGGTCTAATTGCCAAACCAGGTGCATTAGTGATGTTCATAATCTTGATGCCATTTGACCCTGTCTCTGTCTGTCTTTATGTTGAAGGTTATTAATGGTAACATGAGCACAAGTGATTACATGTGCAAGGCTTCAAATTGAAAGACCTTTTGTACTTGTGTTCACAGGGTCTCTCAGACAGGTAGCATTTGTTAATCTGTCCAGATTCTTGAAAGTCATGATACTCTTCACTGCTAACATTTGACAGGATGAGTTATATTACTACTCAGACATACTCAGAGTTCATATTTGGGCTCAAAGTCCAACCACAATAAGTCAGTAACATTAAATAAAAAAACATCAGGGTTGTATAAATCAATTTTATTGTGGCTTTACATAGAAAATCTCACCCCACACAGGCCAGATGTGAATGCATTTCTAGTTTTCTACAATAGAGTGTAATTGACTTCATATGTAAACCAGTTTTGATCACTTAACACAGAGCTGCTACACATGGCATACCTTTCCCTATCAAGTTATGCAAATTTTGCACAAAATATAGCAAACCTACCCTGCAACCTGTAGACCCTTTGGATGGGGATATACAAGATACAAAGTATTTCACCCTCTCATACACACACATAGAAAATCATCAACACACTGGTCCAGAAGGTAATTTCTGTTCATATGCCGTCGTCCTTCTGTCTCTGCCTGTGGCGTGTCCCACCCAAAAGGCCTTGTGCAGCTTTAACCCATGAGATACCCACTGCGAATGAGAAATTAAGCATGATTAAAAATACTTTGCATTTGATACATACATTCTGATTGGTTCATTAGAAAATCATCATGCATAATTTTAAACAGGCTGTAATATTTGCCAAAGCATAAATCAGCATCAGGATAAATTAAGTACATACATTGTATTTGTAATGTACAAGGGGCATTCAAGACAAACAAGGATTTGTGATGATATTTCTCATGAGTGAAGGTGTAAAACTAATAAACATTTAAAGAAGACTTCAAGCACAGTACTGTGATGTGACTCTTTATTGGTGCTTTAAAAAAAGCCTATGTCCGTAAATGATGATACCAGCTGAGGTGGCTTAGAGCTCACTGAAGTCATTCCCATGAACATTCAGCAAATGGACGCCTGATCCTTGAAAATTGACAGATAACTTGTCGCCAACTTACAGAAGACACACACCTGTCTGTGGGAACTGACTGCTTACTGAGAGAACCTTCTACCTTGATGGTGTCCAAGCACTAGTGAAATGCTAGGATGAATGCATTTAGCGTAGCAGGGGATCATCTAGATCAGTGGTTCCCAAACTGGGGGTCGCGGAATAATTTCAAGGGGTCGCGAGAGGGATTCAAAAATATTTTTTGGTGTGTGATTATAATACACACTTTTCAGTATTACAAGTAAATGCTATAAATAAATATTTTCTGATTTGTAAAGATATTACTGATTGAGTGAGTGTTTAAATTGAGTGTTAAAAAAAATTTGCGACTCAAAGATAATGTCCATGTCACTGTGCAGCGACTGGCTCACTAGTTATTGCTACAGCGCACAACTGCACGTGAAAACCGCAACTGCCGAGATGGATAAATTTGTTATTCGCAAATCTAAAAATGTTAAGGAAATTGTTTGTCTGAGTCATTGGAACCATGTGCATCGACCAAGCAAAAGAGCAAGACCCCGTCAGACCAAAGTAGGAAACGTCGGAAATATGAGGAAGAATTCATAAAGTGCAGCATCAGTATTCACTAAGTTGCGGTAGCAGCGAGTTGTCCCGTGCAGCAATGGATGTACTGCTTCAATTTGGATCTACATATTTGTGTGAGCATTATATTTCCCCTGTTACATATATAAAAAATAAATACAGATCACGTCATGATGTCGAAGATGATATGCGGGTAGCTGTATCCACCATCAGGCCACGAATGAAGCATTTGTGCTGCCAAAAACAAGTACACCCTTCCCATTCAAATGTAAGCCAAAATTATTTTGATGTATTAGTAAATGTAGTCAAAATACTGTGAACAGCTTATGTTTATTGCTTGTTTTTGATAGTGGGGGTCGCGAGATCTTGTCGATCTTCAATTAGGGGTCGCTGGCTTGAAAGTTTGGGAACCACTGATCTAGATAACTAAAGGTAATTTTTACTCTAAGAACTGTGTTGTTATTCTACACAATCAAAAGTCCCGGTTTGACTTGAACACCATGTATTTCTGTAATGTATTGTACGTGTTGTGAACACTTTCTCTGACTAAAGTAAAGATTGGACTTACGGCAGCTTCATTCTCATGAAGACTCGAGCCATGAAGAAACTCAGCAGCACGCTCACAAAGCCAATGAAGAGAAGCAAGAAGCGGTTGAGTTTAGGAATGTTCGGGGCATTGGAGCGGTCCAGAATGATGAAGCCAAGACCACCCATGGTAAAGAGGAAGCTGGATGCCAGACCCTCCATGATGTACTGCCCATTCACTCTGACACACACAGACAGCATGAATGGTTTCATATTTAAAACTTTTTATTTAAAATAATCCAATATTTAAAACTTTATATGCACGCTACAGAAAATTGGGTGCCATTGGCAGGGCTCATAAAACTTACCTGTAAGCCAAAAATGCTACAGGTCTCTGGTGACCATGCTCATCAGTCATTGAGCCCACGCTGGGCGGCTCAACGATAACATCATAGATTATACCTGAAAGTAAAAAAACATTTGCGATTGTAAATCAATTAAACAGATAGTAATGTTTATTTCTGGCTACATGGTAGCAGAATAAGTTGCTGCTTCTCAGCTTCACGGCTTCTGTTGAACCCTGAACACAGAGTACCTGTCTCTGTCCAGGTTCTCCCCTTATTCATGTGGAATTACAGTATGGGTTTTCTTTTTCGTAAACAAAAAATATATACCAGCTCGTGAAGCAGCAAAAGTAAACTGCCCATAGGTGTGCATGTGTGACGATAGACTGGCATCCCTCCAGGGTGTAACCTGGGTTATGACCAGTTTTTGGGAACAGGCTCATACTGCTGAAAGCTTAGCCAGGATAAAGCATGTATTGATGGAAACTAACAAATGTTCTATTCCTCATCTTTTCTTCCATTTTATGACCATTTTCAATGTATACTATTGTAGATTATTATGAATATCTCTATGTGTAAAATGTATAATAATAAGGATATTAAAACTCAGTGTTTTTATTGTTATTATTAATGCATAATAATAATAATAATATTGCTGCTGATGATGATAATGTGGCGGCATGGTGGTGTAGTGGTTAGCACTGTCGCCTTGCACCTCCAGTGTCTGGGTTCGATTCCCCGGACAGGCTTGATTCCCGTCTCTGTGTGCATGGAGTTTGCATGTTTTCCCCGTGCTAGGTGGGTTTTACTCCAGTTTCCTCCCACAGTCCAAAAACATGCAGTTATTTTGCTAACTGGCGTTCCCAAATTGCCCATAGTGTGTCACGAATGTGTGTGTGCCCTGCGATGGATTGGCACCCTATCCAGGGTGTACCCCGCCTCGTGCCCTAAGCCCCCTGGGATAGGGTCCAGGCCCCCGCAACCCGGAATACAGGATAAAGTGGTATAGAAAATGAGTGAGTGATGTTGTTGTTTTATAACAGACCAAGCTAGTTAGCTAGCTTAAGTTAATAGACAAAATGTCGAGGGGATTATACAATTAGTATTAGTTTTAATACATTTAATGATACATTTATTTGCCTTTTCCCCAGTTTATATGCTATGCGACCGATAGACAAACGATACTACAGCCTGCAGTTTAGCTACTGTAAATGGGAGACATTAGCTAGCTAACTAGTTTAGCAGGTTGCGTTTAACATTAGTACACGTCGTTGCACACTGTTCAAGAGAAATTAGAACTATTACCGTAATGCTCGTAGTGTATAAAATATACAATGGTTCTATTTTAAAGGGAGCAGAAGGATGTTAGCTGGCAGGGAATGTCCACAGACACACAGCAGGCTAACTGAGTCCTGATTCAACACACACACACACACACACACACACAAACTCACCCCCAGTGATGAGAAAGTAGGACACGATCACCACGGCGTACACGGTCATGGCTGAGGGCATGTGCAGCCAGGACGGCTTCTTCAGCTTGATGTTCGGACATTCTAACACCGCAAACGGCAGGCTGACTAAAGTCTCCATAACTCCTCTCCTTGTTCCTCTCCTGGCTGGTGTCACTGCAGCGCCGTAAGAGCGACGTGTACAGGAAGTAGCTTTCTCTCAAACACACACACACACACACCAGCCTCAGCATCCACAGCTAACCGCCACAATAAAGGACCCCCTTCAGGAAATAACGCCAATGGTTTATACAGTAGATTGCTAAACTACACGCACAAATTTATAATTAAATCAATTCTGTCTTGTCTTTTGCCAACATTTGAACTAGGTTGAAAAACTCACAGTTCTGTCCAATAATGTCAAAATAACAGCACGCCAGCTGTGTAGCCCTGCGCGTTCACACATCTGGCTGTGCTCCATTCTGTAGCGATCATGACTATGCCCTATTCCCTCAGAAGGGAACATCCTCTATTCAAACCTTTTCTAAACTCATACAATCCAGGTCTGCTGTAAGAAGACTAATAAAACACGGATCTAATAATATTGTTTTTAATTTACTTGATTTAGATTATATGTAGATTAATTTATTGTCATGAATAATTAATCATTCAATTATTTGTCACATGTGGCTTTATTATACCCTATACACACTCTGGCTGTAGAATGTATTTTAATTAGACAAATACATCATTTATCATCATAAATCACTTATTAATGAAAATTTATAAAATGTTTTATTCCCCATCCTTATTTACCATTTTATTACTATTTTCATTGCATATTATGCTTTGATGTGTACTTGATACTATCAAAAGCCAAATGTGTATTAATAATAATATTAAGCATAAGGCCACTGTGTGCCACTGTCATTAATCACAGTGTGGGCGGAAGTATCCATAAACTCAAAACATCCTTAGATAGCAGTCCTTTGCATTCAATCCAAAGTTTAGGCTTCAGCTCTTTAATAAGCATCTCGCTGTAACAAGCTTTTTTTTTTTTTTAGTGTTGAAAGTTTTTCCTGATGATGTTCCATTAGTTCTACCTGAGAATCAATTTTCCAGCTGATGGTTGACTTTTGAACTTTTTGAGGATGTTTCCTTTCCACAATCTGCTGTTTCCTCTCAGACTCGTACTGATGAATCAATGTCTCATCAACCATAATGATTATCTTTATAAAAAAAATAAATAAAAACTTTCACCTTCCTTACAGTATCGGCCCAAGTTTGTCCACATGCTTCTGTTTGTGCTCTCAACACCAGGCATCCCTGCATACTGCTTATCTTTTGTGCAAATCACAAGTGGAGCATCCATTTTTGTTCACAATGCTGTTACACATGAACTGAACACGTTCACACCTGCACAGACTGGGGAGACAGCAGCCTTGAACAGAAAGCACTGATGAGTGCCACCAACATAAGTTTTAATATAACTGGAGTGAAGATCAACATTTTAACTACATTTTGTTAAAATGAACGAAATGACTCGAAAAAAATATTTATTTTCCTGAATGAGATTCGAGTTGGTAAAATTATCCGAACTTGCATGATTTTGCAGTGTAGCAGGATGTATTATTCAGGTCACTGCCATACTGTCTGCATCAATTTATATGAGGCGTTACGTATCAAAGTACACATAATGCCTGGACCCAGCGTTTTTCAGTAGAACATTGCCCAGAGCATTATAAGTCAACATCACCCCTCTGTCAGGTTCCTTAAACAGTTCCTGAACAATTTCATGCAGTGATGCAGCACTCATTATCCTGCTAAGAGACTGTTGCCATTAGGAGAGATCATTGCCATAAAACAGTGGACTTGGTCTGCAACAATATTTGGAAACACTGCCAAGCTAAAATAAGTCACAGTCCCGAACATTTCAAAATATTTTAAACAAAGGAAACACTCAAATTCACAAAACGCTTGTTTGAGGGAAAATATCTTATGTCCATGAGAGTTAATCCACTAAAAAGAGAATTAAGAACTTGTTTAAGAAACTCCAAGAGGTACCATCACCTGCAATGGATTACTGCAATGTTATACATGGAATATACTCCGTTTAAAATTATTATTTTTACAGCATTGCGCAGGTAGCTTTTCCCAGGATAATTTTGAGCTTTACCAAGAACACATGAAAGCTGTTGTTCCATGAACACCATCTAGAGAGATATTAAAATAACTAACTTTTTCCTTTCAGCCTCTTGTACATTTCAGGCTTTTAGTTGACTTTGCACTTGTTTTAAAGTTATGCATGTCATTTGTCATGTAGACAAGCAGTGTCAGAACGATACACAGCCTTGCACCTTCAGGTGTTCACCATCCACAGGCAAGTACAAATTAAAAGACTGATAAATGAGGCCCAGTGAGTGTTAAACTTTTTTTTTTTTTATAAATAAACTCAAACTTATTTATAAAACATAACAGGACACAATCAAGTGTGTTCAGAAACATTTATTTTAAAGTACAAACACCCATTTACTTTGTTTTCTGACTCTGTGCCTGTGCCTTGAGTACTTTGACAACGATCTTCTGCTCCTCAATAAGGAATGCACGCTTGATCCTGGAAAACACACAACATTCAAGTTAGCTTCAGGAAAAAAAAACCCTGTTGAAACTCGGATTGTTTGACTCGTTCCAAATCACACAATTAAAATCACCTTTCTGTGACTTACTGGTGTGGAAGTATCAAATACGAAACAGGACACGTTTAGTTAGTTATAATAACCTTTTTGCAATACTAGTAAATATTAGGATGCGTCCAGCTATGATTTCCCAAACCACCCAGTCATGCTTAATTCTCACTGAAGCTCATGAGAAGTTAGTAGCAGTACATATTCCTGCTATATTACACCATTCACAACCCAAACCTATTTGTGATACAACTACGAGCAGGAATAATAAGAGGAATGCAACATAACCAACTATTGGAGTCAGTCCTAAAGTTGACAACCGGACAAAAAAAAAAAATTGCACTTTATTGCTCTTACCTGTCACGGACACACTTGGCGCACATGGAACCACCATAGGCTCTGCTCACATGCTTCTTGGTCTTTGAGAGCCTCATCAGAACCTGAGGTCTCACTGCACGGATCTGTTCAAAACAACCATTTAACCATTTAGAATTCCAAACTCAGTCAACCATCAACAAACAAAGAAGTTACATGACCACAGAACCTACCTCCACTTTGAACTTTAGATGACATGCTCAACCTAATCCAGATTATGCAATGCTGATGAAGTTGGGTGAAATTAAACTATGATTGGACTGCCAAAATGTTGGCCCAACTTTGATGTTTAAGATAAAATTAAATAGATACAATTTAAATAAGAAATTAATTTAATGACTCCTTGTGATTTACATTTCTGGCAGCATCCCAATTTGCTTTGTGCAAGAGAGTTTAATACTGCAAGAGCGTTTAATCAGAATGACAATATTAACAGCATTCAAGTCAAACCAGGACTTTTGATTGTGAGGAACAGAACACAGTTATGAGGTGTAACTACCACCCTTTATTTATTTTTTTTATAATCCCCTGCTAGACTAATGCACTTATCCCCAAGTTTCAATAGTGCTTGGACACCCACAAGGTATATAGTTCTCATTCGACCTGAGCCATGATCAGACTGCCTGCTTCAGGTCTGAAACCCTGACCTTCCAGCAACTCCTTTAATGGCTCAAAAAATTACTTGGAGCGAGGTCAGACCTGTACAGGGGATGTAGCAATAACTCCCAGCCAAGTTCTTATAGTGTGCAAGCGGTGTTTGGGAACAATTGTGTGTACAGTTCCCACAGACAGATCCATCTCTTCCACAAGTTGCCGAGTTATTTGTCAATTTTCATTAGATCAGATGTTCCAGCTCGCAGAATATTCACAGGAACAACTACAGTGGGCTCCAAGCTATCTCGGCTGGGATGTACAGTATAGTTTTAAACGTTTGCACCATTCAAACTTTTTTTTTTTTCTGCGACCAAGAGTAAAAAAAAATCAACACTGTGCTGGGCTTGAAGTCTTCTGAAAATGTCAATTGGTTTTACACCTTCACAAGGAAAAATTCTTCACAAATCCTGGTCTGACTTAAACACCCTTCATACTAAGGTTCGGAAAAGTACTATACTTTGGTCCACACACAGGTTTTCAAGGTGGGGTTTGTGCAGCATGGCCATAGATTTCACACTTGTCACAACTGACAATTACTGATGTTACTATATTAACTTATTTGAAAACTTTAATAAAATATCAAAATGTAAGTAATTAAGTGATTTAAGCAGACAACAGTGTCAGATTCAGAAAGTTTAGTATATAAAGCAACACTTACACCACGCAGTCTACCGGGGCAGATTCCACATGCTGACTTGGGGGACTTGCCAGTCTTTTTGGTGTAAAGATACACAATGCGGTTACCAGGGGTCCGGGATCTGGGGGCAAAACAAACAATTGTTCATCAAGTCTACCATCAATACCAACTTAACTAGTAAAACTAACTGATTTATAGGATGATAATCCACAATGGCAATATGATCCTGTCACCACCTTGACTTTGATCATTTCCAAACGAGGTATTTTAAATGATTGAGTAAACAATGCTCTAAACTGAAACTTTAACAGAGCAGTGATAAAGACAAAACCAAATAAGCTACTTGTCCTTGTTAAGGAAGCATTGAATATGTGCTTTCAGGATATTTCGACCTGGCACAACCAAATTACTGAATTAATGTCCATATTCAGTATCCTTGATCTGCTAAATGCAGAAAATGAACAAGTGCTGTTAGCTTCAGTGTCCACGTATGGCTGTGTGTGTGAAGAGAGAATGAGTCCAACTCACAGCCTGGTCTTGTTGGAGGTGGTGTTGTAGGACAGCCTACGGCGGTAAGTCAGGCGCTGAACCATTTTGACCTGGAGAACAAAAATACAGACAAATTAATAAGGACGGTCATGCTGCTAAATAAATTCCAAGTCACCCATTTTAGCTGGAGAAGGCGTTGCAGAGTTGTTATATACTTCACAATTTCTCAGTATATAATATTAAATTATTAAATGAATGAGAAATCCTGTAATTTAAGAACATACAGAACTAATTAAGTTCAGGGAACATGTAGCTTTATAACAAGGGCCTGGAGTTTCGCCGGTTTTAACCAACTAGCTCACATTTTCGCTACCACCAAAGCAGAGCAAATAAAAGGCTATCAAACATAAAAACCGAGCCAATATCACACAAGTGTACTTCTTTACACTGTTAATAACACATATAAACAAAAACGACTTGTAAGTGAACCTCCAAAACTGAAGATTACAATCGATTATGTTTTCGTTTCTTTCGCGAAAAGAAGAAATCCGCCATACCTGCTATCACCGAAACGGAAGAGGAAGGATGAGAGGTAGGGTGAAAGTTGAAAACCCATCGAGAACCGGAAATTGTGTTTTTGGTGTAGTCACATTAAAAGTCCGCCAACACGGCCATCTCATGGATGTTCCCAAATGTTCAAAAAAGTTGACTTGATTTAGAGAAA
Organism: Channallabes apus; assembly: GCA_030522415.1. NCBI lineage: Eukaryota > Metazoa > Chordata > Actinopteri > Siluriformes > Clariidae > Channallabes > Channallabes apus. The sequence continues at coordinate 23,315,789 of CM060108.1, read as the reverse complement.
GTCGCAGCTCTCTGTTTACCAAAACAAGGCTCAGTGGCAAATAATTTATATATAGGTCAGGCAGTTTGATTGTGTAATATACACTGCAAATTTCTTGTTCTCTTGGCATTTTTCAATTACATGATTGTAAAATTGTAGAAATTTAATTTTTTTAGCCTCAATATTTTTATGATGGTTTTAATTTAATTGTACTCTCTAGCGCAATTTATTTAATCACAGAGTAATATTTTTTTAGGTTATACAGGCAGCCATATAAGCATTTCAGTGCATATCAGACGTGTATGATTATACTGTGAATTTAATATATAATTTTAAGCTGTTATTGTTGATGTATGGACACCCACTGTCCATTTTAATGAGAACTGCTTTACACCTGCTCAATTATGCAATTATGATCAGCCAATTATGTGGAAGCATTGCAATAAACTTATAAGTCATGGCTATACGGGTCAAGAACATTTGGTGTTTTTTGACCCTTGTCTAACAGGAGTAGAATTTAGAAATATAACAAATTATGAATTTAAATTTAGTACTTTTATTTTGAAACACGTCGTTGCTGCTAGCATAACCTTAAACACAAGCTACTAGCAGCGGGTTGATGTGAGTTTTTAAGCCGTGCAGTGACCAATGTTATTTTCAGATAAAAACGTGTCCACTGTCTGAGATGAACCGCGAGGTTACATGCAGACCCGAAGGCTTTTGGTGTGCGGTTGATGTCTGGATAAAGAAGCCGCATGTAGTGAATAAGCGGCTGTGCGGAGCGATAGAGACAGAATACAGGCATGTGAGCTGTGAGGAGCTCGAGCTCTGTCTCTGCAGCGTCACTGGCGGCAGTGTGCGGGAGTTCCCGCACATCCTCACTTTCCTGCGCGCGCTCACTCCGGGCACGGGCCACCAGACTGCACCAGGCTGGAGTGTAGGAGTGAGAACCATCATCCCTAAAGCATGTGTGCAGAGCGGTGCAACAAAGCTGTACAAGGAAGTGGTTGTCAAAGGTAAGATACAGACCAGAAGGAACAGATATTTTATTTTGTGTTTTGTATGTTTTGTTGCTTTAAATTATGCCAGTCCACTCCTTAATCCTGCAGACTTGAATGGGCAAACAGTGACATTTCTGCCAATTGAAGAAAACAGTGACGGCCACATCATCCTGAAGGAAAGCAATGTTTATCAGATCCGGCTTCAGGAAAAGACTAATGATTGGTGAGTGCCTTCTCAGATTACTTTTAGTGAGGACCACAATACCTAGAATGAAAGAGGGACCCTAACTCCCTGTTGAGAAAGCCTCGCTTTTTTTTCTTTAGGAAGACCAGAGTTCTCTTCCTATTACTAAGAATGTCCTGATTCTTAGCCGTGCATATGCACCCTTAGATGCATTTCTACACTATAGACAATTCTGTGCAAAATACTTGAGACTCATCTCTTTTTTTTCATGCTAAATTAAATGATGTACATTAAAGAAATTGGAACAAATGCTTTACTGTTACAGACTGTAAAGTGCCTAAAGATACAATTTAAAAATTGCTTGTGTATGTAACCACCTCAACAGCAACCTCATTTCCCCTCTCATCTGTTCCAACCACTCAGCATTCAGCATCACCAATATACTAATCACCTGCCTGATCATCTGTCATCATCTGCACTTGTTTCTCACTGGTTAAGTTAGACTTTTTAATGAATGTTCATGGGTCACTGTGTGGCTTAACAAACAAAAACATTCCTCTAAAACTGGTCAGGTTCAAGGACTGGACTGAAAATGAGTGCCAAAAAGCCCATTAGGAAGACTGGAGAACTCAAGACTACATAAAAAAATCCAAGAAGGTCTGGCTCTTTGAAATCGAAATATGAAGAAATGAGTTTAAAGACTTTTGCACAGTATTATAGCTTTTGAACAGATACTGCCACCCATATGCAAAACATTTATATCCCGGTTGCCTGAAATTGTCCTTTTTATCCATCGTTTTGTTTTTTGCACGGTTGTTATGATTAGAAATTTGCTGTAACTATTTTTTACCCTATGCCAGCCAGTGTGGAAAAGAGAATCTTAAAGGATTCGATCACACCATATTAAAATCCACATTTTTATCACACAATTCCTTAGGAACAATAACATCATTGATTAATAGGCCATCTGTGATTTAAATGGATATTCACAGATGTTTCGGTACAGTTTGTGTTTACTGATTCCCCTAACTTATAAAAGAGAAGCTTGAAGAGACCAGATTTATTAAAAGGATGCCCAAATTGACATTGTATTAATAAGTATATAATTTGGGCATCAAAATAAGCACAAACTCGCTCGAGACATCTAGAGACTACAAACGCTTATCTGGAAAAACTGAAGATGGTTGAATCTTTACAGCTTTATTATCAGTATGTGCACTGTATATTTCTGCCTTGCTTTAGGATACTGACTCTTCATACCCTGAGACCTGATCAGTGGTTTAGTGATGCTGTGGGCTACCCAAGACTCACCTGGCTGACATCAGAGCTTCTTCCTAAACTAGCACGCTGGGCAGCAGAGGACAAAGCTACAGAGTTTAAAAGTACTCTGTCTCTCATATCTGTCGAGAAGTACAGCATACTCTACCAGCAGCTAAAAATCAAATACAAAGAGCTCGTCAAGGTAAAGAAGTGCTGAGCAGTTTGTAATTTTGTTCTTTAGGATTAGTTTTCTTACAAATATCTTATACAGTTTGTTTTTAGGGTTAATACAACTGTGTTGTAGATCTGGCCTGAAGTTACTGACCCTGAGAAATTCGTCTTTGAGGATGTTGCCATTGCTACATACCTTCTCGTGAGTTTAACCGCATTTTAAAAAATTATTCCTTTGTGTTATACAGGTACAAATGTTTCACAAATGCCATATGTTTCTGGAGCACAACTTGAGGTTGTCCAAGTTAAACATCATGTATAAGTTAGTAATGTTGTATTTAAAAAATGACATGTTTGTGTGAAGTGTTTTATCATGTCTCTGCAGATTTTATGGGCTGAAGAGCGAGCTGAAAAAGGAATAACATCCAAACAGTCTTTTGTGGACCTCGGTTGTGGAAACGGTCTGCTTGTCCACATATTAAACAACGAAGGGGTATGTCTGCTCTGTTATTTTCATTTGTGTTTCACTAGTGTAAAATTATTAAACAATGCACAATGACCTTTGCCACTAAGGTCTTTTAATCTACCAAGATTTATTTAGCATTAAAATCAATGACACGGTAGAAGCCAGGTGAAGAGCATAATGAAACCACCTAGCTTTTCTTTCACCTATTTAATCATACACCAGATTAGAAATTCATATCCTTCACAGTCCCCCACATGCAGTCACACTCAGATCATGAAAAGTAATTATACAAAGTAACCTTGATATGAGTGGGCTGATTAGTCACTGATTGTGTTGTCTAGAATACTGTAGTCACAGACTTTTTTTTTTTTATTTTACAGCATCCTGGAAAGGGAATTGACATTCGCAAGCGAAAAATCTGGGACATGTATGGACCCAATACACACTTGGAGGTAAGAGACTTTACTTCAGCACAGATGCTGCATATTAATGCTTTATAAGAGAGACACAATAATCCTCATTTATAAATGGATGAAGCTTCTACAGTAGTTATCTATCAATGGATTTATAACTTTGAAAGAGTATTTGTACAAGATATCTGAAAAATCCACCCAGAATAGTAGGGATGAAAATCACCAGTCACCACCTGCCATGATATTATCATGATTACTAGATGCCCATTCGATTAATTTTGTGGTTCTGTAATATTATATTATTATTATTATTATTTTACAGTTTTAGGACATTGAACCCTTGAAAAATAAAAGTTGTTGTCATAACCCAAAACATTTATATCCCAGAATAATACTTACAAATAGTTTAGAGTGTACCACCTGGATTATAAAGAAACTGTGACGTTTTACCTCGTCAGATGCATCCAGGGACTTTAGCACACTTGTGGGCATGCTGCCTCGTGCAGCTTCTTACAGTACATGCTTTACATATTCAAACAAACCAGTGACAGAAAAAGGGAAAAAATGGGGGATGAAGCACAGTCTGTATTCATCTATTTTTGTCACTTAAAAGAACTCTTAAATCCTTAAAAAAAAACAGTCTTATCCCTATTAAAAATATGACCTTTTAAATTGTCTAACTGTCATGTAGTTTTGTTTATGGATCATAGTTTGGCTTACTTGATTAAATTACTCACATAAATCTAAGGAAATTTAGTAAAATGTAATTGTTTAATAATTGCAGCTAAGGAAATGCAAAACACTGCCATGAATAAAGATAAATTAAGGGTATTCAGTTAAAGACTAAAAGACAGAGAGTATCTGTGAGCTCTCCAGTGGTACATGATGCACGGCAAATTTTTAGTTGCGTAACTAGGTGGTGTTAGGATGCGCTAAGATGGAAAATAAAAACTTGCAGAGACACAGTTGATTCCAAAGTAGTGCTGCACAATTAATCATACAAAAATTTACAAATAATAGACTCATAATCTGGAATTTAAGTCTGGAGTATTTTAATTACTTACTTTGTATGTGTATGTGTGTGTATATATATATATGTGTATATATATATATACATACATATACATATACAGTGGCGGTTTTAGGCATGGGCGAAGTGGGCAGCCGCCCAGGGCGGCATTTTTTTTTTTATGTCACGTGGGGGGCGGCACACGAACCTGGAGTAAAAAATAATAATCTATGTCTACCTGACTTTCTTACAAATAACGCACATTTCATTCAAAATATTATAAACACACACCAGTAATTTGCACTTTTTTTCATTTATTTAATTGTGTGAAATGGCAAATAAAAATAGGTAATAAAAGCGATTATGCTGTGGAGGTGAATTGGTTTAGTCTTGACTTCTGGTCGTGAGTGACAGCGTTGGGGGAAATCTGTTGATTGTTGAATCGTCGATTATAAAGTAAACACAGCGATGGAGAAAAAAAGGCCAAAGCTGTCAGGTGCCCAATTTAGAAAAAAAAGAAAAGAAGATGAGGAGAAACGGGCAAAAGATAAAGGCATTCACCAGTGTTCTCTCTGTATGATTAAGGTATTAATTTCATTATGTTAATTAGTGGTATAACGTTAACTCTTAGGTTTGTTAGCCTTCTTGCCTATGTTGCTTACTATGCTTACCTTGCTAAAACACACACACACACACACACACACACACACAATAAAAGCCTAATTTACAAACCATCAAAGAAATTCTAATGGTTTCTATTAAATACCACAAAATGTAACCACAAAATTATGCTTTGCAGCAAGACTGTTGCAAGTACAGTTATTTATTTCCATTGTTTATGTTAATGTTGGCTATAGCCAATATATTTACGATATATTTACAGTATACTGTAAATAGCCAGTTTAATTTACATATGTGTAGATAGTTTAAAAGACATTTTCTATTTGCTATAACTCTGTTACGTGACAAAGCATATAATTTGAGGCAGTAAATTAACCAAGGAGTTAATTGTTCCTCCCTTAGATTAGATTATATTAGAATAATAAAGTGTCTAATGACTGCCATCAAAAACCATGAGCCTCTTTGAGCTTATCACTTTTATGCACGGATCTATCTGAGATCTACCCCAACTTTTGGACTGCTCTCAGGATTGCACTTATACATTGCCAGTGACTGTAGCTCAAGCAGAGAGGAGCTTTTCCAAACTCAGGTTAATCAAGACATACCTGAGGTCAACCATGTGTCAGGAACGGCTCACTGGCCTCGCTGTCATAAGCATAAATCATGCAATAGGGGAGCAGATCTCATATGAGACCCTTGAGTCTCTTGAAAGACGATATATAAAATAAACTTATTATTATTATTTATTATTGATGACTTTGCATCTAGAAAGGCCAGAAAAGTCAGATTTTAGTTTCAGTTTGTGGTTTCTGTTCTGCAGTGAAGTAAAGTTCTGCAGTGAAGTAAATAAGTTGTTTTTCTTTAGTGTGATTTGTTCCATATTAATTCTATATTTATATAATATTTGTTTGTACACAGTATATTTATTTAAGTTATGAGTAGTTTAATAAAACGTGTGGTGTGTACAAAATGTGAAGTTATTTATTTATTTATTTATTTATTTATTTATTTTTTTGGGGGGGGGGGGGTCGGGAGGGAGTCTCGCCCAAGGAGCAGTTCAGAGTAGAACCGCCACTGTGTGTATATATATAAAATGTGTGTGTGTGTGTGTGTGTATATATATATATATATATATATATATATATATATATATATAGATAGATAGATAGATAGATAGATATTAGTTTTGAGTTAATAAATAAATATTTTAGAGATCCAAGCCACTAACCCTCTCCTCCATTTACCCAGATAAGAACAAGATGAAGTAAAGAACTAAAAACTCTTTTGTGAATAAAGATAACACTGTTTGTCAGAGCAGGTATAAGCAGCACACCAGCGCATTTTATTTCTTTAACAACCTAGGCACTATGATTAATTGAATTTTATTTCATTTTAGCCACCTATGCACAAATAAAAATATTAATGATCATAAACAGGTATATGATTAACAGAAAAGGAAAACCCTACTGTATATTGTGCTGGTGTAATACAACACAAAGTCTGTGAGACCTTTGTGTCTACTTCAATCTCACAAGCCTGTTTTATTCATCATGTACATTGAGACACAACTGCTGCATCACATCAGGTCTCTTAAAACCATTCAGACCTGGTAGAAACAAACCAAACTAACAAAGAAGCAGGATCTATATATCCAGTTACATTCATAAATGTGTGATTATGGAATATACTAAATGAATAACTAAATGATCATAAAATGATAATATTTTTATTTTTATTATTTATTTATTTTATTGCTGATAGTTTGCTTTTACTTGTTTTACATGTTCTATCAGGAAGGTTAATTAAAAGACATTTCTTTTCAAATACATTTTCATCGTTATTATCTTGATTGTTAGGTAACTCGCGCACAAAACAACCTTTTTTTATTTAGAAGCTGATGGCTAAATATTATCTATTTCGTAATTGTGACCGTTGTAATCAGATTAACCGATTAGTTATTTCAATATTTGGTAGATTCATTGATTATTAAAATAGTCATGAGTTGCAGCCCTAATCTCAATCCATCTCAAAACTCCAAGGGTGATTGCCTGGCTCATCTTTTAGCTAAGGTAATAGTCTACAACACATACTGTATATGGAGTAGCTGTAAGCTCGTACATCAAATCACCATATTGTGTGTTTGCCATCTAAAGATGAGATAGCTGGAGGTGCAAGGCGTCAATGCTTTACACCACTGTGCCGCCAAATTTTTCGTAGTGCATTCTGTGAAAACCATAACTTAAAAACAAAACTTACGAATAAAAGTTTCCACCAAAGTGATGCAAAAAAATGGAATATTGCCACTGCATGCTCATTAAGTTAGAGCAAGTTAGGAAGCTGTGTGCCCAAAGCAAGAACTCGACCGTTGAAAGTTTCAGTGACAAGGACAGATACTCTGCTTGTAGATGTTGTGTCTAGTCTCACATGGGAAACACGCTCATTAGTCTTTACTTACTCGGAACTGCTGGCAAGTCCTTCACTGATTAGAATTAGTCACGACTTATTCTCAGAATATGGAGAACAGAGGAACAAAATGCCTTCAAGGTTTAAAGAGAAAAACATACTTTTAGCTAAAGGACAAACTCTTATTATTGGAATATAAGAGGTTCTCTGAATATTTCCATTATACTGTACCTGTCTGGCCTTGAGATATCCTATCATATTTTTAATTGTTTAACTCAACCAATGATAATAGTAAAACATAAAAACATTTTACATTATTACTTTAATAGTGTGGAGTTTTTATAGTTAATCCCCAATAGATTAAATAGCTAAATCATACAATAGGTTTAAACTATATCTGCCTTCCATGAGGACGCATTTTCCACAGATCTGTAAGCTAGGACATGTTTTTCGTAGCTTTCTCCAACCATTCCTTAAATATGTCAATCTTCGACTACTTTATTTTCTGAGAACTATTTTCTTTAATTTATTCTCCTCATTAGAAGAAGAAGACTGGGCTGTATTATTTAGATTTTTTTGTTTAGTTTATTCAGTGCTGTGGCTGATGGAAATCGATGTGCTTTTAAGATGAGTACCCATGTACCAGTAAGAGTCCCTGCAGTGCTGCAACATTACTAAAAGACATGGTGTGTACATCAGCACTGAGGCATGCTGAGAGGAAAATGGGATGTCTGTGAAAGTTGGTTTTGCTCTTCAGGTTAGTTAAATGATGCAGGATATACATATTTATGGGCATTGCATTTATAATGGTTTCTTGTGGCTGTTAAACAACCAAGGCACAGAGTTTTGTGGCAACTGTTGTAAATTATGAATGTGACAAAATCTTGTTGGCATTTACTTTTCCATCGCTGAAAGATCAGTAACAGGAAATAGGTTTGAAGTCCCCCCCCCCCTCCAGTCTTTTCTATTAATATTTTCTAATCTGTAATAAATGTATATAAACACTATCATATAGTTAGCACTGTTGAATAAAGGGCAAATTATATATTTAATACCACTCATTCTGAACACAGAATGCACACAAATGCATCTATTTTACAAAAAAATGTTGAATACTTTTATCACGTGAAACTCCAACTGTGATCGTTCAAGCACATCCGCTTATTCTTTTTCCATTTTCAGCATGGGACGAGTGACTCTTGAGTGTCATAACACCTTTAGCCGCTGATAATGACATGCACCGGCCACTCTTGTCTATTTCAGGAAAAAGCAATCACGCCCAGCGCTGCGTTCCTCTTCCCTGAGACAGACTGGCTGATTGGAAACCACTCAGATGAGCTCACACCATGGATCCCAGTTATAGCAGCCAGGCAAGTCATCAGCTGGCAATTTAGTACGAATGCTGAAGTGCCACCTGATCTCCATTAAATGACCGTCAAGGGGTTTGTGCACTTACTGCTTGTCCTTGATCTTTTTTTTGTTTTGTTTAAGGTCCATTGTCATTGCTTTTAACACTCAAGGTCTCAAATTCAGACTCGGAGTTAAAAATAGCAATTGTCATCATGGGGAAAACCTCTTAAAAATTAACTTTAACTGGGAATGTCATTATAAGGTAATCCCCTCCGGCTTGCAGGAAAAATGGAAGAGCGTTGTTGGTATATTTGAACGGCCTGGGAAAACCCTTTACAAGGTCAGATTTAGCTATTTCATTGTGTATTTATCTAAATCAAAAGTTTTATAACAAAAATGAGAATTTTACAATGGGGAATGAGTTATTACATTAATTCTCAACATCACCTGAGGAAAAAGGTCACTTATAACATCTCGCTTTTTTTCTCTTCACAAATGACCCCTGTTTACTTAAAAACAAAATATTCACCTTTTTCCCGCTAAATTTCATCCTTCCACTTTAGCTGACATTGCGACAAGTGTTGGTTGACAGCAAGTGAAATTATGTATAAGTATTGTTTTCATTCATGTTCAACTGGAACGTAGCAACAGGGGTAGCTCAGTGGTTAAGGCATTGGACTACGGTATGGCATTGGACATAGGTCCCAGGTTCTAATCCCACAACCACCAAGCTGTCTTGAATTGCACTTGAATTGCATTAAAAATGTAAGTCGCTCTGGATAAGGGCATCTGCCATTTGCCTAAATGTAAATGTCTTAAAGAAAGCCATAAATCCATGAATGATCTGACCAAAGTGACTCAGTGGCCAGTGCAGTCACTCCCATGAACATTCGGCAAGTGGAATTCATGATCTTTGAAAATTGACAGGAAACTTGTCACCAACTTGTGGAAGAGAAGCATCTGTCTGTTAGAACTCTCCAATTACAGGAACTCGGCTAGGAGTTTCTGTCACATCCTTGTACAGTCCTGACCTAGCTCCAAGCCATATAAACATGTTTGGAAAGTTCCAGGAAGGCCAATATTTCAGATATGAAGCAAGCAGTATTATGATGGATTCAGCATACTGAGAAAACTTTCTACCTTGATGGTAGCCAAGCACTAGTGAAAAGCTGGGATAAGTCCATTAGTTTAGGAAGGGATTACAGTCATGTTCAAAAGTTAGTACCACCCTCTTTTAATTGTATGTGTTTTTGTGTAAAAACAAATCATCTGATCATTGTGGGTCTTAGAATTGGGCAAATACAACATCAGACACACAACAGCACATAACTTTTTTCACTGTGGCATTATTTATTTAACAAAAATTGAGCCTAAAAGACCACGTAGAAGTACCCCTCTTGATTCAATAGCTTGTAGATCTTTAAAATCAATAACCTCAAGTATCTTTTATGAATTTATCAGGGTCTTACCTCATTGTAGAGTAATTTTAAGTTATTCCTTTTTATGACATTGCTAAAGTTCAATGGGGTTTTTGGGCTTTCGCTTATGCACAGCTCTGTTAAAATCCTGGCAAAGAATTTCAGTTGGGTTAAAGTCTAGACTATTATACTAAGCCATTCCAAAACCTTGATTCTTTCATTTTTGATCCCTTTTCATGTATTTACTGGTGTGCTTTGGAACATTGTCCTGTTGCATGAATCAATTTTGACCAAGCTTTAGCTGTCGGACAGATGGCCTCGCATCTGTCTTTAGAATACTTTGGTATTCTGGTACTCTGGACCGCAAAGGGCCTAGGCTCTGTGGCAGACCAAATCATGACCGCTCCACCGCTGTGCTTAACAATAGGTATGAGGTGTTTCTGGTGAAATATTGTTTGGTTTCACTGGGCATTCAGGCCAAACAATTCCCTTTTTGGTTTCATTTGTCCAAAGGGTCTAGTTCCAGAAACCTTGTGGCTTCTTCAGATCCAGTTGTGTGAGCCTTTTTGTTTTGTTTAGTTTTTTTGACAGAAGACGTTTCTCTCGGCAACTATTTCAAACAAGGCATACTTGTTCAGTCTTTTTCTAATTGTGCTCTAAAGGACTTTAATATTTTATATGCACAGTAAGGCCTATAGGGACTGAGATGTAGCTCTTTTTTTTTTTTTTTTTTTTTTTTCCTTCTGAGAATTGCATGATCTGACTTTGGGGTTCATGCCCTAGGACATCACTCCTGGTGACAACTGGTAACAGTCTTGAATGTCTTCAACTTGTGAATGATCTCTCACCGTACAGCAGTGGTTCTCAAAGTGTGGGGCGCGCCCCACTAGTGGGGAATACAGACATGACAGGTGGGGCGCAATGAACCGGAGGAAAAACAGGAAAGTACCTATTCTAATTCATGCTTTTCTTTATTGATAATGAAGAGCGTACGTTCAAAACTAAACAATCACACACAAATAAATGGATCATTAATACAAGTAAATTTAAAATAACATCAGTTGTGGGCCGGGAGAAAAAGTGGAACCATAGTGGAACAATAACTTCGGGCCAACTTCAGCAGCGCTGCTCGAATCACAAACCTGCGCTGGGCAGCGCTGCGCGACTCTGACAGAAATAAACCGCGCCGACCATCAAAATACATTTTCTGGGATGCGCACATACAAACCAGGCATGGCAAGGCGGAAACAATAATAAACAGTCCTGACATTTTAAATAGTTTGTAAATAAAAACATAGTGGGTCGCATTCGAGCGGCGCTGCGCGATCCACCGGGCTGCGCAAATAAACCAGATCATCACTGCATTATTCAGATAGTCGCGCTGCGCTGCATTTGCGCAGATATTTGGTTCAATCGGGTGCCGCGGTTTCGTCCCACTTTTGATGTGTTTGGCTTCACATACACTTCGACAATGGAAGAAGACGAGCAGTGAGCTTGCTTATATGTGACAAAACCAACAAAGAGGAGATTGTAAAGAAAAAAGGTGCCTCGTCTGTGGTGTGGAATTAGTTTGGGTATAAGAAAAGTGATACGAATGAGATGAACGTGATCCACTTTAAACATGTGGATTGCACAACCCTGGACATTACCATTCTTTTCCTACTCGTACAGCTGCTCTTATTGTTCACATATTCTTCATATATTTTCTATATTGTGTATTGTTGTACAGTTATTTTATTTTAACTTTAGTTTTTATATTTTATTTTATTCTTTCCTAGTTAAATTTACCCCCTATTTTATTTTTCATATTTATTTCCTATTCATAGTCTTTTATTTTAAGGTTTGAATTAAATAGAATTTTTTTATTTGATTTGCAAGGTACGCAAGTGCACTGTTTTAACAAGTGGTGGAAACACGTTAAACCTCTTCTATCATCTGAAATCCAAGCATCCAAACGAATATGGCCAAAGTAAAAAAAAATGCGGCAAACCTCAGCAATTCACAGTTTATATAAAATTACATTATGTAAAACAGTTTCTTTGTGTTTGAATTTTTATTTATGCATTTTCAGATACAAATGGCTATATTGTGATTATATATCTATATTGTTACCGAGGTAGAAAATAGCTTCTACTGTGATAGAAGATTTTAGTTATATCGCCCACCACTAATGAAGCCTAACTTGCTCATGGTGGTGATGGTGGGGGCAGAGGAGAGACCTGTGTATGTTTTGTGTCTTATACCGCTGGCAGCAGACCGCATGAGACCCAACAAATTAGGAAGACACTTAGAGACAACACACGTTAATAAGCCACTTGACTTCTTTCAAAGAAAGCTGGCAGAATACAGACAGCAGGAGAATCGCATGGTAAAATCTGAATCAGTGGACAGCAAAGCACAAATGGCTTCATTCAAAGTTGCATACAGAATTGGCCAATGCAAAAAAACTACAAACGATTGCTGAGCAACGTAAGCCTTTTATAACAATTGCACGTGTATTTTATCTGTTTTTAACTGTTTGATCTTATTGGTTTAGAAATTGATATTTCAATAAACAGTAAACTTGGCAGATTTTGTTATTATTTTGTTGACAAGTGGGGCTTGAAAATTTGCTCACCCCCTTAAGTGGGGAATGACAGAAAAAGTTTGAGAACCACTGCCGTACAGCCATGGCCAAACAATTTTTTCACCAATTTTTACAAGTCTGCTGCTTCAGTTTTTAGTATTAACTTTTTTACATGACTGAATATAGAGAAATATAGGTAGTTTTTACTCTTAGAACTCTGTTTTTTTTTTTTTGTGCAATAATATAAATAAATAAAAAAATCCCTGTTTGTGTAATCCCCTTCTTATTGGCAGTCATAGACATAAAATATAGGTTAGGACCAAACTTTATCATTAGGGTAGATTAAACACTAGGTGGAGATCTTTAGCTTGGCGCAGTCATATCTTGCCTCTTGTTGTTTAAAACTTGGCAGTATGTGGAGGGAAAGCAGTTTGTCAATTGCAGTTTATTTTTGTTTCTTTTGTAGGATCACGCATGATCTATATAGAGCTTGGTGAATCCTGAGGGATTGTACCTTAGGGTTTCTTTTGAAATAATTGAAATTTTTGCAGCATACTGCTTTATACTAAAACAAACAAAAGCAGCACAGATTTGCAATGCCTGGTTTTTCCAGGCTCAGCACACAGCTGAGGTTTTAAATATAGAAAACCAAATGTTTTCTGTACTTGAGATATTATTTGAAGAGTTGCCTGATATGGTGATTTTTCCATGTTCTCTTCTATGCATAGATCCTCCTACCACTGCCGCTACTTTGTGCTGCCTTGCTGCTTCTTCGACTTCTGTGGGAAGTACCAGCGCAGACAGTGTAAGAAATCTCAGTACAGAGAGTATGTAGATTTCATCAGTGAAGTCAGCACTGTATGCGGCTTCCAAACACATGAAGACTGTCTCAGGATTCCCTCCACCAAGCGGGTATGATTAAACTAACGTTCTTCATGATTGTTTTCCCAAATTCTTTTTCTAAAATGTTTACCTTTTATTTTTCTAATTATGTCTAACGAAAATAAATCTAAATTTATAAAAATGAATAGTGTCTTTTCAAAATTTCAAATGGCTAAGCCATGTTCGACATTGTTGTGAAGACATTGATACACACACACACACACACACCTGTGATTTCGACATGATTGAATTCAACTGGTTTGCTTGAAGATATTGAAAATCAAGAACTTTATTAATCCTAAAGGGAAATTGCTTTGACTTGTTACAGTTGCTCAATGTTCGAAAAAGAAATAAGGAAAGGAAGCATAACATCACAATTATAATTATAAGCTATAAAAGTGGGAATCACAGTTGAGTGAAAGTGAAATGGAACAACAAATATTGGAAGTGATTATAACCAAAGGTTGAGTGTGAGAAATAAGAGGTTTTATACAGCAGCCAATGTTATCTCTATTGATTGTCGTAATCTTTGTGCATGTTATTAATAATTAATTAAATGTTTTATTGAGCATTTATTGGGTTTTGTCATATTGTTTTTGTTTCCATTTTGTAAAAGCAATAAGCCACGTGTGGCTTTTTAATCACATGTAATAATGCGGAGTGGATCGCCTAAACCCACTTACCTTGGAGAACACTCACCCGCCACGAGCCTCGCTCTTCCATGCAGTTATTCAGTCAGCCAGTCATGTTGCAGCAATGCATTAAAATCAGGCAGGCACAGCTGCCTGATTTTATTGTTCACATCAAACTTCAGAATGTGGAATAAAATGTCATCTCAGTTACTCTTAACATGGTTTGTTGCTGCCAGCCGGTTCGAGTGTTTCAGAAAATACTGGGATGTTTCCAGAGTTTAAACGGAATGGTGCAATGGAAAAGACTTCCAGTGAACAGAGTGGTTTGAGCTGACAGGAAAACTAGAGTATCTCAAATACCCACTTTTTTTTTTTTTTAACAACAATGGTGAGCAGAAAAGCATTTCCACACATTTTCCATTGATTACAGAGGCAGATCAGTGTAGGCTCAGATTACTATTCCCAAGACCCAACCATGGTCTTCCGCTGTTGCAACACATCCACTACATGGATTCACATTTTAGCTGTTTGAACTTTCCTGTCAGGTCATAACAGTCTGTCAATTCTCCTCTGTCACCAAAAAGACATTTCCATCTGCAGAATTGACACACGTTGGATGTTTTGGGTTTTTGTGTGTGTGAGAAAATCCCAAGATCAGCAGTTTAGGCAATACCGGTGTGACACCAACGATCACTCTACCAAGGTCACATTCTCATATGAACATGAACTGAAAAAGTTGATTGGTATCCACATGGTTTTATGCATTACATTGCTGCCTCATGATAGAGCAGATTGACTGATATTTATAACAAAGTGACAAGTGAGAACTTTATTATTCAGCCATTTCCACCACAGTCATACATGCATGGAGTTTACTTTTAACTCAGAATTTAAACCTGTATGCTTGTGTACCAGCCGATAAAACTACCAGACTACCACACTAGAATCGACTGGTGCTGAAAAACATGTAACTTTCTGTGACAAGACAAGCAGCACTCGCTCAAAACCAGAGCCAAAATCTCACACTGTTGCGTCATGCTTTTTTTTTTTTTTTCTTTTTTCTTTTTTTTTTACAGGTCTGTCTAATTGGAAAGAGTAGGAGTTATGAACTGGCTGAAGAAGAGTTAGCAGAAGTGAAAAGAACAGACTACATTATGGGACGACAGGCCTTAATTGACAACTTGACAGTTGTTAGTCAGAAAGAACACAGTGGACCTCATCATCATCAAGGAGATGGACAGGAGATGACCAAAGCAGGATGTGACTGGGGAACTGGTTTTCAGCCGAGAGAGAAGATAGAGGCAGTCAGAAATTGTGCAGCTCTCCCTAGGGACTTTGTAGATGGTATTGTCCTGAAGGTGGCAATGGCCTTGCTAGGACTCCATGAACAGAAAAGAGAGGAGGAGGAAGAGGACAGGATTGGAAAGGAGAGAATTGGGTGGAATTCAGGAGGTAAGACAAGCATGGCTTTTTATTTTTATTTAATTTTTTTTTTTTTACTGTGAGGTGTGAGTCATATGTTGTGCACAGTGGTTTAAAAGTAATGACTGCATTAGTTAAGAAAGCAGTATGAGAAAGCAGATGTAATACGGATAACTGAGTGAGGAGGATTTTTTATTTTTTTTATTTCTTCAATTTTTTATGTAATGCAGTGAATTACTGGAATAGAAGCACAATTTAATAAATTTATGTAAGGGTTTTTAAGATAATGAAGATAAAAAAAACACCAAGATCACTTGACTTCTCATGAATGCGTTGTTCCACTTCATGATCTCAAAGATTAATAGCTTTTAACATAGTGCAAGTCATCCTGTTGATGAAATTTTGTCATTTGGGAAATGCTAACTATAGAATGCAAGGCATTGGTGGCTAAGTGGTAGGCTTCTTGCAGCCATGCAGAAGGTCTGGATTCACGTCTCAGCCAGTGGCCCCATGTCCAGCCGCTAGTGTTGCAGGGCACCCCCAGTGCAAATTTCCAGACCTGTTTAAAATGGGAGAGTTATATCTAGAAGATGTTTTGGAGTACAACCTGTGCCGTTATCAAAATGTGCAGATTATATGGTTCAACTACTAAAGCGAACAGCCAACAACAATGCCAACTATTAAATGTGAGGCCAGAATGTGATAACAGAGTGAGCGCTCCAGTCTTAAACATCCTGTGTTGCATGGGGAACACAAATGCACTCCATCATCCCGTCTATTCAATTACAGGCTGCACTAAGTGCTTGAACTGGTGAACCCCGTTAAAAAGCTTTACAATACATTTTGGCTCTTTTGCTGTTCATCTGTTCAACCCTATTAGATAGGGAGCAGCTACAGCACTTTTTTTTTTTGTATTCACATTTTTAACGTATTTTGTTGTCTTCACTCACCTTCTGAGATGTTTTAGATGTTAACTCCCACTTCTCTGGCCTTGGAGATACTGGCCCTGAAACTGGTCAGTTCAGTCCCAAAAGCAGTCAAGAGACATTTACATTTAGGCATTTGGCAGACACTCTTATCCAGAGCGACTTACATTTTTATCTCATTACACATCTGAGCAGTTGAGGGTTAAGGGCCTTGCTCAAGGGCCCAACAGTGGCAACTTGGTGGTTGTTGGGTTTGAACCTGGGATCTTCCGAACTGTAGTCCAATGATTTAACCACTGAGCTACTCCTGGCCAAACTGCAAGTGGAACATGTGACTTATTCATTAAGCATTGTTTTGTCTAGCTGGTCATATTGTAATTATTAAGTTCTAAGGCACTTAAAACTATACCAATGTTCTTGTATATCTCCTTGCTTTCTATTTAGAAGAAGACGATTTGCTATAACAAAATGCTCCTGTAAGATAAATGTAATAGTAATCACCTTCTTTATCAACCTAGCGCTTCACTTGCTGGTAGAGAGCTATATGCAGTAATATGTAACATATATTCAATTCAATTTTATTTATATATCAGCATGTGAAGAAAAATGCAGTATATTAGATTATGTAGGCAATATTATTAGTTTACCTCGAATTATGTGGTTTATATTGCTACCATTAACCATCATAAAAGAGCTGCACTATGCATTTTGTCTGCCTGGGTTAATTTTGCTATATGCAAACCATTTAGCATTAATGGCAATAAAGTTTTATGTCTTGATGATAAATGTGGCAGAATATTACCAAAAGTTAGATTTTGTCCTCACCAGTTATATATTAAAGCTAAATAACAAATTCACACATTATCAGCCATTAAGGTTAGAGGCATTATGCAGTTAATACATTTACTTTAGCCAATTGTTGGATATCCAGTGATGTAACTTGAAGCCCTGGTTAAAAGGAGGGTGGCCTTATCTGAACATGAACACAAACAATGAGACTCCTTTCAGCTTCTTGCACCACTCAGCCATAAATCCCCATTTGTAGTGTGTGCGCTCTAAAGGGCAGCCCGAAATGGGCAATTGATATTGTATTAGCACTCCAGATATTGTGGTGTCTGGCGTCAGAAATTCTAGGCCATTGTCTCCTAGCTTAAATTATGCACTGTATGCAGCAACCCAGTCTACTTAGTGTTGTACCTTCCGCTTATCTTCCTTCAGCTAGCTTTGATGTTCTGTTAATTTAGCTCAATGAACTATCACAGAACATTGGGAGGCAAGTTTCACTGAAATGCCATACCGACTCAATAGGTGTGCTGACCTCCTGGGCATAATTATAGAGATGTCATGCATGTCATTAGGCCACCATGTTCAAGAAGGGCAGGTGAAATGTGTTACACAGGTGTTTTTTTTACTTTTTGCTTCTCTTGGTGTAGATAGTTTATTTAGAGTTGTCACATTGCAGATTGATCAGGATTTAGTGTTGATTTGATGTCACATCATTTTCCTATAACAGCACACAAAGCCATTCATTATTCTTTACGTTTTGGTAAGTTACTTAAGGCTGTAGAGACACAACGGGGACACTATTTCGGATTCCCCACTGACATTCTGTGTGTCACAGCAAGAAGCCTCGGCCTGCAGTTAATACTTGGGTCGGCGACTCGGTGTGGAAGAGAAGTCTGCCGTACACCACTCTCTTCAGATTAATGAGTGGGCCTTGTTACTATGGTAACAAGTCCTCAGCCCAGACTGGAAACCCACCTTGGGTGTAACGTCAACTTAGAGCCATTAGGAATCTCCGTCTGCTTCTTGTACTAAATTTAGATATTCGGGCGTATAAATTATTCCAGAAAACAGTTTGTGTAAGGCTGGATTTTTTTTTAATGTTAAATAGTATAAGTCAGTTAGGGCACATTGTACACTGCCTGGCCAAAAAAATTTATATATATTCATTTCAGAAGGGTCAAAAAATTGGCCTGCATTAAGCAAAGAAAACATTACAAGGATTGGACAAACAACACATTATGAAAACCTGAAAGGATGATGTTGAACCATCAATTTTGTGGAAGGAATGTGATCAGTGGGGAAAAAATCATGACCAGCTCACTTAAACGGTTTCTTTATAGAAATCACAGCTATATTGAATAGTGAAAGTAAGAACATTTCCATGCACAATGCGAAAACATCTCACAGGATAAGAACTAAACAGCTGTGTGGACATAAGACCACTTGTTAGTGAGGATAATTTGAAAATGTTTCAGTTTGCTAGGGAGCATAAAGATTATACTTTGGAGCAATGGAAAAATGTCATGTGGTCTGATGAGTCTATATCATGCATAGTGCCCACTGTACACACCTTTGGACACAGTGTTATAATCTGCTTCAGTTGGTCAATTCTAACCTCGGCAATCTTATGTAACAGTAAAATTAAGTCAGCTGATGACCTGAATGTACTGAATGACCAGGTTATCACATGAATAGATTTTTTTCTTTCCTGATGGCTTGCACGCATTCCAGGAACAAAACTGTGAAAGAATGATTTTGGGAGCATGAGGAGTCTGTTATTTCATTTCATACTCGAGGTGGTCTTCACTTTCTAAATGAGATATTTCTCAGGTAGTGTATAACCACTCTAATGTAGCCTTTGTCCAAAATTCTCCCAATTTTAAGCTATAAAATGTGTACACAACTGAATTCCACGATACTATACAACTGTGCACAATTAAATATCTACAAGCCAGTGCTGAAAAAGCATCTGGTTCTTATTTATTCAGTCTTGCTCATTTTTGGGAGTAATTAAGGCTCATTAGTAATTATCATGTTCAAGAAAGGCAGGTGAAATGTGTTAAACAGGTGTTGTTTTTTTTTTTTCCTTTTTGCTTCTCTTGGTGTAGATAGTTAATTTAGAGTTGTGCCACATTGCAGATTAGTCAGGAGTTGTTAGATTTAGTGTTGATTTGATGTCACACCATTTTCCCATAACAGCACACAAAGCCATTAATTATTCTTTACTTTTTGGTAAATTACTTATGGCTCAGACATATTGAATTCCTTTTTGTATTTATCTGTTTTTCTCCCATTTATCCATTCTCAGGTTCTCTCTCCATCCGTGAGGTTGCTGAGCTCCTGGACCAGTCCACATTGCAGACACTGAAGAAAGAATGTGGAGGACTACAGACTCTACTAAAAAACAACCATCAAGTGTTCCGAGGTATTTAGCAATTTTTTTTTCCATTTTTCTGAGTCTGTCTTTAAAATCACAAAGTTTTCATTAAGTGTTTGATTGCCGTTCCCAATTTTTTTCCGACCACATTTCTTCCACAGAGTTGAAGGTAGGGCTGGGCCGATAAACGATATCATATCGAATCGCGATTTATTTGATTTTTAAAACGATGAAAAGCTCTAAACATTTTTTACTCGTTATGGATTAATCTAAGAGCCAATCACACAGCGGAACAATACGACAACAGCCAATCAGCGTGCAGCTTGCGTGTGCCGTGCAGGTCAACGTTAATTTCCTACCGCACTTTGCAAAGCAAACCAGGACGACAAAAAAAATTAGTGGAAGCAGCGACGAAAGTTGATCTAACCTCGAGTTATTATCCAAAGATGTTGAAATTGTCGCCAAAAAAGGTAGCACGAACTCCGTTATATGAACGCATCACCCAAACGACCACACTGAGAGCATGAAAATGATGCGGGTCGATGCTACTCCGTCAACTAGCAGTGGGGCTGTACCAAAGCAGATATCGATCATGTCGTCTTTCGTGGCCATTACACCTTATGAAAGGTGTCCAAAAGGAGCAAGGATGTAACCAGGGCCGTTTCTAACTTTCTAGCGAAAGATATGATGCCCCTAAGCACACGAGGCTGAAGTTAACTCCTTATTCGCAGCTTCCGATTCGTTTGGCTCCTTATTGCGCAGCGTCTCATTCTGCGGCTGAAGTTTAGCTCCTTATTCGCCTCGTTACTAACGGGAGTGTTCACGCTGGCGAAAGCTGCGCAGTTTATCATTAAACCGTTATTTTGGTGGCTTAAACCATTCTGGCCAAGCAAATATGAACTATACAACACCTAGCAGGTACCCAACTGTATAGTAAAAGTGAAATTGTCCTGGCCCAGATTGATAGCTGCATAATTCATTCCATTTTTGTTGTCATTGCATGCTTAAGCCATTATGTCAGTTTATTGGGGCCGTGTGAAATAGCCTTCATTTAACTCTGAATTGTGGGATAAAAAGACAGCCCTAGTGTGTGTGGTCTAAATGTTGTTTCTCATTATTGTTTAAAAATCTCAAAACATTGTAATATATCATCACAAGATACTTTTTATCATCACAAACGAGTATTTTTTAAAAAATAATAAAAATCTTTGCCTTGTAAAGATTCTGAGCATGTGCCTATAGTATCTTAATTTTTAAGACCAAATCGGTCATCTGTTTTTGTTAATAAACTATACTTTAAAATGTAATGTAAAGAACCCTTTAATTTTTCTGGCTTCAGTCATTGTTGGGATTCTCTTTTAAAGCTGGCAGCATTAACAGCTTACTGTATATCGAAATATATATCGTTATCGTTCAATATGGGCCAAAAATTATCGAGATTACTTTTTTGCCATATCGCCCAGCCCTAGTTGAAGGTTCAGCACTATCATTATCAAAACCTGGAAGGAGTTCTTTACCCAGTTCCAATAATTTAAAATCTCCTTAGTTGTTTTCTTTAGCCCTATTCGGACGGGACTAGTTTTAGAGAGGTTGTTTCACAGACGTACTTTATGATTTTAATCCCGTCCGAATCTGCCATATCTGTCTCTCACACGGCCTCTGTAAAAATTCCAGAGCAAATTACCGACTGTTTTTCAGCAAACTCGGAGGTCCTCTAAGAAATCTCAGACAATCCGAATGCGAATGTCTGTGATTGCCGAAAATGTTTTTTCCAAAACGCGTTTTCTTTTGTGTTTTGCTCAACGTGAACTACCGTACTATCACTAGCACGCCAGTATTCAAGTTTGCACACCAATAATGCAGATGTCTTGTGCAACACCCACATGTAAAACACAGACACTCCTACCTCCGTAATAAACATGGAGATGTTAGTCCCGTCCGAATGAAATGACAGACGTCGTCTGAAAAAACTCAAACGTCGTTTAGAAAACTATTCCCGTCCGAATAGGGCTTTTGCTTGGTGCAACCCAAACCCACACTTTAGTTGAATAATATTTGAAGAACGAGTTATTTAGATTTAAACAAAATCAACATGTTCTGCATATATAACATATGATTTCTGAAAGTTCTGTCTGGACTGATGAATACAAGTCATGTATCAGCCCTGAAATCTGATGTTTGAGTGGACTAATAATAAACATTCAACTCATCCTTAAAATGATAAAATAACTTTAGAGTCTGTCTGGAAGACAATGAATTTAAATTCAAAGGCTCTGTTATAGCATTATAAAAATGCCAGACAGATTCAATTTACCAAGAAATTGAAGATCTATCAAAAGGTTACCCTTACAGGAATATTCTTCCAAAGAGGTATCTGTCCTGTCCTCATTTATCTCTGTCTATCTACAGGCCAAAGTATAGAAACAACACTTGTTTTTGTATTAAAAAGCAATGCACCTTTATATATTTTATTTTTGTGTCGAAGTCCACTTAATGGTTAAATGTTTTCATAGTAGTATAATAACAACTTGATTTGCCTCTGCTTAGTTTCTATGTTTATTAAAATCTTGTCCTTTAGAATGACAGGTCATATTTAAATATGTATATTAAATTATAAGTATACAAATAATTACAATCATTGTAATTAAATGAAGTACTATACGGACAAGATAAGATTTCCAGCCATATATTAAGAACATAAATAATTACGCAGGAAACGTAATTGCTGTAGAAATCACTGAGATGAGAATTTCTTCACAAAGTATGCATATTTTACATACTACAATGTACTAAGTATACATTACAATGTACTAAATATATGCTACATGTGCTGCATTTGAAAACAAACTGATTGTTTTGAACTTTTACATGTATGGATGGATGTGGTGTGCTGGATGATTTATAGGCCACATGACTCTAACCTAAAGTCCTTTTTTAAATAATGCCTGTATTTAATTGTTTGGCGTTTTAAAGCTAACACTAGGTTTCGGTTTGGTTTTGGCAAGAGATGGTAGAAAAGAGCAAAAGCTTCTTCTCGTCTCTTGTCTTCATTCCTGAAGAAAAGGCACAAAGTCTTTTTTTCCTCCTTTTGGATTCCAAAATTTCTTCTGCCTTCAACCAAAACTGCTCCAAGGAAGGAACATTGGTGAACCAGTGACAGGGTCATGGGCGCACATGGTGGTGCACATGGGTGTGAAGGCTGACCTGTGTAGTCCGATTCAATAGAAGAGCTACTGTAGCTCAGATTTCTGAAAAGGTTACTACTGGTTTCAAGATGTTTTCTGGTCATTTTGTAAAATGTTAAATATGGTGAAATCTTTGCAGATGCACGCATTACATAACAGATTCGGACAGGGTCACAAAATTGAATTACCCGACCTCCCCATGTAAAACCAGTGTACCTTTTAATAAGCTTTAATATTGAATTGTTTTTAAAGGCTTTTTTACGCTTAAATATCCCTCAACATATTTCAACAATATTTTAAAATTATCATCCATTTTTTTAATCGGTAATGCATAAGTATTTTTGACCTATAATGTAGCTCTGTTTCAGCACAAGCTCACACTGTGTTTCTTCTTCTTCACAGTGGAAGGTGGAAAGGTTCACATCCGTGATTGGCGCACTCGGGGTATGCAGACTGACCCGAAGCGCAAATCCCAAATCTCCGGTGCATTAAAAACACGACTCTGCTGGTTCCACACTCACCACCCCGATGGATGCCCATTGTCAAGCAAAGACTGTGTTTTTGCCCATGGAGCTGATGACCTCCGACCCTCCACACGCCCCTTGAAAAAGCAGAGGAGCTGACCACGATAGATACAATGACTTCTTGTATGTTTTTTTATTTTTTTTTATTCAAGTTTCAGGGAGACTCGCAGTAATTTTGTCTTAATCTTTTTGGTTTAAAGGGAATTCAGGGCAAGGAAGATTGATCCTGTGGTGTATATGATGCCTTGGCTTCTTAATTATTTGCTGCTGTTTGTATAGCTGCAAATCAATAATTATTTTTCCTTGCAAATATGAACAGTAAATACATAAACTCAATATGGACCACACGGTACAACTTTTGCGTTTGAATTCATTGGAACATTAAAAACCTTTTTGCATGTGCCTGAGGTAGCGTGTGTTAAATGTTAAAGGCATAAATAATTTGCCATGCGGTGTGGGGGGCAGGCCAATGTGTAGGTTATTGTCCTTCTTCTCAAATGTCACAGGACAGGATGTCTGTGCTCCATATGGTGACTGGAGGCTCCAGGGCTTTTTGTTGATGATGAGGCATAGAATAATTTTATTTGATTGTTTTATTTTATTTACAGAGACATGTGGGAATAGCCATAGTAAATTGTATTTGTAAAACATGAAATCACCTTGATATTTACAGTATGCCAGAAACATATTAATTATATTTAACATATCAGGTTTTACAAGCCATATAATTGTGTAATATAAAGAAAATTACATACTTTGGATATTGCCCATCAAATATTTTTTTCCCAAATCACTTTAGGAATCCTTTAACTTTAAAGAGAAAAAAAAAACAGTCCCTGCTTCTAATTTAAGTTTTGTCTAGGTAGGGCTTAAAAAAAACAATTAGATTTTTCCCCCCCTATTTTGATGTCATATAAGATCTGGTCCTCTGGTATATTAAAAAAAAAAAACTGTCTTGTTTAAGCCCAAATTACACAAAAATGTTGCATTATCTGGGGGGTACTTCAGCTCGAGCATTAAGAAACACACTTTGGGGGAGCTTTGAGACCAATACTAAAAACAGTAAAATATGGGACCTTTAAACTCCTGAGACCTGAACTCTGCTGTTGTGTACATTCATTTCCCCCCTCACCATTTCTCTTTACCAGCACCCGATAACAAATGAATAGTGTTTATAAACTTGACAAAAGAATTCTACTTCCCTGGCCTCATGTGAGGATTCTACAAGGATATAAAGACAATGAAGTTGGGAGACAATTGTATGTCTTATGTATGAGATTCAGGTCTTAAGAGGTTAAATAGCGTTGCTACATGGAATTTCATTTAAAGTGGGAAAAATTTCCTGGAAATGTTAGTTTCAAGGAAGTAGGCGTTTTCTTCCCTTGAGTTTTTATTGTAAGGTGACCTACTTATTTTCGCCCATGAAGAATAATCTAATTAAAATCTTATTACAAGTCTGCTAATTTGGAATTGATTACTCATAACTAATGTAAGTACAGTAGTGTAAGTAATGTGCATACACATAGAGTACATACATATTGGGTGGTCGTGGGTATCTAATATTTTGTAAAACATACCCTGGTTTGTAACAGAAATATGACTCAGTGACTCTCTCTACCCTGTTGGGAATAAGTCGTCAAAAAGGCAGCCTGCTGTTTCTTCGCCATATGGAAGCAGCTTGGCACAATTTTGAGCAAGAAGATCCTGTGGGACCATGTTAATGAAGGCACACAGTTCTGTAGGGGTGGATTCAAAAAGCATCACAGGTTCTTTTCATCTTGTCTGGGTGCTTAATAAGTCTGCAGTGTAGGGGTGGGAAATGTGGAGTAGCCTCTACAATCGTCTAGTGATTCACTTTTTTTTTTTTTAGCCAAAGAGCATATAAGTCACACATTTGACTAATTGAGTCGTGAGGTCTATCTGTGTTAGCTGTGTTGTATGGATTGTTGAGAAAAACCAATTGATTCTGTGCCTGAGTTGTGAGTTGTTACCCTTAAAGCCAATGAAGAAAAGTCAGCAAAGTATTAATGATGCATTATTAACAAAATCTTGCTTGCTCAAAAATTAAACATATTCTGGTGCATACAGTTTATCATAAACCATGGGTGTCTATTTATGTTTATATATTTCCTATTACACCATAAGATTGACTAACTAAGTACCAACCGCTACTAATCTGACATTTGTCACAGAACCAGTAACTTCAGCTACGGTGGATCATGTAGCCTGAAACATATCAATGGCAGAACACCTTTTCCTTGAGGAACTACAGACACATTTTCCCCCGAGCTTGAGTAATGACGGGGTGAAATGGCCAGCTGTGGCTGAATCTGGGCCAGTGGAAAGGATTTGGAAAAAAAGATTTGCTTGCTTCTGTCTCCACTAAGAATTAGAGACTGATCTGAGGTCTGTGGCTATTCTGTGACTATTAAAAGGATTCTTAATTAAAATATAGCAGCCATCTGATCTCATACAAGGTGCCCTCATACCTTAGTGCAGTTAGTACGATTTAAGAATAGTACTGATTTATATTATGAAATGAGAGAGGAAGAAAACGCACAAGGGAGTTAAAGTTACACAACAGTGGAGAGGTTGAGATCATAACTGGCTTTGTTGAGTGTGTGTGCGTGTGTGTTTGTGTCTAAATGAGAGGTGGGGAAATCAGTGTGGTCAGTCTGAGGTTATTGGCACAGTCACTGAACTTGGTAAACATTGCTTTTAAGACATGTGGATTAATTGTTCATGCTGTTGGAAACATTTGGAATATTCAGAGTTTGTGTTCTCTCTTGTTCTTTCTGTGGATAAAAAGAGAGACCATGTGAGACCAACAGACTTCTTTTATTAACATTCATCTCCTTTCATTTCTGCAAAGCAACTTGACACAGACACACACATATGACTCCTGCAGATTCTACGAATGATAGTGATTTTTTTTAATATTTAGACTTTTTTATTACTTTCTCTAAATGTTAATAAAACTGGGAAAAATTACTTAACAGTCCGGAAAGACTTTAGATGAGCTGGCCGTTTCTACTCTGCTCTGAGTGTATACACTGTGTGACAGATAGGCACATAAGGAAGGCAGATGCAAACCCTATTCTCCTATGCTTTCTCTAGAGCCTGTATGGCATTAGCCCAAGTGTGTGCTGCCAGAAGCTAGAGAAATGGCCATGGGCTCTGTCCAACCAAAGACCTTCTGCTGCCCACACACATCTGTTGAGCTGTTACCTGAGAAACCGATAATACACAGTGACTAAGACTCTTTTCCCTCCCTGTGACAGTCCTGTTTGACATGGACTCGAGCTGACAGGTCCCTGCTCACTTCATCTGAGGTGAAACTTTTGTTTGAATTTACCTCTGGGCTTTACGTGGTACTGCATCCCCAGAATAGGAAGAACACATATTTAATTCGAAAAATATCATGATCGAAGATAAAGGAATTCCCTTATATTAGTTAACGTTATGCTAGTAAATATCATACTGGAATATATAAATTTGAGGATGTAACATTTCTTTTAAATAAATCGATTATCAGTAAACAGCATCAGCTCATCTATTAATTGTCACATGTCTACATTTTACTCATTAAATGAGAATTATTTAAAAATATGAGGAGCCAAATATGCAGCAGATTGAAATTATTATAATTATATTTATACAAGTCTCTCTAAATAAATGCCTTTTAGTTAGTGTGACCGATTGGTGTGCACCAAGTTGCCCCATAACCAATTATTATAATTATATTTATATAATTTCCTGCGCTGTTTAGAAATAGTTCAAATATATTTATGTCTACACTTTTTGTTGTTTCACATCTCAGCCAGTTTGCCCTGTTACAAATGGCAACCATCCAATTTTTTTCCGATTTTCTCAGCTGACTGTCATTGTTTAAGCAACATACTACTGCAAAGCTACAGTATATGGACCTGTATGTTATTGCATATACAAGGAATTAAATATATGTAAGGTGCAAAAGGTTACTGGATTGGTTAGCTGGAGAGATGGGAAGTCGAGACATGAGAAAAGAATCGTCTGACTTATATGAGAAAATTGCTACTGTATATATCTCATATTCATATGTCTCCATGGGATATTAAGTGCTGAGAAACTTTGCTTCATTTGGTAATAACTAAACAATATCAAATAAGAAAAACGTATGCCTCTTAAAGCCAATATGTACAAACACACCAGTGCAAAAGATACCCAAGGGAATTCGTTATGTCCCTAGTGTACACAAAATAAGTTTTTAGGCTTTTTTAGTGTTGCACATGTGCAAAACTACCACTGAAGCATTATTTTGTGCTCTCGGGTTAGCACATTAAAGTGATGATTCATGACATTACATATCCTGTCCTCAATTTCTGCTGAAATGAGACATCTAAAAGATACCCACATTAATCTTATATACAGGGTGTCCCAAAAGTCTAAAGAGATAGAGGAAGTTTTATATATAGGCCTATACTGTATATAAACACATGAAAGCATTTCTCCTACTATGATTAAACAGCTTGTGTTAATGCCAATGCATCTGGTTTTATGCATGTAAATTCAAATCCATTCCTTAAAATGGCTTTTGTATGGTATTTTGTAGAGATGCTGAATCAAATAGACATCTGGGAAATTTGGAGGTCAACACCTATATCTCTGTGATGTTCCTCAAATCATTCCTAACAAAATGAGTGTGTCACATCACACTATTCTGCGACACAAGGTTACTGCCATTAAGGAATACATTACTATAAAGGGATGAACTTAAAATGTGGGTATGTGGTAATGTAAGTCAGTTGCCCAAAGCATCACATTGCCTTCACCCCTTTCAGTCTTCCCATAGTGCATCCTGGTGCCATCTCTTTCTCAGGTACCCCCTGTCCACATGATGGAAAAGAAAACATGATACATCAGCCCAGGCCACCTTCTTCCACTGTCTATGGTCCAGTCCTGATGCTCATGTGGCAATTATAAGCACACCGCAAGCTGTGATAGGAAGGTGTCAGGATACACAGTGTATCCACAGCCAATATTAACTTTTTCAGGGTACAACAATCAGCCATAACATTATGACCACCCACGTAATATTGACAACTCACTTTTTTCCCACCCCCATGACCCTGTCGCTGCTTTATTGGTTTTCCTTCCTTTGACCATTTTTGATAGGTCCTGACCACTGCATACTGGGCACATGTCACTATAGCTGCAGTTTTGGAGTTGGACTGACCCAGTCATCTAACCATATCAATTTGGCCTTTGTCAAAGTCACTCAAATCCTTACATTTGCCTATTTTTTCTGCTTTCAACATGTCAACTATGGAAACAAAATGTTCATTTACTGCCTAATATATCCCCTCCACTTCCAGATGTCATTGTAACAAGATATTGTAACTGAAGCTACATTGACAAGAGCCAAATTGTGAAGGTTAGAAATCTGGATCAGAGCAACTACAAATTTGGAATGTTCCCAGTCTGTGCTGGTCAAGATCTACCAAAAGTGGGAAAAAGGATGGAAAACTGGTGACAGGGTCTTTGCTTCAGCTGTAGCTCAATTTGATGAAAAGGTTAATACTGTTTCCCATAGAAATTCCCATTCCCATAGTGTTGTTGGCAATACCCATCAGTGACTCTTACAGTAGGTGCTTGTGATCCTGTCATACAGTAAGGTCCATACATTTTGGAACAAAGATACGTTTATTGGCAGTTGGCCCCTGTACACCAACACATTGAATTTGAACTTACACACTGTGAGCAAGGTCAAGAGTTTCAGATTTATTTCAAATTTGTGGGATCATAAACAAATAGCTTAAAAACAGCAGCATGTACAGTACAGGTGTGGTCTGTTCCCTTGTTGCTTCATGACGAATCAAGCAGATAAAAAGTTGGGAGGTGGTGAGTGTTACGTTTAGTAGTTGAACTTTCAATATGAGGTCCAAAGTAGATGACAGCTGAATTTTATACATGGTGAAGAAGAATTCTTTCACAACATTCAACATCTAGCCAAGTCAAGAGGCAGGTGTGTTCATTGTCAAAGATTACAGTCAAGGGATTTCATGACATTACTACAGAAGCTTCACAACAAGGTGCAAACCATTAGTAATTCTCTACAGAAAGGCCAGATTAGACATTGCCAATTTTTTTGGAATCAGCTTACCACATCATCTGTCAAACATGTGTGTATGGCTGCCACTGGTGGGATATGGACAACCTGACTGCTAATAAAAGTAGCCAGGTACATTATAGTACATTATAGGGGTTATAGGGCTATATTTTTGCTCACATTGAGACTAATGCTGCGAAACTGATAGGACATGGCTTCATATTGCAGATGGATAATGACCCAAAACATACAGTGAAAGCTACCTAAGACAAAGAAATTGTGTATTCTTTACTGGCTCAAATCAGTTATCTGCTCTCAACCCAATAAAGCATGCTTTTCACTTACTGAAAACAAGACTGAAGGCAGAGAGACCCACATACAAGCAGCAGCTGAAGACAATAAAGGCCTGGCAAAGCATCTCAAAAAGGGAAGCTTAGTATTGGGACATGTCCATGGGTTTCTGACTTCAGGCAGTGCAAACGATTAAGTGCAAAGGATTTTCATCCAAGTATTGAAGTCAATCCCTATGGTTGTAATTATTTTATGTTGCTCCATTAAAGGGTGTGTCCCCTCCCAAAAAGGGTGTGTCAGTGTGTATACTGTATGTGCGTGTATGAAAATGTTTGTTAGAGTGGTGCAGGACATGTATGACAATGGTAAGACAGTGGTAAGATGTGCTGTAGGTGTGACAGAAGAGTTCAAGGTGGATGTGGGTCTGCATCAAGGATCGGCTCTAAGCCCCTTTTTGTTTGCTCTAATGATGGACAGGATGACAGATGAAGTTAGACAGGAGTCTCCATGGACTTTGATGTTTGCAGATGACATTGTGCTTTGTAGCGAGAGAAGGGAACAGGTGGAGGAAAATTTGGAGAGGTGGAGGTACGCTCTGGAAAGCAGAGGAATGAAGGTTAGCCGCAGCGAGACTGAATACATGTGTGTGAATGAGAGGGACCCAAGAGGAACAGTGTGGCTACAGGGAGCAGAGATAAAGAAGGTGCAGGATTTTAAGTACTTAGGGTCAACGGTCGAGAGCAACGGAGAGTGTTCAAAGGAGGTGAAGTACAGGCGACGAGGTGACGAGTACAGGCAGGTTGGAATGGGTGGAGAAAAGTGTCAGGTGTGTTGTGCGATAAAAGAGTATCAGCGAGAATTTAAGGAAAGGTGTACAGGACAGTGATGAGACCAGCAATGCTCTACGGCTTAGAGACAGTGGCATTGAAGAAAAGACAGGAGGCAGAGTTAGAGGTAGCAGAGCTGAAGATGTTGAGGTTCTCTTTGGGAGTGACAAGGATGGATAGGATCAAAAATGAGTTCACCAGAGGGACAACCCATGTGAGATGTTTTGGAGATAAAGTCAGAGAGGCCAGATTGAGGTGGTTTGGACATGTTCAGAGGAGAGATGGTGAATATATCGGTAGAAGGATGCTGAGGTTGGAACTGCCAGGCAGGAGGTCTAAAGGAAGACCAAAGAGGAGATTTATGGATGCAGTGAGAGAGGACATGAAGTTAGTTGGTGTGAGAGAAGAGGATGCAGAGGATAGGGTTAGATGGAGGCAGATGATTCGCTGTGGCGACCCCTGAAAGGGAACAGCCGAAAGACAAAGAAGAAGAAGATGAAAATGTTTGTTGTCCCTTAATGTTTAATGACACACTTTGCTCAAACCCCTTAAATTTAAAGCTCAAAATCTTGTTCACATATTGAGTGTTTTAAATTCAATGTGGTGGTGTACAAAGGCCAAATGCCAAAATAAACCTTGTTTTTGTTTAAAAATGCATGAACCTTACTGTACACTTTAGTCAGGTAGACAAGTATTTGGACAACCACAATGTATTTGAGAGCAATGTTGTTGTTTTTTTACTTTTTATTCAAGTATTATATATATATCCAATCAATAATTTGTTACATTATTAAAACTAAGAAATTCATTGATTAAATCAGTAACACCAACAGGCATGGAAGAACATCTAAAGTGGATGGAACTATTAGCTATAGAGGAAACAGTAAGGAGAGATGCACACTGCTGAATAATAAGCTCAACGCTCAATAAGCTCATGGTTTTTCATTGGCAAACAATAAACTTACTCACATATAGACAGACGAAAGGTCTCCATGAATCACACTTGGCTCAAGACAAATGCTAGAAATTAGGTTTTATGAACACACCTTCATAAAAACATTTCATTCTTATTTTTTCCTTGCACTGTGTTTGGACAGCATTCACTCAAAATAGTACCTTCTATAAACAGATAAATCAATTACACTTTAATTAAAGATTCACTAGAATTCAGTGCTGCTGCTGCACGGCAGTTTTGAGGATCTTCACTTACTCTCCTGATTAGAGTTATGTAACACTGGTTAATACTGCATGCTCTGATGAAATAGTCATGAGAAGGGAAACTGCACAGGAATAATGTTGCCCTGTAGGAAAACGTGAACCACGGTGTCCTGCTGATCTTTATAGATTTAAGTACTGTCTTTAAATAGCATCTCTACGAAAAAAAAGTATTCAGAATTCATCTGTCAGAATTCATCTGTCACCTGTCACAATTCTTGACGTTATGCAGTGCAGTGTCAGATTTCACCTTATGACAAAAGTATTGACACTTTCAGCGCACTCAAATCAGAAGATGGTGTGTATTAACTAAGTGATTCATTATCTAAGTGATTCAAATAAGACATTACTACAAATAAATAGTTTGCCTGCAGTGTTGGTAAAGTATGTAAATTACAGCTTGAATGTATGCTAAATATTTCTTAGTGATGAATTCCTTAATAAAATATTCATTTTCTGTACCACTTCTAAAGGGTGCATTCAGGAAGTCTATTCCAGTGAGCTTATGGTACAAAGCAAGGGCCACCATGGATGGGGTGGCAACCCATTGCAGGGCACAGGCACATATAAAGGCACCCAATTATACACTACTGCCAATTCAGGAACACTATTTGGCCTACAATGCATTTTGTTTGTCTTAGAACCCAGAATATCTAAAGGAAACCCACATAGCCCTGAGTGAGCAAAGTGCATAGGAGGTGAAAATTGAAATCTAATGTCTGATACAATATGGTAACAGCAATGTCCTGATTATTTGGTAGCAGAATATGGCTCGATTACCGTCTCAGTTTGCATGTTCTCCCTGTGCTTGGTGGGTTTCCTCCGGGTACTCCGGTTTCCTCCCACAGTCCAAAGACATGTAGGTTAGGTTAATTGGCGTTCCCAAATTGCACATAGTGTATGAATGAGAGTGTGAGTGTGTGTGTGCCCTGCGATGTATTGAAACCCTGTTCAGGGTGTACCCTGCCTTGTGCCCTAAGTCGTGGGGCCTGGGATAGGCTCCAGGCCCCCCACAACCCGTATACATGATGAGTGAGTGAATATGGTCTATTATGCGGAAAAACCTGTATCCCATGACCCAATCCGCAGTGATGATTAGTTCTTAATGCAACACACAATACATATGAAAAAATCTTTAAGAGTATGTGAGAACATATAATATAAATATTTTTTTTTTATGCAAACTAAATTCTGCTAGACAAATCAGCTTGCTATTTGCAGTTGTTTTAGCTGATTATGGGAAGCTAAAACACCATGTGCAAGTTTCAGGTTAGATGATATTTTCTAAAATATAATTTTCAGTGACCAGAAAAAGCAAGACTAACATTATAATTTTATGTAAGAATGGAAGATCAGAAATGAGCAATTACTGAAGTATGCCACAAGAATTTCACATTTCTGCAATGTGGACCTCACGAAAATGTTTTTTTTTCCCCTGTCGTACTTTCTGTACACTCAATAATTCACAATAAACAGGAACCACTTTTTAAAGTGCTGGTGGGACAAAGTCATCTGTGATGTATGAAGCTGGTTTTGCAGACCTCGAGTTGGACTATAGGCATGAGTCACATTGTTTATGTTATATAACATCTCTCCAGACCTGAGTATACAGGGTCACAGCCTCAGGAGCAGCTGAGCCCCAGACAGTGATAAATGTCCTGTGTGCCATGGCTGTCACATTTCTCCACAACGCTCTCCTCCGCTTCACTCTACCTGTGACAGAGGTGGGTTTCGGCCAGCATATCCTGTGGGCACTGTATTATAGACATATTATCTGCTCAGTAGATTCCAAAAAGCTTGCCATGTAACTGTTGCTGTATTTGTATTCATGGTCCACTGTTATCAGTCAGAAATTGAGGGTCAGAATTTTACATTAGAATAAACAAATCAATCAGTGTACAGTGTATGTCAGAAGCTGTACAACTCGCCTTAAGCTGCCAGGAGAAGTAAGTGTCCTTCAGCAGGCTGTATACTTAACTGGTATGTCTTATGCTTTTATGAGGATTTCTATGATCATGCCTTCAATACTTCAAGTTTGCTTGGGGGTTTTTCCAGCCGCTTGGATGTGTCTCTAAATCAAATTTGACTAATAGCATTTGTATGCTTAGTTTAATTTCACTGTCAGCTTTCACTGCCAGATTAATATGTAGTGTGTGTGTGTGTGTGTGTGTGTGTGTGTGTGTGTGTGTGTGTGTGTGTGTGTGTGTGTGTGTGTGTGTGTGTGTGTGTGTGTGTGTGTGTGAAATACTCACCAGCTGGCATCAACCAGCTGGTTTTTGATAGTGATAATAAATTCAGTATGTTCCCATATTCCACATTCTCTCTCTCTCTCTCTCTCTCTCTCTCTCTCTCTCTCTGGTACCAGATCTTACATGTCATATCATTTCAAACAACCTAAAATGGGAAACACTTTTATGCCAAAGCATAGAATCACATGCTATCATATTTATGAAGAGGTGTCTCAGTTCATGGCAGCATGTCGACAGATTGATATTTACGCTAACACTTACTATTGTAGTTCTTACAATTAGTACAAAACCTGTTACATTTAGAAAGCTAAAGAAAAGTCAGTGTGTATTATATTCTTGTTCATTCTTTTTAAACAACAGATGTCCTATAGAAACTCTTGTTATTTGCAGCTGTATAAATACCACAAGCTATATAGATGTCCTTAGCTTGTTAATTTAATGAGCTACGTCTTGGCAGCCATATGTTCCATACATTTTACTTCACCAGAATCAAGCCATGAAATTACACAAAATGCTTACCACAACATTTTTATTTATTTTTTTCTTTCTTTCTTTCTTTCTTTCTTTTTCTTTTAGGCAACAGGGGAGTAGAGAAATACAAAGAGCTGTTTAAAAAGCTCTGCTGGTCTTGACAAGCTGCCAATCTGGCAGCAAAGTTAACAGCCCATACTGAGCCATGACACTTGAACTGTGCTGGTGTCTTATCAATTATTTATCATATATCAGCATTGCAAATATGACCGACTTTGATCAAACCACTTCTTCGGAGATGAAACTCAAACTTCCCTAACCTGTACATCTGGGAATACCAGTTTAAACTGGATTGGTGTTTAACATGTGGCTGAAGCTGAAGTCACTCATAAATACCACAAATACAGCTTGGGTATTACAGCATTAATAAATAAGAAAGAGTCTTTTCAAATGTGACCTCTTTGTTGGTTTTGGTCCAAGGGGGTCCATCCATTTTTCCCCAGCACTAAGCTGAAAAGGATTTATTGATGTGATCTTATGGACCTTCCATCCTACTCCCTGACCGGCTCTTTTTGGCATCAGGATGAAAGAAGCACCCCCATGACTAAAGCAAAGGTTGACTGTGCCATGGCCATCATGCAATGAGCCAAATTATTTATTCATTTATTAGTTGACTGTATGCAACTATAAAATTATAAGCAGTGTCTTTAATATGCACTTCATATTATCACTATTGTAAAAAATATATATAATAATAATAATAATTGCTCATATTCACCAGGGATGTGCATTTTTGTAAAATATGGTTACACAATCTGTTATTGAAAGGCTTGAAAACAAGTCCAAAACAAAAAAAGAGGACTCTTCAGTAAACACTTTGCAAAAGGATGAACGAAAAGGATCTCCAAACAGTGACACATTTAGAATGAACTGCAACCTTGCTCCCAAAGCAACATTTTTCCTATCATGAAGACAGTCCCATAGTTGAACTTAAATGCATAACTGTAGTTCATGCTTGTATAGGACTGCCTTTGGACAGAAATGTCGTTTTTACTTAAAGGGACGTGGGATGTGTGACTGTGAAAACTTAGATGAGAGACAAGAGCCATCTTATTTAAGCGCGCACACACACACACACACACACACACACACACACACACACACACACACACACACAGGAAATTACCTTATTTGGTAACCATCTTCTGTTTCAGTTGGCTCTCGCACAAGGATGTGCAGGTGGATTACTTCCACTAGCAAAGGTGACCCAAGGGAACATTGAATTTTGGGCTTTAGTGCTATCAGGGAAGTTATTTTAATCCTCTGCCATTTCACCAAAGGACAATGCCTCACAAGACTCAGCGTTTCCATGGCAACATGACTCACAATAACTCTTTGATCATACCTGCGCCAGCTGGGAGATGTCTCACGGCAGCCATTTCACGCTGTTTGTTTGCCAAACAGTACTCTGTTTAGTTGCTCCACTGCTTCACAAATGACACCTCACTTATAACTTGCCATGAAACACAGAAGGGAACAACAAGGCTATTGTGTGCCTTTAACACTCTTATTATATCTCTTCAAAAGCAGGTATGGACTTTAATTACTGTGTGAATCCGGAGCATGAAGATGATTATTCTTCTATGATATAAAGCTGTGATGTCAAGGACTCTTAAAAAAGGCGGGGGGGGGGGGGGGGGGGATTCTCGCTGTGTGTTTAACACTGATTATGAAGGCTGATGTATCAATAATGCTTTTTGGCATGTAAGCACACACACACACAGATAATTGCTCACACCTACGCTGTGCTTCTGTCTTGTTCTATGAGTAGCTTATTTGCCCTCTACTCTACACTTACCTCAGCCAGGTCATGATGGGGCGCTGAGATTTTTAAAACAGCTGTGCTGCTTTGCACATGAATACAAACCTACACACAGCATATGAAACAGGTGCTGGAACACCTGTTCAAGTTGGTTGGTGGCAATACTGATGTGCTGCATTGTGTATTAGGTAAAACAAGATTTTTTTTTTCAACTAACTAACATTAGTTATGAGATTTGAACTTTAATAAACATTAAACTGAATTTAAGTAATGTTAAAAAAAATTTAACACTAGCTTTGCTAAATTATGGTTGTTTGAAATGACACCAAATATTCATGAAGCTCTCGGGTATGAATGTTGAAATCTACCAGTTGACCTCATTTAAGATAAAAAGAACCAGCAAGAACATAGTGATTGGCTTATTCTTGTTAGATTTATTCTTAAACCAGGGTTAAACAGGTTTCAAACTGTTTTGTCTGTGCACTCACAAACATTACTATCATTCATTCAGCTTCACACTATCTTACTTAAGGTTGAAATGGATCTATTGCCAATAGTGGGAACACACCATGGATGGCATGGTCATACAAATACTGAAAAATAGATTTGCCTCACTTGGATACTTCACTTGGAGGTAACATGAGAAGAAATGATACAGCACAAGTTATTATAAGTAAGTATAAATACAGCCTATCATGCCCAGACTGAAACTATTGTTCTAGGCACACTCATTAAAACAACATGATGCTTAGAATTTTTCCACTCAGTGTAGATAACTCAACTTATAAATGATCAATTTATTTATATACATTAAATATAATGTAGTTAAGTTTCTGATTAATTTATTTGTTGTAAGAAAAGATCCTAAACCTTATCTGTCTAACTGGAAAAATACTATGACCCTGTAGTAACACCATCCCAGAACAACTTTTTGTCACTTTGCACATGGTCTCAATTAGCAACAAAGCAACTTTATTTGAAACAGGAAAAACATTACTAAAATAAAAATTATATATTTTTCTACTGTATTTAAGGCAAATAAATTGTCCACCACAAGGTGCAGGTGGATTTTTTTGTATATACTCTATGTAATCAGATTCACTCTACTTAATTAAGCAGGAAACCATAAGTGGTCCTCCAGGTTATGAAAGCTATCATATGTAACTTAGAAATGCTGTTCAAGATTGCAAAATTAATTCAGAAATAACACCTTCCACCCACTACAAGCCACCTTAGAGATATAAAAATATTCAAGTCCATTAACCACAGCAACATATACAGGAAGCTGTGGATCACACATAAAATTATCAGAACCATAATGCAGCAGATTTTTAAGGTCATGTCACCCACACACATACAGGGACCATATACATATAACATAAACATTCATCTATCTGTTTGCAAATATCCAAGTGTTAGACCCATGAGCATACATCTACAGTATGTACTGAGCATGGTTGTGAGGAAGGCAACTAAGAACCTTAAGATGTCCTCAGTATTCTGCAGTTTGGTTATGCTTGGTGTTGTCAATCCCCCCACATTATTGTCATGTTTTCAAAAATGGCCACTTTTTCTGCATATAAGAAAAAGTCCCCTAATCAGTGTAACATAAGTAGGTGGGTCACTGATGCTCTGAGACTGTGGGGGATGTTTGTGGCTTGGGATCCAAAGGCGCTTGTGAAAAGTAACAGCATCAGTTATTCATCTCTCTGCCAGAAAATTATCTGGTTGCCTCTGCCAGGAGGTTGTGTCCTAACCACAGTTGGATTCTGCAAGAATGGAATGACCCCAAATTTACATCCAAATAAACACAAAAATTATTGTGTAAAAGAGAGTTTTCATGTCTAAAACTATTACAGGGAAATAGCTTAGTGCTGTTATTCTCTGCTGGAGATTTTTCACCACCATATATATATTGTGTTGGTGTTGATAATGTTAAAATTAATATTTCTAAGTCCTGCTTAACTAAAACTTTTCAATGTCCCCGTATATCTGTGTAAAAGTGAACTTTAGTAATTTATTAATTTTCCCTATTTTCCTGAAGGGTGTCAGTTATTCTAGAAGTGATTGCAAAGGTTTTGCCTATTTGCATTATTTGTACTATTATTCATATTTAAAATTAATTAATTAAAATTAAATGCAATGTTTTCAGTCATCACTTCTACTGTTATGCTGTAGATGTTTCTATGGATCTATAAAATACCACATACTGTATACATATCACAATTAATTCCCTATTTAGAAGTGCTTCTGTACATCTTGTGTGTAAAGTGTTTTGTTCCTTAAAAGTCAGATGTTAGCTACAAGACACTGAGAATGGGTTGTACAGAAAAAGACTTCCCATTAAACAGGATGTCCCAAAGGTCTCCATACTGTACATATTGTAGGTGTGCCACAGAGTGGCCTCCAAGATCCCCAGATATAAGTCCACCTGATCTTTAACTGTGTAAGCACATGAAGCACATGGTGTACAAGGAAAAGTTTCGGCACAAAGCTAATTTAAGGGATTGCATTCCCTGCAATTACATTTACTACAATTACATGCAACAATGACAATAGTATAGAGAATGTTTTTAAAATAAATTTACATTTATTAAAACGTTAATTCCCCTAGGTATATGGATACTTTTGGGAAAACCATGTACAGTACATTATCTCTACAAACAGCACTTTGGAAAGCATTATAGCAAACCAGCACCCATCGACTGGCTAATTTTATAATCTCTGGTCTTGCATTTTCCACAGGAACCTGTTGACTCAAACATTGGCTTAAACTCTGAAACTGCTAAATGAGGTGTTATAATTGAGAATTGAATACTAACTCTGTAACTATTGTGTTTCTGCTCTAAGCTGTGCCAACAACCAGTAGCTAAAAATAAGTTTCTAGTTTTACTGGCCAGTTTTGTTTCAGCTAAGAACATTTTATGATCCAGCATGATCTGTTGTTGACAATGCACTTCATTCATTAAAAATAAATAAATAAATAAATAAATAAATAAATAAGTAGGATAGAGAGATTTGAGAAATATTATAACATAGTTCTTGATAATTAAAACGCATGTGTCATAACGAGAAACATACAGTACATTTTGCATAGTGCTATAAGTATATCCCTCTCACTTTGTTAATAGTAAATAGTTGCAGGAGTAATATGCCTGTTGATCTGTGGCCTCCCACGATGGCTCGGTGTGTGCGCATGATCTAAGCACAAGACGCTCGTGAGCCTGACAGTCGCAGCTTGCTCGCGCTGAGAGAGACGCAGTAAGGTGGAAGAGCAGTCTGGGGAGGATGTACTTTTAACGCAGCGGCAAACTATATAATAGAAAGATATAATTGCTTGAGAAATGCATTGCACACGTGCAACTTTTAGGAGCTTTAGGATTTAAAACGAGACACCGGTGCGCACCTCTGGGCTTCAGGACTCTGGACAGCTCACTCAGCTTGCACATTATTCCACTTTTTTTTGGAAGTGATAATCCTAAGTATTTTTTTTTTTTTAATAAGAAAACGTATACACGTAAACTCATGAGGAATCATGGACGTCCCGACGTGTTTCCAATCACCAGACTTGGGCGCACCTCAACGAGACTTCTGAAGTGAGACATGGACTTGGCGGAGATCCTGCTCGCACTTTTCATCGTCGTAGTCGCGACGGTCTCGTTGTTGTCCAACTTGCTGGTGTTGCTATGTTTCGCGCACAGCAGCGAGATACGCAGGCAGGTGCCGGGCATTTTCACGACGAACTTGTCCTTTTGCAACCTGCTCATCACCGTGTTGAACATGCCCTCCACGCTGGTCGGGATAATAAAGGACCAGCAGCCTTTCGGGGACTGCCTGTGCCGCGTGGTCAGCTTCCTGGACACGTTTCTGACGGCCAACGCGATGCTGAGCATGGCGGCGCTCAGCATCGACCGCTGGATCGCCGTGGTCTTCCCGCTGAGCTACTCGAGCAAGATGCGATGCCGGGACGCGCTGCTGATGGTGTGTTACGCGTGGCTCCACTCGCTCGCCTTCTCCGTGGTGGCGCTGCTGCGCTCCTGGCTCGACTACAGCCGCGCGTACGCGTCCTGCACCCTGCGCCTGAACGCCGAGAGCTCCCGCACCGACTTCGCCGCCTTCACCGTCGCCTTCCACGTCGCCAGCTTTATGCTCTCGCTGCTCGTGTTGTGCGTGACTTACTTAAAAGTGCTCAAAGTCGCACGCTTCCACTGCAAAAGGATCGACATTATAACCATGCAGACGCTCTTCTTGCTTGTTGATATACACCCAAGGTATTCATGTCGCTTCTTCATACAGTATGTACAGTACTAGCTTGTTTTTTGCCATTCTTCTCGGGATAACCTAATTCTCATTGCATTCCGTTATTTTTTTTTTCAGCGTTAAACAACGTTGTTTGGCTGAGCAAAAGAGGAGGAAACAGCGCGCGACCAAGAAAATCAGTATATTTATTGGTTCATTTATTATCTGTTTCGCCCCATATGTCATAACTAGGTAGGTCCTGTTCAAATTAAAATGTTACAAAAGTTAGACATGCTCATTCATTCAGATTGTTCATTGTTGTCTTGATGTTCTAAAACATCCCCCTTAATTTTGAATATAATTTTGAAGCAGCTTAACTTAACAAGCTTAATAAGTAAGAAAGTATATTAAGAAGCTTTTTAATGACGTCATTTAATTGTGGTGACGTAAACGCGCTGCACAAAAATCTGCGCTTCTAAGAATAGATAGTGTGCACCAGAGGTGATAAGATCCTATCAATAGTTTCTGTTTCCCTGGGGATTTGCACTTGATGATGCATTTAACACGCTCAAAGAATCTTGGCATCCCCCCCCTTCTCTCTATTTTTGCAATCCCTATTTTTCCCCCCACAGGACCAATTCTTCTAATCACATAAAAATCTTCAAATGAATGCAGAAATATAGAAACTAACACAAAATATTTTGGGAAACATGTTTCTTTGCATAAGATACAAATTATTGCAGAAGTTTTGATAACAGTTTAGCCCTCTAAACATTCACATAATTACAGTATTTGGTTATTCCTTTTAAAGCACAATATCAGTCTGATATTATTAAAAAGCATATGGTGAGGAGTCTAATTCTGGGCCTGGCAACAGGTTTAAAGAGTCTAATGGGTTTGCATTCAGTTTTGTCTGCTTTTTATTCTCCCGCTGTTATTAAGTTATTAAATGGTCCTACTCTCTGCTTTCTAGGCTGACAGAGCTTCTTCCCTTTGTGGATATCAACCGATACTGGGGCATCATCAGCAAGTGCTTAACTTACAGCAAAGCAGCTTCAGATCCTTTTGCATATTCCCTATTGCGTCAACAGTACAAGAAAATACTAGTATCAGTGGCTAATCGCCTATTGAAACGTGACTTATACCCTTCCTCTGGACAGAACAGCTCACTAGACACAGAAAACGACTACTGTCTCCAAAGAATCAGCTAGTGACATTTTCTTTACATGGAAACATCCTAATTCTGAGATGTCAAAGTATATAGAAAGAGACAACGAATATGAAAGTGTGTGTAGAGCGAGAGAGAGACAGAGAGAGAGGTAGAGAGAGAGTTGAACTGAT
Source organism: Channallabes apus (assembly GCA_030522415.1). Lineage (NCBI taxonomy): Eukaryota > Metazoa > Chordata > Actinopteri > Siluriformes > Clariidae > Channallabes > Channallabes apus. The sequence goes on along the minus strand of CM060108.1, from coordinate 23,273,671 downwards.
TATCAATTAGATGTAGCTGGAGATGCTGGCTGTTTGATGCACACATTGATATATGCACCAGACAGCAGTGATAAATATGGACAAGAACAATATGTGACTAAATGGACATGTGCTCTGTTCACAATACACACACACACTTACTCACACACACATCAAAGACATCAGAGTGATAATTGAACCTCAGCAGACAAACAGGCACACCATCATTTGAGATGCATGTTTTCTTTCCAAGTTTTTTTTTTTCAAGATCATCAAAGTTGATCAGTGGAAGGTGTCATATGTTACAATCGACCCTGAATTGTCCATATTTCAGCAAAGCAAAGAAAGGGGTAATGGCATTGCTAAACTTCTCACAGATATGGATATCTCATGGATAAAATGTGGTGTGTTTTTTAGATGTTGCTACTGGTAGACACTGTGGTAATACTGCATATTAAGAAAATGGCTCTCATTCTTAAAGTCGTTATGAATTCACTTATTTAAAATCCCAGCTCAGTAACTGGAAAATACTGCACTTTTTCCCTAATAAATTATTATTTACTATTAGTTATCAAACAGCTAAAATGAAACATTACACAATAGTACCTAGAACAGGTTGTAACTGAATGTACTAGATTACATTTTACAGCAGCACATTGTGCACATCAAGTAAACATAGTGTACATACTTTCCACAGTATAAAGTAATTTGTAATGTCAATTCAGCTGTTTTATTTAGTAAGGCAGGTTTATGATATGTTGATTTATGAACTTATGAAATGATAATGAAGTGCTTTATACATCCATATTTGTGCCAGTTTTCTTATATATGTACTGTTTTGTGAACATACTGAACAAATGAGAATATACATGAAGTTAAATTAAACTATGTAGGATTTTAAGTAAATGCATGCCTCCAATAAATGATAAGAAAATCATGTGGCCAACATCAACATACCCCCTCAGAGTCTAACATTCAAATATTAATGTAAAATAACTAAGACTTTCTTGGTAATACTTAGTGGCTAAAGTTTCACAATGATCTGAAGAAGCAAATGGATGGAAAATATATAATACAAAGAGTCTGCCAGGTTAATGGATAAAGCAGGAAAGTCAAGTGATATTTTTTTTAAATAAAAAAAATAAATTCTATTTTTGTCCCAACTGAGAGAAATATCTTTCACAGTAACTGCATTGAATAGAAAAGGGTATTAGAACTGACAGTTCTGGGGCTGACATTTACTATTATCATTTTCTCGCTTGAAGGGATTTGAAGACTTTACCGTTTGCCAGAGGATTCCTACATGCCAGATAGCACATAGCATACAATCCTTTTGACTGGTACTGTTATTATTGCTACTTAGCCATGGGTCATCAGACTGAAAACCAATAAAATGGAAAATAATTTTTGTCAAAAGAAACCTACAATAGCATACTTTCAATGGTTCATGGGATTAAAAAAAAATGCATATTCAATTGCACTTGAATTTATTAATCAAACAAGGTTTTATGTGCTATGATTTCTGATACAGGCCCACTGTTCTTTGGTTCTACACAGATCTTTAAATGAACCCATAAGGATTAAACATTTTAAAAGTATAGAAGATTACTAAAAATAAAAATTATTTTTAATAATATATATGAGGACATAATTATTTTCTCTCAACTTTATTTTGTGTATTTCCTTGTAAGATCCTCAAATACAGTAGATATCATTGAGTATTACACTTTTGCCCCAGTCCGTCATGAAAACATTGATCAAGTTTAATAGTTTTCCAATTTATTTAGGTTCAGTGTGAAACCTGACACATGGACACATATAGCTTTTTTTTTTTCTTTCGTCAGATTCCCATTGAAAGAGATTTCCTTACACTTAGTTAGTATTTGGTAGCATTACTTTTAAATTGTTTAATGTGAGTCAAATGGGGTAGTGGTGGCTCAAGTGGTTAAGGCTGTAGGTTACTGAGTTTTTGATTGGAAAGTTGTGGATTCAAACCACAGCCCTGCAAAGTTGTCACTGTTGAGCCCTTGAGCAAGCCCCTTAACGGTACTGTATATGCTCCAAGAGTACTATACCCTGTCTGACTCTGTCCTCTGACCCCTAGCTAATTAAATGGGATATACAAAAAAATTATTTAATTGTGATTTGTCACAAGGTACATGTAACAAATCATTTCATCTTAAACTTAGTCAGGTTTGTAGGCCTCCTTGCTTGCACACATTCGTTTGTTTCCCAGTTCTGGCAACAAATTTACTATTTGATTGAGGTGAGGGCCACTCCTATACTGTACTTCATTCTCCCTAAGCTATTTTGATACAGCTTTAGAAGTATGCTTAGGGTCATTGTGCATTGAAAAGAACCATTTGTGACCAAGCTTTAATGTCCTGGCTAATGTCTGGAGATGGTGCTTTAATATATCTACATAATCTTTCTCAAGTTGCAATCTATTTTGTAAAGTGCACCAGTCTGTCCTGGAGCAAAGCACCACCACAAAACAATGCTGCCAATCCTGTCCTTAAAGGTAGGATGGTGTTCCTCAACTTGCAAGCCTTGCAACCATTATGGCCAAACAGTTTATTTTTTCCCCAGACCAGAAGGCAGTTCTCCAAAAATAAGATATTTGTCCCCATGTGCAGCTGCAAACCATGGTCTGACTTTTTATGGAGGTTCTGGATCAGTGGTTTCTTCCTTGCTGAGCAGCTTTTCAGGTTACGTCAATTTCTGTCTTGTTTTACTGTGGAGATATTTTTGTATCTGTTTCCCCCTGTGTCTTCACAGGGCCCTTTGCTGTTGTTCTGCAATTGACTTGTACTTTTTATACCAAAGTACATGTCTTCTTCCTGAGCAGTATGGTGGCTGTGTGGTCCCATGATGTTTATGCCTGTGTAATATTTTTTGCACAGATAAATGTGGTACCTTGCAGCATTTGTTTTTTTTTCTCTGATGTCTTGGCTGATTTCTTGTGACTTTCCCATGATGTCAAACAAAAAGTCACTGAGGTGAAGGCGATGCCTTAAAATACATCCACAGGTACACCTCCATTTGCCTTAAATAATGCTAATAAGCCTAGCAGGAACTTCTAAACAAATGAAATGTGTCATCCTGTAACATCTGTAAACGTCCGACTTCAACTGTATGTGTTGTTTGCAGTTGTTATAATGGCAAAGTGATAACTTTAATAGTGATTAATACTGGTGAAGACCTCAAATGCTCTTTAGATGCTGTGTAAAGATTATGTAACAGTGACGAGAAGCGAGCAAAACTTTAATATATTTACAATAAGTCCCAGACTTACGGACATTAAATTTTTAAATTTCTGCAGATATTAATGAACATTTGGAAATGCAAACAACTCATGCAAATAGCTCATGTGTATTTAACAAACAATGGACAGTGTAATGTACTAGATACCAATATTTACAATTATATACAATAAGTTCAGTGTGTAAGTGAATGTATTAAATGTCCAACGTTTGGTATATTGTATGTGTGTGCGTGTGGGGGTGCAGGAGAAATGAGTCGGCCTCAGTGAATCAGTCCGGGAAAAGCTGTCCTGATGGTGAATAATACTAACTGCGGAAAATCCTCAACAAGTTCACAGTACAATCCAGTTCTGAGACCATTCAAGCGCGCAGTAAACACCATGTAGCATTGTCCTCCTTCCGAAGTCTTCCCGGGTTCCCATAAAATGAGGTCAACTGACCCCACTGCATCACCATGAAACCCCTCGCGATTTAAAGGAGCATTCTTGTGAGAGTATAATGCAGAACCAAAATCTGTGTGTTTGGTTGTACATTGTATATTTGTGTCAAAGACTCACTTTGTCGGACTTACAAATTAATCCGACTTACAAACCTGTTTCTAGAACGGAACTCATTCGTAAGTTGGGAACTTACTGTATAAGTCAGACATCAAAATATACCTCAACCATGTCACAAGGTGGCATTTTACTCCTAGATATTAAAAAGAGAATGTTTGCATGGTTCCAGTTTAGGATGGATTCACATGAAAGCATACTGGTGTGCAACAGAAATAGCATAACAGAAATAGGAAACAGGATACTTTCTCATGCAAACCAGTATTTTTTTCTTTTTTTAACACGTCCTTTAGGAGCTCTGTGAAAATATGATTAATATGGTTTAAAAATTCTTGGTGTCTGCGGTCTAAATACTGTACTCCAAACTTGCTAGCAGCCTTGATTTCACTCATTAAATATCATTTAAATGGTTTTCATTGTTTCAGAGAATATCTCACTACAGTATGTATTTGTAACTTTCTTTCAAAACAGACTGTTGCAGTTTTAATGTTATCCTTCTCGAGCATTTTTAAATACACACTTTCCTCATTTGAGTCATTTTGGTGCTCAGCTGTTTCATATGAAAAGAGAAAAATATCCAGGCATAACAATGCCTCTACATTTCAGGAAGAGCACAGCAGAAGCAGCAACACGTTAGTGTTTGTCCTCATGATTTATTCTCCCTGTGTAATCTGAGAGTGCTGTAGAGCCGCAGTGAAGACATCCAGAACTCTGAGGCTGGAAACAGTACGAGCTCCGGGCTGACACAGTTTACACTTTACTAACCGTATGGATATAAACCTGGACAAAATGAGAAGTTTATGGATTGTTCTTTTTTTCAACATTGTTGGAACAGCTATCTGGGGTTTCCCACAGCGTTGCAAACCTGGCAGCTATTTTCAAGGTTGGTCAACTGTGTAATTGATGTTAAAACTGTAAGACTGTTGCGTCATTTAATACGAGACATTAGTTATACACCATGTAGAAGAATATCAAAGACTTGCAGGAGTTCATAGTCTCGGGGTCGAAGAGAATTATAGTTATGAAACTTACACTTGACAAACGCCTACTTTGTTGAGTATATAAACAGGCTGTTTGAATCAGTTTCAAAGTTAATGCCTGAATTTCCAACAGACCCTTAAGTCCCTGTTTATGAGCACTGCATTAGTGCAAAGTGATGGCTTTTATGGCTTTATGATGGCCAATATAAATGCATCATGTTATATATGGAGTCATTTGGAAATCATACTGTACAACAACAAAAAAGTAATGTTCCATACAGTAGGCTATTTAACGCCACCTAGTGTTCCATACCCTAGAATTCTGATTTCTAAAGTTAATATTGTCTCTCACACAGGGTGCAGAACTCCTCCCGTGGAAATACGTGAGTTAAGAGATTTGTGCATTTGTTTATTTATGTCTGTGTGCTCCTTATGGAATATTCACATAGCCTACAGTAGATTTCACATACTGATTATATCTAGTGGCATGTGAAAAAATGTGAAAGTGTACAGTATTTTAAAGTTTGCACGTGATACAACTCATGTGATGTGTTAATGATACGATTCTGTGAAAAAGTTTCACGTTTCTTTACAGTGAAGGAGTCATACAGGTACAGTACATGTAGAAAAAGAAAATACAGTTGCAGAAGTATTCATACTCCTTGAATTGTTCCACATTTTGTCACATTACAGTACAGCCACAAACATTTATGGTATTTATTGGGATTTTACGTGCTTTATCAGCACAAAGTGGCACATAAATGTGGAGTGGAAGGAAAATTATAAAATGGTTTTCAATTTAAATTTTTTTAAATAAATAATCTTCAAACTGTGGCATGCATTTTTGCCTGTTCTTCTTTCCAAAAAAGCTCAAGCTCAGATTGGATGGATGAGTGTCTACGAACAGCAATTTTCAATTCTTGCCACAGTTTCTCAATTGGATTTAGGTGGATTTGACTGGGCCATTCTAACACATGAATACGCTTTGATCTAAACCATTCCATTGTAACTCTACCTCTGCCCCAGTTTCAAGTCTTTTGCAGACTCTAAAAGGTTTTCTTTTAATATTGCCCTGTATTTGGCTCCATTCATTTTCCCATCAACTCTGACCAGCTTCCCTCTCCCTGCTGAAGAAAAGCATCACCACAGCATGATCCTACCACCACCATGCACAGTGTTAGTTTTCTGGATCACAGTGTTCTGCATTTAGGCCAAAATGTTCTTCCACATGGAAAACTTCTTCCACATGTTTGCTGTGTCCCCCACATGGCTTGTTGCGAACTCCAAACAGGACTTCCTAATGGCTTCCTCTCAACAATGGATTTCTTCTTGAAACTCTAACATAAAGCCCAAATTTGTGGCCAAAATATTTGTCCTGTGGACTGATTCTTCCAGCTGAGCTGTGGATCTCTGCAGCTCCTCCGGAGATACCATGGGTCTCTTGTCTGCTTCTCTGATTAATGCTCGCTTTGACCGGCCAGTCAGTTTAGGTAGACAGCCCGTCTTGGTAGGATTATAGTTGTGCCATACTCTTTCATTTTGGGATGATGAATTGAACAGTACTCCATGGGATATATTTTTATGACCTAAACCTGCTTTAAACTTTTACACAATTTCATCCCTTAGCTGGCTGTGTGTTCCTTGGTCTTTATGAAGCTGTTTGTCCACTAATGTTCTCTTAAAAACCTGTGAGGGCTTCACAGAACAGCTGTATTTATACTGAGATTCAGTTACACACAGGTGGACTCTATTTACTAATTAGGGGACTTCTGAAGGCATTTGGTCCCACTGAATTTTAGTTTCCTAACTATCAATAAAATATGTTTACATTGTGACCATAATGTGACAAAATTTGGATAAGTTCAAGGAGTATGAATACTTTTAAAAGGCTCAGTATGAGAAAAAAGCAAAGAAGAAAGGAATGAGCTTGATCCTGCTTGATGAATAGTACAAGTCACAATATCATGATATTGCTTTTAGATTTTTAAATTATTAAATGTATGGCCTATGCCACAGTATTTGGTTTAGTTTCTGCTGTGGGCTACTATATATTCAATTTATTTGTATAGCGCTTTTAACAATTGACATTGTCGCAAAGCAGTTTTACACAATAAAAAGAATTATTTAAGTTTGTATGCGATGTGAATGTGTATGAATCAGAATTATAAGACTGTCCCTGTTGAGCAAGCTGAGGACAACAGTGACAGTGGCAAGGAAAAACTCCCTGAGATGGTAGGAAGAAACCTTGACAAGAACCAGACTCAGATAACATACCATATATAACACACCATAAACATAAATACTGTAAAGCCTAGATTTACCACACAGATGTTGATATTAACATCTGTAAGAAGTCCTGTTGTGTAAGAATGATTCAGAGCAAGTTCTCAGTGTTTACTTGACCATACAAAGTGCTGCACTGAAAAGAAATTAAAAACATCTGCTATTTTATTGTTTCAAAGTGAGTTTGGAATTGAATCATGGTTGTCCAAGAGTTCTAGATAGTGATATATATATATATATACACAACTACAAACATCGGGCTAAGAAGAGATTGGCTTTAAAAGTGTCTGGAACAGTTGAAAATTTGCCAGAATGAGCAAACATGAGTGAGGCTGTGACTAATTCTGGACAGGACTGTATTTCTTCACTTGTCACTCAGAGAAATATGGACAATATTAAGAAAAGTGAAGTCATGTTGGAACATATACAGCTTTCTACTGTGCAAGATAGTACACATAGGGCAGATATTCCATAAAGAGTCATTTCCACTGCTTAATAGATATAAATAGAAAAAAATAGTTTTTATCTTTTCTCTAAACTGTCTTAAATCAGAATTGATGTGCATATAAGTACATAACAATAGGTCTTGGTCTATGTAAATTTTCCTGCTCTATACACCTGCAACACATATACACCGTGAGTTATTGGGGGCAAAATCCTTGTTCCATGCAAAATGCTCACTGAGCTAAATTGAGTTAGTTTATTTCAAGGATACAGTACATTGTCTTTAGTACAAGGTTAGCTTTTTATGTACACATGAACTACTGGCTAGTTACTACTGGTCGAACTGGCTAGTTTCGGTTAGCCATAGCTAGTTCTGGGGGAAAGAAAAGACTTAAAGAGGACTCTCAGTGGAATTTCAGCTTCATATGTGTCTCAGCTGAACTTTGGAATGCATTTTTGCACAGTAAAAGGCTTGTGGAATTTGGCCAGATTACTTTCAAGACATTGTGCAGAGCAGGAAACAACCAAGACTTACTGTAATTTACCTCACCTTTTGTAATTGTATATGCACTTTAATTTTGGTTTAGATAGACAAAAAAAAAAATCTGAACTATTTAATAGTGATATAATATAATTTAAGCAATATACCATAACAGGTTTATTAGAGTATATTTGCACACAAATAACCATCTAAAGTGAAACATATAACGTGACATGTAAACGATTAGGCATCCTGTTAAAAATCTGTTATCGTGAATAGATAAGTAAGTAGAGGATGAACTGATTTCCAAAAGGCATGCCATAAAAGATGAAATGCTCTTTTTCAACATTTTAAGCAAAAGCAGTGTATTGTTTTGCATATATTATTGTTATATTGTGTTTTTTCTAATGCCAGCCAAATGTACAGATGTCATGTTGACCTACTGTAAAGACATGCCCTACTCCACCACTATGTACCCTAACCTCCTGGATCAAAAAAGTCGCACTGAGGCCGAGCAGAGTATGGAGTATCTGCTTCTGAATGTAATTCATTCAGTGTTAAATGGGGAGTGCAGTCCAGATATACGGATGCTGGGCTGCTCCATCATAGCGCCACGCTGTGAAAACAACAAGATCCTGAAGCCCTGTCGCAGCACATGTGAGTCTGTGCACAAAGCCTGTGACCACATGTTTGAACGTATTGGAATGGCCTGGCCCTACTACATAGACTGCGATCGCTTTTTTGTTAGTGAGGAGGAGGGCTGCTATGACCCACTGGAAAGCCTGAGAGGTAATGTTTAATATGATTACCTGTTTCATATTTTGAATGAAATTTTTTGTTCTTCTTTTTCTATTGAGATCTATTTTTACTTGAATATTATATATATATATATATATATATATATATATATATATATATATATATATATATATATATATATATATATATATATATATATATATATAAAAAACACTGTATGACTATAGATAGAACTGTAAAAAGTTAAATGATGTTAAGATACACTTGGATTTGTGTTTTGAATTGTTATTATGCAAGAAACTAAACGTTTCCAGCTGTCAATCAGAGGCCTGAACGTTTAGTACAAAAGTACTGTAGATTGGAGCTATACATAAATAGCGCCCCAGGTTAGGCTAAAGAAAAGAGGCACAATATGCATGATGCTGCCAACACCACACTTCAATGTGTAATATTCTTTAGAATTATTCCTCAAAAATGCTTCCATCTAGCTTCTCTACTCCTTTTTTTAGAGACACTATATTCTTGGTAATGTCAGAGTGGTGCCCAATTTCCTTTATTAACCTAGTTAATAATGGCCTTCATTGTATTCCATGGTACATCATATAAAGTACAGTATTTTGTCATTTCATTTGTACTCATCTCCTGACTGATCTCCTGACAAAGTCAACTTTGGACCCTGAGATCTCGTGCATGCTTTGTCAGCCATTTGTGAACAATAACAAAATTCTACAGACACACCTTATGGTCCACAAAAAGTAAACTTGTGCAAAAATACAATGAAGTACCATCTTTGAGCAGTGCCATTTAGTGCAATCAGAATACAGACTTCTGCATCTTTGAGGGTAGGATTTGCTAAAGCTGACTTCCCTAGTTGATATAATTTTACTTGAATAACTAACTCAATTTGTATACAGGTTGAATAACTTAACTAATTTAACATTTAACATATATCTCTGTAAGTTCATTCACTACTCATCTCGTCAGGCCTTCTGCTTCCCAATGTATTATTCATAGATTTTCTATCTAAATCTAAAATTGGCTTAGCATTGTGTCCCATAAGTGCAGTATCTATTTTTAGAAAATAAACAGATTGACTTAGCAGGCAAAAAATATGAACAGATGTTCAAGAGTGCAATCTCTCAGTGACCTAATTAATCCCATGTTGAAAGTTTTTGATGCATGGTCCAAGGTATCCTTTAAAGACTTCTGTGTTTGTCTGTTTTACAGTCCATGTTTTGTCCTGGTCCTAAATTAACTTACCATTCAACCCAGTTTATGGTGTATGCTACAGTATGGCCATTACACATTTCTATTTTACTTCTGTACTACTGTATGGTTTTTCATGAATCTGCTGTCTGAGTTAAAAAGGGTATACATTTATAACTTTAAATACCTTCATATGCACTATGATGTTAAAATGTGGATGTGGACAGTTGAGCATAACAAGCGGGCTCCAAAAATGATATGGTTTGCCAAAGTCAGAGTGGAAACAACCTCAAACTTGAACCATAAAATATGATGGTTTTTCTTTGTCTCTTTCCCTGAGCTTTGTTGTTTATTAATTTAGTTTAAATCAGGGGTGACAATTTAGAAAGTTGCATCCATGATAAGAGCAATATCCTCAATATGTCAAGTTCTTAGTTTAAGTGGCATCTAGTTTTTTATTCTTTCTTATACGAATATATATTTTTACTAAAACTTTTTAAACTTTTTAATTCAAAGATAAAGAGGAACCTGAAATGGATAACATGCCAATAGAGGAGTCCTCATCAATAATCCCGTTCACCTATCACTCCAACACACAGATGTACAAGATCCTTAAAAAGACAGCGGAAGAATGCTCTCAGATCTCAAGGACATACAGCATTGGACAGAGTTTTGAAAAGAAAGACCTTCTCGTAATAGAGTTTTCAAGCAACCCTGGAGAACATGAACTATGTAAGTGATTTTAAAAACAATAGCAGTCAGATGATTCAGTAAATTGAGTGAAGCAGAAATAGAGAAATAATAAATCTTTCTAGCACAACACTAGGCTGCATTTAATATTTTCATGAGTATTTAAAAAGGCCACCAGAGACAATACTATAAACACACAACCCAATAGCTTTTGCAGAAACCTAATACCTAACAAAATATGTGATGACAGATGACTATTTTCTTGCAACCCTAGTTGTTTTTCTGTATTCTCTCCTTGTGTAAGTGGAACCAGAGGTCAAGTACATTGGAAACCTGCATGGAAACGAGGTTATGGGCCGAGAGTTGTTGATTTACTTGGCTCAGTACCTGTGCTCTGAGTATCTGTTGGGAAATACACGGATCCAGGCTCTTATTAACACAACACGCATCCACATTCTGCCCTCCATGAATCCTGATGGCTATGAATTAGCCCTTTCTGAAAAGTATGGAAGTTCTGATTCAGATTATGATGAGGTGAATGACGACTAATTCTCATGTTCCATTGATTCCTAATGATGAATTTACTATTGACTATTTAAAGAAAGGTTCTAATTTCCATTTTTCCATCCTGATTGAGGAAGGAAATGTTTGTTTTATTGCATTAACCTGCAATAAAATCTCTGAAGTTTGGGAGGATTTCTATAAGGAACTATAGGACAAATGTTTTCAACACCACTGATGTAACATAATTCTAACCCTAGATTGTTTTACAATGATGTATTTGTCCACCGAGATGATAATTCAACGAAGTTATTACACAAGAAATACAGTACAGATTATTAACAAAAGACCATTTTGAAATTTTATGATGAATTTCTGTGGTAAACCACTGAGGTATGCATGGATTTAACACAATGGTTTAAAGGAATTTGCAAGTGGTAGGAGCATACTGTATGGTTTCAATATCATTATTTTAACAAGTATTGAGTACTTTAATAGACATTTTAAAAGCATTGTCCAAGTAACAAATTAATTTATTGTCATATTAAATCTACAGTATTCCGTATACACCGTGTCTGTAGATGGCCGTCGCAATGCCCAGAATATAGACCTCAATAGGAATTTCCCAGACTTGACTTCTTTTGTCTACAACCAGCGTAGACTCAAGTCTTTTCGCAGTAACCATATTCCCATCCCAGACTCCTACTGGCTTGGTAAGGTAGGAAATCTCAACTCTTATTACAGAAGCACAGGTATTACAATAAAGCAACAATGACTGTCTGTCTGTCTGTCTGTCTACTGTGCATCTTGATTATTGTGGAAAATATTATTGTATCATTGTTTTTTAGAATCTAATTAATGAAGTGAGGCTCAAATATGTTCTAAATTCATTAAATGTAAACAGCTAACAAAACACAAATATTCAACATCTCAAAATATTCAAATATTCCCTTGTGAGTTAAATACTATGTAGGTCTCACTATAGTCCAGTACATTCAACCACAATCATAGGAAAGACTACAGACTTGAGAGTTGTCTAGAAGACAATCACTGACACCCTCCATAAAGAGGGTTGGCCACAGAAGGTCATCACTGAGAGATGCTGACAGTTCACAGAATATTGTATCAAAACAGTAGCTGTATCAAAAAAGTTAAACTGGAGATGAAAAGTGTGGTAGGAAAAAGTTTGCAAGCAGGTATGACTGCAGCCTTAAGAGGATTTTCAAGCAAAGCCGATTCAAAAACTTGGGAGAGCTTCACAAGGCTGGAATTAATACATTAAGAGCCACCATGCACAGATCTTCAGGAAATCGGATGCAACTTTTGTATTCCTAGGCACTCCTGAACCAGAGACAATGTCATAAGTGCCTTGCCTGGGTTAAGGAGAAAATGATCTGGACTGTTACTCAGTGACCAGAAATCCTCTTTTTAGATGAGAGTAAATTTGGCTTTTCATATGGAATTCAAATTCAGAGTCTGAAGGAAAAGTGGAGAGGCACAGAATCCAAGTTTCCATAGTAGTTAATGATTAAGGGTGCCATGTCATCTCCTGGTGTTGGTCCACTGTGTTTTACTGTATCAAATCCAAAGTCAACGAAGCCATCTACCAGAAGATTTTAAAGCACTTCATGCTTCCATCTGATGACAAGTTTTATGTAGATGCTGATCTCCTTTTCCAGCAGGACTTAGTACCTGCCCACAGCACCAAAACTATGACTACCAGGTTTGCTGACCATGATATTACTGTGTTTGATTGGCCAGCTAACTCACCTGACCTGAAACCCAGAGAGAATCTACAGTATGTGCTGTTGTCAAGAGAAAGATGAGAAACACCCACCTCAACAATACAGATGAGCTGCTATCGAAAACACAATTCAGTAATGCTTCAGCGTTGCCTCCATGCCATGCTGCACTGATGCAGTAATTTGTCCAAAAAGAGCCCTGCCAAAATACTGAGGGAACATACTTGTCAGATGTTTTTAAGACATTTCTGTATTGTAAATCCTTTTTTATCAATCTTAGGAAATATATTTTGAGATACTAGATTTTTTTTATGTTTTGGAGTTGTAAGTCGTAATCATCACAATATTTCACTTTATATACATATATTGTAGGAGTTTAAGTTTTATTTATGTTAATAGTTACATATAATAGTTGTGTGTGTGTGTGTGTGTGTCTATAAAAAGGTTGCTCCAGAGACATATGCTGTTATGAAATGGATACGGTCCATCCCATTTGTTCTGTCTGCTAGCTTTCATGGAGGAGACCTGGTAGTGTCTTACCCTTACGACCTCTCAAATCATCATCACAAAAAGAACGTGTTCTCTCCCACTCCAGACGAGCAGGTGACTCCTGGCAGATAATAAGCAGATTTCATCACTGCACTGTTGTAACACTGCCATGAAGTACTAGTACTAGTACAAACTGCAGCAAGTCAACTGATGCAACACATGCAATACAAAACTAAATAATAAAAAAATTAAAAATACAATTGCAGCATTGTTACACAAGACATCTGAATTGCAGGTCTTCAGGCAGTTGGCCATGATTTACTCAAATGCCCATGCCACAATGTCCAGCCCGGACACAGACAGGTGTGGTGGCAACTTTGCTGATAACGAGGGGATTATAAATGGGGCTCAGTGGTCCAGCATAGCAGGAGGTAAACATGGTGAAAATATATTACAGGGTATTAATTAATTTATTGTTGGCATGATCGGGTTACTATAAAATTTGTTTTCACCTCCATTTTTTATGGCAGGAATGGGAGACTTTAATTATCTACACACAAACTGCTTTGAGATAACAGTAGAGCTGGGCTGTGACAAATTCCCAGCAGAGGATGACCTATATACAGGCTGGAGAGAAAACAAAGAGGCTTTCCTGACTTTCTTGGAGTCGGTAAGACCATCATTGCATGAAATGAATGAACATGAACTACTGTTCAAAAGTTTTAGAACACTTGCAAATTTCTTTGTTTTTGTTTAGTGATTTATTTTCTACATTCTACAACAATACTGGGGATTTCAAAACTATAAAGTAACACATATGGAATTAGGTAATTAAGTGAGAACAACAAAAACAACAGTTAGTTGTTATTTTAAGACACAGAGGTCAGCCTTTCTGTAATAGTTCTTGCAAGAACAGTATTGTCAAGTGCATTTGCAAAATCCGTCATAAAGGCCACCCCAAGAGGGCGAGACCAAAACCTACCTACAGTACCACAAATTAATTCATATTCTCATGAGATGCTTTTATTGAGTAGAGTAAGCTACAACCCAAATAGGAAAAGTTGGGACAGTATGGAAAATGCAAATAAAAAAAGAAAGTAATGATTTCTAAATTTACTTTGACTTGTATTTCATTGCAGACGAGACTGTATGAACACAACATATTTCATGTTTTGTCTGTTTAACTTCATTTCTTTTGTAAATATACATCCTTTCCTGTCATTCAGAAAATTGGTAAATTGGTTAAATAATGATGTGATTTTAAACAGGTGATGTCAACAGGTGATTGTAATTACTGTATGATTTGGTACAAAAGCTGGTACAAATATATGTGTATATATTCCAGGTGCATAGTGGAATTAAAGGAATTGTGAAAGATGAAGATGGCCATGGCATTAAAGCAGCCACTGTATCAGTCAGAGGGATCAGGCATGTCATCACCACAGGTACTAATATAGGAATGGTTAAATACAGTACAAGGGGAGTTCAAGTCAAACCAGGACAATGACATTTCTTAAACCATTTGACATTTACAGAAGGCTTCAATCACAGTATGGTGAATAGACTCTTAGCAGCAGTAAAAACCTTTCAATGGTGCAAATGTTTTAAAGAAGGCTGTATTTCCATGAATGAGGATCCTGGCCGAGGTGGCTTGGAGCCCACCGCAGCCATTCCTGAAAACATTCAGTGAGTGGAATGCCTGGTCCTTGAAAATTGATGAATAAGTTGTCACCAAAGCATTTGTCTGTGGGAAATGTAACATTTGGTGCATCATACAGCCCCAGCACTGCCAAAGTACCAGTGTTGAGCTCATGAATAAGGCCTTTAACCCTATCTGCTCCAGTCATGCTGTTTCCTGTCTGCCCCTGCACTCTACATTACATACTGGGATATGCAAGAGGAAAAAAATCACTGTGCTGTAAGATACATGCGACAGATAATTGTATATTAATCTTAATTACAGCAACTGAGCTGGGAGTTGTTGCCACATCCCCCCATATAGTCCTGACCTTGCTTCAAGCCATTTCTGCATGTTTGGGAAATTAAAGGAGATCCTGGAAGGCCAGCATTTCATGAAAATGCTGGGATAAGTGAATTGGTGAGATAAGTGCATTAGTGTAACAGGGGATTACATAGAGAAATAAAGGTAGTTTTAACAGAACTGTGTTCTGTTATCCTGCACAATCAAAAATTCAAAAATTCAAATTCAAATTTTATTAGTCACATACACAATCATACACAGTATAATATGCAGTGAAATGCTTATACGACCGCCAGTGACCTTAAAAAAAATAAAATAAAAGCTTGTACGTAAAATAAATAATCAATAAAAAGGAAATACTAAAGAAATAATTTTAACTAGTAAAATTAACTGTACAATAAGGGCATATAAAATATTGCAAAAATATAGAAATATAGGGTAGATAGAGTATATATGTAGATAGAGTTAAAGTGTCAGTGGTTGTGCAAATATGCATGAAAGGTGACATGTGCAATTGTCCAGATGTATGAGTATTTAGTGCAAGTGTGTATGAATGTGTCCATGATTGTCCAGTCAGTGTTGTGAGCTTAAAAGATGTTATTAGTCCTGTGTGGAGGTGTGATTGAGAGACCTTATCGCCTGCGGGAAGAAGCTCCTCCTCAGCCTCTCTGTGTTGGCCTTTAGGGAGCGGAATCTCTTCCCAGACCGCAACAAAGAGAACAGTCCATTACTGGGATGACTGAGGTCCTTCATGATCTTCCTGGCCTTGGTCCAGCACCGCTTGCTGTAGATCGAGTGCAGGTCAGGGAGCTCAGTGAGGATGATGCGCTCGGCTGATCGCACCACCCTCTGTAGAGCTCGTCTGTCCTGCATGGTGCTGTTCCCGAACCAGGTCGTGATGTTTCCCGTCAGGATGCTCTCTATGGTGCAGGAGTAGAAGTTCCTGAGCACCTTGGAGGGCAGTCTAAAGTCTCTCAAGCGTCTGAGGTGGTAGAGACGCTGCCGGGCTTTTTTCACCACGGTGTTGATGTGACAGGACCATGACAGGTCCTGCGTGATGTGAACACCGAGGTATCTGAAGCTGTCCACTCTCTCCACTGGGCTCCTGTTGATGACGGGGGTCTGGTAGTTCCTCTCCTGTCCCAGTTTGACTCAAACGCCCCTCATGCATTTCACAATTAAATTTTTTTTGAATGCTGTGCTTTTATGAAGTACATGTGCGTGCCATTTCCAATCAGCTCATTCCCCATCATTTCATACGGGTCAATTTTTGCTTGCACTTAATATTAACTTTTGTCTAAATGTGCATCTCTTCCTGCTTTATCAGCTGAAAACGGTGATTATTGGAGACTGCTGTTACCAGGCACCCACATTGTCAGTGCCTCAGCACCAGGTTATAGCAGAGTCTTGAAGAGGGTGCACCTCCCTGCTCACATGCAGACTGCTGGTCGAGTGGACTTTGTGCTTAAGAAGGTTCAACCGGATCCAGAAATAAATGAACTAAACATCCTTCATTGGGAAAACTATGAGCGATTTGACCCTTATAACCAGCGGGTACGATATTCCACAAGGGAAACAAGTCAGATGGAGGAGGAGAGGCAGAAGAAGCCATGGTGGTGGTCCTATTTTACACAGCTGGGTAATCAAAACCCCTCCTGGCTCCTGAGGAATTAGCCCCATCTGGTGCTCTGAAAGTATCTTCACAGCCTGCTTTTGAGTCAGTTTTAAGATAATCATTAAAAAGCATATTGTAGACATATAAAGCAGTAACACAACAATTTATTTGAACACATCTACTGAAATTTCACAGCACGATCTAAGGACTAAACAAGCCTATATACTGCAATTTCACCCAAAATATTCATTACCTTTATCTGTACCAAGACAAATTCATCTTGATCATCTTGTGTACTGTGCAAAAGTCATGAACCTCCTCTCATTTCTTGATACTAAATTTAATTAAATTATATAGATTAAAGTAATAATTGTGAACAACTTAAATATGACGAGCTGTAAAGTTCCTAAAGAATTATTGTTAACCTCAGCAGCAACCTTATTTCCCCTCTCGTCACTCAGCATTCCAGCCACTCAGCATTCAGCATCACCAGTATACTAATGCCTGACATGATCATCTGTTTTCATCTGCACCTGTTCATCACTTAAGTTAGGGTTTTTTTTATGCCTGAATGATTCATAGGTCACAGTGTGGTTTTTAGCAAATCAAAACATTCCTCAAGGCTACATAAAAAAATACATGAAAGTCTGTTTTTTTGGAAGCAAAATATATAGAAATGAGGGCTCAAGGCTTTTACACGGTACTGTACTTACAAGAAAAACTATGCTGTAGATAATGTGTTGAAAACTTACTCAGTTGAAAGTTTGAAGTATACAGCCAAAAGACACTCAAGTGAAAGGTGCCATTTTTTTAAGTATTAAAAAGTAAAATGAAAATGTTTTTGCTAGTAAAATTAAGTTATGGGTTTATATAAAAAGTGACTTTTAGTGACTTTTCAGTTTCCAAAAGTTTGTTGGGTATATACCTGGCTAATGCTATGTAATTTACTAATGAATTAATCAGAAATCTTAACTATATAGTTAATAACTGATATAGCTATAATTTCACTTACTAGCCAATTACATTATATACTGGAATCCATGCTTGTCTAACCTGGTGTTGGCAAAGGCAACAGGTTCAAGTTAAATATAAGCAGCTAATATTACCAAATTATATTTTATAAGTTTCTATACAAGTTTTCTTTCTCCAGCATATTGAAACATTTGACTGAAATAGGAACAAATGCATTCTTCCTCAAATACAGTGTACAGTGGGGCAAAAAAGTAGTCAGTCAGCCAACAATTGTGCAAGTTCTTCCACTTAAAAAGATGAGAGAGGCCTGTAATTTATGAATAGGTATACCTCAACTATGAGAGACAAAATAATAAGAAAAAAAATTCAGAAAATCACATTGTTATTATTTGCAAATTATAGTGGAAAATAAGTATTTGGTCAATAACAAAATGTCATCTCAATATTTTGTTATATACCCTTTGTTGGCAATAACAGAGGTCAAAGTTTTCTGTAAGTTTTTCACACACTGTTGCTGGTATTTTGGCGCATCCCATCATGCAGATCCCCTCTGGGGCAGGGATGTTTAGGGGCTGTCGCTGCGCAACACAGACTTTCAACTCCCTCCAAAGATTTTCTATGGGGTTGAGATCTGGACTCTGGACCTAGATCTGGCTAGGCCACTCCAGGACCTTGAAATGCTTCTTACGAAGCCACTCCTTCTTTGCCCAAGTGGTAATTTTGGGATCATTGTCATGCCCTTTTTAAGTGGGAGAACTTGCATAATTGGTGCCTGACTAAATACTTTTTTTGCCAAACTGTATAACATGAAAAGGTAATAGCAAATTGCCAAAATGGAATGATTTTTGATAGTGGTTGATGACGATGAATTTGATTAGGTGCTTATCAGAAATGAATGGACCATGGTAGACTTTTAACAATTGTGATGAGTATTTTAATGAAACCAAAAGAAGTACATTTGGAAATACAACTTATAAAATGTACAAGTATTCACTTAAATATGTCGAAATAAAACAATACATAGAATTTTTTTTTATTTATTCCACCTCTGAACATAAATCACCAATATGCTTAAAGCACTTGATTTATTACTTACAACCACTAAATGTCAGTTTCATGTTGCCTAGAGAGAATAAAGTTTGGGTTAAAACTACACTGTGTATCTGGCATGTTATTATGATAGAGTTTTTTGCCCACTAACCAGAAAGTCAGTACTCCGTGGCTAAGTTCATAAAGTCAAAGTGCATTGTGTCCAACATAAATTAGATAGAGGAAAGTTTGGCTGCTTTAGGACTTTCAAATATTATATTTATACTGTATATGTGTTTTACTTTGTGCTTTGAGCAGCATGTAAAAATAATTAAGTATATGAATTTCATTTTAAAAAGTATATTCGCTCTGTCCGCTGTTAGTGATCGGAGATGACGAGAGCAGCAGAGGGTAATGGAAAGAATCAGTGATTCCTCATACGGGTGCCAGATGTACTTAGGAGGAAAGGAAAATCAGATCTGAATGTGTGCGTGTGTGACTGAGTGAGTTTGACAAATTTATTATAACTGTAATGTAAGTTAGTAATGATTATGAAACTGTGTAAATTTAATGCATACACTGCATGACTGTAGGTGGCACAAAGTTAGTTTAGTCATCAGAATTGTGCTTACCTGATCAGTTTAACCAGTGCACCATCAGGTAATGATAAACAACAGCTTTTCATTAAAATGTTTGATAGCTCACCATGTCAATAAAGAAAGATTTATGGCCCATCCCTTTACATTCTTCAATGTACATATTCTTTTATTTATTTAAAGTGCATTTTTAAATGTGCAAAGCTGTTTGAGAATGTTTGGAGGCCCTATGGTGACATCCTATCATAGTCATTCCTTTCAACATGGAGACGGCACAGGGTTCCCCAGTCAACACATGACGTGGTAGACAGCATGGGTTCATTTTCCTATTACAGCAAAATATCGCACTTTGGAAACAACAATGGCAAATAACATTCTATCTTTTTTTTTTTTTTTTGGGCTTCAGCATTCTCCAAAATTCTGTTGAACTCATTTAGTTCATTCATGGCAGCTGCTGTTTTTACCCAGCTAGTACTTTTGCTTCACTAATCATGTGACAGAAAGACCTAAAGCGACAGTTTGCTATTAAATGCCATTGTTCTCTGTCGTGTTAAGCAAGAAAACTCTCACCGTCTATTATCCTATATATACAGGGTCGCAGAGGCGTGGCATTATCAATATAGAACTTAATTGGAAATAAAAGAAAACTGAAACCAACATAAAACAGAGCTCCGCCGTGTACTCGAGAACGGAGCTATTGAAAATTTATTATTTTTTTATTAAAAATTAATAAAAAAATTATCAAACTGAATATTGCAAAAGCAATGGTTGTAGTTATTAGCTATGATGGAGTGGATTATAGTCCAGTTGGTTTTACCTGCATCACCCACTTAATGAAAAAGCTATTGAAAATTAATAATTTTTTATTAAAAATTAATAAAAAAAATTATCAAACTGAATATTGCAAAGGCAATGGTTGTAGTTATTAGCTATGATGGAGTGGATTATAGTCCAGTTGGATTTACATGTGTAACCCACTTAACAAAAAAGCTATTGAAAATTAATAATTGTTTTATTAAAAATTAATAAAAAAAATGATCAAACTGAATATTGCAAAGAGAATGGTTGTAGTTATTAGCTATGATGGAGTGGATTATAGTCCAATTGGTTTTACATGTGTAACCCACTTAACAAAAAAGCTATTGAAAATTAATAATTTTTTATTAAAAATTTATAAAAAAATTATCAAACTGAATATTGCAAAAGCAATGGTTGTAGTTATTAGCTATGATGGAGTGGATTATAGTCCAGTTGGTTTTACATGTGTAACCCACTTAATGAAAAAGCTATTGAAAATTAATAATTTTTTAATAAAAAATTTATAAAAAAATGATCAAACTGAATATTGCAAAGGGAATGGTTGTAGTTATTAGCTATGATGGAGTGGATTATAGTCCAGTTGGTTTTACCTGCATCACCCACTTAATGAAAAAGCTATTGAAAATTAATAATTTTTATAATAAAAAATTAATACAAAAATTAACAGACTGAATATTGCAAAGAGAATGGTTGTAGTTATTAGCTATGATGGAGTGGATTATAGTCCAGTTGGTTTTACATGTGTAACCCACTTAATGAAAAAGCTATTGAAAATTAATAATTTTTAAATAAAAAATTAATTAAAAAATTATCAAACTGAATATTGCAAAGGCAATGGTTGTTGTTATTAGCTATGATGGAGTGGATTATAGTACAGTCATAAAAACAGCCCAACTCTCAGTAAACAACTTATCTGTTTTATTGGCACAAGAATTGTCTGTGTAATAATTTATTTTATAATGTACATTAAAATAATTATTAATGCATTCAACAAACAAATAAATATACAAATAATCCATACTGTAGCCTAACAGTGTAATATGTTTGATGTCCTGTGAGGTATTCCTCTGTAATCGTGTATATTCTTCAGTAAACAAACGTTTGGGTCTTGGCCATGCACTTTTTAGACGGTCCCTTAGTGGCTCCATTGCTATAAAGCGGCGATACGCAGCGTTTCTGAAAGATTTAGCTCCAGCAGGCTGTAACAGGAGAAGATCTAAAAATATTTTTATTTGTACTAGTTTCTTTGTCTACTCCAGAGTAAGAAAAGAAACGATTTTTTTTTTCATAATTATTGATAAACAGATGAGTTAATCTTGAATGTGTGGCGAATGTCCAATATAAAACCAACTTCACCCCGGTAGAACGGACGGGGTTCTGGAAACATAAAAATAAAACTTGTGATCCTCTCCGGGCCTATGCCCTTACCGAGGATTTATTTGAGAAAGAGGGGTTTGTGTTTTTTGAAATTAGATTTTTATATTTAACCTGAGAGCGCACGCTTAAAGGACAGCGTGCTGCTGCTGCTGCTCTCTCTCTCTCTCGCGCGCGCGCCGGCGTCTTTGTCTCTGTCTCTCACATGCCTAAATGATTGCACGAAGTGCGGAGCTATCAGGACCCTTAAAGAAACGCTCCGCCAGGTGTGGCGCGTTCACGCTGATTCCCTAGAGGCGGCGTTGCCTGGCAACCGCATATCTACACTGACCCGCCAATTGCCAAAAAACATGTAAATTAAAACCTGTATTTAAAGCTTTTAAAAGATATATCGTTCTTTAAAACGTTTGGTTATAGACAGCTTTGCAGTGAAACCATTCATATGAAGTTTAATTAACCACTATATGTACTGTATATAGTCATTGTTATTTGTTTATTGTACTTTGTATGGTCCTAAACAATACAAAGTACAATAAACCAAATTAATACTGGAGGCATTAACTTTATCAGATCCTTCAGTCGATATTTAACAGCAGTGAGCATTTTTTATTATATTATATTATATTATATTATATTATATTATATTATATTATATTATATTATATTATATTATATTATATTATATTATATTATATTATTCATTAGCTGTTCAGGAATCAGTTTCATCTTTGCAGTTGTTTTTTTTCTCCTTGTATATATTCAATATGTTTTATATACATTTCTATAAATCATTTCAAAAAATTCTAGAGTTTTGGGGGTGAGGAAGTGTTTCATTTTGGCGAGTAGTCGAAGCTGATAAAAACTGGATTCAATAACGGAGGTGATATGTTTATCAAATTTTAGATGCTGGTCAATGAGAACACCCAGGTTACGCACCTGTGATGATCTGAAGACAGATAAACTGTCCAGATCAGGGCTGGGACTCTGAGAGTTCTCATTAGGGCCAAAAACAATTACCTCGGTCTTGTCTTCATTTAGAAAGAGAAAGTTTTGAGCTAGCCATGATTTAACCTCCTCTAAACACTGCAAAAGATTAGTAGTAGCAGTAACGTTCTTTCTTTTGATAGGAAGATAAATTTGAGTATCATCTGCATAGAAATGGGAAGTAACATCATATTTCCATAAGATAGAACCCAGAGGTAACATGTAGAGACAGAACAAAGATGGAGCCAGAATAGAGCCTTGTGGAAGGCCACAGGTCAGAGGTGCCAGGGAAGAAGTGAAATTATCCATCTTTACTAAAAACTTTCTATCAGACAAATATGACTGAAACCATTTCAAAACATTCGCTTTTAGACACACCCAAGACTCTAATCTAGATAGTAGTATAGAGTGATCGATAGTATCAAAAGCCACCGATAGATCCAGGAGAAGCAGAATCACAGAGTCTCCAGAGTCAGTGGAGACATAAATATCATTTAACACTCTCAGAAGGGCGGACTCTGTACTATGAGCAGACTTAAAACCAGATTGAAAAACCTCGTGAATACCCATGTTAGTCACAAAACATTGTAGTTGGTCCAGCACAATTTTCTCCAAAACCTTAGAAACAAAAGGTAAGACAGAGATAGGCCGAAAATTCTTTAGGGCAGAGGAATCCAGTGAAGGCTTCTTGAGCAGAGGAGTAACAGTAGCTACCTTAAGATTGGCCGGAACACAGCCTGTTTGAAGACATTTATTGATAAAGGATACCAAGCCTGGCCCAATCGAATCCAGGATAGAACTTAGGAATCTTGGGTGGGTGATATCTTTAGAGCAAGAAGAGGGTTTAGAAGAAGAAGAAGAAGAAGAATATTCAATTATTGTCACATGTACTTTTTACAGCACAGCGAAATTTCTTCTTCGCATATCCCAATTAGGAAACTGGGGTCAGAGCGCAGGGTCAGCCAGCTTACAGCGCCCCTGGAGCAGATAGGGTGAAGGGCCTTGCTCAAGGGCTCAACAGTGGCAACTTGCCGATGCTGGGGTTCGAACCCCCGACCTTCCGATCAGTAACCCAGTAACCCACAGCCTTAACCGATTGAGCCACCACTGCCCTATTTCGCATATCCCAATTAGGAAACTGGGGTCAGAGCGCAGGGTCAGCCAGCTTACAGCGCCCCTGGAGCAGATAGGGTTAAGGGCCTTGCTCAAGGGCTCAACAGTGGCAACTTGGCAATGCTGGGGCTCGAACCCCCGACCTTCCGATCAGTAACTCAGAGCCTTAACCGACTGAGCCACCACTGCCCTGTCAATGACCTGCTTCAAAACCTGGACATTGATGGGTTCAAAAACCTCCCAAAAAGTACGGACAGAAGGCATGGTAGGTGAGTCCTTTAATGTTAAGGTGGGGCAAATGCCAAGTCTTAGGGTTTTAATTTTGTCGTTAAAGAATCTCAAGAAGCCTTCGCAAACAGCATCAGAAGCGATAGTCAATGTATTAGTCAAAGGATTAACAACAGACTGAATAATTGAAAACAAAACCTTAGGTTTTGAGTGATTAGTTTCAATTATATTAGAGAAATATGCAGCTTTTGCAGATTTAGCAGCAGATTTATGGTCGGAGAGCAGAAAGTCTGAGAGCACAATATCAGTCACATCAAGTCCATAAGAGAGTACAAGATCCAGCGTATGTCCCTGAATGTGAGTAGAGCTGTTGATCCACTGAGTGAGATTAAAAGCGTCAATAAGATTGAGGAAATCACGTGAGAGTGGATTTGACGGGCAGCAAACCAAATCACCTACCAACACAAAACGATCACAAGTTGTGGCAATATTGCCAATAAATTCCGTAAACTGCTGTATAAAATCCTTAGTGGAGTGAGGAGGACGGTAAATTACCCCTAAACCGACAGGCCCATTCCAGTCTACGTAAAGAAGCTGAGCTTCAAAACTTGAGAAGGCCGTTGCGGGACCCAACCTGCATCGTGCAGAAAAGGAGTTCTTTAAAATAGTTACAATCCCACCTCCACCCCCACATAAGCGGGGGGAGTTAAAAAAAATTACAGTCAACAGGGACCAAATCCGCGAAAGGAGTTAAATCACCCACCTTTATCCAGGATTCCGTGATGAACATAAAATCCAGGTTGTGAGAAGAATAAAAATCATTTAATAAAAAGGTCTTGTTCACCAAGGAGCGAGCATTTATTAATGCCAACTTCGGTGCGGGAATAATAACAGAGGATGAGGACGCTCTACTCAGTGGGCGCAGATTTCCGTGCGTTACTCCACGTTGATGGTAGCCAAGCCCAACCCGGTGGACACCAGTACCAACAACCGGACTCAAATGCAGGGGAAAAACCGGACGAAGCCATCGGTAAACTCGATCCAGCGGGCACCAGAAAGTAGAGCCACCATAAAACGAGGCACGGGGGGGAACCGATAGAAAACCAGCCCGCCGATAGGCTTTCATCTTTACGATAAAACCACCACGGTTGCCCCGTTTCCTCCTCCGCTTTCTCCGCAAGATGTTAGGGGGCCAGTGGTAAACACAATCCAGGATATCCGTTCGAAGCGACTCATGTTAAAGAGCGGTCCACCTCTAAGTTGTAGATCGTAGTAGTCTCAGCGACCAAGTTACGGATATCCAAAAGTGCTTGACGGTCGTAAGTTAGACACGTGCAGCAGGTCAGCAACAGAGGTAAACCCAACAGCCAAACAAGCAACCAGAAGAGCAACAGACGGCATGCGACATACACCGGCGCCATCTTGTTTCAGTCTGAAGTGGTTCGACAGGCAGAACGACATGGCGGCGAGGAAGACCACCCCTCCTTCGAATGACCAGGTGCTGTGTCTCACTACAGCTGATGTGAGGAAAACTCTACGCAGAGTCAACCCGCGTAAAGCTGCTGGACCAGACAACATCCCAGGCAGAGTGCTCAGAGAATGTGCGGAACAGCTGGCAGATGTTTTTACCGACATCTCTCTGAGTAGCGCCGATGTTCCCACCACCATCGTAGCTGTGCCCAAGAAGTCTTCTGTGTCCTGTCTCAATGACTACCGTCCTGTTGCACTTACACCCACCATCATGAAGTGCTTCGAGCGGCTCGTCATGAGACACATCAAGACCCTGCTGCCTCCCTCACTGGACCCACTGCAATTTGCGTACCGTCCTAACCACTCAACGGACGACGCCATCTTCACTACACTTCATCTTGCCCTCACACACTTGGACAAGAAGGACACATAGGTTTGAATGCTGTACATAGTTTTCAGCTCAGCATTCAACATTATCATCCCCCAACAACTGATCGGAAAACTGAGCCTGTTGGGCCTGAACACCTCACTCTGCAACTGGATCCTGGACTTTCTGACCGGAAGGCCTCAGTCAGTACGGATCAAGAACTGCACCTCCAGCACCACCACACTGAGCACTGGGCCCCCACAAGGCTGTGTGCTTAGTAACCTGCTGTTCACACTGCTGACTCACAATTGTGTAGCAACACACAGTTCGAATCACATCATTAAGTTCGCTGATGACACGGCCGTGGTGGTTCTCATTAGCAAGAACAACGAGTCAGCGTACAGAGAGGAAGTGTAGAGGCTAACAGACTGGTGTAAAGACAACAATCTGTCTCTGAATGTTGACAAGATAAAGGAGATGGTTGTTGACTTTAGGAGGACACGAGGCGACCATTCTCCGCTGAGCATCAACAGCTCCTCTGTAGAGATCATCGAAAGCACCAAATTCCTGGGCGTCCACCTGGAGAAGGACCTCAGCTGGTCCCTCAACACCAGTTCCCTACACAAGAAAGCCCAACAGCGTCTCTTCTTTCTGAGAAGACTGAGGAAGGCCCAGCTTCCACCACCGATCCTGACCACCTTCTATAGAGGAACTATCGAGAGCATCCTGAGCGGCTGCATCACTGTTTGGTTTGGGAATTGTGCCATATCGGTCCGCAAGACCCTATAGTGGATAGTGAGAACAGCAGAGGAGATCATTGGGGTCTCTCTCCCCTCTATTGAGGCCATCTACACCACCCGCTGCATCCGCAAAGCCACCAGCATTGTGGCTGATCGGACACACCCTTCTCACACACACTTCACACACCTGCCATCTGGAAAAAGGTACCGAAGCATTCGGGCACACACAGACTGTGCAACAGCTTTTTTCCACAAGCTATTTGTCTTCTTAACAAAAAGGGACTGAACTGATAAACACACACACACACACGCACACACAAACATTATCACTCAGCTTAACTCAACTACCTCAAAACATTGAGACTGGACTTACTAATCAACACAAGCGAAGCGCAAACACACTGACCTACACTACCAAACTATCGTACACACCACCCTGTAAATGCTCTTTTGCACAGTATTCACTACTGGACTACTTTTTGCACTAACTTCTTAACTTCTTAATTCTTGCTGCTACGTTAAGTTAAGGAATGTTTACCGTTTCTCCACTACCTCAACTCATCATCTCACCACCTTATTATTATGTTATGTTGTTGCACTGTCACTTTGTTGGTTTTGTTTGCACATTTGCAAGTGCACTTTATGTTGTCTGTTGTCTGTAGAAACCCTGTAGGTAGTCTTCTTTAGCTAATTAGTTTTTGTTCATTTATATTGTAATTTATGTTAGGTCAATCTGTCCTGTCTCTGCTAGCAAGCTAACTTGGCCTCTTAGTTAGCTACAGTAGTTTAGTTTTTCTGTTAATTTATGTTGTAAATTTATGTTGCATGTAGCACCTTGGTCCTGGAGGAACGTTATTTCGTTTCACTGTGTACTAACTGTATATGGTTGAAGTGACAATAAAGCCTACTTGAACTTGAATGCATGTGTCCCTTTTCAGTAATTCATTGTGCATTAAGATATTATCCACCAGGGGGCGGTGTTGTTCTATTAAGTCGATATCTGTATCCGATTTCTTAGATTGTATGCAAGAATTTGTATTTTGGCAAATAAGTCTGTTAACTGTTGTTGTTGTTGGTGGTGGTGGTGGTGGTTTGTAAACCGTAACTTACAAGCTGTAGAGATATGAATATGTAGCTGTCATAAAATCGCCTAGTAGATGTCATTAAAAAAGGACATCATTTCAGGCTTGACCAAGTCCTGCTTGATGACCCGTAAGTGTGTGAGAGAATTAAAACAGGCTAAAAGTCTGGCAACAGGTTTAACATTAAGCTTCTCACCTTTCATCTCAGTAATCTCACTTAATGAGCAAGGATCTTCCAGGCCTACATAATATTCCATGTTTTCATTTGGGAGAAAAGTGTTTACGTGTGTGAGTTTCCTATACTTTATAATAATTATAATATTGTACCCACATTCACAACTTTCTAAATATATTACAGTACTAATTATGTCTTGTTTATTTTGTTTTATAGCACGTTAGTATTTACATTTTATCATGACCCTAAATTGTAATCAGTAATACAGTATGTCTGCAGTGCAAATAATGTATCTATTCTTAATGCATTCATACTTAAAGGTATTTTAGATTGTAATCAACAGACTCCCATATCTGTTGCATTAGGTTGGGATCAGATGACTATGAAGGTCATAACCTATGATTCACATAATTTTCCTTTTCATCAAACCATTCAGAGAGGCTTTGTGCCCTGTGG
The DNA here is from genome assembly GCA_030522415.1 of Channallabes apus. Classification (NCBI taxonomy): domain Eukaryota; kingdom Metazoa; phylum Chordata; class Actinopteri; order Siluriformes; family Clariidae; genus Channallabes; species Channallabes apus. Next base: position 23,245,299 of record CM060108.1, on the reverse strand, counting down.
ATAGGGCATTGTCATCCTGCAAAAGAGCACTCCCATGTGAATAGAAAAACTTCATCAAAGGACAGAGATGATCAGGAAAAAAAACATTGTATTTTAATATCTTAATTTGCTTACTTCTTTTTTTATATATAAACTGTATATATACACTGTATATATAACTAAGTTTGACTACTTCAAGTATTCCCTTCTATGGCATTCCAGGTTGTGTGAATAATTTAATATAATTAAATGAAACATTTTTTCAATTATTTTTTCATTGTGTTCAGCCAAACTACCATAACTACAAGAACAGTATTTAATTCATCAATAATGTCATCTCCAGTTCTGCCTGTTCAATAGTAGCAATTACAGGACTATATAGGATAATTCCTTCAGGAGATAGCAGGAGATAATAAGCTTCAAAACCTTAAGTAAAATTAAGCGAAACACACACAGCAGTGTTAACATGACAAGTCAAGCACGAAGCTGAACAAAACAAGACCATTGTTGTCAGAAATGCATTGGTTATATGATTAAACCAAGCACTAATAGCTTTAGAGAAGCTTATTGTAGCCGTGTTTTGCCAGGTCATTGCAAAGAATAGGGCTGAAGCTTAAACTTGACCCCGACACTAAGGTAGTTGTTGAAACTTGATTGTTGTTGTCATGATTTAAGTCTTTTTGTACATTAGTCTACGACATTTTTTTTTTTTGGTATAGCAAACTTCCTTTTCAGAGCTACAAGGCCTAAAAGCCAGCCCTGCTCTGTATTTTTTTGGTTTTATTGTTATCTCATGAAATGAGATTCTACTTAATCTACTGTACATCTTTGTGGGTTCAATCAACTGAGTACATTTTTGAAGTATGAGGGTATTCAAGTAAAACTGGGACATTTCCTGTAATGTAGAATTGATGTTGATTGTGTATACAGTTTCCATAGACAGATGCATCTATTTTGCCAGTTGGCAACAAGTTATCTGTCAATTTTTAAGGATCAGGTGTTCCACTTGCTGAATATTCACGGGAACATTCAGTGAGCACTGAGCCACCTCGACAGGTTATCACCATTCCTCCACAGTAAAACTTTTAAGAGCTGCCTGTAGCAGCGACAGTAATGAAACCAGGGTTTCTGAGAATATTTATTTGGTTAATGGAAACTCTATCAGATGTCATGAAGCAAAAGCAGACTGCATAGAAGAATGGAGTAAAAAAAAAAAAAAAGCTTACAGCTCGATCTTATTTTAATTTTTGGCAAGTGTGAGGCAGAGATTGTCTTTGGGTGTTCTATCAAGCCGAACTTAAATCATATTTGCAAGAGAGCTACAGGGAAAAATGCCTTATGATAGCACTGCTCAGCTACTGCTCCCAGACAGAAGAAGCAGACATTGTCATAAAGGCACATTGATACGTACAAGAAGACAATGTGGGAAAAACAACCCATGCCTTGAGGACAATACACACTAGACACCAAAAACAGTGGTGTTAAAATTACAAAAGAATTAGTTTGATCCAGCTAGAACTAGCTTTTTGTGTTGCCTGTGGCAAGAACGGGACTGAAATATGGGCTTGTATGTGGGACTTTTTTCCCACAAGAGATTCTTGATTCAGTGTTACTCTAGCAATGCATTGTGGGATGTTTCCATACTGGCACTTACTGATAAGTCATAATTATATAAACTGCATTCTAATTTATTTTGCCTCATAAACACATTTCAATGCTCAATGTAGAAAGAGTGAAAGGAACTCAAACAGCTCACTTAATATTAATATTAATATCATATATCACTCACTCATTCTATATAACACTTGACTTACCCTGTACAGGGTCGCAGAGGGTCTGGAGTCTATTCTGGGGAACTCAGGGCAAGTGGGGTACACCCACTCATCTTTGCAGAATTGTTATAATTCAGTCACATTGGAGGGTTTTCGAGCATGAACCTCCTTTATTTAAGGTCATGCCACAGCATCTCAATTGGATTCAAATGGCCGGACATTCTCCTTCAGGACATTTTGGTACACATAAGAATTATGTATTCAGAATTCATGGTTACATTTATCACAGCAAGTCTTCCAGGTCCTGAAGCAGCAAAACAGCCCTCGACTATCACACTACCACCACCATATTTTACTGTTAATATGATGTTCTTCCTCGAAATGTGGTGTTACTTTTACGCCACACATAATGGGACACACACCTTTCAAAAAGTTAAACTTTTGTCTCATCAGAGTATTTTCCCAAAAGTCTTGGGGCTCATCAAGATGTTTTCTGGTAAAACTGAGACGATCCTTTATGTTCTTTTTAACTTTTTAGTGGTTTTCATCTTGGAACTCTGCCATGCAAACCATTTTTGCCCCCAGTCTCTTTCTCATGGTGGAGTCATGAACACTCACCTTAACTGAGGCAAGTGAGGCCTGCAGTTCATTGGATGTTGTTGTGGGGTCTTTTGTGACCTCTTGGATGAGTTGTCGCTGCGTTCTTGTTGTAATTTTGGTCGTCCGACCACTCCAAGGAAGGTTCCCCACTGTTCCATGTTTTGGCCCTTTTGTAGACAATGGCTCTCTCTGTGTTTAGCTGCAGTCCCAAAGCTTTAGAAATGGCTTTATAACATTTTCCAGACTGATAGATCGCAATTATTTTCTTTCTCATTTGTTTTTGAATTTCTTTGGATCTCTGCATTATGTCTAGCTTTCAAGAATCTCTTGGTCTACATCACTTTGTCAGGCAGGTGCTATTTAAGTGATTTCTTGATTACGAACAGGTGTGGTAGTAATCAGGCCTGGTTGTGCAAACACTTTTTCACACTGGGCTATGTACTGTAGTTTTGTATTTTGTTTTGCCTTTAAAAAACTTTATTGAAAAACTGCATGATGTGATTACTTGTGTTATCTTTGACTAATATTTTAATTTGTTTGATGATCTAAAACATTAAAGTGTGACAAACATGCAAAAAAATAAGAAATCAGTAAGGGGGCAAATACTTTTTCACACTCAGAAACACATGACACTACCACGAAGCAAGCATTATTAGAGGTATATTTTGTATTCATACTTAGTAGCTAATCGCTGTTCTTTAAATTTGTATATTGCAAGCAATTAAAAAAACACAGAAATAAGCAACAATTCTTCACCTCCAAACAAATCAGTTATTGTTCTTTTCCAATTTCACCACTGAAATTAATTTTTTTACCCATTTTTAAAAAACATGGTAAGTACGATTTTTGATTGCTGGCTTTAATATGGAAGTTTTTTCAAAAATTCAAATATAAATATGGCATATATTGTAATGTTTTATATAGGTGCATATACAGAAATGAAACTCATCAAAATGGATGAATAAATGGGTCACGTAACTGAAGAATCTAACCAGGAAAAGTCTGCACCACAGTGTCATGGCATTACTTGTGCTTATTACTCATTTAATGTATAAGCCCAATTATTAAATATGCAAAATAAGCCTTTTAAAGTAGAAGATCTTAGTGTAAAGTGCTCTGAGGCACTTAAGTTCACACATGCATATATAATGTGTTCGGACAGTTCAGCAGCTGATAAAACGAAGTTGTAGTTATACATACTGTATGTCAAAAAAAAATTACAAAAAGCACATTTGGAAAGAAATGCATTTAAATTTTTAAGACTTAAATCAATTGGCATATGTCCCAGAAAGAAGATAGAAACATTCAAAGATTTATGTTGTAATTAATTTCTACAGAAAGGTACAGTTCCAAAATATGTTTTTCCAAATCCAATTTTAATCTTTAATCCAATATTCAACTTGGATACTATGGAATGATATCAATACCGATTATCAGATGCTAATTTGTAACAATCATTCGCCTCATTACCTATTGTATGTGAGATAGTTTGTTAATCAACTGTTATATCCAAGTGGTGTTTGCACTACCATACCAGCAGTATGTACTAACATATCTAATATTGTACAGTATGTACAGTCATACCATACTTGCCATATCAAGTACAGTGGTACATACCCTCATACTACACTACATGGTGCCTACCATTGTAATGTCACAGTTACTGTGTACTATTACCACTGTAATACTTTGGTATATTATTGTATCTCCTTTAGTTTACCATATTAAATGCTAGTACATACCATAGTAAAAAATGTTTATGGAATAAAGGAACAACAACGACACTCATTCCAAAATACTAAATAAATGCTTCCTCACAAATTTAAGCATATAAAGAAATGTTTTGTCAAGCTGGAAAGAAGTGGGGAGACTTGCAAGACACCATGTTAAATGTGATTTGTCACAAAGTTTTTTTTTTAAGGAATACTAATGATTTATAAGTTGTTATCCCTGTTGCACAGAGGGATAACAACTAAAAATTCCAACTAAAATAAAATTTTTATTTCTTATCCTGTATTCCCATCTGTCCTAAATAACACCTCTTGTAAGTGAAGTCTGAGCAGAAGTCTGGCAGACTTAATTAGTCTTTTCAATAAGCAATAATTCATAGTTGACTCATTCACTCTGGAATGATGTGATTCCTTCTGTCATCTTTCCTCTAGGCAGGGCAATCAGACTGTTTAAATGTGCATAAAGCACAAATTGAAAAACGTTAAGCATCACTTCAGCTCAATCAAATATAAAGCTCTTTATATATTTATTTCATCAGCTCCCATGAGTTTATCCGACAGAATGGACTGTGAGAATCCACTATTATTAAGACAAAAATTCAAAGATGGTTCTTTCAAGGTCTGCAAGAAAATGCTGCTTTTTTTGTTTTAATGAGTGAAATGTTTGGAATCTTTAAAAGCAGTATAAGATTAGGGCTTCCGCAATCTGCTGTGTGTTTTTGGTGATTATGAACTTTATGAAATATTAAAACAGCTCCATATTTATACAAACAGGACATTTTACCCACCACTGGATCTCCATAGGCCTCTGAGTTTAGTAACAGGAGCACTCTGCAGTAATAAAGAGACCTTAGCCGCTCCAGTAAATACGATGTGATTTGAATAGAGCAGACAGGAGAGAGAAGTGGGTCTTTCAGTCGTGCATAATGCAAAATGAATATGACTTTATCACAGCCTTCTAATGGTGATGTAACAATCTGTTAAAACACTTCTCTCAATCTTGGTACATCTTACACATAAACAAAAAGCTATATATATATATATATATATATATATATATATATATATATATATATATATATATATATTTGGATTTTTTTATGTTACATAATTAATAAAACTGTGCAGTATGTCCTACAATTACAGAAAAAAGTTTTTAAATAAAATTTTAATTAAATAAAAATTTCCTAGGGGCTGATATCATATTTTATGCATTATTACACTTTGCAATTTATGCAACTTAAATGTTCTTTTCCACAGTTTTTTTTTTCTTAAAAGCATTGCAAAGTTGGTTGACGGTTTGTTGCTTGTTGTTGCTTTGTTGATGACCTATACAACGATCACTCATTCTTTCAAAGGCTAATGGTAGCTGTCATGTTAATCATGGAATGAATTGTCAATGACAGATCACATCATAGTGCATTGTGTAGACTGCATGCTACAACTTGCAGGAGATGCTCATTTGAACCCCAGGCTTCTGTCATCTTGGTTGATATACAGTAGGTGAAATGTGCTATATGTTGTAGTTTTTCTTTTCACTGATCCTGTTTATTTCTGTGTTCGCAGTAGCCCTGCTGTAGGTCTCAGCGGGTTTCTATAGGCCCTTCGACAGCTATGACTGCTTAGGATTGAATATAGTTCGCCACAAATGACCACAAACAAGCCTATGGAAACATGTGGTGGACCAATAAATTTGCAGCTTTGCCACAATTTTTTAATCAAAATTTTTTTAGGCTATGCTGGCAAACTACAAATTACTACTCAGCCTGCCACACCCTGGTTAGCCACAATCTTGTTATATAACTTTGCACAACTCGTCATGATTTATGAATTTGCTGTGATTTATAGCAGAAATAATTAAAATTGAAAATGCTTTTTTTTTTTTTTTTTTTAGAGCTTTTTTAGTCACCCTGGCACTCCCAAAAAGCCAGGATCTTGCCTCATGGCTATACCCATGACTAATCACAATTAAAAAATTCATAGTAAGAATTGTGGGAACTGACCGTAACTGCTTTAACCACAATTATAAGCAATCTCTTTGCTTACAAAAACATTGCTGCTTTTTCAAAAAATTATGAGACATTTATTTAATAGCATTGTTACCTCAGGTTGCATTTTAAAAAAAAGCATTCAGGATTGGATTTAGCAAGAAACATTATCTGACTTGTTACTCAGGAGAAGATACAAGTTTCTGAATATGTAAATGAGTCAGTGACCATTACAGGTCCTCTAATAAAAGAGACAAACTAATAGACTGCACCAATGTGCTGCTGAAACTATTGATCTGTAGCACAGAGACCAGGCCTCACACTCCCAGAGTGACACAATATAGCACAAATCTTCTGATCAAGCCCAGTCAATAATCATCCATTAAAAGCAGATAGACTGTCACATTGTGACCGCTGGCCTCAGCCAGCCACATAAACATGAATTTAACACCACATCCATGTCATGGCTGAGCCACATCCATTAGTCCAGTATCAGTTTTCAGTAACTCCTAATATTGATTTTCTAATATTTTTGCAAGGCCATGTACAATGGTCTGGAAACAATCAAACTTTCCATGAACTGAGCAGATTGCTGTCACCAGTGTAATGTGAGTGTGTCCCATGTTGTTGGTCAGATGTCAGTCCATGAGGAGTCCAAGCGTCATGTTGGCATTCAAGGCAGATGGATCAGCAAGAATGAGGCTGAACAACAGGCAGCTCTGGGGAGGTAAGAGGTCATTGCTTTTCATTTGACATATCCACATGTTATTAGCAGTATGTAATCATTAAATCTGATGTTTTTAAGACATTTGAATGACAATCACTATTTTTTTTAAATGGGAGACTATAGTATGTACTGAACTAAAAAAGTTAAATTATTTTCAAAATTTCCAATTATGTTCCTTATGTTTGTAATCATGTTGTCTGCTTAATGATTGTAGTAAAGATTTCTCTTTTTTTATTATTATCTACTGTAATTGCAATATTCATTTAAAACTAAATTCACATCAATGTAATACAAACATTCAGTGCTGTCCAAAAGTATTTAGCTGCCCCTAATTTCTCCATATTTTGCTTCCAAAGAGCCAAAATTGCTTGTATATGTTTTAATCTAGTCTTAAGGAATAGTTTTCCAGGATTTATGAAGGACTTTCTTTTTTTGTTTCTCATTTTTGTTTCTGTATCTGACCAGTTTCAAAATAATGTTTTTTGTTTGTTGCACCAAGCAGTGACCACACAGTGACTTATGAATATTTCAAGCATAAAAAACAGCTAACGTGAAGGCATGAACAGGTGCAGAAGATGATAAATGAATTGGCCGGTAAATTTGTATACTAGTGATGCTGAATGGTGAGTGGTTAGAACAGACGAAAGGGGAAATGAGGTTGCTCCTGAGGTTTAACAATGTTTTTGTAACCATAAACAACTTTTAAATTGTCTCTTTATTCACTTTGCAGTCTTTCACAGTGAGACGTTCTTTTCATGTTTATTTATTTTAATATGCACTGTTTAGTTTAATTAAATATGAAGAAATTAGTGGAGACTAGTCACTGAATTTCATCGAAATATGAAATTTTACAGGTGAAAAATAACAAATTGCAATTTCACCAAACTTCTAGGCATCTGTACATTAGTTTTATTTTTGTTTAATATCTTAGAGTTTACCCAGCACATATTCCACAACATATAACCATATTTCTATTTACTATATAAAGTTTGTCTTCTAACAGCTCATTATTAGCATCCAGACATTATTACAAACATTATAAACATTATTGTTTGTATGATTAAATTATATTTATATTAACTAAGGAATTCTGCCTTTTCTTTTATGAATTGTAATTTTTAAATTACATTTAAAATTTTTCATTTTCTTTTTTAGATTAAATAAGGGCAGTGGTAGCTCAGAGGGCTAAGGCACTGAGTTAACGACCGGAAGGTCGGCAGTTTGAATCACAGCTCCACCAGGTTGCCACTGTTGGGCCCTTGAGCAAGGCCCTTAACCCTATCTGCTCCAAGGGTGCTATATCATGGCTGACCCTGCGCTCTGATCCCAGTTACGCTGGGATATGCGAAGAAGTAATTTATGTATATATAATTTCACATGTATATGTGACAAATAAAGGCTTACCTTTTTTTAAGCTTAACTTTTTAAATAAAAAAATTGGCAATATTTCCCCTTTTATCAGAGTATTTATTTATATGATAATTTTACTTTTATTTAAGGAAATTATTTCTGTCATTTTACCACCCATGTACATTCATGTTCAGATAATTTATGGCTACTTTCTTGTAAAAAAAAAAGGAAAAAAACGTACACAAGCACACATACAAGTACTGTATGCACATTAACTAAAGTGTATTTAAGAAAAGTCATTTGAATCATCAAATTAATTTAGAGCATTCATTTCATGTTAGTTCTGTATTTAATAAACTTACCGAAATCCTATTGTCAAAGCATTAAGTTATGTCAGGCTCCCAGGTGGCCCTAAATTAACAAGCCATTTACAGACCTTTGGGGAGGATTATGTTTACTACATTTCTTATTTGGCCTTAGATTTCATTGAATAGGTTGCTGTTGTTCATGTTGTAAATTACTTAAGATAGATGAGTGTATATGGAAGCTTGGCATTAGGATCACATAAAGCCTTTAATTGATTCCTCATTACCCTCCGCATGGCTCCACACTGCAGAGTGGTGCAGCAGCGAGAAGGTCATTTATACCTTGAGGTTCTAGAGCAGAGCAGCATTGGGAGGCTCATCCACAACCAAGAGTCAAAACAAGCAGAGCCAGGAAGTCTGGCGACTCAATTCAACACACACACACACACACACACACACATTATTATCAAATAAACAGTGTTAGATGATCAGCATTATACAATGCTCATCTTATAAATATGAGCAATAAGCAAATTTGCATATTGTTTAATTCTGCTACTTCCTGTATGTGTAAATAACGTATCATTGAATTGGTTATATTTTGATTTCATGCAGATGACAAAGCTGTCCATGCAGATTTTAGCTGACTGCACTGCTGGTGGTATACTGCTACTCTACAGCTGTAACAAAAATAAACAGTCCTGAATAGGAGGAAACAATGACATACAAGGACAGTGCTAAGTAATAACATACACTACTGCTCAACAGTTTGGGATCATTTGCAAATTTCTTTGTTTTTGTTTAGTCATTTATTTTCTACGTTCTACAACAATCCTGGGAATAACACATATGAAATTAGGTAATTAAGTAATAACAACAACAATGACAACTGTCAGTTGTTATTTTAAGACATGAAGTTCAACCTTTCTGGAACAGTAAGAACAGTATTGTCCTGAGGAAAAACCATGGAGTTAGAAAGTGATCCCAAACTTTTTGCACTTTACTTTGAAAAGAATCGCGACAGAGCCTTGTTTCCTATAGAAAGTGTGTGTGTGTGTGTGTGTGTGTGAGAAGAGGAGGAGGGGAGGGGCACGGTGTCTAATGATGCGCACACAACCAAACAGTTCAGGTTCAGAGAGACAGACAGAGAGAGGAGAGAGAGAGAGAGAGAGAGAGAGAGAGAAAATGGATCTCACACACATACACAGCGTATGCGTGCACAAACACTAACAGAAACACTTATCTGTCAGGATTTAGATTATTTTTATAATCTCCTGCAAAGTTCTAGTATAACGTAAACTGAACAAAAAACACTGATTTAGACATGTATACAGAGAAATTAATAGATAGATAGACTATAGATAGATTTATATTATATTATATTTTGAGAAAGCTTGCCTAATACATCATAATTTATCCTATTGAACTTTTTCTTTTTTTTTTTTAAACCTATTTGATTGCGTGGGAGAAAAATGAAAACAAATGAACCCAGTTTGATTGTTTCCTGAAAATCAGGTACAGAAATTTGCCACAGAAGTTTGCAATTCACTTGAAAATTCTCTAGTTTTTGCCATTGTTCTGCAGAGGTGGACAACAACCGACTTGATAGAAAAATGTATCATATTAACAGTAAACCAGTAAACAGTAAAAGTCCTGCCACATTTTTACATATATTAATTAAATCAGCAGGCACAATTCTAACATATACCGTTCAAAAGATTTAGAACACTTGCAAATTTCTTTTTTTTTTTTTTTGTTTAGTGATTTATTTTCTACATTCTACAAAAATACTGAGGATTTCAAAACTATAAAATAACACATATGGGATTAGGTAATTATGTAACAACAAGAAAAACAACAGTTAGTTGTTATTTTAAGACACAGAGGTCAGCCTTTCTACAATAGTATGCAAGAACTGTGCAAGAACAGTATTGTCGAGTGAATTTGCAAAATCCGTCAAGCACCATAATGAAACTGGCTCTCATGAAGGCCATCCCAGGAGGGCGAGACCAAAACCTACCTCTGCTGCAGACGAGAAGTTCATTTAGAGTTATCAGCCTGAAAAATTACCAATTAACAGCACCTCAGATTAGAGGTGTTATGAAGTCTTTACACATAAGTAGCAGAAACATCTCAATATCAACTGTTCAAAGGAGATGAATGCATTTTTTGGATGCCTTCAGCATTCCTTTACAATGTAGAAAGAAATAAAAATCAGGAACCATCATGGAGTTAGAAAGTGATCTAAAACTTTTGAATGGTAGTGTGTATATATATATATATGTGTGTGTGTGTGTGTGTGTGTGTGTGTGTGTGTGTGTGTGTGTGTGTGTGTGTGTGTGTGTGTGTGTGTGTGTAATTTTTATTATTTTTTTAACCTTCTGCAGGTAGGTAACTTCTCTCCTCCTGCAGAAAACCGGGTGTGGCTGTAATACCATTTTTAAGTTATTAAAATTGTAATGAATTACACAAATATTTAGTAAAAACAGTGTTCTGAATGTTTTATCAAAAACAATGAGTCAACTATTATAACAATAAAAAAAATAATAAAATAAATACATAAATAAAGACATTAAGAAAGCTACATTATAAAATATGACATTGTGGTGTCTCTGTTTTCATCTGCTTTTTTAATGTTGCATTGTATTTATTTCAACACAGCAGATTTGTCAGCAATTACATGAAGATGGTGTAAATGATCAACACTAAGTGTTTTGTAGTAGCCTGAATATACAGTTTGCCTGGACCAGACATTAATTTGCTTGGACAGATGGAAGTAGACAAAAGCTTAAACACAAAAGAAGTAAGTGACCCGGAAAAATTGTAAAACAAAGCCTCAAAGCCAACTATGGCCTTTCAGGGCACGCCAAAGATTTATATTTAGTAGTATATGTAGTTGGCTTACAATTAAACGCTTAGATAGTTCATTAGATGTGTTAAAATTCACCAAGATATTTTAAAGAAAGATTACCCAGTCTAGGAATGTCACTAAAATACCAGAAATGTAGCCACTCAAAATCTTTAAATCTAAATATTGTCATGCTACACTCTACCTTTAAATTCCATTTAAATTAGCTCATATTTAAACCACATAATCATTTACATCATTTACATTTTAATTATGTAACTAAAATATTAAAAAGTAACTTTAAAATATCAGATCCTTTATTAAAGATCTTCATTGTCTGCTTTATTTTGTTCTTATAATTTTATGATTATGTGCTGGATTAAGTGATGCATGATAAACTCTATGAAGTTTGATGTGTTCCTGTATTAATGTTTTAAATTTTTAATGCCCTTATTGCATAATGAAATAGTCATGACACATGTATTGTTCAATCTTATTTGTGCAACTATCACAAGTTGAATGACTTCCAGGCCAGAACTGTGCTTCCTTTCGAATTTTCCATGCAATTAAAAAAAAGTCTGTGCTGTAAGAAATCACGTATCTCCATCGGAAAGCCTGAAATATTTGCTGGTATAGGAAAGATACAGGTGGTGTGGAGTGCTTCCCCCATACAGGAGAGGAACAGGAGTAGACAACAAACATCCTCCCAAAATATTACTCCCAACAGTTGCCCTGTACGGCTCCTCTAGGTCTGTGGAGATCTGCCGTTTCAGTTTATTCCTTCTGTTCTGAAACCAGATTTTGACCTGGGTCTCAGTGAGCTGTAAGGAGCTGGCGAGACATGCTCGCTCAGCGCTGCTCAGATAGCGCTTTAAGTCAAAAGTCGACTCCAGCTGGAAGATTTGTCTTTTGGAGAAAATGGTGCGTGTTTTCTTCTTCACCAGTACTTTGGTCTTCTTATGGTTTTGGGGATGTTTAGAAATTTCATCTTGGCTGTTCGTGTTGGGATAGTTTAAACTTACTTTGTCCATCATGATGCTCAGAGAGCGGCCACAGACATCACTTCCTCCGTACTCTGTCAAATGAACACACTATGGCCATTACACAACCAACAATAGGCTTCAATGAAGGCTTCTAAACATTACATTCCTCTCTCGTTCAGGTGCTATTTATACATTTGTATATATTGTTACCTTGAAAATTGATTAGTGTACAGGTAAATCCAAATATGAATTGCAATCTATTTATATCTGATTGAAATATTTTAAAGGGTTAATTACTACAGAGTGTCTCAACCGCCTTCATGCAAAGGGAAAATTAACATAAGTAAGCAATTACATGCAATTATTTATAAAATGTGTTAACAGAGATTTATCATGTGGGAGTGGGAGAGATTACTTTTTGCGTTTAAAGACATTATGCATAAAAGTCTTAGGTTCCCCTGTGTATGGAACCTTTTGCGACACCCTCTCCTTTTCTGCAACCCGCACTAAAAAAAGTACAACATATTTCCCACAAAAGAGACAACGTTACATTGAGCAATTTCACTATTTTGCTGAGAGTGTAAAAACAAATTCATGTTAACTTTAAAGCATAAAACGTTTCACTCAGTCTTTAAAAGGAGTGTGTTTGAATTACCTGGTTTATGACACGATGAAAAGCTGCTCTGTGGGCTGAGTTGTGAATTTGGTCGATTCACATCAGACTCCTTATTAAGGATGTGATCAATAGTGAATTTCAGCGCTGATGGTCGGCGCACCACGTCTTCTTTGTTCATGCTTCCCAGATCCAGGTTACCTTAAGTTAGTTTCATAAAGCTCGCGCGTCACTGATGAAGCGTGCGAAGCGGAGACAGTGCAGGGCGCGCGCAGCATCGTCACTGCGCTCTCCAGACGCACGAGCGCTAAACGGAAGCGCGAGCTTGTATTGGCTGAAACCGGCAAAGTGTGACGTAAAACTCCAGCAGACCGACCTCTCAGGACTAAAGGACATTATTTATCTCTCCAGGGAATCTAAAATAGGCTAAATCTTCAAGTTTTTATGTCGCCAAACTAAATGACGCAAATATACAGTAATGCAGAGACAGCAATATAACTATGCAATCAAGTTTAACCTCAAGGTTTTCTTGGGGTTAAACCTTATTAGTTATATACTTCAGATAACTTAACGCTCTGTTTGCAATTCCTGTTAATTTTATCCGCATCTAATCTGCATTGTGCACCGTTATACGCATATGTATATTTATATATATTCAGCATATTTCACTTCTGCTACATATATTTGCATATTTACTAGATATGCCACTTAAAGCACTTAGCTGCTACTTGCATTTCATTGACTTTGTACAGGCGGCACGGTGGTGTAGTGGTTAGCACTGTCGCCTTGCACCTCCAGGGTCCGGGTTCGATTCCCGTCCCGTCTCTGTGTGCATGGAGTTTGCATGAGTTTGCATGTTCTCCCCATGCTTGGTGAGTTTCCTCCGGGTACTCCGGTTTCCTCCCACAATCCAAAGACATGTAATTGACATTCCAAATTGCCCGTAGTGTGTGTGTGTATGTAAGTATGTGTGTGTGCTATGATGGATTGTCCAGGGTGTACCCCGCCTTGTGCCCTAAGTTTCCTGGGATAGACTCCAGGCCCCCGCGACCCTGTATATAAGGATAAAAGCGGTACAATGACTTTGTACATTTCACAATGATATAATTTACTTTTCTCTGATACAAAAAAAAAGTCTGATCTTAGGTCTTAGGTTATAAATATGAATGAAATGAGATATCGCCAGAATATTAATATCAATTGCTGGTGCAGTGGTTAGCACTGTCGCCTTGTTCCTCCTGGTTTTTGCTTCAATTGCTTCATGTTCTCCATGTGTTTGATGGGTCTCCTCCCACAGTCTACAGACATGCTGATTCCCCAAATTGCCCATAGCGTGTGTATACTAATACACTTTGATTAGTTTTAAATATAACAATAAAAAACGTCTTGCTGTAAAACCATTTTTTTTCACTGAATACCAATATATTTAATTTCTTGTGAAATAAAAGGTTGTGCAATGATAGAATGGCACCTGGGTATTTTAACTTGTCAAGTCCCACCACCTACTGTTAGTTTTTTATCATTACAAGCAAGTGTATTTGTAATGTAGGTTACTTTCATATCAGCGTTTGTTTTGTTTTGTTTTTTACTGCTGATGTTCCAGGATGAGGAATGACAAGAAAAAAACGTTTTAAAAGATTGTTAAAAATAGCAGATCATTATTTATTGCTATTAAAGTGACCAAGATCAGCTAAATACACCTATCAGACTTTAATCTGTATATTATCTATTCAATAGAAATCCACGCAATTCAATAGAAAGACTTTTCTGATTTTATCTGTGTGTGCAGTCAGACATTCAATCAATCAATTAGTAAAAATCTATACTTTGAGCCATGCCTGTATACTGAGTTATTGACAAAATCTAGGGTGAACTGGACATTCTAATCAGGGCACGCAAGAAATTTGTGGAAAAACTAGCTGAAGTTTGCCAATACATTTTGTCTGTATGCTTGTTTCTTTGTTACAAAATTGTTGGTTCATCAAATGTACCACAATTTATAGGCCAATAGTAAATGTTTTGGTGTTTGGTTCTGAAGGTTATTTTATTCAAATTTGTCAGTCACTAGTCTTTGTTACACAATGTGCATAAGCAAGCTTTTTTTTTTTGTTACTTTTATCAATTGTTACATGTAAATTGAAAGCCAGGACAATAAACTGAAATATTTAGAAGCATATTAGTAATAACATATAATATTATAATTAGTAATATAATATTTAGCTTTGTATTTGTGTTATTATTGTCATATACAGTAAAAGAATATGGATTGAATTTTTTTTTTTGTCTTTGGGTCCAGAAAATTGTTTTATATGTGCAACGTTTGTTTTATGCATGTGAAATCAAATGAATGTGATATTAAACAATATGTAATCATATGTAAAAACCAATTAATCATATCTGATAATAAAGATGAGGTGACAAAATTGACGTGTGAAAATAATCAAATATATGGAAAAATTTATATGGAATTTGAAATTCATTTACCCCCTTACACACACACACACACACACACACACACAACGCAATTGTGAACGCAGTGCTTAAAAATGTCCTTGGAAAGCTAAACGCTACAGTTTCGATTTCCTATTTTTTTATTTTAACAGTCTAGGTATTCCAAAACATATTATGGCATTAAATGCGGCGCTATATGGTAAGAGCCAGATGATGTGCAATAGGCTAATGAGAAAAAAAAAACCTGTACAAAAAATTATTCTACTATCTCAGACTTTATTGAGAGCCCATTCCCATAGGTTTTAACAGAAAGAAAAAATATATATACATTGCTCTTTAATTATTTAATGTACAGTATATGAAGCTGAACAATAAAAAAATGTACTAATGAAAAACTTGTGATTATGCTGTATAAGAACAAATATAAAGCTTATAAGTGGATACACATATGTATGTACCTAAATTAATATGCCACTATGCTTTTTTTTCTGATACAAGAGAAGCAAAAAATTATTGTGCTGCATATATTCTAAAACGAGTTTTTTTTTTTGTTTTCACATATTTGTGTTAATTCCTGTCATTCTCAGTAAGATTCCAGAAAACATTGTCCTTAAATGTGTTGTTAAAAGTACTGTACAGCTGCAACACAACAAAAAGAGATACATAATTCAGACTGTGATTATTATTTTAAAATCCATTAATAGACAGACAAGCTAAGAATACACGCAGAGACATCATAAGCATTTGAGAGTTCATAATTAACTTTATATGAACATGTGCTTTAAATTAAGTATTTGTAGAAAATGTTATTAAATCTGGACTAGATGGAGAGGAAAATGCACATTATATTACTTCCTGAAATTAAGCCTGTGCTTTTGGTAAGTGGTTTACTGTTGGTTAAGCCAAATCTTTCAGTTATTGTTGTACATGATATCATAAACTTTTAATAAACTTAAAAGGCTCAGTTTTTATGAGAATCATCAATGTATATTGCTGGGGAAAAGAAGTCTATGTATTGGGATGTGGTGCTCATTTGATTATTCCGACAACAATTTTGTTGTTTCAGGCAAAATCCTTTACAATTCTATTCTTTATTTTTATATATTTGTCACTCACCTTTTCTAGGATCCAGGATTTAGCAGTTTCATTCATGCAGTAAAGTTGCGTGGCGGAGGAACACAGCATCATAAGGGATAATTTTCTAAGTACAGGTACTGTACAAAAAACACATTGGTTTTTATACAAAGTTTCTGGATAGTTTCATTTATAAGTGATTCACGCAGCAATATGACTTAATCTCTGAGCAGTAACATTGTGTCTATATTTGACTATCAATAATCGTGACAGCATGCTGGTTTATGGAACATGACACAGAAATTTTCTTTTTGCCACAGAAGTTTTACTTTGCATTAAATTATCAAGCAACCAGCATGTAAAATTGTGTTGTTATGTTTTTGGTTTGTTTATGTGGATATGAAAGTGTTTCATATTGTGGCCTTTTAGTATGGAGGTGGCCTGTCAGGTGCAAAAAGTCACCACTTTTGAAAGGACAAAACAAAAAAAGAACAAAACATTAGAATTGAAATCTGGAAAGATAATGAGGAACCATCAACTTTGCAGAAGAAATGTGGTACAACAAAAATTATAAGCGACCATGACTGGAGATCATAAAAAACATAAAAAACACATCATAAAAAATAATCACAGTTATGTTTACTAATGAAAGTAAGAACATTTCCACATGCACAGTGTGTTGAGAACTCACAAGATTGGGACTAAACAGTTGTGTGGCCATTAAAAAAATGAATAAAGAACTAACTGTCAAATTATCAAGAATAGAACATCGGAAAATTGCACTGTGTAAACATCCATAATTAAATTTAGATTTGTGATTAGTATACACACTGAGAGTAGACTTACAAAAGAAAAAAAAACACTTTATGTGAGAAGCATATAATTTCCTTACTTGTATATCCAATAGTCACTGAGGGAGAACTTTCAAGACTTCCAGCTAAAACTGTGACATTAAAATTGTACTTGCTGCCAGATTTTAGTCCATCGATTTCTGTTGAATTGTTTCCGATTATGCTCAGATTTCCACCATTACCCCAAAACTCAGAAAAATATTTCACTGAGTAAACAATGTTATTTACTCCTTCTGAGTCTATTGGGTTTCCCCAACTTAAACGAACTGCAGTATTGTTTAAGCTTTCTGCACTAGCCTTACCAGGGGAATTGGGCTCTAAGAACAGAAAAGAAAATAAACAACTGATATGTTAGTACAGTATATAGTCAATGTGTAAATGAGAACACATTCAATCTTGTTTGCTAATTCAGTTCATTCAGGGTCATTTAAGGTATTTTTCATCTTTATAAATTGTTTTATATGCTGTAGATTTTAGTGAGAATAAATAATATATAGTTGTTTATAATTTCCTTTATTTTAAAAGTAGAAAGGAAGAAGTGAAGTGAAGAATTGTATTGATGTGATGGTATTAAAACTAATCGTACTTACTGGTATAAACTGAAGCACTGACTGCAATGCTTGGATTCAGATCTTCCTTCACATACGTAGTGACACTAACAGTGTAAAACGCTGCTGTATTTAAGGAACTGAATGTATAATTCAAATAGGTTGTGTTGGCATAAGGATCAGAGATGCTCTGGCTCATTGAGCTAGAGATATTCACAATGAACCAAGCGAAATTTCCTTCTGGATGGTTCCAAGTTGCTGTAATACTGTTACTTGTACTGGTCAGTGAAAGGTTCCTCGCTGACTTTGGTGCTAAAAACAATAACATCAAAAACTGTTACAAAATTAAAAATACAAACAAATACTTTTTACAGGAATGATGGCTTTAAATTTTTTAATAATTGGTTAATGACTCTTCGGGAAGTTAAATAGGTTGCCATTTCATGCAGATTTGACATCAGGACAGCTGGCATAATGTGTTAGACAGGGTAGCAGACCTAATTCACAAACACAGTTATGGAAAGGTGGTTTACTTGCTCTGTCATCCTCCCCAAGATACCACTGGTTTGGTGGGTTTTTCTTTGGGTTTGAATGAAATCTTCTATGTTAAAATTAGAACATGAATCTAGATTCCCTCTGACTTGAAAACCAAGAAAAGTCTGAAATCATGAATACAGCTTCCCATCACTGACAGTGTACAGTGTGTTCGTAATATTCCGCCCCACATTCATTCTGTGACATAATGAAAATCTGATATAACACTTTGCTCAATATGAACAGTTTCATTGTCAAGTTACTGCCAAAACTTACCTTAATACCAGCCATTACTGTTTAATATATAGTTCTGTGATGTGTGACGTGTAATGAGTGCAAGACAAAAGGGAAAAGAAAGAAATAGTAATCTCTGACTCACTGGTATAAGCAGTGATAGAAGTGTCTTCTTCTTCTTCCTTAGGGCAGTTTGGTACACTTACTGACACGTTTAATATGTAATTACTACCAGATGTGAGGGGGGATATGCTTGTGATATTTAAATTTGTTGACTCATTTAGTAGTAAAGTAGTTCCATTGTACAGAGTAATGCTATAGATGTAGTTCCAGCTATTCCTGTCAGGTGAATCCCACCGCGCTATTATCTTCTCACTTTCATTGTTGAAAGAAGTAAGGTTTATCACTTTGGAAGGCTCTGTAAAATTAGGTTCACAATCATAGAAGGTGGTAAGGTAACAGATTTTAAATGACCACTGTGTTAAAATGTTCTAAAGTCGAAGAAATATACATGACAATACAATACTAAAGACAATACATGATAATTACTTATTTATTTTACGTAGAAATAGGTAAAGTCAAATAAATATTCATTACAATTTGTACATTTATTTTGAATTTTTATTCTAATAAAGATATATGATCATCATATATTGTCCAAATGTTATATATTACTTCTTAATATCAGCATTATACATAGATACAGTAGTGGCCAAAATTGCAACGTAACATATGCCATGTATTATAGTTCTCTCCGTGCAATAACAGGTGCTTTCACCAATAAATTCTAGTCAAACTTCTGGAAAACTGGCTATGTGACAATGGTGCTCAGCTTCTGGAGCCATGGTCCAAGTTATATCCAGACCAAACTCCAAGAGAAAACTGTTGGACAATGGTAAAGAAGGCAATAGCATTCAAGAAAGCATCTTCTTTACATAATATTAAGGAAGCAATCAAGCAGGCATGGATTGAACGAGTGACATCAGAGTACTACAGATGTTTTTTGCCCAGCAGGATGTAGGTTTTAAAGAATAAAGGGCTGAATTGTAAATATTGACTGTTTTATAGCAATTTCAGTGCATAAAATATCAAATTATTTTTATCATCCAGATTGTTATATTAAAAAATATTCATTCATTCATTCATTTTCTATATAGGAGACTTCGGGCACTAGGCGGGGTACACCCTGGACAGGGTGCCAATCCATCGCAAGGCACACAAACATACACACACTCACACACCCAATCACACACTACGGGCAATTTGGGAACGCCAATTAGCCTAACCTGCATATCTTTGGACTGTGGGAGGAAACCGGAGTACCCGGAGGAAACCCACCAAGCACGGGGAGAACATGCAAACTATTAAAAAATATAAATTTTTTAAAAATATTTTATTGAGAATGTCATTAAAACATGTCATTTCACTCTTGTCTCAATACATTTGGCCACAACTGTATAAAGAAGTTTGAATAATTAAAAAAAAATTTATATATTATTCTCTTACATATATTTTTGGGTAGTTATCAATTACATATGATTACTTGTGGTATTATATTGTTTATTAGGTTAACCGCATTACTCACTAGTGCAAGTACTGATGCTGCCTGACTCTCCAAAAATGGTTGTATTGACCACAGCTATAACAGTGAAAGTATACATTTGTCCTGGTTCCAGTTTAGATAATTGGCATATTTCAGGACAGCAACTACTATTTAAAATTTTCTGGTCACTAATTACTAAGTAGGATACATTAGTTCCCCCTGATGGGTTCCAACTGAGGGTAATTTCATCTGTTCCCACCGTCACTATGCTGAGATTACTGATTTTCTCTGGTACTAGAAGAAATATTTGAAAGAAGAAGAAAAAAATCACATGAGGTTATTCAAATGCATTAGTTAAAATTATCATACAGGTGACGGGACAGAAAACATCAGATAAAGAAGCTGTAACACTACAGTATTGGTATTAATGTACAGGAAAAAAACAAGGCAAAACAATATCATAAATGAAATTTTGAAAACTAATGTACTAAAATCTACAGTATGTTAAATCACTGAATGGAATGCAATATATACTAAAAAAATATAATAAAAAGCAGGCAAGGTGATTCTTTTGTCACAGACAGATCTTGAAGCCACTGTGTTGTTATTCATGACAACAGCAGACAGGTATTACTGCAAAAAAAACTCATCTAAAATACCCAAAAATCTGAAAAAAAAAATAAAGATGTCTTTGATTTTTACTCACACGTGTAGAAGGAGATATTTTGAGGGTTGAGGTCCCTCTCACACTTCACAGGGATTACCTGCATGGTGTACTGTGTTCCCGGAGCCAGGCCATCAAACTGGTAACTTGTCGCACATGTTTCATTTAAATAACTTCCATTGATCGTTACTTTATATTGAGAAATGTTTATACCTGCCTCACTCCAACTCAAAATCCCTCCACTTTGTGTCATGTTGGAGATTGTTATGTTACCATAAAAACGATCTGCAATAATAAAATAATTAAAATAAATAAAATTACAAACAAAAACATTTAAGTATATGACACTCCGTATAAAGACAGAGATCCTCATGAATGACACAGTAAAGGACATATAGTGTTATTTGCACTCAAACTTGGTTTTAAATACCAAAAGGATATCAACATGTTTCGAATGATATCTCTGTGTTTGATATAAAATCTCCTACCGCCTAAATGAGCCTATCCCAGTCGGACTCTGGGCACAAGCTGGGGTAAACCCTGGACAGGGTCCCCATCCAACATAGGGCACACAGGCACACACACTCACACACAATGAGCGTAAATTGCATGTGTTTGGGACTGAGAGAGAAAGTCACCTGTGTCTGGAGGAAAACCATCAAGCATGGGGAAAACATGCAAACTCCATGCACACAGACCTGAGGTGGGAATCAAACCCTTGACCCAATACTATGCTGTACTATTTTATACTAAGATAATATACTAGACTAGATACTATACTACACTGCACAATATTATACTAAGATACTATAGTATGATATTCAGTACTACAAAACTTATGTGGTTTGCATATTTGTAAATAAACATACATTTATTATAGTACCATAATATGACATTATAAAAATCCTACAATCGTATAGTAAAAACATACAATGTTCTTATTTATTTGATCAGAACATATTTTATTCTTCAGTTGTCCCTCTGGGTTCTGTGTAGAATTAAAGGTTCTATTTAGTGGAGCCCAAACTCACCAATAACCAAAGGATCTTAACCATCACTACAAATGACTTTTTACTAGAATATCAGGCAGGAGGAAACTGCACAATCTCCCACTCACTCAGACACATTTGTGTGTCCAACCGGTACAACAAGGCTTTTGTGTTCTGTTCAACTTCCTCTTTCACCCTGACGTTCATTTACAGTATCTGATTTAAATATGTACTGGTTTTGCAAACTCAAGGCCATGAAGATGAAATTGTTCAATAGCTACAAAAAGTTATAAAGATCACCGTGTAAAACTGTTTTTGAACCATAACATCCAATCCCATAGTCTACTGTATATTCAGAGACTACTGTATATTCAGATACTTAATGTCTAAATGTTTCTCCTGTTGGCTACTATGTGCTGTTTGTTTAGTAACAATGTAGCATGCTGTGTACTGCACCTTAAGGAATTCCATTCCATAAGGAATTGCGCACCCACAAAAGGTAAAATGACCTTGCTTAAGTTGTATATATTGTACAGTATAATTTCAGGATGCTGGAAAATACTTGCATTTAACTATTTGCTTCTAATTATTTGCAAAAGTTTGTCTCAATTTATGGACTATATTTCATATTCTGAATGATCAGTTACAGTACTGTATATCTAAGCTGTTTCTAAAGATACTGTATTTCTCATTCATTGGATTGTGGTATGATGCATCAATGTTATTTAAACATTTAAATAGTCACACACTAAAGCAAAGATATTTTCATAGGAAGCATCTCCATATCCTTGCTCTTTTGCCCTCTTAACTCATTGCAACCTGATTCTTCAGGAAGCACAATAGCTACATGACGAATTCATATTTCCCAAATTCCAGCATGCAGTCTAGAGCCCAACACCTCACTCAGGTGTTAGGAGTACAAATTTAAACTATACCATATAAACGAAAACATTGTTTACTAAGTATTAACAACAGATCATTGGTACCCACCATGAAGGACAAAAAGAAATGCTGTCTGCAAAGGGCGAAAGGCATTAACAAAGATGCCTCACACCCTAATTATGAACTATTCACCCTTTTTCCATTGTGCAGGTGCTACATGCGCAACTGTGCCATACAATCTCTTTCACTTTATAATGCACTGCTTTTCCATAATTCATAATGCTGCCACTACATTATTATACATTCCACCCCTATTTATTCTGTATATGCTGTACTCTATAGACATCTGTATATGAACATAAATATAGACAGTCATCCAAAACAAGTTATACACACTTCAGGAAAAGAAAAATGAATATAATGGTAATAATATTATCATATTATCAAGTCAAGTAGGCTTGAGTAGGCTTGACTTGACCTGATAATGTGATAATATTATTACTGAAGTTGTTTCCGGTTGTGTGTAGACATTTTGGCTGCCTTTGTGTATTCCGTTTATTCTTGACATGCCTCCACATCGTTATTTGAACAGATATACTGTATATTACAACATGCATCCTATCTATATTATCAACTGCACCTTATGTACATGTGACTCCATAGCCATGTTTTACTACTTTATTTCTTGTAAACAGGCCACTTATTCACTTCGCGTTAGATAATAACTGCATTTTCATTGTCTTATTTGAATGCAAAAGTTGAATGTCTAATTTAAAAAGAAAGCCAAATTTCTTACTATGTAAAGAATTCCTTGCATATACGTACATTGATCAGCCAAAACATTAAAAACACAAAACATTATGCCCAGTATTGTGTAGGTTCCTCTTGTGCTGGCCCCTTGGGGCATGACTCCACAAGACCCCCTCAGGTGTGCTCTGGTGTGTGGCACCAGAACGTTGGCGGCAGAGCCTTTGGGTGCTCTGCAATATGGGAGTGGGGCCTTGGGATAAGATGTGTTTGTCCAGTGCATCACATGGATGCTTGACCAAATTGGAATCAGGAGAGTTTGAAGCCTGGGTCCCATGATCGGTGGGCTCTGGTGCATTGGATCCTTTCTATGATGGTCAGCATTTACCTTTTTGGCAAGTTGTGTTGCGTTGGCTTTTCTTTAGGATCAGACCAGACTGCCCTTTGTTTCTTGCAGGCAAGAAGTGGGAGTTGGATGGCCATTATCTTGCCCCCATTTACAGGTATATAATTAATTACATACTGTATATTAATTAAACATAAATGTTATGACTGATTATTGTACATATTACATATTATAGTCAAACTAAGGATCTGTTTTAAAACATGAAGACCTTACCATCATAGCAGATGTAGGGCAGAGATTCATTGCAGTGCTTTTCTTGCCACATCCCAAAGCTAAGCAGGACCACACAGGAATCCTCAATATATTGAGGCTCTAAATTATCAATGATAGTACTCATAGAGGAGTTGGGAGATACAAGCATTCTAGGAGTTGAGCTTGTAACCAAATGCGTTGTGGTGAAGACAGTTGGGGATACTGTAATGGGAGTGTTGTACTCAGATGCATTTAGACAGTCACAGAGCTTCCCCAAAGATGGACACATCATCTCAGTCACTGCACTGTTATTATTCATGTTGAACAAATCGTCTTTCTCAGTGGTATTTAGACATTCACAGAGCCTTGCAAAGGCTGGGCACTGCATCACCTGGGGATTTGTATTGTTAATTACTGGTGGTGGACATGTGGGCTGCGGCACTGGAATCTTTTTCGGGACAGGATGACCAGGATACCAGTTCTGGTAGATGACAGGCTCACCATTGGCCCACCGTGACCAAAATTTTGAAGCACTTATGTTTTGGCGCAGGCCGATCCAGTAGTCTGCAGTAAGGTTCCCAAATAGTAACTCAGCAACTGCTGGTGTGATGGTGGTCAAGTCTTTGTAACAGGCCTGACAGCGAATTCTGGCATCATCCCATGTGGTTGCATTGGGTTTGAAAAAATAGTCTCTCTCCGTGCTTATAAAGGAAACAGCTGAAAAGACATAGGCAAGAAATCATTAGTGATTTTAGTTGCTTTATAATAAGCCATTTAGTGGCATAGCTAAAAGTAACATTACACTTTCAAGCACTTTCTGCAGTGTGTCAACAGTGTGGACAGAAGTTTGCAGATGTGCGTTGTCATGCAATATCGCGACACCCTTGGATATCAGTCAATTCAATTTTTTTTTTCAATTCAATTTTATTTATATAGCGCTTTTAACAATGGTCATTGTCTCAAAGCAGCTTCACAAAAATTAAAGAAATTTAACAAAAAAACAAACAAAAAAAAAAAAAATTTATATATATATAGAATAATTATATGTAAAATAATAAATAAATAAAATTATAATAGAAAATAAATAAATAAAAACAAATAATAATAATAATAATAGTCCTCTGCGTTTAATCCAAAGGTTAGGCTTCAGCTCTTCAATAAGCATTTCACTGTAAGGAGCACTGTTGATTGTTAAACCTTTTTCCTGATAATGTTCCAATACTGGTCCTTGAGAATCCCAGAAAACTGTAAGCATCAATTTTCCAGCTGATGGTTGTCTTTTTAACTTTTTTGGGGTCAGCGATTGAGGATGTTTCCATTCAGGTTCGTAGTGATGAATCCATTTAATCACTCACCAGTAATGATTCTCTTTAACGAACTTTCACCTTCCCTAGAGTGCTTCCCTATATGCTCTTGGGCGAGCTGTTTCAGCAGCAGGTACACCCTTAGACCACAAAAAGAAACTAATCACTGCACACTTCTTTCATGCAGATCACAAATGGGGCATCCATTTTTGCTCACTGTTACAAATAAACTGATGTAGCATGTTCACACCTGCACAACAGTGATTGGGAAGACAGTAGCCTTGAAGGGAAAGCACTGATAAGACAATGCGGTCATCATTTTTGACTCAACCTTCATATTTAATACAGGACTTCCAGGGATTATTTATTTGTCTGTTCCAGTATGTTACATGTGTCAGTCCAATATTAAGGTAAAATATAATATTAATACTAATCATCTCCAAATTTTGGTTCTCGTGACAGCAATCGTCTAATTCAGTTACTTTCTATTTCACTAACAGTGTAAAATACAATAATTGCAATGAATTAAGACTGAATACTTAATATACAAAATTTTTATTTATGGCTGCATCTTATTCAAAAATAACCGCCATGCACCTTTGAGGCATCATAGTAAAATGAAAATGATATTTAAATTGGTAAGCATTACATAGACCCAAAGAAGCAGGAGTACCCATCTACAGTAGCGTATTTATTCACCACGCAAAGCAACCATAAAGCGCGCTTATCCAAGCGACACAAAAAAAAAACAAAAGAAAAGAAATCAAATACTGAAAGTTTGTCAAAGCTTATAACTTTTTTTTTTCGATTGAAAACTAAAATGA
Source organism: Channallabes apus (assembly GCA_030522415.1). Lineage (NCBI taxonomy): Eukaryota > Metazoa > Chordata > Actinopteri > Siluriformes > Clariidae > Channallabes > Channallabes apus. The sequence continues at coordinate 23,219,161 of CM060108.1, read as the reverse complement.
AACATCTAAAGAGGAGGATGATAATAAATATGCAAGAAAATGAACAAAAAGAAGATTCTTGCTTTAGGTAAAACCAAGAAAAGACCCTTTATTTATTTTTATTTTTTTTACAACTATCAGCTTTATTTCTTTCTTTGTCATTTTGAATAAGACAGTGGACATTTCTTTTTTTAAACAAGAATGTTTGTCTTATACCTAACTGTAACAAGTTTGTGTGCTGTTATGCTGTACAAAGTTAAACATATCTGGTTTATATTTGTATCACTTATTTCTATATATTCAATATTACTGGAAAAAAGGAAATGAAGAAGGAAAATCTTTGGAAATGTTGGGGCAAATGGTAAACACGCCCATCTACACATACTTACATATTTCCATCCAATGTGAGCCTGTGACTTTTTGATTTTACTTCTTGATCTTTAGGGCCTTTTATACAATTTTATTGGACAATGAGGAAAAAGTAAACGAAAATATGAGCCCTTATGTCTACTCATCCTAATAAATTACCATTTTACTTCGACTGACTGCAAGTTAAATCGCCACTTGCACAAAAAATTTAATACTGCTTTCATGCAGTTTTGTTAGCTTTTCCACTGCAACTATATCAACATATATTCACTGCGTAGTATTGCAGGTATCTGCACATAATAGAGCACAGTTTGCACTGTTTCTTTCATCAATCTTTTAAATATCTTATTTTCTTATGCAAATTCGTTTTTTTTATTAACTTTCAGTTTTGTCTCACCAAAGTCATAAAAAGCATTTTATTGCATGTCAAACTTGGACAACTTATAACTTGTTTTTGTACATTATAATACTTGCAGTCACTACTGTAACTTGGTAAATGTTTTTCCATTTGAGAAGCCAAAATAGGAAAAAGAGGCCTGCATTTTGGCTTTTCTAATGCATGTGTAGAGGTTTTCTGGCCACATTTCTTGTGTAAATTGGGAAGTACACAATTTGAGAACATATTAAAAAATTAGACAAATGCATTAAATTGTTTACAGAGCTCAAATCCAATGCTTTACTGTGTGGTATAGTTTTATCTCATAACCAATTGCCTCATTCATTAAAGCACTTTACATCAGCTAAAATTATGGTTTTACATAGAAAATGAGTGTACTGAAAGGTGTACCATAAGGCACAAACCTGCTGCAAAAATTCCAGAAGTGTAGGTGAAGTATAAGGCTTAGGTGTGCAGGTATTAGGCAATTTAATTGTAATTAAAATGACTACTTAATAGCTAACACATGGCAACATTTTAAAAGATTAGCCTTTTTTGAAAAAAAAAAAAAAAAAACAAGGTATTCCAGGTGATCCAATATAGTAATTTCTTAGAATGTTGGTCTACATGGTAAAAGGGTTAATAAATAATTTGTCTCCGCTTTACTCTTTCAGTAGTTCTACGTACATTTGAAGTAACTTCACAGAGTAAGTTAATTAGTAACGATTGTGTTTCAAATGTGCTGTAGGCTATTTGCTCTTGTATTATTTGCCAGTAATTGTCAAGTTGTAATTGTAAAAAACAGCTGAAGTTGCAACTTACCAACTAAAAGCAAAGACCCCAGCAGCAACATCATCCAAAGTGTCAGAAAACCTTCTGTACCAAAATCGCTTGATAATTGTCACAGCTTGAGGAAAAAACAAACCAATACAAAAAAAAAAAAAAAACTCAAATTAAAGTTTTATGTGCTCGAAGGAAACAAGAAACCAGTAATCATGGATACATGAATCTCACTCATACAAACTCAGTTTGAAGCTCAGTTTAAATGCAGCTGAATTTGACCTGGTAAAATGTCCTACTTGAATGTGGTTGTTGAGTGAACAGCAGAGAGATAAAAGCACAAGGAAATATTTATCATTATATTTGCATTTAGCTGATGACAAAACAAGCAGTCTTACTGGTCAAAAATGAGCTGTTACACACAGCGCTGTCTTATTTGTTTATTTGCTTTCATCATGTTCAGTTACAGAATAGACAAAATATAAAAAAATGAGCTCAAACGAACAACTGCAAAGGTTTGTATATGTAGATTTAAATGTGTCTTAACTGTACTTGTTTGCAAGTGCTTACAGCTAAAAATAACGAAAGTAACAGAAAAATGTTTGTCATGTAAAAAATATATCTGGAATGAATACAGTTAACAAAACCAAACAAAAATAAAATACAAAGACATGGAAAAAATACTGTTTAACATTTGCCCATTTCAGACCATTTCAAACTGACCTGAGAAAGCTGACAACTAACATGATCACCTGGAGCAAAGCATCAGTGGTATAAACATCCCTATTAATGAAAAACAAATTTTAATCACATTGCAAGGCGTTTTAAGGAGATGTACCCAGATAAGGCACTAAAAGGTGATCCAAGTTTTCTGTACATACAAACGGGTGACACATTAAAGGGAAAAGCTACATCTTTGTTAGTGTAAAAGCATTTTGGTGGCATTATGGTCTACATGTCCTTTTTAGGGTTAAGAGTCACTGCACATAAAAAAAAAGACTGTAAATTGGTGTTCGATTCCATCAGTACAGGTCCAGAGACTTGCAGTATCTATACCATCACACACAAACTGTTCAGGAAGCCTGTTTATTCCTTTGTCACTTAAACGTCTTGTCTAAATTTCAATATAGCAGTGTATTTGCTGAACAGAAAGTGAAAAGAAAGACTCACAGGAAACAGAACAATAACAAACAGGGCTCATTTTCAGTCAGTGTCTGTCTTCTCATCGTTTTGGAGAAGCTTTTTGCCGCAGCCTGGCTGTTTTTTCAAGTTCTTCAGAGTGCTGAAGTGAAAAGAAATGGTACAGATCAGGCAGAGCTGAAATACAGACAAGCTTAATTCATGAAGGAAGTAAGAGAGTCCATTTACTGTTTCTGTCTGTATTTGTCCTTATCTGCAGTAGGCATCATGTCCATTAACTCCAAACTGTCGTTAATCGTTTTCAGCATATTAAACCTGTTTCTCCCACGAATCTAGGGTCAAAGATTAAATGTTAAATTGCAATAATAGAAACTGATAATCTATGTCAAATTGGCAGAAAACAATATTATGTAGAGTGCTTATTAAAAGGCTGCATAGATCCCTCACTCACTTGCAAAAGAAAGATTTCCTCCTCAGAACTGGAGTCAGTCTTGGTCTTTTTACTTGATTCAGCATTAGGAGTGACCTGAGATTCCATTGATGAAGCTTCTACGGTAAAATAAAAAAAGGCAATTGAGAATAAAAACTAAAAGCATGAAGAGGCTCATCAAAGGTGGACAAATCAGGAGTCCAATAATGAGTAGATTTCATGTCCAGAATAATAATGCATTAGTTTTGTTTTTTTGCTTTTTGAAGCCCATACCCATAAAAGCAACATAACTACTTTTTATTGACTTTTTGCAAAACAGGTTCATTTGGTACTCAGGCTTGGCATAAGTGACAATGTGTTGAGGGCAATTAAATCTTTTATCATGGTATTTTAAGATGGGAAATCAGAAGAAATTAATAATTTCTCATCTGAGGTTAGCCACATATACTGTCTATGGTATCCACTTTCCATTCTTGTCCACACTTGCTCTTACTTCTTTTAACTCCTGTCGCAGTCTTCAACGTCTTTTTGTGTAGATTTTCTTCTTCAGTCTTGCGATCACGACCAGGGCAGGCGCACACACGGACCTCGAAACAACGCCGACCTAAAACCTGCCCACTGACGAGCAGTAGTGTACAGATATTTATTAATTCACTAGGTCATAGCAGAGGAAATGCCAATGAAGGAAACAAAGCAGGACTCACTCATGTGTTTCAAGAGTCATTATGGTAAGAATGGGCCTACGGTTCATGCCTCCCATACAGCTGCTGTTGCACATAAAGTTCAGCAAGACCGTGGTGGCCTCTGAGCCCAGCTGCAGGCAGAGAGAGAAAAAGACGCAAAGATTCTTTTTACTTGGACTACACTTTGAAAAGACCCAAACGCCATATGATGTACATTTCAAAACCAATCAGCAACTAAAAAAAATATTTTAAAATGCTAGACACAGCCAAATCAAATGTACATCCATATAGAGCAATGGAGAATAGCCTGCTTGATATTTAAATTTAAACTGAAGAAGTCACCTGAGGAGCCTCATAGGGAACAGTAACACTCTGCCTCTTAGTATTGGGGTCCTCCAGGTACTGAGCCTTCTGACTCCCTTCTATCCGGATAAGGTGGCTGCGATGATTCACACCTAACAGAGAAACAGAAATAGCATAAGACCCAAACCAATAAAGCCTTGTTCCATGCTCGGCAGGTGTATGTTTGTAAGCACCAACTGCATTTAGCTAGAATTGTACAATGCACCATTGATCATGGCATTTTATCAGTACATCTGGTTCAAAGTTAGGACAGTAGATCTTATATTAAAGCTCACATGATTGGGAGGACATTTTGCATACTTGCAAATTATAACACTGGTCAGTGCTTCTTTCAAATACATTAGTAATCCACCAATTCATTATGTCAATATACCATACTTTCTATTTGCATTGTGAAAACTTAGCACTTTGTCACTTCTACCCATTTTTTCCCCTAACACTAGCACCAAGTTTCTGACATTTCCAGGAAGACACAGCTGTCAATCACTGAAAGAAAGCAAAATATAAATGCATAGATTTCTGAAATCTCCACTGCTGGATTTGTCATACAGTTGACATTAATTTACAGATTCTTCTAAACAACGGCTATACCCACTGTTTTTACAAGAAAATAACAGATTAATAAATAAATAATAATAAAAGGGAGAAGGAGATACCTTCATTGTTCTCTGTGATATTTTGGTGATGAGGGCAGCGCAGCACCACCTCAGACACATGCTCAGGTTTCTTATAAATGGGAGTGGCCCTGAGCACTGCTCCCTGAGGAGGAACTTTATCCAGCAGAACATCAACGGGGCATGTCTTAGCCAGCTGGCAGTACAGTTTATCCAATGGTTTGGAATACTACAAGGAGGAAAAGAAGTTCTGCTATTAGTTTGCAACTCTGATTAAAACCCTCATGCTTCACATCACCATCAGGTCTGAAACAATGGTCTCCCAGGAAGTCATTTAATGGCCCAAGCATATGAAAATTGTTTGGACAGAGGTCAGGACTGTACGGAGAAGTGGCGATAACTTTCAATGGAGTTCCTGTAATATGCAAGTGGTGCAGCAATCAGTATGAGGTCATGCATTGTCCTGCAATAGAAGAAAGCATTTGGGGACAAACCAGGCCATCCCCCCCCCCTTTTTTTAAAAAGGGACATTAAAGTACTTCCTGAGAGGCCAGGATAAGTGCATTTGTGTAGCATGGGATTATACAGAGAAACAAAGGTAGTTTTTACTCTCAACTGTATTTTATTAATATGCACAGTCAGAAGTCCGGGTTTGACTTGAACACCCCCTTGTTAAATCCTGTCACATTGCCCTGCCTAACTAACCGTGGAAGTAACAGACTTGGTTGTGCTGGTCTGGTTGAAGCGGACGTTGAAGCTATATTCTCCAGGATAGTCATTGGTGGAAGGTACCACTGCAGCCGGAGGGGGCAGACTGTCGAGGACCGGAGACATTACAGCAGCTTCAGCAGTACTCTCAGGAGCCTCAGAGAGATCCAGGTCATCAAAGTTCTCGTTGAAGGTACCATTGGGCAAGGCCTATCAAATTAAAAGCATGTTAACCTTGAGAAATGTTTAAAGTTAAAGGAGAACATGCAGAAACTCTCGAAATCATCAACGTTTGTATGTGCTAGTTAGGGACAAGTGAAACGAACAGGATGAGGAAGAAACTCACAGCACTGAGCCAGGCATCACTGTCTGCTCTTGGCAGCTCTGCAATAAGGTCCGTAAACTCCCTGTACATGAACACAAAGAAATAATTGAATATTTACAAGGTACTTTGCAAAAATCTGTTAACTCTAGTTTGGCAACTGGCAAAGTTACAAAATTGATTGATTAAAAGTTTTATTTTGTCATTGATGCTGTGAACATGTATTTATTAACAATTACAGAAGACATATCAGGACTTTGTAAGAGTGAGTAAGCTACAAGACAGATTAATGAACGTTTTGAATTACTTTATTACAGATGGAATATGCTTACTTTTTAAAACCACAAAACATTAAATTACATAAGAAGCATTTTAATGGTGACAAAAGCACTGTTTATGGCAATCAGAAATGGTAACCAATTATAAAATACTGTCTCCACCACCTGCCACTCTGCAAATTAACATGTGGTGTAGCTGTGGGGGGGATGGGTGTCAATACACCAGTTTTGCACTGACACTTTCACATGACTTTACATATATCCATTATTATATTTTTTTAATTTTGAACCAAATAGTTTTTTCTTTTATTATTCTAATCCTCTTGCTAGCTCTGTCCACTTTTGGACTGCTGCTGTTATTAATAAACTCATCACTCGATTTGATGAGTGGTCTGTCTATATATCCATCATCATTCCCACTCAAACCCAGTATCACAAGTGGAAAACCGCAGACACTGTCAATTCACACTAGATTTAAATATCTGTGTAGATGTGGTGGTAATACCCACATGCAATTACTTGGTTGAATTTTCTTTCTTAAAACTATAATTGCTTTGGATTACCAATTCCCACAGAAAACTGATCTAAGGACCAACTTTCCATCAAACCCATGTCATGTTTTAACTCACACGTTGCATAAGCCATCAGTCCAGATCTGTGCAAAATTGTCCTGGCTCAAAGGTATTGTCAGGTCCAGCTCACTCATGGCTGATCTCAGTCAGTGCAGGCTCAGCAAGTCACTGAGAAAACAGAGAGGCGATGGGAACTGCAAGGAGAGACAAATGGTCCAATTTGTAGGTGTGTGATGGATTAAATGCTAGCCTAGATGTGTTTATACTAATAAATTTAAAATGCTCAAGTTTTCTGTCAAAAAAGTTAAACTTCAGCACACATATTAATTCTTTCATGTGCATTAAATTGCATTATTGCTTCCGAGATTGCATCTTAGTTAGAAACAGAATAAAAACAGGCAGCATAACAACCAAAACCTAAAAAAAAAATAATAATAATAGATTTGAACGGCATATGTATAAAATCGTGATTGCAGTAGAGGGGTCTCCAAAACTTGGACCATCCAAAACTTGGCACAGATTTTATGCCGGACGCCCTTCCTGACATAACCCCCACATTTTGTCGGCACTGCATGCAGCGGCTGGAGTTTGGACATTGAGTGGGATTTGAACCTAGGCCGTGGGCATGAGAAAGCTACCACTGAGCCACTATGTATAAAATCGTAATACTAACTACAAATCTAGGTATCGCGATATCATTGTAGCGGGTAGTGCCTGGTGATTCTCATCCCTAATGTAAAATCACAGCTTATCGGATGAGCGCGTACAACAGTTACATGTGTTACAACAGTTACATGTGGATGTAATCCCAAATCAGAATCCTATAACTCCAGCTAGTGAGAGGCACAAAATGATTTTTCCCTTTTGCTTTTAGACATGCTATCGATTTCTTTATGGTGAGTAAACTTAGTACACACACTGGCAGGCAGCACAGCATTCAGTGTGGTAGGAACAAATAATTTGCTAAGTTTGTTTAGAATTGTAACAAAGCAAAAAATAAATATTGATTCAGAATATGTTAAGTTGTAATACTAACTACAAATATTACTCAAATCTAAGGCACATCTTATCGGATAAGCCTCCATATCAACAGTTAAGCTGTAATTTCAAATCAATTAGCTCAATTTTCAGATTGAACAGAGTTTATTACATTTTGCTTTTAGATATACTACTAATTCCTTTATGGAGAAAAGTTTGCCTTTTTGAGCTTAACTAGAAGTATATAACAATGATACAGAAATGATGTATACAAAAACAAAAAAGCACTGGGAGCTTGTTGTGGTTTACACACCGCCATCCAGGCCCTCAATAACAAAGAGGGCGCGCGCGCACGTCCACTCAATTCCAGGATTATAAACTTAAGATTGATGTCTAAGCGTCACCATAGCGGTTAAAAACGCCAGTTACCCTGCATGTGTACTTTCCTTAACGTAACTTTATAAACATGACTTTATCTCAAGCCGCCGCTTTTCTACTTCCTGGTTGGCGCGCGCGCGTTAACTGCGTGGCCTGCTAGCGTTTCAGTTTCATTCAAAAGCTTTACCTCGCCTCCCAGTCAGGGTTTCACTGCCAGTGACTGAATGCTTCCTGAATTTGGTCTCAGAACAAGTGTCGAGGAAATATGCATTAATCGCTGTGTGATGTTCTAGAGCAATACAGAGCTTCATGCAGCTCTCTCAGCCATCGACAACCAAACTGAAAGCAGCGTGGCAAGCCACTTCCTCAAACAGTGGGCGGGGCAAACGACGTGATTTGTATAGCCAATCAGAGACCATCAATTAATAAGGGTTTACTTTTGAACTTGGATCGTTTACACTTTAAGTCATTGATTATGGTTTAAGGATTATCCACACTTTCTCAACAGCATTTGTGCTGGTTTTATTAGTCAGTAGAACACGGCAGGGTTGTACACTAATGTTTGTTAAATCAGTGCTTCTCAACCCATGTTCCTGAATGACCAACTGCCCTGCATTTTTAGTGTTTTCTCAGCCTTCAGCACACTTCATTTAACTGATTGGCTAATTACAAACCTTAACTGAATCGAACTGGATGTTAACATTTTAGTGGTTTCCCTCCTCTATCACACCCAATTAATTTCAATAATAATAATAATAATACATTTTAATTATAATGCACTTTATATTTGAAGCAAATCTCAAAGTGCAACAAATTATTTCAACCCAAAAGCTCTGATAAAAAAGATAAGTTTTAAGACCAGATTTAAAATCATCAACAGTCTGTGGCGTCCTCGGATACTCAGGGAGAGCGTTCCACAGTCTAGGTGAAGCTAAGCAAAAAGCTCGATCTCCCATAGTATGAAGCTTGGTCTTCTGAGGTTTCAGAAGATGCACTGACACAGACCAGAGGTTACGTGTAGATGTGTGTAAGGTAATAAATTCTGAGGGGCATCCCCATAGATGCACTGGTGGATAAGCATGGCAACCTTGTATTCAATTCTGAATTAAACAGGGAGCCAAAGAAGAGATTTAAGGATGGGCATAATATGGTTAAAATTCAAATTTTATTAGTCACATACACAGTCATACACAGTATAATATGCAGTGAAATGCTTATACGACCGCCAGAGACCTTAAAAAAAGAAAATCAAAGCTTGTACGTATAATAAATAATCAATAAAAAGGAAATACTAAAGAAATAATTTTAACTAGTAAAATTAACTGTACAATAAGGGCATAATAAAATATTGCAAAAATATAGAAATATAGGGTAGATAGAGTATATATGTATATAGAATTAAAGTGTCAGTGGTTGTGCAAATATGCATGAAAGGTGAACATGCGCTCATCAGGTTACATGCTCTCATCAGGATCCTAGCAGCACAGTTTTGAATTTACTGCAGCCTTTGAAGGCTTTTTCCAGAAATCTCTATGAGGAGTGCATTGCAGTAGTCCAGCCTGGAGGAGACAAACGCATAGACTAACTTTTCCGCATCTGCAAATGTGAGTGCTGGACAAAATTTAGAAATGTTTCTGAGGTTAAAGAAAGATGTCTTACATCAGATGTCTTACACAGATGTTTGAAATGAGCCTCATACTTCAAATGAGAGTCCATTTTAACCCTGAGGTTAATAACAGATGTTGACAACAGGATATCCAGACAAGAAAAGGTGATACTACTGATTTTAGATGTCCTAACCTGGTGAGGGGTGCCTACTAAAATAGCATCAGCCTTAGAGCTGTTCAGCTGCAGGACATTTTGCTTCATCCATGACTTTATCTCCTTCAAACAGATGGTCAAAGTGGATGATGTCGGAGTGGATGAGGAGGTTGGTTTTATCCTGAGGTAGAGCTGAGTATCATTAGCATAGCAATGAAATAAAATTTAGTGCCAGCCAGAGGAAGCATATGCAATATAAACAAAATGGGGCCGAGCACTGACCCCTGAGGAATACCACAGGTAACACTGTGAGTAGCGGATTTAGAGTCTCCCAGGGCTCCGTTCTTCGAGGAAGATAAGATGAGAACCAGTTGTAAACAGAGTCAGAGAGACCTACAGTATGACATAATCTGACCAGAGCTGTTTCCATACTGTGGCTGGGCGGATTGGAATTTTTCAAATAAATAATTTTTACAATTCATTCATTCAAGGTTAGTAATAATTGATCAGGTAACAAGCAGATTAGGCTGATTGGCATTCCCAACTTGCCCGTAGTGTGTGAGTGTATGTGTATATGTGTGTCCTGTGATGCATTGGCACTCTGTCCAAGGTGTACCCTCATGCTGGAATAGGCTCCAGGCCCCCCACGATCCTGTATACAGGATAAAGTGGTATGGATGGTGAATGAGTGATAGAAACACTAAACTGTGCAGGACAGGGGGACCTTCAGAACTAAGAACCACCATGTTAGATCAATCCAACACGTTGTACAAAAGCATTGAATATCTCATGAACTTCTGTTACTAATCATATAGCAAAAATCTTGCTGTTACCATGAAATGATATTAATAGATGTACCTTATCTCACCCACTTGCTCATCATCTATACTGCTTTGTTCTGTATATAAGGTCTCACAGGGGGCCTGGGTCCTATCCCAGGAGACTTTGACCATGAGGCAGGGTACATCCTGGACAGGGTGCGAATCCATCGCAGGGCACACACGCACATGCTCGTTCATGCAAACAGACAATAACCTAATTTGTGTGTCTTTATACTGTGGGAGAAAACTGGAGAACTCTGAGGACACCCACCAAGCACGGGGAGAACATGAAAACTCCATGCGCTCAAACCCAAGTCAGGAATCAAACCCGGACCCTGGAGGTGCAAGACAACAGTGCTAACTACCAAACCACCATCCCAGCACATCTGAGTTAAATGATCAGCTAATTACAAACCTTTACTGAAATTAATTAGGTGGAATAGAGCAGAGAAACCACTAAAATGTGAAGGACATGGGGACCTCCATTATCAGGAGTGAAAACCACTGTGATAGATCAAACCAACACGTTGTAAACAAGCTTCAAATATCTTATGAAGTTGTGTACCTCATCATAGAGCAAAAATCTCTGTTATCATGAAATCACATACTGTAATGTACAATATACAGTGGTGTGAAAAACTATTTGCCCCCCTCCTGATTTCTTATTCTTTTGCATGTTTGTCACACAAAATGTTTCTGATCATCAAACACATTTAACTATTAGTCAAAGATAACACAAGTAAACACAAAATGCAGTTTTTAAATGATGGGTTTTATTATTTAGGGAGAAAAAAAATCCAAACCTACATGGCCCTGTGTGAAAAAGTAATTGCCCCCTGAACCTAATAACTGGTTGGGCCACCCGTAGCAGCAATAACTACAATCAAGCGTTTGCGATAACTTGCAACGAGTCTTTTACAGCGCTCTGGAGGAATTTTGGCCCACTCATCTTTGCAGAATTGTTGTAATTCAGCTTTATTTGAGGGTTTTCTAGCATGAACCGCCTTTTTAAGGTCATGCCACAACATCTCAATAGGATTCAGGTCAGGACATTGACTAGGCCACTCCAAAGTCTTCATTTTGTTTTTCTTCAGCCATTCAGAGGTGGATTTGCTGGTGTGTTTTGGGTCATTGACCTGCTACAGCACCCAAGATCGCTTCAGCTTGAGTTGACGAACAGATGGCCGGACATTCTCCTTCAGGATTTTTTGGTAGACAGTAGAATTCATGGTTCCATCTATCACAGCAAGCCTTCCAGGTCCTGAAGCAGCAAAACAACCCCAGACCATCACACTACCACCACCATATTTTACTGTTGGTATGATGTTCTTTTTCTGAAATGCTGTGTTACTTTTACGCCAGATGTAACGGGACACGCACCTTCCAAAAAGTTCAACTTTTGTCTCGTCGGTCCACAAGGTATTTTCCCAAAAGTCTTGGCAATCATTGAGATGTTTTTTAGCAAAATTGAGATGAGCCTTAATGTTCTTTTTGCTTAAAAGTGGTTTGCGCCTTGGAAATCTGCCATGCAGGCCGTTTTTGCCCAGTCTCTTTCTTATGGTGGAGTCGTGAACACTGACCTTAATTGAGGCAAGTGAGGCCTGCAGTTCTTTAGATGTTGTCCTGGAGTCTTTTGTGGCCTCTCGGATGAGTCGTCTCTGCGCTCTTGGGGTAATTTTGGTCGGCCGGCCACTCCTGGGAAGGTTCACCACTGTTCCATGTTTTTGCCATTTGGGGATAATGGCTCTCACTGTTGTTCGCTGGAGTCCCAAAGCTTTAGAAATGGCTTTATAACATTTACCAGACTGATAGATTTCAATTACTTTTGTTCTCATTTGTTCCTGAATTTCTTTGGCTCTTAGCATGATGTCTAGCTTTTGAGGTGCTTTTGGTCTACTTCTCTGTGTCAGGTAGCTCCTATTTAAGTGATTTCTTGATTGAAACAGGTGTGGCAGTAATCAGGCCTGGGGGTGACTACAGAAATTGAACTCAGGTTAGGAACTCACTTATTTTTTAACAAGGGGGGCAATCACTTTTTCACACAGGGCCATGTAGATTTGGAGTTTTTTTTCTCCCTTAATAACGTAAACCTTCATTTAAAAACTGCATTTTGTGTTCAATTATGTTATCTTTGACTAATAGTTAACGTTTTTGATGAGCAGAAACATTTAAGTGTGACAAATATGCAAAAGAATAAGAAATCAGGAAAGGGGCAAATAGTTTTTCACACCACAGTATGACTGCTGTTATGCAAAGTTAATATCTCTAGCTTATCTCAGTCACTCTCTCATCATCAATACAATTTTATCCTGTATACAGGGTCTGCAGGGGGGCCTGTGAGCTATCCCATGAGACTTCCAGGAACCAGGGTTGAGAACCACTGTGTTAGATCAAGCCAAGGTGTTGTAAACAAGCATAAAATATCTTGTGATGTTGTATTTCACATCATACTGTAAATGAAGAAAATATACACAGATGTGCAAGAAGATATAATAATCCATATCATGACTACATTTTAGCTCTTCATACGTATTTAATACATTTTTGCAAAGACAAAAACAATTGTGATTAATAAAATAACTGGAATTGGGGGTAAGAACTAACACAATATCAAACTGAATTATTAACTTCATGGAAGAATTTTTATGGTCAGAACTTGTTAGTGAGACTACTCAAAAAAGGAGCATACAAATTTGCTTTTGGCCCAATGGAAAAAAGGTGATGTCGTCTGATTAGTTTAGATTTACCCTATTTTAAAGCATTGAGTGCATCAGGAAAAGAAGGGAAGAATGCATGAAGCTATGTGCCAGTGACCACTGCACAAGCCTCTGAAGGCAGTGTTATTGAAGTGTCAATAAAATTAAGTCAGCTGATGACCTGAATGTACTGAAAGACCATGTTATCACATCAGTGGATTTCTTTATGGCACAAGTTAAGATTCTTGAGGCTCAAATTGTTGCGGCCAAAATCTTTGGAATGTACTGCAATAAATATTGTGACATTGAATAAGGTTTACAAAGTCAATAGAAAGAAAAAGACAAAAGAAAAAAAAACATAATCAACGCTAAAGGTGAATAAACTATTCATTTTGTTCCTTCCCTTCTCATTTTCTGATCTTTATAAGAGAATATTGAACATTACGATATTTTTATTATTATGTTATTATTTGTAACTCATAAATACATGTTACATATAAAATAGTTTATAAAAAATAAGCTTTAAGAATGTTAGAGAAATGTTAGAAATGTGAAACAGGAAATCATTAAATTTAAGTGGAATAGTTTATCGTACTTTCTAATTAGATCATTGGATCATTCAAGATTTGAGAGAAATAAAACAAATAAATATATAAATGAAAGACTGCACAGGTTTCAAATCCAAGGTTTGTTTCTTCCTTTCAGTGTTTGCGAGACAATTCAATTCAATTCAATTCAGTTTTATTTGTATAGCGCTTTTAACAATTGACATTGTCTCAAAACAGCTTTACACAATCAAAAGAATTATTTAAGTTTGTATGGAATGTGAATGTGTATGAATCAAAATGTTCAGATAGTCCCTGGTGAGCAAGCCCGAGGGCGACAGTGGCAAGGAAAAACTCCCTGAGATGGTAATAGGAAGAAACCTTGAGAGGAACCAGATTCAACAGGGAACCCATCCTCATCTGGGTGAAACATTCATTCATTCATTCATTTTCTATACCGCTTAATCCTGTGTTCAGGGTCACGGGGGACCTGGAGCCTATCCCAGGAGACTTCGGGCACTAGGCGGGGTACACCCTGGACAGGGTGCCAATCCATCGCAGGGCACACACACACACTCACACACCCAATCACACACTACGGGCAATTTAGGAACGCCAATTAGCCTAACCTGCATGTCTTTGGACTGTGGGAGGAAACCGGAGTACCCGGAGGAAACCCACCAAGCACGGGGAGAACATGCAAACTCCATGCACACAGAGACGGGAATCGAGCCTGGCCGGGGAATCGAACCCAGACCCTGGAGGTGCAAGGCGACAGTGCTAACCACTACACCACCGCGCCGCCCCTGGGTGAAACAGATAGCAGGAAATGATCTGCATTTATACTGTGTTAAGTGTTAGGTTCAGCTATAATAGTTGATGTTAATTGATGTTATAATAGTTGATGTAAAATGGAGTCCAGTAGTTATTGGAGACTCAGATAGACTTGTAGAAAGTTCCAGTCCTGAACTATCGAATTGTCAAGTCCTCAGAGAAACAGCTGACAACACCAGTCGAGGCCAGAACCATCTTCTAAGTAGATAGAATCATCCCCAGACACCAGGCACATCCTAAAGAGACACACGGGGCATCCATGCGATGAGACCTCCAACCAGAAACCGGGCACCAGGATGTCACTGCACAAGGATAAAGTGGTTATAAATTAATTAAAGTAAATGAACAAATAAATATGTTTGTGTTCAGCCTTCATTCACAACCTATTTTTTTGGGAAAGGTGACTGCAAGCATTAACAGGATATTCAATATTGTATTTTATCCCATTTTGGTCTGTCCACATTAATAAATCCAAGAAACCCAAAGTTATGATTGTGCATTTAAGGGACATTTTATATATAGTCGTCAGCTACACAGGAGACTATAAACACTTCTAAAACATTTCCATCACCTGATTAAAGCTGTCACCTGTTTGAGCCGCAGTCACATGTCATGTTTGTTTGACTTAGTGGGACTGAGTGGGTTAGAGAGGGTGTGAATGAATGAGAGCAAGTAAGAGGCTCTTTCTGTTCTCTTTACTATTTTTGGTAGTCTAGTCTATCATTGACCTTTCAGGTTGGAACTACAGCAACATGATTTCTATGTGATGTAACTTTAGCTTTACTCTGCAACACTTATTCAGACTGTCACTTGTGTTTGTCCTGCCGCTTTTTATTTCTGTACTGAGCTATGGAAGTTGTCCATGACTGAAGCGGGTAAGCTGTATTAGGTTTCTCTCGGTTTAGTGAGTGAGGCCCACATGACGCTGACTTGGGCCCTGACTTCAGCTGACTGGTGTCAGATTTAGCTGTTCCTTCTGAATCCGGACACATTGTATAGTGACATAGAGAGGGGGTGGGGACAACTGGACAGTCAGGCCTAAGAAAAAAGAGGAGGTGGGAAGGAAAATGTGGCATGCTGTGAAGGCATGCATTGGGTGGTAAGACACAAAACTAGTCTTGACATTTTCCACTGTTGTAAGACTTTCTCTCGACCACTGAAACTCACTGACCCCAGTCCTGGGAGACCACAGTGATACAACCCACAATCGAGGAACACCTGTTATGCTGTGGGGGAAGGATTCATCTTTTTTATGTGGGAATGGGGTGAGTTGAGAAGAACAGGGGGATGGCTCAGTGCGTGACCCCTTTGGCATGCAATTTAAAATAGTAAGGGATTTATGTGCAATGAAAGACAAACAATGGTAAACCGTCAGACATGTCCAAAGCACTTGGTCTGGGGTTCCAGGGGGACGCTGCCACTCATCATTCATTTGCATTTTGACCTTATGACTCTGGTTCATTTTAGAAGCTCACTGTGACCCTTGCAAATTAGTAACATTTTAAGCAACTCAGGTTGTATAAAAGACTAAAAGTGAGGTAGGTTTGGGATTAGAGTTTGTACATTTTTGTCTGTATTTGTGTGTAACGGCATGAGTTTCTCAAGAAAAATATGCATTAAGAAGAAGAAAAAAACATTGGCTTGTCTCACTTCATTGTAGGTTAAAAATGTGCCTTTGCTGGCTCGTGGCTGTGTGGCTCACGGGACTGTACGAGCCCATAATACACTCCTCACTCCTTTAGCCAATGACAGAGAAGGAGAACAGGAGACAGATGACGACCGGCTGTGGCGTTCTGCGCGTGCAGCTCTGCAGTGAACCGCGCGGCAGGTGCACGAGGACGCGTAAAAGCCAGCGTGCGCGCGCACTGGACGCACACACAGATAATGCTTGCTGTTAGTGTGTGAACTCTGCTATAACTCAGATTCAGTGCGAGACTCGAACACGTCGAGTGTTCTGGAATAACTTCTTCATTTCTCCACGTGGACCGTGTCTGTGTGTTTGTGTGTGTGTGTGAGGGGGAGTGACCTCAGAAGAAAGAGAAAAAAGATTCAAACATGCCCCCTGGATTTCATCAGCTTGGAAGAGAGGTATTATTATTATTATTATTATTATTATTATTATACTGTGGGAGCTGGTTAATGTGGTTATAACTTATAAGAGTTACAGTATAATAAACAAGTGGCCAACATAAGGGATACATAAGAGTTAACTGAAAGTTTAGATATTACATTACAAGCATGATGCATGTTTACACTAATCATAAATTAGTGTCAATTATTACAATTTGTTATTATTACAATTTGTTGTTTAACTTACATATTCTGATTAAAATATGGTATTATTAATAAGTTTTAAGCCAAACACAAAAGGTTACACTAGGAAACAACTCTAACAGCAGAAGCCCCGCCTACTTCTGTCACCTTTTGAAAATATAACTTATCCAGCTCCTGAAAATGTAATTAATGAACTTTTTGTCACTTAAATCACTGCCTTGATTTCACACTGTAAAATGAATCATACACTTGTAATGTGATTTGTTCGAGCATAACTTTAAATATGCCAGGCTTCTAAGAAAGTGACCTTCACAAGGAGAACAGGCTTGTAAGACTGGTTCTCAGTACGCAGTACTGTGTTTAAATGGCATACTGTTTAGCATCATACGAAAATAAAGAATGAATTTAAGAAGTCATGATTTTGATTCCCCACCTTTTATTCAATCAGTTTTCCTGTAGATTTTTTTTCTTAAGTAACTGAAATAAATTATTTAGTTACTACAGTGAAATTAAAATTCAAATGTGTGTAGCCTATTTATTGGACCTGTCTAGAGTTTATGAACATTTACAGGGTCAAAACTTGCTGCAGATTTGAAAACAGTTTTGATTTGTACTGTACCAAGGGCTACAGGATATGATCATTATACCCTCAGTTTAAATTCTTTGAATGAGAACCGAACATACTCACATGTGCTAAGGTCAAATGTTATTTAAAAAGGGTGAAGAGCTTTACCACATGATCGACACAAAAAACCCCATAACAAATTAAAGCACTAAATAAAAGCAAATGCTTATCAGACATATACATATTCAGGGTTCCCCAAAAGTCTGGATTTTTGTCTAAAAATATTCTTAAAATATAAACTATATAAACAAACACCCTGATTGACAACTCTCTAATTTCGTGGCACTTGTGTATATGATAAATACAAGGTTGCTGAACATTTCATGATGTAGGAGGAATGCTGATGTTATATGAGATGATTTCCACCTTTAATACAATATTTATTCTGTGCCAACTCTGAAAGATTACTGACTTCATATGACCCCAAAGAAAAATTCTAGTGGTGATTGGTCTGGTTCTATTCCATCTTTTCTTCAAAGATATCTTGGGACTAAAATAAAAAGGAAAATATCAGATTCCTTATAATGAAAGACTTTTGGGTCAGCTCGTATAAAGTGCTACCTGTAGAAAGTTTTTCAACTTACAAACCAACAGTTGAAAAGTGGAAATTATAACTGTCCAAGTAAAAGGTCTATGTTATAGATTTCATTGCCTTTGTCTTTGCTGTAACATGTGCTGTAACATTTTCTTTGCGGTAACATATGATTTCAGGACTCAGCAAATGACAGCAAATTAAATCACTGAAAGTCAAGAGCAGAGTATATTATATTCATAAAAAAATTATTATTAAAGGGTTATTGTAATAAGCTGCTTCAGTGTGTAAAAATAAGGATTTGTACTTAATAAATGAGGCTGTGGAGAGAGATAGTAAACATTTCAGTGTAGAGGTCAGCCCCCTGGAGAGACTACAAAAGCAGTTGTATTGCCAAAGTATTTGGCACTATGTCTGAAGCTGTAGTGCCTTGCTTAGCACAGAGCATCTCTTCTTGCACTGCTGTCACTCAGTGGTAGGACAGGTGCCGAAGCTCCACAGCAAACACACAACCTCAACCTACACAGCAGCAATACCAATGTTTCTATTTTACTTATACTTGTATTATCTATTACACCTAACCTTACGACTCTACTGTTCATTGGTTGACTATGAATAGATTAAATCATATGTAGGCACAACAATGTAATAACTGCTTTTATTTATATTCATGCCAGGCTAAAAACTCAAAAAGTTAGCAAAAAGTGTTTATACCTAAATGTTAAACATTTGCTTATTATACACTTTCATGCAAAAAGCTAATATAATTAGTTAGACAGTAACTTCTCTCAGATAGTTTATTCAAATGGTGTAGATTAATATTTGGATCAGTTTTGATATCATACCTTCAATTACACACCATATTATTGAGAAAATTGAAAAGGCTTTATAAGTGAATTTAATTTCCATATATATGTGCTAGATTTGAGCTGTGTTTGTGATTGGATCACAAACTAGGATTTAACAGGATTTAAACATACTGAACATGATGAACATATTGGCCTGATATTATTAGAGGGTGATGTGATGTGTTAAACAGAAACTTTCAGCTACAGTTGTACTCTGGCCGGCTAATTTGGTTACTCCATGAGCGATAGACAAAACGTTGTTTGTTACACTACATTTTGTTCAGGTTTGAAAACTTAAAATAAAGTTTAGCAATAAAATTAAGCATGAAATTAAATGCTTAAATTAAATACTAAAGTACTGAAAATTAATCTGTGGTAAAACTACAAATTAAAACAGAACAAAACTAGTTAACCTTATGCCACATAGTCTGAGTATCATTCAGATGTATTGTGAGCAAACACTCTTGTACTATGTAGTACAATGTTCATGGCGAAAATTGGTGAGCACATGTCTCTATTTTAGACTCTGACTTAGTCTGAGGCTGACACACAAGGTGACATTTTTCCAGTGTGGCTTCTCACCTTTTGTAATTGTAGAGTACCATGTATCAAATAACATAACATAACCAGTGTAGTGGAGGAATGATGGACTTGTAATTTATACATGCACCAGGCCTTGCCCTTTTAAAAGTGTACAGTAGATGTGCTCATTTAGTTTCTTTATACTATTGACCAATACTATTAGAATGATTA
Organism: Channallabes apus; assembly: GCA_030522415.1. Lineage (NCBI taxonomy): Eukaryota > Metazoa > Chordata > Actinopteri > Siluriformes > Clariidae > Channallabes > Channallabes apus. Next base: position 23,199,502 of record CM060108.1, on the reverse strand, counting down.
GTTTCAATTATTACTATAGTCAAGTGTTTAAACAATGCACATTTGATATAGCAGTTTTGAGCAATCTATGCAATGTTCACGATGTTTCTGATTTACTGATACAACTGTAATCATGTTTGTGTTCTACAGAGAATAACTGGAACACTTGTACTGTCAGTGTTCACAGCAGTTTTGGGCTCGCTTCAGTTTGGATACAATATTGGAGTCATCAATGCTCCTCAGAAGGTAATTCCTTGATATCTTGCTTTGACAGAGTTTTAGAAAAAAGAAAATTTAGTGATCAAATTGGTAAATATGTAAATAACCACTGCTTCTACATTTTGCTCCATGCCATGCATTAATAGAGATGTTATTATGTCAGTAATGCTCTATTATTCATTTTTCTAAATCAATATGGCTGATTTCATACATGTTAAAAATCAAAGTCTTTAACACTGTCTAGGACTTATGATTAGAATTTGGAAAGTGTGACACATTTTTCTATATCACATGTCTGATCTGGCTAGACCAGTGCTTAGTCCTACACAAACTCATTAATTGATAAATCTATAGACATTCTTGAAATAAAGTGCAATGCGTTAAATTGATTCTGTGTTATAAGGGTGCATCTATCAGGAAGCTCTTTGATGTTTTTTTCAGAATCATGCAAACACTTAGAAACTAGCATATGTGAAACAATTGGGTTTTGGTATAACAAAGGAATCAGAGCAATTTTATCACTTTATCAGGACTTTTAATGGTGTTTGAATGTCAGCGTCAGCTTTCTAGTCAGTATACTGGACAGGAACACCCAGTCAGCCAGCATGGTTATTGTGATTATTGTTTTGAGTCTAAACTTTGGGCTAATTCCACAGTCCCTTAATGTTTTTAAAAAGGCATATAGGTAGATCTAACCATGATATAATACCATGGCAGGTGGAGATTAAGTAGGTTTAAAATATTGAAACCTTTTTTCAACTGATATATCCAGTCTCCTTTCTATTGTTCATAAATTTTCATGACTCTCTTTATATATATCACTCATATAATATTATATATAATTAGCTTTGTTTATTTTACAACACTGTGAAATATTATTTATGCATTATACAGGTCCTTCTCAAAAAATTAGCATATTGTGATAAAGTTAATTATTTTCTGTAATGTACTGATAAACGTTAGACTTTCATATATTTTAGATTCATTACACACAAACTGAAGTAGTTCAAGCCTTTTATTGTTTTAATATTGATGATATTGGTGGCATACAGCTCATGAAAACCCAAAATCTCAATCTCAAAAAATTAGCATATCATGAAAAGGTTCTCTAAACGAGCTATTAACCTAATCATCTGAATCAACTAATTAACTCTAAACACCTGCAAAAGATTCCTGAGGCTTTTAAAAACTCCCAGCCTGGTTCATTACTCAAAACCGCAATCATGGGTAAGACTGCCGACCTGACTGCTGTCCAGAAGGCCATCATTGACACCCTCAAGCAAGAGGGTAAGACACAGAAAGACATTTCTGAACGAATAGGCTGTTCCCAGAGTGCTGTATCAAGGCACCTCAGTGGGAAGTCTGTGGGAAGGAAAAAGTGTGGCAGAAAAACGCTGCACAACGAGAAGAGGTGACCGGGCCCTGAGGAAGATTGTGGAGAACGACCGATTCCAGACCTTGGGGGACCTGCAGAAGCAGTGGACTGAGTCTGGAGTAGAAACATCCAGAGCCACCGTGTACAGGCGTGTGCAGGAAATGGGCTACAGGTTGCAAATTTTGCATGTCATTCGGAAATCAAGGTGCCAGAGTCTGGAGGAAGACTGGGGAGAGGGAAATGCCAAAATGCCTGAAGTCCAGTGTCAAGTACCCACAGTCAGTGATGGTCTGGGGTGCCATGTCAGCTGCTGGTGTTGGTCCACTGTGTTTTATCTAGGGCAAGGTTAATGCAAGCTAGCTATCAGGAGATTTTGGAGCACTTCATGCTTCCATCTGCTGAAAAGCTTTATGGAGATGAAGATTTCATTTTTCAGCACGACCTGGCACCTGCTCACAGTGCCAAAACCACTGGTAAATGGTTTACTGACCATGGTATTACTGCGCTCAATTGGCCTGCCAACTCTCCTGACCTGAACCCCATAGAGAATCTGTGGGATATTGTGAAGAGAAAGTTGAGAGACACAAGACACAAGAATCTGCAAAAGGATTCCCGACCAAGTATTGAGTGCAGAACTGAAAAAATTATTTGTATTATTAAGGTTGACTTTTTTTGTATTAAAAACACTTTTCTTTTATTGGTCGGATGAAATATGCAAATTTTTTGAGATAGGGATTTTGGGTTTTCATGAGCTGTATGCCACAATCATCAATATTAAAACAATAAAAGGCTTGAACTACTTCAGTTGTGTGTAATGAATCTAAAATATATGAAAGTCTAATGTTTATCAGTACATTACAAAAAAATCATGAACTTTATCACGAAGTGATATGCTAATTTTTTGAGAAGGACCTGTATACTGTATAGTCAGTTATGGAAAAGTGGGTGACCCTCTAATTCAGTATCATGTAGTTCTGTACGGGCGGCACGGTGCACCTTTGGACCTCCAGGGTCCGGGTTCGATTCCCGGCCAGGTTCGATTCCCGTCACTGTGTGCATGGAGTTTGCATGTTCTCCCCGTGCTTGGTGGGTTTCCTCTGGGTACTCCGGTTTCCTCCCACAGTCCAAAGACATGCAGATTAGGCTAATTGGCGTTCCCAAATTGACCATAGTGTGTGAATGGGTGTGTGTGTGTGTGCTCTGCGATGGATTGGCACGCTGTCCAGGGTGTACCCTGCCTCGTGCCCTGAGTCTCCTGGGATAGGCTCCAGGTCCCCGCGACCCTAAATACAGGATAAAGCGGTATAGAAGATGAAGAAGAAGATGAAGTTCCGTTGGATTTCATCAGTCTCTCACATCTCAACTGAAATGTTGAAAATGTTAAAATATTGGCTCACTTTTCTGCATTGCTTCAGGGATGTTTAAGGGAATTTGCTCATGCACAGCATTTCTAAGATCCTGCTACAGCATCAGTGAGTTTTGGCAAAGTCTGGGAATTGCACCAGTGTGATTTGTTTCTTCCTTAGCCATTCAAATGCTGATTTGCTGATGTGCTTGGAAACATTGTTCTGCTTCTTGACACAATTTCAGCTCAGTTTGAGCTGCTGGATGATAATATTCATGGTATAATACATTGAGTTCATCCATGTCATAAATGACTGCAGGTTTCCTGGTCCTGTGGTTGTAAAACACACAATACACTCTTATCCTGTCTCTTTCCTGCAGGAAATATTCAAAGATTAATATAGTAAAACATTTTGTATATGTCTTCCTTTACTGGAAAGCCTTCATCTAACTTATTACAGTACACCACTATGCAAAATGTACACTGTGTTGACAATACACTTTTTTTTTTATAACTTTGAAGTGAAGTACTATAACAGAATGCCTAGCTCATCCTGTTGATTAATAATGAACTCTTGCCATACTTTTCCTTTCCCTACAAATGTTACTCTTGCTTTTGTACAGTATATATATTTTTATGTTTCTCCACATTTTCTTTTCTTTTTCTGCTCAGATTATTGAGAATGAGTATAATTCAACGTGGATACACCGTTACTCAAATTCCATTCCTGAGTCCACGCTCACATCTCTCTGGTCCCTCTCAGTAGCCATCTTCTCTATCGGAGGCATGCTCTCCTCTTTCTGCGTTGGAATCATCTCAGAGTGGCTCGGCAGGTGAGAGGACACTCTGGTATTAGAAGTTACAAGGACCATTGGACTTTTACAGAGACTGTGAGAAGAGAAAGCCAAGCTTATTTATTCAATCGTTCATCTTCAGTGGCTGCTTCAAAGTTGAGCAGGGTCATTCAACTCTTTATAAAAATACAAAAGCTGTCCAGTGACAATTGGACACCACCTGCAGCTAGTGAAGCCTTCTAGTGATAAATCATTAATACTACACACTTATGTCAGATTACTAAAGCCTATATTGTTCATATCTATAGTAATGCTTTAAATCCCTGAGTTATGTATTATTGTATTATTTCTATAACTAATAACTGCATTTAATATTAGGTTTGTAGAGTTATTCTTAAAATTCAAATGAACAAATGTGTATTTTGCAGTTATATAAATATTATTTTAACAGGTATTAATTACATTTTAAAATTACAAAGCTGTTACATTTTACATTCAGTAAATAAGCTCCAGGGAATCAACATCTTTACAAACATAAAGGAACTCTAAAAATTCAAATAATCAAAGTATAAATCATCTTAAGATGCTTGTTGAAAAATGTGTGTCTGCAAAATAAAGTTATCACAACATAAAATGCTTGTAGATGTACAGTAACTAAGTAATAAACAAATTTTCCATCAGTTGTTTAACTTGCTTGTATGTCACATTGCTTCAGGCCACATTTATATCAGTAAGGTAATTTTTGCAAAATTATTCCATGTTAATTTCGGAATAACTCAAACTTAATGAAGAAACCCAAACAATCTACAGTACATGCTGGCATTTTCCTCACCGTGGTCAATTCTGATCGAGTGATTTTTGTAACAATGTCTTGTAGCTGCTTTGTGATAATGTCTAATGTTAAAATCATTATAGACCCATTCATCAGCATTCAGTTTGCTGTTCCAGAAATGCAGAGAAAAAACATAATGCATGGAGAACAGCACTCACAAGCAGGAGCTCTGTCTTTATCTGATGCTGAATATACAGTAATAGAATATTTACTGTGTGATGATGAACACATCTGAAGTAATGTACACTTAGAGAGGCTTACAGTTTACTCGGATTTATATGATTTTATGTTGTGTGTTTTAAAAGGAGGAAAGCCATGCTCATCAATAATCTCCTGGCTTTCATTGGTGGAGGCTTGATGGCTCTGTCTAAACTCAGTAAATCGTTTGAGATGCTGATTTTAGGACGCTTTACGATTGGAGCGTACTGTGGTAGGTATTTTAGTCAAATTAAATGGAAATGATTTAAGAATTTTACAGGTTTAAATGTTTTAAATGTTTCAAACATCAAATCAGGTTATGTTTTATATAATATACGTTTATGTTTACATGAAAACCATTTTTTTCTGCGTAGTATGGAACAACTGTATACTGTTTATAATAGCAATACAATTTTAACTTGTTTGGGATTTACGTAAGTGCTAATCAGTGATTTTTTTTCTTCATTAAGAATGCCCTTCTCAGTGCATTTCAGCAATTGCTTCAGATATATTTTTTACCTAATTTAATTTAAAGAATTATATATTGGTTTGCTTATAACAAACAATAAATTAATGCAAAAGAGTAATATAATTTTTGCACATTTTATATTCTTTATTTCTACGTCTTCTACCATTTTTTGATGGTCATTTGATCTGATAATTCTGTATACTTTTTATCTGTATATTGACTTTAGAGATTGACATTTGTCAAAACAAATGCAGAGAAACAGCAGGCTTGATGTTCATTTTCTTAATGATAGTCAAGGATTTGTGTCGCACATGAGTAGGACCCTAAATCATTTGGCCAGCTCTTTCAGCCTGGGTCATCTATGACCAGACCTTGTACGATCAGTATGATCCAGACTTTATACAGAATAGTATAATATTATGCTTGTTTTCAGAAAAAAAATGCTTAAGTCATTCTGACACACAGCACTTTTGGAAAGCTGTTGTGTTCACAATGGATAAATTGTATATAAACAGTTTGATGTGTTATCAGGGCTGGCATCAGGGCTGGTTCCCATGTATGTGGGTGAAATATCACCCACCAGTCTGAGAGGAGCTCTGGGCACACTACACCAGTTAGCCATAGTCACTGGCATTCTCATTGCTCAGGTAAACTTACAATCAATTTATTGCCAAAGGTCAGAGGTGGCAGACGTACATTAACACAATCCTCAAGTAAAAGTACTTGCCTCATAATGTACTGCACTACAAGTTAAAAAACTAAATACATGCTCTAAAATGTTCTACAAAAGTACAAGTACTCCACAAACAATGTATGAATATCTATCTGATCAAGTTACTGATAAACAGTATTTGAAAGTATTTCAAACACAATTGAATTTGATAACATGAAAGTCTAGAAGAGATTAAATGCGATAAGATTTAACATTAGTTAAACAAGCGGTTTTCAGCATTGTTAGCATCTGTCATTACTTTCGTACCGTAGCTAACCAGGTGCTACCTTTGCTATCCTGTATAATGCATGTAGTCTTTACATTTAAACATAGGGTGGGAACTGTTTCCGAGGTAATCGTCAATCACTTTGGTGCATTAACCAATCCGTGCTTTCATAATGACCTGCCAGTCATTTCTCTAACCTAGAACTGCTTGGACTGGTGGAATTTTTTCGTTCCTCTCATGTGGAGTGTACAGTAGCTCAGTGGTGATATGGTCAGCGTAAACACTTATGTTTAGATAAAAAAGTACATAATGAGTCTCGACCAAACGTATGGACCAAAACTACCAGTATTTCATCAAAAAATTTAGTGATTAGAAGTGAAAAGTGTCACATAAGGAAAATACTCAAATACACTTCAAAATACTTAAGTACAGTAATGGAGTAGTTGCACTTTGTTACTTGCCACCTCTGCCTAAGGCACATAACTCCACGTTATTTACGCCTTCAAAAGTTTTAATAAACTTTAGACGAGCACGACAATAATTCCATATCTTGAAATGTAAGGATTTTTTCTGTTCAGATTTTAGGTCTGGAGACATTGCTGGGCAGTGAGGATTTATGGCCTGTGTTATTAGGCATTACAGTGGTCCCTACAGTCCTACAGATGGCATTGTTGCCATTCTGTCCAGAAAGTCCTCGATTCCTTTACATTGTCCGCTGCCAGGAGCACCATGCCAAAAGCGGTAAGGTGACATGCTGAATAAATCACACAGTGCTAAATGCAAGTCTCCACATGTTCAAAAGCTGTACTAAGAACAACTTCAGTATAACATATACACACACATGCAGCCATTTGTCAAAAGGAAACACAATGAATACTGACATCATACATAAGACACCTTTAGAACATTAAAACCTATAATAATAATAATAATAATAATAATAATAATAAAGACAAGACTATATTCCTTTTTATATTTTAGAATAAAAATATTTAAAAGTTTATATATAGTTTATATATAGACATATATTTGTCATGGGGAAGAAAATTATTGTATTTCAAATCATTTTAATTACATCTACCCTGTTCAGTGTGATATAAAGTGTCTAATAACTTCTTGGCCTATTGAAAACTGCTTTAACTTCATTCATATCTTCTGAGCAGCCCATTTCTGCCAACATATACTGCCACACCCAGTTTGAACATTTTTGGTTAAACTTCAGGAACAGAAACAGGTATTATGTTTGTTTTACACACTGTCTAATTTCAACTTTAAGAAAGATATACATGAACTCAAAGTATTATAGTCATCACTTTTAAACATGTGTACTTGGCTTTAGTAAAGTATACTTTAAAATCATGTTTATCCTGAGGGGAAACACGTTTTTTCTTTTTTTATTTAATTGCCAATTTGTCTGTACATGTTCAGGTCTGAAGATTAAGAGATTCATGTCAAACCATTTAAAAAATAAATATAGTTTCAAGTAACAATGAATGAGCCCAAGCATTTACAGTACATTTAGCAGACGCCCTTATCCAGTGTGACTTGTGTCATGTAAGTTAATGGAATTGCCATGTTTAGACCTCCAAAAAGCCCCAGATGCTGGAAAAAAGCATCACATTATGATGTCACACAATATTCAATGTGATGTCACCCAATGTAATATCATTCAATACAGCACAGGGGCACTGGTGGCTCAATGGTATGTGTTTCGCCAGCCAGTGACCAATAACAATTAATACTAAGGATTTCTAAATTGAGTTGAAATTTATTGTGTCCTATTTATATGATGTCCTCGATAATGATTATAATAAATATATATAAAAAAGTGATGACATCACATTGGATGACATCAGATTGAATGACAACATACTGAGTGACATTATAGTGTGATGTCACCAATTGTATTGAGTGATATTACATTGTGTGACATCACATTGTATGGCATCATATTGAGTGACACCCAATGTACTATCACTCAATACAGTGGGTGACATCACATTGAAATGACCCAAATCACACTATGATCATCCTCAATATGATGTAATTTAATGTGATGTCACCCAATGTAATATCACTCAATACAATGTCACATAGAAAGTTATTAAGCACTTTTCGGCATAAGTTTAAGGCATGGTCACAACTGACCCATTTGAGATATCATAAAATTCCTCTACAGTTTTGCATTCTCAGTGTATTGAGATCACAGAGGCCCATTCGGCAATCAGATAAATACCGAGGCGGAGTACATCCAAACGACCCAAAATAACTGACTTCCTGTTGAGTAGAGCCCATGACATGCAATGTGAAAGTTGTTTAGCTCAATGAGATCTAAATACGTGCAAGCGTATATGAGCTATGCAGCAAAATCTTGTGTGAGAGCCACGACTTCCTTAGAGTAGAGGCATGACATGCAATGCGAAAGCTGTTTAGCTCAATAAGATGTAAATGTTTACTGGGTTTCGTGTGCCTTTGTGCAAGTGTGTATGCAGAAAAATCTCATGCAGTTTACTAATGGCAGCAGATTCCAACTTGTCTGCTAATTTTCATGAAGATTTGAGCATGTTAAGATCCCCAAAATGCCCCGGCTGCACACTATGAGGACATATGGATGATGTCATAGTGCTTGGTGCTAATTTTGTCTTTGTGAGCTGTCTTATCAGAAGAGAAAACTTTCCAATTTTCATTTTTAATTTCTGTTTTTAAAATTAGTCACTTTCAACTGTTTCATTCTGGAAACCATAGCAAAAACAAAGCAAAATTTTCGAACCTGATAAAGAGAAACCATATCTAATTATTTTTTTTAAACATACTGTTGTTACATACAGTTGTCATGGCTATTTTTCAAACTTCTTATGGATCCATTTATTTTATATATACTTATATTATATACGCAAATACAGCATATGCTAAACTAAGTTCACGTTCCTTTTTTTCTTTTTACTAAACCATATAATTTTTGTTTCTACAAAAACAGATGAAATGTCTATGGTTACATTATATTAATATAAATTATGTTAATTATGATTTAGTAATATTTATTATTGTAATTGCCCTGGGATGGACTAGCACATGTACTAGCATTCCATCCAGGGTTTACCCCCGTCTAAAGCCCTGAGTCTTCTGGGGTAGGCTCCAGACCTCCTGTGACCCTGTACAGGATAAGCGATATATGGAGTGAGGGAGTGAGTGAGTGAGTGAGTAAATATTACTATAATTTATTAATGTATGTTACACTCAAAATCCTTTTGATAAGAAGTGGATTGCAGTGTTCGAGTTCCTTAGTATCACGTGACTAACATGACAGAAGCATCTCTAAACAAATCAAGTCACTGTTTGCTTTTTGGCCAAACAGTGCCAGGTCTTATTAATATTCTTATTTGTTATTACGTGATTACACTACCTTATGTTATTTTGTGAAGTGTTTTGTTTTAGCCTTTTCTCTAGTAGCATTACAGTAGCGTGTCCTGAGTATGGTATTTGTTTTAACCAGGCCTGAGGCGTCTGACTGGACGGATGGAGGTGAGTGATGACCTGGCAGAGATGAAGGAGGAGAAGAGAAGAATGGACATGGAGAGAAAAGTGTCTATTGTAGAGCTATTCCGCTCACCGCTCTATAGACAGCCCATCATCATATCCATCCTGCTGCAGCTCTCCCAACAACTGTCAGGAATAAATGCTGTGAGTTATCAGAATACAGTGGAACCTCGGATTGCGAGTAACCCAGTTTGCGATTGTTCTGCAAGACGACCAACAAAAAAAAAAAGATGAGCGGGTCTTGATATACGAGTACCAAATATCATCGAGTATCATGTAGCACGCAAGCGCTTCTTCTCTTGTTTCGCATTGATATATGAGTGTTTTGATATACAAGCACACTTCCGGAACGAATAATGCCCACAATCCAAGATTCCAGTGTAACTGCTTTTAAAGGACACATCTTTTTGTAATAGAGACTACAGTAACAGTGAGCAAGCCAATTGGAATGCTCTTTTCACAATCTTATATTCAATACTTCTCTTCTAGATGTCAGTTACTTTGTAGGAAACCCCTTGTTGCCAGGGAGTTTTAAAATCTTTCTACCATATACAATATAATTCTGAAAACCACAGTCTCTCTTGTATGTCAACCCCACTCAATAGGATTTTAAAGTAGAATTAGAACTGAAACAAGATAATTCATTGAAATTTTCCACTTTGACTACAACACTGATGCATTGTGGGAATTGACAGTTGGTATCTGGTATATGTGTAATATTGCATTACAGTTTTTTCTTTCTTGAAAAGAGGCTCAAATCTGTTCCAGCATGACAATGCCCCCTCAACCCTACTCAACACCTTTGGGATGAACTGAAACACTTACACTGACATAAACTGAAACCACAGAAGTCTTCACAACCCATCAGTGCCTATCCACAGTAATTCGGTTGTGACAGAATAAACAAAAATCTCCACAGCCACACTCCAAACGTCTAGTGGAAAGCTTTCCCCGAAGAGTGAAGATTATGAAAACAGCAAAGATGAATTGATCAGGTGTCCACATACTTTTGGCCATATAGTGACTTTTAATATGATCAAGTCCTGGCGTTCGCACTGTATGAGAATAAATGAGAAATCTCATAGGTATCATTAAAAAGTAAAAAAGATAAACATTCCACCTCATTTTGGTGAAACAGATTTCTGTCATGTTTTCCTAATGTAAAGGAATGCATTTTCCTCAATGCAAAAAATTTTTTATAAGGCAAGTCATTTTTTAATGATACACAGTGTGAATTACAGTATTGTCTGTAGATTAAAACCTACCAGCAATACAGTTAAAAATATAAATAGGAAAGAAAGAGAATGATGGCGTTCCTAAATTGCCCGTAGTGTGTGATTGGGTGTGTGAGTGTGTGTATGTGTGTGTGCCCTGCGATGGATTGGCACGCTGTCCAGAGTGTACCCCGCCTAGTGCCCGAAGTCTCCTGGGATAGGCTCCAGGTCCCCCGCGACCCTGAACACAGGATTAAGCGGTATAGAAAATGAATGAATGAATGAAAGAAAGAGAATGAGAACATAACAGTGAAAACATAAGGATGACAACAGTCACAGAATTATATTCTTTACATCTTAGAGCTCTCCAAAATAAATCTTTAATTTACCAACTCAAATACAGCTCACATTTCTTTCTGTTTCACTCCATTTCCAAATTCCCTGTTTTTGTGTCTGCAGCTGTAAATGAACCGCCCCAGGACAGTTCTTTGAGGAAATGCATTTTCTTAGCCAGTCAAAATTCAGGGACTGGAAACTTTCATGTTTGCACTGATAATTGCTAAAATCTAACTTAGCCATTCTGTAGCTAGCCTTTACATGCTAGGCCACTACATGCAAAGCTAGCCTTATTTGCTGTAGCTTTTAAAATGGCACCCAAACAATGGCAGAGTAGGATAGTGTTGAGCAGAGTTGCGTTTCTTGGTATATGAGGTCATGATGGGGAAAAAATCTGATTTGCTTGTTTAAGACCCAGCCAGTACAAATATGGACAAACCGCAGGGAATGTTTTTTTCCCCCTCAAGTGTTTTTGTGTCGATGCAGACTTCAGACCCATTTGAATGTCTAAACATGACTAAATTTGCATTTTGCATAATTGTTCCTCTTTAATGATTTACAGCAAAATATTAGCATCTAATCAACTGTTTTTATTATAAATAGCTTGCTGATATCTCAATGAATTGTATTTTAACAATTTTATATCCAGACCCTAATAGTCATAATAATTTGCTAAATAAATGTTAATAAGGGAAAAATGCTCAAAAAAATAAAGGGAACACTTAGTCCCAGTTTGACTTGAACACCTCTCATATGTGTATGCATGGTTCAAGTCAAACCGGGACTAAGTGTTCCCTTTATTTTTTGAGCAATATACTTTATATATGATGGCTGGGATTATACTTACAAACATGTGCAACATTTACAACCAAAAATGCTAATATATTTACTTTTATCTGCAGATTTTTTACTACTCAACCAGCATATTCCAGAAAGCTGGAGTGGACAGCCCAGTCTATGCCACCATAGGTGCTGGAGTTGTTAACTGTGCCTTCACTGTGGTCTCGGTATGAACAGGCATACACATATCCCATTACTCTTTAACATCTTATCTAAGAACAAACAAGATAAGCGGGCAAAATGTCCACTGTCTGTTACTAGGTCATGGCATTTTAATGTCACTGGGTGTGGTATAAACACAGGTAGCCATGCAATATGATTTCCATAAGGTCACAAAAGTATTCAGACCCTATTTACTGTACAGACCCTATTTACTTTTACAGAATGAATCATACAGCCACACTTTAGCTGATATATAACTTGATGCTTAAGTCAAAGAAGTAAAATTAATACATTTTAAGGATGAAGTAACCTGAAGTAAGATCAAACTCATTCAGAATAACTGAAAAAGAAAATATCAGCACTGATTTCAATACAGAGCAGGAACACACCATAACATTATGGCTTCACAACATTGTATTTTAGTCTGTACCAGTTTTGAACACTGATATGGTCACCATGTTGTCCTTTCCATTTGTTTACTCAGTGTTTCTTGGATAACTTTCAAAACCTTACTCCATAGCATTGGCTAGACTACTCAAAAACATTTTTGAGGACATTTATTTATGTGGAACATTCCAGGATAACTTTTTACATGCTTGGCTCACTGTCCAGCACAGAAATTACTTATTTTTGGTAGTTTTACGTGTAGTGGACTAAAACAAATCTTCTTCCAAAATTTGCTTGTATTCTGTTCATTGCACTTTCAAACACATCAGGCTTTACATTGATGTTGTAAATGTTACATGATGCTACCACAAGCCTGACATCTTCAGTACTTCATCTCATGTGACCTCAGCATCTTTTCTTTTTTTCAATTTTTTTCTGGAATACTCCTTTAACTAGTGATTTGATGTACGTTCTTTATAGTCTGTTGTCACATTCATAGCAGAGAACCTTACCACTTTCCTGTTTCCTCTATTTTATATACAGTAGCTTGACACAGGCAGTGTTGGGATAACAGTGATCAGCCACAACACTAACACCACCACCACCACCAAGTAAATTGAATAAAATTGATTATCGATTAAACTGGTGAGAGGATTATGGGCATCCAATCCTCATTTATGTCTGTGGGGACCAAAGGCCAGCCCGTTCTCAAAGAAAAAGCCAATGTAGCAGAAATTGCTGAAAAAAAAACAATGCTAGTTATGACAGAAAGGTATCAGAACAACCAGTGATTCATAGCCTGCTGTGTATGGGCTAATCAGATGAAGAGTTCAAGGCTGTTGATATGGCCTCCAAACTCAATATGGCCTCCGAATTCAATTTGATCGAGCATCCATCAGATGCAGCGGGCAAACAAGTCCGATCCCTGACTCACCCTGCGACCCACATAACTTATTGTATTTGCCACTAACCTCCTGGTGCCAGATACCACGGCACACCCACTGTGGTCTTGTGGAGTCCGTGCACCAATGGGGTAGTACAACCCAGGTGGTGCAAAGGGAACCTACACAATATTGGGCTTAATGTTTTGCGCTTTAATGTGGCTGAACAGTGTAGATGGTTATGCAGAGATGCTCAGAGACTTCAATTTTACCCTTTCTATGATTTGTAGTCTTAAGTAATCTTAAGAATAACTTAATTTGAATACATTTGGTCTTCATCATTACTCCATTAGATCTTAGCATATGTATAAAAGATACATTTCTAGATTTATATAAAGATTTATATTTAGCAGAGCCAGAGGCTATTCAGCTTAGTCATTGGGAATTCTGTAGTGCAGAAGGCAACTACTGTATATTTGCAATGTTTTCACAACCTGTTGTATTTGTCCATTTGTTCATCTATGCATTAGCATAGAAAAGAAAAGGCTAAATCTTAAAAATAATTTCTACTAAACAGCTTTTCTTGGTGGAGAGGATGGGCCGGCGGACGCTACACATGCTAGGACTGGCCGGAATGTGCGTTTGTGCAGTAGTCATGACAATTGCCCTCAGCTTATTGGTTAGTACATTTATTTCCAAGTTTTTGTGCTACAGGGGTGTTAAATGGTATTTATTTGAATTGACTAAATTATGTTTTCTTTGAAACATTTTGTTCTCCAGTCATTGATCACAGTTTTCCTTTTTTATTATTTATGCAATTTACGTATGTTGGTCTTTTTCCCTTTAATAACTTTTATTTGGTCATCAGGAAAGCGTGCCATGGATGAGCTACATTAGCATGCTCTCCATCTTTGGCTTTGTGGCCTTCTTTGAGGTGGGCCCAGGACCCATTCCCTGGTTCTTCGTGGCTGAGCTGTTTTCTCAAGGGCCCAGACCTGCAGCCATGGCTGTGGCTGGATGTTCCAACTGGACAGCAAATTTCATAATTGGCATGGGCTTCCAATATATTGCCGTAAGTATGAATATGTATCATGTAAATGAAACAGACCTTTAATATGATGTCTACTTAAATTCATAAAACTCTCTCCTTATACTTCAGAACCTCTGTGGTCCATATGTATTCCTCATCTTTGCGGTACTCCTTCTGTTTTTCTTGCTCTTCACCTACTTTCGAGTTCCTGAAACTCGAGGAAAGACTTTCGACCAGATTTCTGCCAGTTTCAGTCACCGTTCTAACAGTATACTGGACAGGGATCTGAGCATGGAGCTGGTAAAGCCCAGTACAGAGCTGGAGGACTTGGGAGCAGACAGCTCAGAGCAGTAAAACCCATCAGGTGGAGAGTCTGATCAAGGGATACATACCAGGACAGACACCTTACCCTCCGATTATGTTTAATGGGATCTGAATGTGAACGAAGGGAGAAAGACTAAAACTATGCTGCTGATTGTTACAATGTTTGATAAGACAGGTGTTTCAGAGAGACTTGGATTACTGCACTTTATCTGCACAACAATGGTTGCCAGTTATATTTGTATATTTTTATTTACACTGACACAATCCGCTATTTTCCTTAATACTTACATATTCAAGAATTTATAAGATCTTCAAAAGAATATATAACCTTTTTTTATTCTACTACAAGTATTTCCTTGTCTTCAAGAAACAGACCAAGGAGAAAATAAATCAGAAAACCATGCAGATGAATTTTGTAATTGTTTTTGGGCAGTCCCATCATAGGCTTTACTCCAACTTTTGTGCTTTAAGTAGATAAACATAATACTTCTGTATTTGAGGTGAGAAGCTTTAATCGTTTATAGAATTAGACCAGAAAAAAAAGGGCTTAATATGTAGGGTGATTTGACTTTTTTTTTTTTTTTTTAAATGGTAAGAGTATTAATTGGTTAAAATGTTTTGTTTGCTACAGTAATTGATTTAATGCAAGTTAATACCAGACAAGATTTTTATTCTGAAATGGAAAAAACTAAAAGGACCTATTATTTTAGTATATGAAGCCATGTTTAGTATATATGGCAAGTATAACGTATATATAAAAATGTCATACTTAAGTTATGAGTAGTTTGACAATAGTGATCCGTATGCATCGTTTTTCATGTTTGCAATAAAATAGACCACAATGAGGTGTCGCACGCATCATTGATCTAATTAACAGGTCATGGATTTATTTATACTGTTTTATTGAAACTGCCCATTGGAAGACATTAAACACTAATTTTGCCCTTACTGATTTTTTTCAGAATCCTTTTGCAGCATTATTGCCCCTGCAACTGAAACTTCAATGAAAACTTTCATAACCTACATTAATTAGGCACACAACACATAAGCTTTATCTAAATTGCAATACTTCAACCTAAGGTACATTTTCTTTTTGAAAGCCTAACTTCCCAGCAAAGCTTACACTTTAAGACTTTACACAATGAAATTAGAGGACTATATTGTTCTGCATGTTTTATAGATATTTCACTTTAATGACATTGCACATAATCCCTTCCAAAGGAAAAAAGAAAAAAAAAAAAAAAAAAGAAAAAAAAAACCCAGTTTGTATCTTTTACGAATAGCCTTATGGCATTTCTCCCAACATTTAGCAAATGGTAAAGGGAAATGGAGGCATACTCCGTACACACCACCCCTCACCATGTTCATAGTTAGTTTTCCCCAAAAACTTAAAGGGCCAAACTGGTTCTCATTTCAGCTGCTCACACCCATAATCACGGAATTAAAAGGGAGACAATGCAAATATATTGGGCTTTCTGAGCAAGTCTATTTTTTATCCCCCTAAAGATATCAAAGTCCAAAATATACTAGTAACTCCTCTTTCCTCTTGCTCATCAAATGAAGAGTTCATACTAAAGAGTTCAGGCAAGAGGTATGGAGGAGGGAAGGGTAGTATGCACATCAGTTGTGGGTTTGCTGAAACACCATCCCAGCTCATCCAGAGACCTATACAAAACAAGAGACAAGATCTTTAAAAATTAAATATACCATGCAAAAGATTAGGAAAATTTATGGTGCACAATGTAATAAGCAGGTTGGTTTGTAGCAAAACAAAGTCAGAAAATTAACACCAAATTCACAAGTTCATCTTAAAGGAGACACTGCAAGGAGGTGCAGTTTGAATAGACCAGTTAAAAATTTAGAAGTGTAAGCAATAGTCCTTGTACAGTTACGAGGGGAGTTCAAGGAAACTGACTTGATTCTGCAGAATAACACTTATATAAAGAAATAAAAGTGCTTATTTTTCCTCATATTACCCCTCACTAGTGCTTGGATACAATCCGAGAAAGTTTCGTTCTCTGGAGCCATGATTGGACAGCCTGCTTTATGTCTTTAATTCCTGTAAGTTGCAAGTGATGCAGTGGGCAAAGGTCATGCATTGTCCTGCAAAAACAGAACATCTTCGGTGATCAAACCAGGACATTTTTTCATTAAAGGAGCTCCTTGGAGGCCAACATTGCAGCAGATGATGTGAACCAGGCAGTCTCCAATCATAGCTCCAGTGTACCAAGAACACTTTCTTAGTAGTAGAGCACTAGGATAAGTGCATTAATGCATCCTCTTGAAACCTTTAACACAATGAATAAATAACTAATTGTGCAGTGCTTATAAATGCACTAGTAATCTTGTTTACACTGATTAAGTCTGATCCCTGATAAAAGGACATTCAGCAGGGTTACAAAACAATTAAAAATTGTGTCCAACCAACAATCCAATCTAGCCAATTCATGTACAGGATCCAGGCAAGTAAAGATAGATTACATTCACATTACAAACTACAATGTTCAATCCCAATTATTTTAGTCAGATTGGATTTGCATCACGTGTGTATTTTTGCTCACCTCATCCAGTTAAAACGATACTGCAAGAAGAAAAACTTGGCTGACATTAGTAGATACACTACTTCTCCAATATGCAAATTTCTTTTTTTGATAAATTTCATGGAAAATATTTTATTGTTTAAATGCTTTTGCTAATTAGCAGGTCTGGTGATTAAAAAAAAAAAAAATACATTTATTATATTGATATAGTGAGTTCCTTTAACAAGGTACAAATACAAGTTAAAAATTAACAATTTAAATTTTACTTCTGGAAGAAAAGTCTAATTACAATTAGAACCAATGTGTTAAATAAGTCACAATGTTAAAAGACTTTAAAAGTTCATCTTCTGGATCAGGTGGAAGCTGCACACAGTTGAATCAACTGAACCAGATCAAGTCATTGATCTTAAACCATCCACTACATTTTAGCTGCAGCTGTTACATGAATGTTGCAATTCTATATGCCTTGGAACTACTGCACCAGTTTAGCTCAAAGTCCCACCTCTTGCCAGGGTCATTAGATTTCTTCCAGGTCATGGAAGTCACACCACAGGCGTGGCATCAGGAGCCTGTAAAGAAAGAATGTTACTAGAGTGTTGGAGAAAGCCACCATCCATCGAAAAGGAAATGTGATGGTTAAACTTAAGCTTAATAGGTTGCAGGCACCAATTTAAAAAAAAAAAAAAAAAAAAAAAAAAAAAAAAAAAGGATCCAGACTACAGACCCCTCTTGACAATATCACAAAGGTATTGCAGCTTGCAGTTGTTCTTGCTGATGTGAAACCATCATGCACAAGTCAATGCAGTTGAGAACATGCCAACGCACGGCGAAAACTACCCTACGAAATGAATGAAGCACGAAAATATGCGATCAAATACAAAATCTTCACTTCTCACCTCAGCTGCTTTTGGGGAAGCTTTCTGGGATTGTTTCGGTGACGACTTTGGGGAGGCTTTGACATCAACTGGTTTAGACTGCGTAGTAGGCGAGGCAGGCTCTGCTTTGTCCGCACCATCCTGTCGAGGAAAGGAGAAGGGGGGTGGAAGAGAAGGGGGAAAAAAAAACAAAAACAACCAATTATGGACTTTCCTCTCTTTGGTGTGCATACTGAGGTCATTTCCAGTTCAATTTAAATAAAGAGCAATTCTAACCTACTAAACCTCCTAATGTGCAGCAAAAAAAAACTATTTAAAAATTTTTTTTTTTTTTTTTTTTTTTCCCACACCCCCACAAGAAATTCAAAATAAAATGAATAAAATACAGTGGAACCTTGGTTCATGGACGTCACCGTTGTCCCACCCCCATAAACAATAATGTAGTGCCTTTTTCTTTTTGTTCAGCGAAGAAAACAAATCTCTCTGGATAAATTTTTAGTTTAAGGGGAGACAAACATTTCTGAAGGAGAATTAACCTGTTATTATGGAAGGAGACTCTACTTCCAAACACAAACCTCCTCCCCACCCATCTTCCACTCTTCCATTCCTTCACATCAGCGCGTCTCCCTAAGAAAGGTGCGTTAACAATGCATGTAAAAATAGTGTTCACTCACCCCTGTACAGTTATGTATTATGTGATCTAAACAAAATAAACCAAAAGTTAAATATAGTTTATAGTGACCTAACATTAATTTTATTTACATGCATCAGTGTACGACCAAATTGGGTTACGACCAGAATTTGGGAACAACTTGTGTTCGTGAATTGAGGTTCCACCATACACACAAATAAACAGTTCAACTACAAACGGGGGTCTGTTCTTCGTACGTCGCTAACTCAGTCAGCTGGATTTGTCCTGATCTTGGATGGTTTCGTTCTTCGATGCTCATCTCGCATTTGCTGTCATAGCAACATATCTGTACATGAAATAAACCTGCTACCGAGCAGGTTCAAGCTTAAACAGGATTTAGGCTGCGCTCCTGGCGGGTGATGATTGGTTGAAATGGTGAGGTCACATCTGATTGGTTAAAGAGCACGACTGACGCAGACTGACCCATGTGGGAAAAGAAAAGTATCTTGCACATATATAATAAAATATTTGATAGCGATTATGTGGAGGGGCACACACACGCCTCAAAAATTTAGCATATTGTGATAAAGTTCATTATTTTCTGTAATGTACTGATGAATCTAAAATATATGAAAGTCTAATGTTTATCAGTACATTACAGAAAATGATGAACTTTATCACAATATGCTAATTTTTTCAGAAGGACCTGTATACACACACACACACACACACATATATATTATAAATAAATGGCCCCTCCTCCACATAATCGCTATCAAATATTATATTAGAACATAAAATCATAGGTTTATCATCAAATATATTACCATTATAATGAAGCCTAGGCACGAGACAGCCGTCAAGACCATAATACAACTTCTTGTACAATGTTTATATTGCAACATTTATTTTTCAGGGGTTTGTCATGAATATGAAAATAAATATTTATATATAATACAAATAAAGATTATGAAACTAATTTTATTATAAAATAAATATAAAAGTATATATTCATTCATCTTCTATACCGCTTAATCCTGTGTTCAGGGTCGCGGGGGACCTGGAGCCTATCCCAGGAGACTTCGGGCACTAGGCGGGGTACACCCTGGACAGGGTGCCAATCCATCGCAGGCCACACACATACACACACCCAATCACACACTACGGGCAATTTAGGAACGCCAATTAGCCTAACCTGCATATCTTTGGACTGTGGGAGGAAACCGGAGTACCCGGAGGAAACCCACCAAGCACGGGGAGAACATGCAAACATGCACACAGAGACGGGAATCGAACCCTGGACCCTGGAGGTGCAAGGCAACAGTGCTAACCACTACACCACCGCGCCGCCTAAAAGTATATATGTTGTATTAAAAATAATATTTCTATTTTTTCATATTGCTCATTTTATTTTATTGCCTCATGTAATCTGTAAACCATTAACCTAGGAATTTATGTTCTAATATAATATTTGATAGCGATTATGTAGGGGGCTGGGGGACAATCCATGGCAGGGGGACATTTCAGTGCATAACACGTGTTACTAAAAAAAAAATTGAGCCGCTCTTTTGTCATTTCGTCAACCAATCAAAGGGGTTGTGATCAGTGTTTCTACTGTCGATGCATATCACCTTTTAAACCAACGCACGAACGCGCAATGATCCTAGATAACTCTATCCAGCTATACTAATCATCAACAACAGGTGTCCTCGAAGAACCAACTTAGCCAGATCGTAATTAACACGATGATCTCATCTTAGATGTGTCATTTCATCTAGGATGTATCATGCGACATACGAAGAACGGGCCCCAGAAGAATCTACCACATTGGCCACTGACTTTTTATTTAATTTTTTTTTTATGTTTCTTACTTTCTCCCCACCTCCCCCAAATCAAGCTCATTAAAAGTGATGCTTTACTTTGGAGGCTGTAGAGTCAGAATTCCTTTGTCGACGACGGCTGAATTGTCGTCGTGGCTTTTGAGCTTGGGTATCAGCCTGCTCTCCATTGCTCTGACCCTCTTTGGGACCTTCCTTCTGGCTCTCTGCAGGAGTGGCCGACTGAACCTCTCCAGGAGGTGGACGAGGACGGAATGGCCTGGGAAACACCAGCAGATCTTATTTTATTGCCTCATCATTACTCTTTGAAAGGAGTGTAGAATTTATTTGGTTATAGTAGGCATGTGCTAAAATATACAGTACTAAAACCCATGCATCTCAAACGCCCATTCTTTCCAGGACGAATAATTTCACGTTGTACTGACTTCCCATACCCGTTCCATTCCTTATACCACCTGCTGCCTGCTTGTGGGGAAACGTAAAGTAGCATGTTCAACTGTGAAGATCCACCAAGAACGTGTCGGCATTATGTGAACAAACTGTTTCCCTTTTGCAGCAGTCTGCAACAACCTTTAAGAAGCTGCATGAATGATATAAACAGTGTCTACAGCGAGGCACGGTGCACATACTTCAAACACTTGCATTAAGCATCCTGTGGTTAATCCACACACTAGTAGTGTGCATGGTAATTTCTTTCAGCAGAAAAACTCAGATTCTCATCTTTTCATTTCAGTACTGTACATTTTGGCGCGTACTGTACTTTTAAATCCTCACCTCCGATATCGAGGTCTGAACTTGCGTGGTTGCGGTCTCTGTTGGCCGCCGTCTGCTACCTTCTGTTCACCTGCTGATTCTCCCTGTAAAATTGTTAAAACCTAATGTGTTTACAGTAAATAAAAATCCCTAAACCAAAATTCAAAGAAATTGGCTTTTTCTTTTGACCAAATGGCCAACATATAGGTATGCTGAGCACTCACCTCAGTTTGTGGCTGAGCGTCTGGTCTCCTACGCTGACGGCGGCGCTGCATAGGTTGCAGACCTCCGTTTTGGCCCTCCCCCTCAGAAGTGGGACCAGCAGAGGAATCGCCCGTTTTACCATCATCCTGTGCCGACCGTGCAGGACGGGGAAAGAAGCGCCTGCGGAATCTGCGCTTGTTTGGAGCATAGCGGCTGCCTTTAACTGGAACCCCACCAGGACCGGTTACATTAGCAGCTTCTGAGCCCTAAGTCAAATAAACAAGAAAAACCAGGTTACTATGTTACCCAAAACCAAAAACATACACTGTAGAAAAGAAAATGTCTAAGGTAATCTTAACATTTTAACCAATCTTATACAAACAACTGAACATTGCTTACCTTGGCTGCCTCAACGACGTCAAACTCCACTATCTCCCCATCCCCTACACTCCTGAGAAACTTTCTGGGATTGTTTTTCTTAATGGCAGTCTGAGCAAAAGCAGGGAAAGTAAAAACCTACATTCAACAATGAAGTGATAACAGTAACTCTACCATGTCACATGGGTTCAATCTAAAGTTTTGTTCCTAAAAACACTACATCCCAAGAAAGAAACAAAAACTAAACATAAAATCTGTGCTATTAGAGCCTTTAATCCCTCCCTCAATTTTTTTCAAAGGGGGTGGGGGCTCATTAAAGAGAAACCAAAGGTCATCTTTCCTTGACTCTCCATAGCAGGGGGGGGAACTTGCACATCTGCAGAAGTGCTCACACTGGAGAAAGTTCAATCACAACATTTAATATTTTTGTAAAAATAAAACATTACAGCCATCTGAGCGCCTACTGAATTCAATAGATTGATCCTGAATACCCTGTAGCTAAGGGTCAAGGGTGTTGGTTAGAACTGGCAGGAAACACATACCCAATGCACCAGCTTAGATACGTCAAACAGACCATTTTTAGGTATGAAAGAAGTCAGACTACAGTACATGGACAGACATGCAATCAGGAAAAGTGTGTGAACGGCAAACAGACAATGAGATGGGGTAATGTAAAACTTTGAATTTGCTCAGTTTTTATTTGCAGTCATTTATTCTTTGCTCAGTTACTGAGAAGCTAGGGAAGAACAGCTGGCCTGGTGTACACTTGTTGGGGAATTTGTATCAGAATTCAGTTGCGGGGTGTTTTTAGCCTAATAACTCAGCAAGATAGTGAATGAACATGTGATGCACGTCTTTTGTATTTAAAACTTGGTTATACAGGTAGAGAGCAACCAAGAGAAAAGGCAGCAAAAAGCCTTGTGTAAAAAAAAAAAAAAAAGAAACAAAGAAAAAGGAAGAAAAGAAACAATGAGTGTTGGTTTTCCATGTTCAATTTTAGATATCATGATCAGCCTCTGAGATGTGCAGAGATAGAAGCTAAACAAGTAAACTTTTGCTCCTTCACCCCTGGTACAGTCACATTAATGTGCACGATTAAGATTATGCTTCAGTAATACTTAAACACAATTATATCTTCATAGCAGAGGGAGGACAGGGAGGCGGGGGGGGGGGGGGGGGGGGCAATATAGGCAAGGTCACTGAACTTTCTTACCTGATGGACAAACACGTCCTCTTTGGTGTCATTTCTGCAAGGCAAATAAACCGGCTTAGACTATGCACAATAAAATTAAAAACGAGCAATATGAACGAAAAACTAATTTATTGAATAGAAGGGTTCACAAGTCTTTCCACACATACCTGTTGATAAAGCCATAGCCATTGCGCACATTGAACCATTTCACAGTTCCTTGCACCAAAGTAGCTGTAACAGTAGAACTGTATGTAAGGACTGACATTTATGAAAAGGAGTTGTGAAACACAGTAAACAACAAGACTCAACTCATGAGGCATGAAATACCAGAGAGCTTAGGTCTGGAGTGTAAATAATTAACCACAACAGTTGGCCAGAAATAAATCTCAAAGCATTTCAAAAGTGAGATGGGATTAAAATATGATCAAGCGGAAAGTGCTGTAACTCATGCCTGGACACCTGCGCATTAAACAGCCTGTAGGCGACAGAACTAAAGGCCTGAAGAACATTCAGGTCACGTAGATAAGGAACTCGGGAGGAAAGATTGTCTGTCCTTATTACACGTTGTAATAAACGCCATTATGGAGTTCAAGTTACTGCGTTGCTTCATGACACCGTCACAAGGACAATTTGGGATTTATTTAGTTTAAATTTTGAGCTCTGAGAAACATAAGTAGAGAGCAAAACATTAGATTGTTGAAGATGGTTAAAGAAAAGAAAACCAAACAAGGCAACAAACAGCTAGTGCATTGCTCAGCCTCGTTACAAAATAACGCACTGGATAAAACACACACACACACACACACACAGTATTGAGGAAGGAGGGGAAAAAACGAGCAACACGTGGAAACAGGCTGAGAGTTCCCGAAATGCGGCTCACTACCCGTGAAGTCAAGCTGAAACGTACACGCCAAACTCCGGATAAAACACAACATGGACCAGACACGAGGAGTAACAGTTCAAGTAAACATTAAAGCACGACAATGTTAACATGGTGTGTTTCAGTGCGCAGATACGAGTCTTAACCTGGGTGGCGTTTCGTGTTTGTTTTTCAAAACTGGAGTGCAGTTGAGGCTGAATTGTTCGAGAAGTTCCTACCAATCACTTTTCGCTCTGGCTGAGCTGGTCCGGTCTCCGGGGCTGACAGAGGAGCGCCTTGCACTTCTGTGTCGGTCATTTTGGCTCATTTGTCCCCCTCCCTCCTACTCGCCAAAACTTCCCAACAGCCGCCACCTCAATCGCTTTATCCCGAGCCCAGGACTGGAATGAGTGCGCGAGCCGCGCCCCTATTGGTCCGCTGCCGACCAATCCGAGAGCAGCAGCTACGCCTTCACTTCATCAATTGGAAGTGAGAAATAAGTGATAGAGCCCATTATGGGGTTCAGGATTTCTTTTATTAACGTTTCATCTCACTTCATTCAGCACATATCCATCTGGCTATAAATTAGGCTTCAGTCTGCTCTACTGCAAAACCAGCTCCAATTCCAAACATTATCCATATTAGATACCCAAGGTGAGTATAAATGATTATGATTTTGTGCATTTATATATTAAAACTATGCTAGATAAAAGTGACGGCTTGCACCTGTGTTCGATTCCTGCCTTGTGTCTGTGTGCTTGTTCTCCCCGTGCTTGCCGGGTTTCCTCCAAGTCCAAAGATATGCAGATTAGGCTGATTAGCGTTTTCAAATTGTCCTAGTTTGTGAATGTTGACCAGAGATCCTGCCACGGTCCTGCCACTGTCACAATTGGCCTCCATGGTCTCTTTTAGTTAGATTACTGAGGTTGATGGGTGGACTTTGCATATACACCAATCAGCCATAACATTATGACCACCTGCCTAATATTGAGTATGTCCCCCTTTTGTCACCATAACAGGCATGCACTGCGTGTTCTGACACCGTTTTTTAAATCACAACCAGTATTAAACTTTCTGATTAACCAATGTGATTCACACTAGCGCTTCTATTGGATCAGATTACACGGGTCAGCCTTCGCTCTCCATGTGCATGAGTAAGCTTTGGCCACCTATCACCCTGCAGATCAGGAACATCCTACATGAAGTGCAGTTTTGGAGTTGCTCTAAATCAGTTGCTCTAAATCATCAACATGTATACAATTTGGCCCTTGTCAAAGTCACTCAAATCCTTACACTTGCCCATTTTGACGGCTTCCAACACCTCAAATTCAGGAAAAAAGTTTGGTTTCTGCCTAACATATCCCACTTCCAGCTGCCATTGTAATGAGATGTTAAAAATGTAGCTACTGTTAGAAGGGGCACATTGTAATGGCTAGACAACTGAGTCAGAGCAACTCCAACGCTACAGCAGCTTATGGGACATTCCCAGACTGTAGTGATGCGAACATACCAAAAGTGATCCAAGGAAGAAAAACTGGTGAACCGATAGGTGGCCAAGGCTCACCGATGTGGAGAGAAGGCTGGCCTTTTTATTTTATTTTATATATATATATAGTGGCAGTTACTAAAGGGATCGGGTTGCCACCTCAACGGTCAATTGTCATTCACACCACACTATGAGGCAATTTGGAAACAGCAGTGCCGGTCCCTAGCCCGGATAAAATGGGAGGGTTGTGTCAGGAAGGGCATCCGGCGTATAACCTGTGCCAAGTTGTTGTAGGGACTGGATATTCCGCTGTGGCGACCCCTTGCCGGGAGCAGCCGAAAAACCAACAAGAAGTAGCCTAATCTGCATGTTTTGACTGTGGGTGGAAACCAGTGTACCCAGAGGAAACCCACAAAGCACGGGGAGAACATGCAAACTCCATGTACGCAGACTCCAGTCAGAAAAGAAACCCTGACCCTGAAGGTGCAAGGTGACAATCCTAGCCACCAAGCCACAGTGCTCAAGGTCAAGTAGGCTTTATTGTCATTTCAACCATATACAGTTAGTACACAGTGAAACGAAACAACGTTCCTGCTATACACACACATACATGTTTTCTCTCATGAATTCATTTATATAATGATGTAGAGAGAACATAATTTTCTTTTCTGTTTCCATGTTCACTCTAATTTGCTGTATTTAGCATTTTGGTTTTGTTTCACTGTGCACTGAACTGTATATGGTTGAAATGACAATAAAAGCCTACTTGACTTGACTGGCATTATATTGTCATATACGTATACATAGTTATTTTGTGCTCTTCTATAGCTTACTAATTTTATATATATCATCGTCTATACCACTTATCCTGTGTACAGGGTTGCAGAAGCCTGGAGTCTATACCAGGAACCTAAGGGCACAAGGTGGGGTACACCCTGGACAGAATACCAGTCCATCGTTGGGCACACACACGCACAAACACACACACGCACTCCCAAACAGACACACACACATACACATGGGGCAATTTGGGAATGTATGTTAATCTAATCTGAATGGCATGAGAATGACAGTGGGAGTACCTGGAGGAAGCCTACCAAGCACATGGAGAACATGCAAACACACACAGACCCAAGGCGGGAATCAAACCCTCAACCGTGGAGGTGCAATGCAACAGTGCTACCAAACAAAATTTTTTTTTTTAAGTTTCTTTAATAAGATATAGCAACGTTTGTTTGTTAAATTTTTTTTTATATATTATGTGTATAATGAATGTTTGACTTTCAGTTTGGAAATAAATTTTTAGTTTTGGTATTTGCTTTAGTTTGGGGATTTCTTGGATAAGATTATGTTTGAACATTTGTGTAAATACATTGGCATAGTAAACAAAAATAATTTTAGAGCACAATATGTTAATGTGCATTATTATTTATTTCATACACATTGTATGTATGATGTAAGGTGAACCTAATGAGAATTTTTGTATGTGGTTTTTGGTATGTAGCCATTTTTTAAAATATATTTTTTGTGCAGACTTAACATGTCTACAGGGTCAACATTAAATAGAATCCATCATGCTTTATTTGCCAAATATCAACAATGATCTCTTTAATGGTTTGCTGTCTTATTAAAGAAAAAACAAGAAGACACTATACCATCCTCATGCTGCACTGCACCTACCATCTGTTAAGCACATACTGTATCAACTCATACAGCCTTCAGTGATAAATTATAGCCAGAGAGTCTGGGCCAAAGCACTGAGAGCATACTCTAGCGTCGAGGTGAGGAAGAGGCCCATCCTTAGCCTCCCTAACTCTACCCCCTTCTACCATTAAATGTTCCCCAGACTCAGGTTTCACACAGCTATATTTATCTGAATAACCACAGACTGCCAACACTGAACTGGCCATGATCATGTATTATGGCCTACATTCAGGCAATTCAATAGCTTTCTGTTTCCTGTCTTTGCAAGAAAACACAAGTTTAAAAGTGTAAAAATGAAATATTTATTTGTTATGCCATCTTTGAGATTGCAAATGCAAAACCATCAATCATAAGTTAATATAGGAAAAGGGCTCATACATTTTCTTGAAATATAGAGCCTTCCATATACTGTAGGTTAAACAATGTTCAGTTTGATCTCATTCAAATCACTACATCTACAATAAACCCACTATATCTACTATCAATTTGCATGTGTACTTCTCAGCCATAATACATGGGGATATCAAAAAGTTTCAAGATTAGCTGTTTTTTTGCAGAATGTCATCCCCCAGATGCCTTAAAACCTTGCAACAGAATTCACTTTTGATGGTCTTGCCCCTGGGGACAAATTCCTGATGCACAATGGCGCAAATGTTAAAAAAGACGATGTGCATACACTTGGTTGAGCTGCAAACCTGCCTCGCCTTTTTTCAGACATGGAGAAGATGGGCTTTTCCACTGTAAAGACTGTTACTTCCTCTTAGGGTCATACCAATGCACCCAAGTTTTGTTACAGGTAATGACTGTTCTGTATAACACACCAAGATTTGCAGCAGTCGCATGATTGTTCTCAGATGATCAGCATGCACAACTTGCCGAATGGTTTCGCCATTTTTGGGGATTGAGCTCATTGAAAGTCTTCCTGATCTCTCGTTGTCTTCCAGTGATGTACTTTTGCTCTCGAAGCGCTTGCGCCAAACACCTACATAGAATGACTCACAGTAGCATCGCCGTAAACTTGCAGAATCATGTCACAAGTCTCTGGCAAATTTGCCCAGTTCCATGCAGAATTTAAAGTTCACATCTTAAGGCATTTGATGGATGCCATTATCCAGAGCAACTTACATAAGTTTCCATTATTAAATCTATCATTACACTAGTTCAGTAGGTTACTAACTAAAAATACAATTAGTCAAACACTGCTGGGAAGGATTTCAGTGGGGAAACCCTAATACCTAAGAAACAGTTAGGTCTTTAGATGTCACTTAATAATTGCCAGTGATGTGGCTATATGGACATCTAGCGGAAGTTCATTCCACCACCTACTGTAAGAGCCAGGACAAAAAACTAGAATTACTCTAGATGCATGTCTTCCTCAATCCCTGAGAGATGGTAGGACACCCTGCTAGTACCTACCATAAGTGGTCCAAGGAAGGACTATTAGTGAATAGGAAACAAGGTCATATACATTCATGCCTTTGTGCACATGTGGATTGAAGACTATGCCATTTGGTCTGATTCAACAGAAATGCTTCTATAGTATGAGTTTGGTTGAAAAAGAAAGTTAGAAGGTGTCAGAACACAGTGTAACACAGCTTGGCTTCATTCAGTAGGATAATTCAAATGTACTTTTAGGCATTTGGTGGATGCTCTTATCAAGAGCGACTTACATAAGTGCTTTGAAGTTTCCATAATTAAATACATCCCTACAACATTACTAACTAGAAATACCATAAGTCAAACCCTGATGTTTACCTAACAAACAGATAGGTCTTTAGTTGTCGCTTAAAGATTACCATTATAAAGTTCAAAGACATCTGGAGGAAGTTCGTTACACCACCTAAGAGCCAGGACAGAAAACTAAGAGCTAGTTTAGATGCATGTCTTCTTCAATCCCTGATAGATAGTAGGACCATCTGTCATGCTACAAAAACATATATTGTTTGAGGACCATAACAAACAGTTCAGGGTGTTGACTCGGTATCCAAATTCGCCTAAGATTGAATAAGATCACGCATCTGTAGCGTGTCCTGGACAAACAAGACAGTCGAGACATAAATGATCTGACGCCTTGGTGTCAGCTAATACAGAGATCTTCTTGAGCCCATGCCTCGCTGGGCAGAGGTGGTCTGGGGCACAAGGGGTCCTACTCAGGCAGGTAGCTTAATGTTTAGGCTCTTCGGTAAATACTGCTGTGATCGTGGGATGGGGACATTCAGTGCGCATGCCTGAAAATGGGGAATCGTGGCGTGCGTAACACGGGCTACGTAGAGTTTTGAGGAATATGGCTTTGCCGTATCTTTCCGCCCATAACTAGCGGAACCTATCTGGAAGAATAAATGGGGGGAAAAAAGATCGGATCTATAAATATGTAGAAAATCGGGCATGTTTGGTATAAAGTTAACACAAAAAAAACACCACTGTCAAAATGACTTGTTGAAAAATCTCCACAATAAGGTGTGTATGTTTTTACCGCTAACTGATCAACCGGCCACGAGGCACAGCGCGCTCACGCGACCGCGCGCCCCGCCCGGCCTATAGAATTTAAAGAGCGAAGGGCGAGCGCGCATGCGCAGTGAGGAGGAAACTGCTGTGGTTCGTTTCATGGCTATGTGTGGCTGAGTCAAAGAGTGAACGAGAAAAGCTAGCGAGAAAGAGTGTGTGTGTTTTTTTGGGGCTCACACTCTTGTCGGCTGCTGACCTGTGCGTGAGGCCTCGTCAAAACGCTCGGACACGCTGTCGGAAAAGGAAAGACAGGAGAGGGAGAAAGAAATAGAAACGCCTGGAATGACGGTAGCCTCCAAAGAGCTGAATTAAGACAAGAACGGGCAGCGCGCGCCGCCGAGAGATAAGCGAGCAGTGAAGGCGTGAGAGATCAAGTGAGACTTAACTCAGCTGGTGGATTGCCCCGTTTAACGTCTAGGGTGGAAAAGATCGCGAATTAGGTGAGTACACGTTTGGGGAGGCTTTGAATTAACCTAGCAACATGGCGCGAGCTCGCTGTAGAAGAAACTCCTCGTTCCTAACACAAGCTTTAATCTTTTATGCTCATATTTTGTACACTGACTGACTTGATCCTTTTTATACTTGTAACTTTAGACAAAGCGGATTTCTTTGTGTTAATTTTTCTAGTATGGCGATGTCAGGATGACGACAACAAAATTTATTTAGGCCTCAACTTGAACTTTGCGGAACTGCAATATGTAAAAAGAAATCCATTTCTGTAGATCTAGTCAAGTTAAAACGTTATATCTAGAACCAGACCAGATGACTGGAGATATCATGGCCGGCCGGCCTCGCAGCGCCCCGGATTAGCGCGGCTACCCCACCGCCGCCGCGCACACAGCAGGGACACCTCGTGTTAGCGCTATAGGCGTGTGAACAGCCTGGAGTCGGGCGGCTCACCGTGTGTGCGCACAGGAGGGTCCCCGGTGAGCCCTGAGCTCGGGTGGACCGGGGGACGCGAGTGAGCCGCAGTCAGGCCGCAGTGAATGAACTCCAGGCTGAGTTCAGCGCGCTTTGTTCAGTCGGCCTCCTCGGTCCGGGCTAGCGCGTTAGCATGTGCAGAGGCGCCGGCGGGTTTACTGCTGACACAGTGTGGGGACGGATAAGCAGTGACCGACGTTTTACCCCTAAAATCCCAAATGCCAAACGTATTATATTGTTAATCTGATGATGTTAAAACGCCGACACGCCGTGTAAACGTGCTAACGGGCTGTTTACGCCGACACGCTGGTAGCACGATGGACACAGCATGACTTGACGTTTGGGCCCTTCCACGTGAGCGCGTGCGCGCCGATATACACCGCATTATTCGCTAAATGCGTGATTTCCCCCGCACATTACACGCTCCGTTAGTAAATCTAATATGTGAGATAAAAAAGAGAGAAATCCATAGTTTACCCAAATGTATTTCTTTTTCGAAAAAAGTCTAGTTTGTGCAGCAGCATGGCTAACAGGTGCCATGCATGCGTTACCTAATTTAGCCCTGGTGTTCGAGCTAGCGAGGTGGAACACTGTTTAATTATATACTTCAAAGTTCTTTAATTATATGAATTAAAAAATGTTTGCTTCAACAAATTCTGAATTCTGAAAGGTCAATTTTACCATATGCAGTTTTGGCAAGCTTCCCACTTAATGTTACTCTATCAGCATGATGAATATCACCTAAACCTAAAAGATGAATGAATAATGTTTGTCTGCTTTCAGGATACAAAATGGCAGATGCAGATGTGGACTTTACGACAGGTGATGCTGGGGCTTCCACCACCTACCCCATGCAGTGTTCTGCCCTGCGCAAGAATGGCTTTGTGGTGCTGAAGGGTCGACCGTGCAAGATTGTGGAGATGTCCACTTCCAAAACTGGCAAACATGGGCACGCAAAGGTGACCAGCTTTAGCGAATAAGGCTTGTTTAACTAGTTTAAAGTCTAAGCTTTGTAAATTAAACATCCTTTAGGAGCTGTTGAAGAAACTTGCAACTTCTTGCCATTCAAAATGTAATGTGATTTTTTAAAATATTTTTTTAAAGGTCTTATTGTATATCACATGTTAACAGATGGCCAGTAGTAGACCACCATGCATGTATAGATGTTTGAAATCATTGAAGCGCTTTAACGTTGTGTCTTTTGTCAACAGGTCCACATGGTTGGCATTGACATCTTCACTGGCAAAAAATATGAAGATATTTGTCCCTCAACTCACAACATGGATGTCCCCAACATCAAGAGAATGGACTATCAGGTAAGACAGATTCTTTGTGTCTCAAAGGAACAAGTGACCTATATTAACTTATCTACAAAACTTTACAAACTTTTTAAACAACGTTATCTTTTCTCGTCCACAGCTTATTGGCATCACAGATGGCTACCTGTCTCTGCTTCAGGACAGCGGTGAGGTCAGAGAAGACTTGAAAATGCCTGAGGGAGACCTGGGCAAAGAAATCGAGAGCAAGTATGAAGCTGGAGAGGAGATACTGGTAAATGCCTTCGAACACATCGACTCTACACATATCTGAAGATGATTTACGTGACTCTGGTAGACTGATTTGCTTTCTTGCCTGTGTTTTTCAGATCAGTGTCCTGTCTGCAATGAATGAAGAGTCTGCAGTGGCCATTAAAGCCATGACTAAATAAAGCCCAGCAGGTACACGGAGCTCTCACGTGTATGTGTGTATGTGTATGCATGCTCACCTGCTAGAGAGTAACTGTGCTACGCTAGTGTGCCAACAGCAAAGCACTAATCCGAGTGTTTACGTTATATTCCAGCAATTATTTTTTTTCCCCAGTCAAATAATTATCCATGTGGTGATCTCAATAAAATATACTATTTAGTTCAAAAACTCTGCGGTGTGTTCACTAAACTGTCTGGTCAAAAATTTCTGTACAACATCCATGTATAAATTAAAGCAGCAGGAGGATGATGGTTTGCTCTTTGCACACTGGTGCTTGCATGACCACCACCGTAAAACAAATAGCACGACACATACTTTGTATTCAATTGCTCCATAGACCACATTGGACAAGATGCCTGAACAAACTGTACATAGGATGTTCTGTATTTTGCATTATCTGTATTACATCTGTTGTGTTAATATCACAACAGGGTTAATTGATAAAGAATAAAGGCATCCAAGGCTGCTACTATACATAATGTATTAACCTTTAATCAATGGTAAATTTGACATGAACATTAAAGTGATCCCTGGAGCTACAAGTGTGGGCCCTGATATTGTTTAAAATTTTAACAATTTAAAATCTGCTGGTGGTTTAACCATCTGATTCATAATGCCTTGTACATCATGGATTTGTAACTCCAGCTATGTTCCCAGCTATCTTGCAATTGAAGTGGGTGGGAACATTCTAAAATTGTGACACACGTCACATCTGTCTTAGATATACAATATGGTGGAAGTTTTTGAATTCTAGCTTCTTATACTGTCTTTCCTTTCCTCTCATTTATTTTTGCGTTTTGCCTTTTTTAGTTGTACCTAACCCCTTTTGATTTTTCATTCTGACTTGCTCCCTTACTCCTGCCTGTTTTTCCTCTGCTTTCCCTTTCTCCCTTTCCCTCAGGTATTGGCAAGATGCACTGGACCTGGACAGAAGGAGAGAATTATGCCTCAGCAATGCTATCCCTCCCCCCTTCTTTTTTTTCCCCCCCTCTTTTTATTTTAATTCTTCGTTCTCTCCCGTTCTTCATGTACTTTAGCCTGTCTTTGGGTTGGACAATTAGAAGAAAAAAAATAAATAATTGGAAATGGTTGCAAATGGACAAATATCTCTGTAAATACACTGAATATACATTAATCAACAATATTTTGAATGTATATATTAGAGGAAAGAAGCAGAATGACACAAGATCTTTAGCTTTGGGAACTGTAAAGGCATGTCATATGTATTATACTAACATGTGTCTGTTCTCATTTTGTCTTTGGCTTTTTTTATTTTTATGTTTTTCGTTTCCTTTTTTATATTTACATTTGTCCCGGTTGCCACCATCTCTTACCAGTTTAAATTGGACTGTTGTGTTCTAATGGTGGCACTGTGGTAAAAGACAAGACCACGTGTAATGAGATGTGGCGTGGTCTTTCACCTAATCCTTTATTTTTTGGTAGCCAAAATATAAAAGATGGGGGAGATGTCTTCATAATGAGTAAACGTGTATTTAGCGAGATGTAAAAAAGATAAAATGTCCTGTTTACACCATTTATAAGCACTTCATCAAATTTAAGAATGTTTTCATGTAGAAAAATGGTTTACCCAAATTTTCAGGACTGCAGTCTTAAAATGATTCATCTAAATGAAGTCACCGGGGAGGGACACCCTCTCTCCCCCTCCCCCCAAAAAACAAAACTTGAACATTTGGGGAGTACAGCTGGCAAGAAGTTTGGTCTCGGTACATACTCAAGCTAAGAGATGTACAACTGTCATTCCCTTATCACTTCTTAAAAGGGGTTATTCTTCAATAATTATTTTAATTTGGTGAATCCCTATCCCCATGGGTTTGGCTTTCTGTGCTGGCTCATATTTGAACTTGGTGTTAAAATAATTTCTTTTTACTTTCATATTACTTTAGCAGAACTTTTGTTTGTACCCTGACTGTGATAAACAGCTGTATTAAAGAGATTCTCATACCCTAATATTAAAATGAGCACCTACATGTTTGCCTTTTCTGTTTCAGTGTCTGATGCTCATTGATTATTCCAACACACTTGTATGCTGACATTGTACAGAATTATTGAAACTCGATGAAAACAAGCAAAATATTTGTATTTCCATTAATAAAAAAGCTATTTTAACATTTATTATTGGAATAATAATCTTAGTTCTAAGGCAATGGTAGCGCTTCTTCCAGGCTCTTTAGGCAGGAAATTTTATGATATGTAGAGAGACTATTTTGATCTAATTGGGATAAGAATATGATTAAATACCTGAATAACCTTACATCACAAGGGCACTTGTAAATAATCAAAATTAGAAATGTGAATATGGGTAAATGGTAACTCTATGTGATACTGATTTTTCCTTGGTTGCAGTTTACCATTAAAAAAAAAAATATATGTATATGTATATATACACACACAAGTGATGCCATCATATCCATTTTCAGGAGAATATGGTAGAATGGTCTGTAGTTTATTGTCAGGATGCTGGCTGGGAGTATCAAGTGTGAAATGTCAGGTAGTACCTGAATAACTGAATCTGAGTGCTGACTGATGCAGTTCACGTCTGTATGATTTTTCTGACCAGCATCAGTTGAAGTATTTTGTTGACAACCCTAATAAATAGACTTCATTGATAGACCTGTCTGATGTTAGCTATATTAAACGTACAGCGGTGGCCAAAAGTATTAAGGCAACATATGCCATATATTGTAGCTCTCCCTGTATGCAAAAACGTGATTTCACTAATTAGTTCTAGCCCATCATTGAAGAGTTGTCAAAGTGCTAATTAACTCAAAACGAGTGAAAAACTGACCCAGTTGGAAATGGCCTGGGTTATCTCCAGAACTAAACCCGATAGAGAACTGTTGGACAATAACGTAGAAGGCTGTAGCAGTCGAGAAACCATATTCTGTACATGATCTTTAGAAAGAATTCAAGCAGGTGTGGAATGAGCATGTGATAGAGTAGTGCAGACAGCAGGTTTTGTAGGGGGTGAAATTATATATGTATATATATATTTACATTTAGGCATACGCTCTTATTCAGAGCGATTTACATTTTTATCTCAGTATACATTTGAGCAATTGAGGGTCAAGGGCCCAACAGTGGCTACTTGGTGGATGTGGGGTTTGAACCTGGGATCTTCCGAACCGTAGTACAATGCCTTAACCACTGAGCTACCCCTGGCCCATATATATATATATATATATATATATGTACAGTGGTGTGAAAAACTATTTGCCCCCCTCCTGATTTCTTATTCTTTTGCATGTTTGTCACACAAAATGTTTCTGATCATCAAACACATTTAACTGTTAGTCAAAGATAACACAAGTAAACACAAAATGCAGTTTTTAAATGAGGGGTTTTATTATTTACATCTCAATAGGATTCAGGTCAGGACTTTGACTAGGCCACTCCAAAGTGATTTCTTGATTGAAACAGGTGTGGCAGTAATCAGGCCTGGGGGTGACTACAGAAATTGAACTCAGGTGTGATAAACCACAGTTAAGTTATTTTTTAACAAGGGGGGCAATCACTTTTTCACACAGGGCCATGTAGATTTGGAGTTTTTTTTCTCCCTTAATAACGTAAACCTTCATTTAAAAACTGCATTTTGTGTTCAATTATGTTATCTTTGACTAATAGTTAACGTTTTTTGATGAGCAGAAACATTTAAGTGTGACAAACATGCAAAAGAATAAGAAATCAGGAAGGGGGCAAATAGTTTTTCACACCACTGTATGTGTGTGTACAGTATATATGGATACATAGCTGTATAGCGATTTATTGCATAAAATATTCTTATCTTGTCAGTATTTAAAAAAAAAATCACAATGTTATTTAAACATTGAATTTCACTTGGCGGCGCGGTGGTGTAGTGGTTAGCACTGTCGCCTTGCACCTCCAGGGTCTGGGTTCGATTCCCGTCTCTGTGTGCATGGAGTTTGCATGTTCTCCCTGTGCTTGGTGGGTTTCCTCCGGGTACTCCGGTTTCCTCCCACAGTCCAAAGATATGCAGGTTAGGCTAATTGGCGTTCCTAAAATTGCCCGTAGTGTGTGATTGGGTGTGTGAGTGTGTGTATGTGTGTGTGCCCTGTGATGGATTGGCACCCTGTCCAGGGTGTACCCCGCTTAGTGCCTGAAGTCTCCTGGGATAGGCTCCAGGTCCCCCGCGACCCTGAACACAGGATTAAGCGGTATAGAAAATGAATGAATTTCACTTTTGTCTCAATACTTTTGGCCACCCCATACAGTCTCTCTATACATTCACAGAAAATAAGGTCTCCCCACAAACCTTGAGAGCCTGTGAGCATGGGGGGAGAGCTTCCAGATGGAGTTGGTTATTAACCGTAATGAAGTTGAAAACCTGCACAAATCATTTTACTTTCCATATCAGTTGGCTTGTGCCATTTTCTTATTAGAGAGTAAATAAATGCTTTAAGTGTATTTATGATTCCTCAGTAGATATATTGTAAATACATTGTGGTGGCTCAGTGGTAGGTGTTTCGCCTGCCATGCGGAAGGCCCGGGTTCAATTCCCAGCCAGTGCCCAAACCCCCCCAGCCACTGGATGCAGCGTCGGTCCCAAGTCCGGATAAAATTGGAGGGTTGCGTCAGGAAGGGCATCCGGCGTAAAACCTGTGCCAAGTTGTTGTGCAGACTGGATATTCCACTGTGGCGACCCCTTGCCGGGAGCAGCTGAAAGACCAACAACATTGTGGAACTCTTACACAAAATGCATATAGCATTTGGCTGGTACTGTGGTGTTCAAAATAATAGCAGTGTGTTGAAAAAAGTGAGTAAAGCTCCATATCCATATAACTTTTAATTTAAATCACATAAATGCATTGGACACCCTGTACATTTTATTCTGAATCACAACATGAAGAAAAATGTGCTAAATTTATTATTAGTTTAATGTAAGTGAAGAAAAACAGATATTAGGCTGTTCAAAAAAATAGCAGTGTCATCATTCATCTTTACAAAGTGATGAATTTACCGTCTAAACAAAAATGCTTGAAGTTTAATCTTTCTTGTGCATCTCTGAATCGATATTTAGTTGTATAATCATGGTTTCTGAGAACTGCTTCACATCTGTGACAATTGTACTACATGCCACAGTTCCTCTGCATTTCTTGGTTTAGCCTCAGAAACAGCATTTTTATTGTCAGGCCACACATTTTCTATTGGATTAAAGTCTGGGGATTGGGCTGGACACTCCATAACGTCAATCTTGTTGGTCTGGAACCAAGATGCTGCTTGCTTACTGCTGTGTTTGGGGTCATTGTCTTGTTGAAACACCCATTTCAAGGGCATTTCCTCTTCGGCATAAAGCAACATGACCTCTTTATGTATTCTGATGTACTCAAATTGATCCATGATCCCTGAAATGTGATAAATCGGCCCAACACCACAATACGAGAAGTATGTTGATCATCCGATCATGATGCTTGTGCCTCCATGCTTCAATGTCTTCACAGTGTACTGTGACTTGATTTCAATGTTTGGGGGTCGCCTGACAAACTGTCTGCGGCCTCTAGACCCAAGAAGAACAATCTTGCTTTCATCTGTCCACAAAATATTGCATAATTTCTCTTTAGGCCAGTCACTGTGTTCTTTGGCGAACTGTAACCTCTTCAGCACATGTCTTTTTCCAACAATGAGACTTTGCGGGGGCTTCTTGCTGATAGCTTGACTTTACATAGCCGTCTTCTAATAGTAACAGTACTAACAGGTAACTTTAGATGTTCTTTGAGTCAATTTTGTTATTCATTCGAATGGTAGGTTTCTGACCTTTTCTGCATTTATCCTTAAAAAAGGGAACTTGTTTGACACCTGTTTTTCACAGAATAATTTACCTCTCTAATTGAACTCCACACTGCTATTTTATTTAAAAGGATAATGTTTATTTTTCTTCACTTACATTAAACTAATAATAAATTTAGCAAATTTTTCTTCATGTTGTGATTCAAAATAGAATGCGCAGGGTGTCCAATGCATTTATGTGATTTAAAAGTTATTATATGGATATGGTGCTTTACTCACTTTTTTTCAACACACTGCTATTATTTTGAACACTACTGTAGTGTAATATTGTTTAGAGAAGATTAAGTTATATTCGCACATTTTATTAGAAGATTAAGTTATATTTGTTATCTTCGATTTAGGATGCCTAGTAGCAGAAATTCTAAATCAGAAGTTTTTTTTCCCCTGATACAGTAGGTAATATGTGCTGATTATGAAACATTCACTCATAACTGATGATTTGAGGTAGTCTTTTCCTGCTAGAAGCCAAAACACAATACAGTACAATATGCTAGTACAGTGCAAGGTCTCATCCTAGGTAGGTATTTTTTTTTTTTAAGTGAACCACACTTTATTCCCAATAGAAAGGCCTTGTACAGGTAAATTCAGTCTTAACAAGAATCTTGAGCATTACTTCCAACACATTCATAGAAGCTTTATTTGAATCAGTAATATGCAACAAGTAGATTTTTTTGGCCTATAATTTTTAGACTGCCTGTAAATGGCCTGTATACTTTTGGCTAGGTGACGGTTTAAAAAATCAATCAATCATACTCAAACATGCAAGAAACTTTTGAGACAAACAAAATCTAGCTATGGTTGTCAAACCTAATTTTGATGTAAAAACAACTGGAACTTCCTCTCCAGTAGTAATAAACATCTGTCTCTGGAAATGTTTCCACTTGGCATTTAACATCTATTTTGAAGCACTCTTGTGAATTTAAATGCATGCAAGCAGGATATGCAAAATAAATATTCACTCAAGAGAAAATGTATTTTATTCAGTCTGAACAAGAGCTACCTAGACAAAATTTCAAAAAATTTTTTAACAATGGATGTATCCATTATACAAAAACCATGCTAGTGCGCAATGCATCAAATAAAGTTTCCACAAAAAAAAACAGCACCACAAAGTATCTACATGAAAAGTGTATTTACATCTTAGAGACCATCCAAATCAGACCTCTACAGAATTATGAACATTTATTCGACCATTTCTAACCTATTGTGATGA
Source organism: Channallabes apus (assembly GCA_030522415.1). Lineage (NCBI taxonomy): Eukaryota > Metazoa > Chordata > Actinopteri > Siluriformes > Clariidae > Channallabes > Channallabes apus. The sequence goes on along the minus strand of CM060108.1, from coordinate 23,159,974 downwards.
TTATTTTGGTTACTGGCCACATGTTTTCCGTGCTCTGCTTTTAGTTACTTGCTATGGTGATAGAATCTCTGTCCAGCTTGTGGGTGGGAGAGAAAAGCGTGACGGGGAGCTGGCTGTGGAGAGCTCTGAAACGGGGCCTGGCAAATACACAGAAATTAGCGTTAAGCATATTAAATACATCTACCTAAACTATTTAACTACAGGTCCTTCTCAAAAAATTAGCATATTGTGATAAAGTTCATTATTTTCTGTAATGTACTGATAAACATTAGACTTTCATATATTTAGATTCATTACACACAACTGAAGTAGTTCAAGCCTTTTATTGTTTTAATATTGATGATTGTGGCATACAGCTCATGAAAACCCAAAATCCCAATCTAAAAAAATTTGCATATCATGAAAAGGTTCTCTAAACGAGCTATTAACCTAATCATCTGAATCAACTAATTAACTCTAAACACCTGCAAAAGATTCCTGAGGCTTTTAAAAACTCCCAGCCTGGTTCATTACTCAAAACCGCAATCATGGGTAAGACTGCCGACCTGACTGCTGTCCAGAAGGCCATCATTGACACCCTCAAGCAAGAGGGTAAGACACAGAAAGAAATTTCTGAACGAATAGGCTGTTCCCAGAGTGCTGTATCAAGGCACCTCAGTGGGAAGTCTGTGGGAAGGAAAAAGTGTGGCAGAAAACGCTGCACAACGAGAAGAGGTGACCGGGCCCTGAGGAAGATTGTGGAGAAGGACCGATTGCAGACCTTGGGGGACCTGCGGAAGCAGTGGACTGAGTCTGGAGTAGAAACATCCAGAGCCACCGTGTACAGGCGTGTGCAGGAAATGGGCTACAGGTTGCAAATTTTGCATGTAATTCGGAAATCAAGGTGCCAGAGTGTGGAGGAAGACTCGGGAGAGGGAAATGCCAAAATGCCTGAAGTCCAGTGTCAAGTACCCACAGTCAGTGATGGTCTGGGGTGCCATGTCAGCTGCTGGTGTTGGTCCACTGTGTTTTATCAAGGGCAGGGTCAATGCAGCTAGCTATCAGGAGATTTTGGAGCACTTCATGCTTCCATCTGCTGAAAAGCTTTATGGAGATGAAGATTTCATTTTTCAGCACGACCTGGCACCTGCTCACAGTGCCAAAACCACTGGTAAATGGTTTACTGACCATGGTATTACTGTGCTCAATTGGCCTGCCAACTCTCCTGACCTGAACCCCATAGAGAATCTGTGGGATATTGTGAAGAGAAAGTTCACACAAGACAAGAATCTGCAAAAGGATTCCCGACCAAGTATTGAGTGCATAACTGAACATAATTATTTGAAGGTTGACTTTTTTTGTATTAAAAACACTTTTCTTTTATTGGTCGGATGAAATGTGCAAATTTTTTGAGGATTTTGGGTTTTCATGAGCTGTATGCCACAATCATCAATATTAAAACAATAAAAGGCCTGAACTACTTCAGTTTGTGTGTAATGAATCTAAAATATATGAAAGTCTAACGTTTATCAGTAAATTACAGAAAATAATGAAATTTATCACAATATGCTAATTTTTTGAGAAGGACCTGTATTTAAATAGTTTAACAGATTCAGTTTAACAGAACAGTTTAAACAGACTCATTCTATTTAACATAATGAGTGAATGATATAAGGAGAATGAAGGGAAATTTTATGACATTATGGGTGCCCCGAGAAAACAAGTAAATTTTTTTTTTATAATAGAAAATTTAGAATGTGTGATAAAATAAAGCTACAAGAAGAGACAAAGTATTGCTCAGTGAGCGCACCTTTGCAGTAGGAATCTGAACAGCCAGTGAAGGTGTAGGAAGCAGTCCTGCAGCACTTACATGTAGAGCTTGGGCATGCATGGGCCTCAGGGCACCCTGTAACACATGCAGACATTCCTTTCTCATCAAGCAGCATACCTGTTTAGCAATTTGTAGGATTTGTTTTTGTGTTTAAGTTTTTTCCCCACTCTTTTTAACAAGACAAATGTGTCTAGTGGTCAAAAACTCCATGAAATATAATTAGAAGGCAAACCGTATCACTTTCCCTGTAATTTCACATATAGTATATGCTATAGCTATATAGCTATAGTATATAGTATAGCTACAGAAAACAACTGACAAGTTTTAATATGAAAACCAAGGCCCTGTGATGTTAAGGTTAGCTATGAAGTTTGTCAGGTAATAGCTGCTACACACGAGGACTTTTTGCTGACTCACTGATTGAGTTCAGACAACACAATGACGCACAACAATAATGCAGCTGTGTCAGTTTCAGTATTTCAGATCAATGTTAATTTAAAAATTTTTTTTTGGTTTAGTTGTTGAGCTTTATGAAACAGCACAAAAAAAAACCCCATAAGGACGTCCAATGGCAAGCCTTGACTTGTGTGCACGCAAGAGCATGCACGGGTTGGCATGACACACACGCAGACTACTGTATACTAAAACAGCAAACCACATTAGTGCCCATTCTGAGAGATGTCAAAATAATTACTGTGAATAAACTTTAAAATAAAAGTCTTACATGCAATAACAGGTCAGACACTTATCTAAAACAGAAACCACAAGGTCATGCAACGGTCACCCTACTATCACAAGTAGGTTTTTAAGAATGATGTGAATCCAGAAATCAAATGTTTTTACCGTGTCAGTGAAGCCAGACTGCTGATTGGCATGTTCAAGCTGCTTCTGTAGGGGAATACTGGCACTAGGGAGAAATCCTGTCAGAAGCAATAAAAAGCAGTTAACAACATAAGAGTTGTTGGAGAAAAACACAGAAAAAAAACCCCACCAGCATTTTGACAGCTAGAAGTAAGAAGTCAAGAAAGAATACATCAGAATAACAATGAGCTTATGTCTACCTGGCTGGGCAGCAGGAAAGTGGCTATGGACAGCATAACCCTGTGTCTGATGGGGCAGGTAGGACATGGTCTGGAAAGTTGAAGCACCTTTAGACAGAGTAGTATAAATAAAAGGTTGGTGAGAGAGATCTGATGAGAATGGCCAGACAGAAAGGAAGTCAACAGGAACTGAAAGGGTACGACCATGTTCAGTAAAAAAAAAAGCATATAAGATTCAACACTTCGACCCTTGAGGCAGATGGGCTACGATATCAAAAAGATGCCATTAGGTTTCACTCTTTGGCTACAATGGGCTCATGCTACCAAAACTGGACTAATGAAAACTTTTTTTTTAAAATTACATCTGCAGAGGAATCTAGCACACAGACAGTCGAGTCAGAATTTGGTACCAGAGGAATCAACTGATGAACCTGTATTATGTTAATAGTTCACTCTGGTGGAGGTGGTGAAATGGTGTATGGAATGTTTTCGTGGCACACAGTGGGTCTGTTCATATCATATTAATCATTGTTTGAATGCCACAGTCTGTACGAGTATTGTTGCTGTGCGTGAACTTCTCTTCATGGCCACAATAAATGCCTATAAGTAATAGACAATAGACAGTAACTAGTATGGATTAAAAAACTATTTGCCATAAGAGTCATTATGCACACAACAGGAATGCAAGAAAAGCTGGCATGTACTACTAAAATGCTCACCACAGATCCTCCAGTTGATAGAACAAAAAGAATTTAAAATATATACAAGTGTGTGAATAAAAAAAGTAAAAAAAAAAGTGGCTTAAAATCAAAGCACTTTCTAAATTCAATGTGTGCTTAATAAGATTTACAATTTACAGTTACAGTATTACGTAAAGATTGAAAGAAAAAAAAATCTTTTGCTTTAGAACTTGAATGTGGCGTGTCCAAAAGGTTTTGGCCTTTTTATTGTGTTTTATAGTTTTCTTGTCCTGCTTGATTGAGCTGCATATTTGTTTTTTCCACACAGACACATTTTCTACTTTTTGAGATTTGACATACGCATTTGCAGCTATTTAACAGATAGTACCCGTAGGCCTAGAGACTTGGCGCGCCTTCCTCTCCTTCCGAGGTTTGTGTGTGTGGTAATCTTCATTTTCTTGACATTTTGGCCACCAGATTTTACTCCGAGTGGCTTTATACAGTACGTACCCGCCCTGATCTGCGTTCCTGAAAAGCTGATGGGGACCGATGCAGCTGGGCCGTAGGTGGAAGGGTGCTGAGTCTGCGTGACTGTGTACGCCTCGTGAACTGCAGGGCTGGCTGAAAACTGAGCATGCTCAGTAGAGCCTGCAGTGAAAGCAGGTTGACCAGGGAAGTGACGGCCCTAAATAACACAAATAACGATCGGTTAGAGATGTGCACACTGGTAATGTCAAGTGTATGAACCAGCAGTATGATGTATAGCAGACTGTCTTTACTTTGAAAAAAATGGCAAAACAAATCAAAAGACTCACAGGGATACCGGGTGCCGGAAATAACTGTTTACCACGTTCTGCTAACAGACCTGCAGGCCTACTGTGACTCACAGTACTGCCTGAAAGATACAGATACAAAACTTGAATAGAATTGAATGCCTCTATCAGATCATAACATTTGAAATATGTGTAGTTGAGTTCCCAGAAGCATGACTAGCAGCAGGTACAGTACACCGCTTTAAAATCATTTCTTTACTATTTACGATTGTGATTTTTTTGATGGTGAATCCTCAATTACCAACCAAGAAAAAGTTCAAAGGCCAACCATCAGCTGAAAGTTTTTTCTTGGACTCTGAAGGGCAAGTATTAGAACATTATATTTAAAAAAAAAAAAAAAAAAAAAGGTTCAACAATCAACAGTGCTGGTTACAGCGAGATGCTTATTGAAGAGCTGAAAACTAAACTTCGGATTAAACGCAGAGGACTGCCATCCAAGGGAGTTGACCATGATCTTGCATGACACTGCACATCTGCTCTGCAAAAATTTCATTCTGAGACGTTAAAGCATCCTCCCTATAGTCCTGATCCTGCTCTATTGGGCTTTGACCTGTGTGGCAGTCCTACAAGTTTGTTGAAATGATTGATGAAGAAATGAAACAGCGGTGCATTCGTGGCTCGCTTTTGTCTTGTCTAAAAATGTATTATAACAATCTCTACAGCCAGAGTGCGGATAATTTTTGACTCACCCACGCATTACGTAAAACCATGAAACTAAGTAAAGGGTCTTTAAAACCCACCTTGCAGGGTGAGCAGGTGCTGTCCTGAGTGCAGAGGTATGCTGGGTTGGTAACTGGCTGAAGTCAGTGTTGTGATATCACTGTCATTTAAAAACCAAAACAAAAAGTGTGAAAACAGAGTTGCTGAGATTAGCAAACATTGCAGCATAAAATTATGATGCTGGCAAATCTACACCCACGCTTTTCCGCACACACCTTTGCTCCTTTCTTCGTCGCTTCTCTTCTTCATGAAGAACTTTTTTAAGTTGCAGGAAGAGCTGATGTTTCTCCTCCTGCAAACCCTGCAGTTTCTCCCCCATCTTCTGAACCTGAAACACGGTATAGCAACGTCACAACACATTCCCTTGGCAACAGAGGCAGCTTTTTGGGGATTAAACATGCGTCATTGCTTGAGCAATACTTTTGGCAACTTCCAGCAATTCATGAGCGTACACTGAAAACCTGCAAACAATATTCTCAGAAAAAGTGTTCACACTCACAGAGCAGCTGCATTTTTATTGGCACTTTTTACGGGCATTCTTTTCAGTCTATGAAAATAATTACTTAAAGTTGCTATATGCAGGTTTTTTGTGCTTAAAAAAAATATATAAATAAAAAAAGGCTGTTACAATCAACTCATGGATGAACATTCCGCCGCGTGGGTTAATGGATGCTGTACTCTTCCTCTGCTGTGAGCTGAGAGGGAGCTCCGAGTGCCAAGAAACACATTCAGGAAGAATTCATGTCCCAAACCACAGGACTGCACACTAAGAAATATGCCTAAATAGTAATGAATGCAATGTTGTGGCGACATAATATTTAGTATGATGGTACGCAATTTGCATAGACCAAGTATTCCAGTCTCACAACTACTTGGTATTACAGAATGAGGAGTACAGTGGGACCTTGGATTACGAGCATAATTCATTCCGGAAGTGGGCTCATGTTCCAAAACACTTGTAAACCAAATCAAAATTTTCCATAAGAAATAATGGAAACTCAAATTATTCATTCCACAGCCCCAAAAAATAAATACATGAAAATAATTAACACAAAATCTAAAGTAAAAATAAAACAAATTAACCTGCACTTTACCATTAAAAAAAGTACAAATAAATAGCGACAGATAAGTGTTTCCGTTTGTGCGCGCAGGCATTGTGTATGTGTGTGTGTGTGTGTGAATCTAAAGTAAGCTCCCCTCTGTGTGTGTGTGTGTGTGTGTGGAGCACGGCGTCCAATGACGCGTGCGCACACAGACACAGAGCAGGCTGAGCCTTGAGCAGAGAGAGAAAACAGATTGTTAACCACTCTAATGAGACTTGCTTTGGCTTTACACGTGCACTGTACAGACACGCAAACAGACACAAAATAAAATATGTTTTATGCACACACACATGGTCACAGTGTTATAGTAAACAGTACACACGTGCACGGATGTTGATTATACAAGTAAGGGACAGGCACTAAGACCCAGCAGGGGAGACGATTACCCACAATTCCGCAACGCAAGAGAGAGAAAAACCGTTGGCTCAGTTGTAGTCACGTGACGCTCGGCGTCAAAACAAGGATAGCATGCGTGATACATGATACTTGATGCGCCAATACTTGGTCCGTTTTTCCAATCAAAATGTATTAAAAATTTTTGCTCGTCTTGTGGAACACTCGCAAACTGCGTTACTCGCAATCCGAGGCTTCACTGTATTATGAGAATGAAACCTGACTGTGACTGTCAGAAGTAATGAGTATGAAAAGAGATGAAAGTGCAAAACCTCTAAGCACAATTGTGATTGTGCCCAAGGTAGACAGCTAAAGAAAGTTACATAACAGTCCCGAGCGAGTAATCTGATTGGACGGGAGGCAAGTGGCGATATAGAGCATAACAGCACTGAGACAATTAACTACATGAATCACAGTATAGTCAAGAGTTAAAAAGAGGGGAGAGCAGCTGCCTGCCAAAACCCACATTCAATATCAGTCACAGAAGCACTTTCAGAAAAAAAAAATCGTATTTGTAGGGCAGTACTTGATGTGTAGAAAAAGCTTTTCATTTTACACTATTTGGGAATCAAACCGTGGAAACCTGGACGTTAGCTTAGCGGAAAAAGTGGGAAGGTAGTTTCTCATGGCTCTCCACCACCTCCAATGTTTATTCTCCTCAGCTTTTGGCTATATAGTACTGGTAAGAATTGTAAACTATTTCTCCTTGGTGATTACACTAACTGTGTCACCAGCTCCGTCATTCATAGTTAAATCCACCAGTACTAGAAGGATGTGTGTTGGTGGAACAAAATAATTAACTAAAATAAATAAATGAACAAATCAGAATCTGTTGATAAAGGAAGTTCCACAAACACCATTTATTTTCTATAAAAGCAAGATCATACTTGAGGTCGTGTTGTTGTACTATATCCAGTATGTTGTTGTAACTGATATTCAGTACAACGGCACACCTTCTCATGTGATACTGCTTAAATATTGAATGTTGTTATTACTGTGACAAAATCCCACACTAGAGGATAACTCACACTCAAAGATATAAAGAAACACACCAACTCCAATGAGTCATTCACAAGCTTGCCATCAAGTCCGAGAACAACCTGTTCAGCAAGAACACAAAAGCTAAAACTCTGAACTACAATTTTCCCCTTATTGTCTAATAACTGCTTGATGTACTCTCTGACTTCTACTTGCTTTCCTTCCCCGTCACTTTCTTAGTCCTTTATCTGGCTTCTTTCATGCATAAATATGGTTAATTATGACATTTGACAGGTTTGTGACTCCCGACACATCACGGTCAATGAAATATCACCAGGGAGACTCACAGCAGCCCAGGGACTTCATATTACAAACCATTCTATTCACTGCTGACTCTAATTACTTTTATGCAGTTATAAAGAAATCCTTTACACACTGTACCTTTCATTAACCCTGTAAATACAAAACAATATCAATTTACCTCATCATTACCAGATTGGTGTTATGGACTATAGATTGTGGTTTAGCTATAACAATCAAAGTATATGTTTTTTTATGCTTTAGAAATTGAACAGAACAGAACATACTAAACTATTTTACTAACATGTTTTCCATTCAGATTTAATAATCACTAATTTCATAAACCGGAAAGAGATTCTCGCTAGTACTGCATAGTTAACTGCATGCAAACCGAAATCCCAGTATGGACCTCTGCAATTATCTAATCGCAAAAGGCTACAATTCATAGCAGGTAATATGTGCACAGTTAGTCATTTAACCACAGTTTGTCAGTAATTTAGGTATTTTCTAATATTTGATTATTTGTGCTATTACTTACGTACTATTACTAGATAAATACATTAAAATATTAAGTAGTAAATTGAATAGTTACATATCAGTGTAAATCGCAATGTCAAAATAATCACAATATGAAATTGACAAAATGGTGTTAATTCTTGCAAAGCCCTAAAGACAACACACCCAGCCCTTGTGTACAATGCTGCATCTACTGTCTTCATGCCTAATATTCTCACCTGCTCTTTTGTTTCCTCCAGTGACATTCTTTCCTCCATCTCTTTTGTCCTTTTCCTTTCTTCTTCCTCTTTCATCTTCTGCTCCATCATTTTGTCCACTTCTTCCTCCTCTGCAAGTAAGTAAAAAAGAAATATAAAAAAGAAACTAATGAAAATCCAGGTAGTGGTAAGTGACTTGTTGTGAATTTAGATATGAGGATTGTCAAAAGCAGGGGCACTAGGGCCATGGTCTAAGGCAAAACAGATAAATTTTGGTTAGTAGTGGCTTAACAGTTAAGGCTATAGGATTTAAACTCTAATAGCATCAAGTTGCCACAGTTGTTGGGCCCTTGAACAAGGCCCTTAACCCTTTCTGTTCCAGGGGTGCCAAATGCAGGCACTTTGACTCCATTTTCATAAACAGGGATTTAAAAAAACAAAAAAATAATAATTTCATTGTGCTGGAATGTACAGTGATGTGCAATAGTCTTAGGCATTGAATCATCCTTTGCTGTTTGTTGTCGCTACAGATCCAGTAATGCGGAAATGGCGGGTGCTGCTATTAGCGGCGAAGGAAAAGAGATGGAAAGCGTAATTAATCATTACGGAGTAAGCGGGTTTTAAATCGGATGTGCGCATTACTGGATCTGTAGCGACAACAGACCTGGCTGAAGGGAATTGTAGTTCCCGCTACCTCCCGTTCGCTCCATTCACCTGAGCAAACTTTTCTTAGAAGACCTATCATTTTATCGTCATGCGACCACGGTATTATCGAAATAAATTGTTATTGCGGTACGACGGTATTTACAATACCGTTACATCCCTAGTACTTAATAACGGTAACCGTTAGAACATGTCTAATACATTTGCACAATACTGTATGTGCGACAAATAAAACCTTTGTCGTCATCTTCTTTCACACAAGAAAGTTTTTAGTTTCAGTATTTTAGTAAAAAAAATAAAAGAGTCTGTTGACATTTTCTTGATCGGAGATTGAGGATATTTCCATTCCACACTCTGCCATTTACTCTCAGGCTCATAGTGATTAATCCAGATCTCGTTTCCAGTAATGATTTTAAAGGAACTTTCACCTTCCTTAATGTATCTAAAATCTAAATATGGTTTGCAGACTTTGAAACAATTGTGTTTGTGCTCTTACGTGAGCTGTTTCCGCACCAAAAAAAACAAATCACTGCATGCTGCTTACTTTCTGCAAATCACAAGTGGAGCATGCATTTTTGCTCACACTACGTTTACAAAAGAATTGATGCGAAACGTTCGCACCTGCACGGCAGTGAATGAGGAGACAGTAGCCTTGATTGGAAAACGTGAATAAGACAAGGTAGCCAACTGGAGTGTGGATTATTTTGAATGAGCATCCTGTCGGTCATGTACAACCAACATACACTCTACAAAAGTATTTGTCCTAACCTGCAATGATATTTTGTCTAAATACATATATTTCAATATAGAGTTGGTTCACTTTTCCATACTTCTTAGAAGGCTGTCCACAAGATTTGAGTGTTTTTGGGAATTCATGCCTATTTATTTTGTAGAGCATTTATGAGGTCAGACACTGATGTTTGACGAGAAGGCTTGGCTCACAATCTCCGTTACAGTTCCTCCCAAAGGTGCTCAATGGGGTTGAGGTCAGGGCTCTATCCGAGGCAGTCAATGTCTTTATAGTCCTTGCAATGTGCACTGGTGTAGTAATGCTGGAACAGAAAAGGCCTTTCGCAAACTGTTGGCACAAAGTTGGAAGCATAGCATTGTCCAAGATGCCTTGGTATGCTGAAGCTAGATTGCCCTTCACTGGGGATAAGGGTACTGGCTGAAATACCCGAATTCAATAATTAAATACTTTAGTCCATTTAGTGTATTTAAGGGTTAGCTTGAGATCTTCTGCATTGGTTAGAATTATTTTGTTGAGACCTGGCAACCAGAGATCAGAGATCCACTGAGATTCTGAGGATGGTCATTAATTCTATATGGTCTGTATTATTGTTAAATACTTCTTAGTGTAACTTTACTCTGGTGTAAGAAGATAAAGTAAGAATCTGTTCGTGCTCTACCTTGCCTCTTGCGCTCTCTCTCCCTCATGATGTGTTTGTGTAAGGCTCTGGCCATGGCGTTGGACAGTTTCGGTCTCTCCAACAGAGCAGGCATGGTGACGGGGAGCGGAGGGGCCAGCTACACACACCAAACACACACAATTCACCATCAGAACCACACTCACATACCAAACACAGTCCGGACTTTATATTAGTCTAGCCATTATTATTGTACAAACACTGAAAATGACTTTTATGAAGCAGAAAATCAGAGCTCGCGCACTAAAATACAATTATCTAGCGATTTCTGCTTGAAAAAACAACAACAAATACATATAGCACGAGAACTTTCTTCCGGTTTTTATTAGAAACCAGAAATACCTCCTTCTCCTTTATATGAACTATAAATGTACCGCTTGATGTTGCTCGGGTGTAGCTTTGAGTTGTTATGGGGGTCGGTGTACAACCACTTCCGGCATCACATCGAATGTCTCGTTTCCTTTTCCGGTGCAAGCTAGACAAAGTAAAAGACTGAACGCAACGTCGTCTTGTGAGAAATCTGTACGCTTGTTGTAAGAGCCATATGACATTTGTTGTTGTGTTTATTCTATCTTATTCTGTTCGTTAGTTAAGTATTAAGTTTATTACATAAGCCATAAGCTCTGAATGTGTTAGTTAAGCATCCATTTTGACAATCGGTCGTTGGTCTGTGGTGTCATTCCACTATTACATGTATTTGTATGATTATCGTATGATAGAAAGTTCAGTTTAGATGCGGAAGGCTACAGAAACACAAGCTTTTGACCGTGAGCTAAACGCAATGAGATAGATATAACAAAGCTGTTGTAATAAGGTAACATTGAACCATTCGATACAGCAACGGGTGTTGTAACCGCAGTGGATTTACTCAAGACGACTGTATGACGTGTTGAATATTTGATGCAGAAAATAAAATATCAAGACAAAGAAATCATCGGACGTCCGTTCTTGTGAGTAAATGATCAAACCAAAGCTACGCGTCTAGTGTAATAACTAGTGAAATAACATGACCGCATCTACACTTTTTAATTAAAAAAATCTTAAAATAATAATAAAATCAATAAATATTGCTAAATAAAATAACGTAAATGTTATATTTATTATATGTCGACTTTATTCGTTACTAATTACAGTCGCGCCATCTACTGGACAATAAACGGTACTGCGCAGCTGCCTTCAGGAATATCACAGGCGCCATGTTTCAGTATTCAATCCCTCTGTAGCTGAACAAATCAAACATAATATACTCCTTACCTTTATCATGTTTTTAAGATGTAAAATGTTTTATTAATTTATTGGTCAAATTGTGCATTTAGCTCCATCAGGGGGAACATAATCTCTCTACGTGAGTAAAAGTTTTGTCTGAACTGTACGTTGGTCAGAACTCGGCTCTTTTAATGATATATTTACGTTTCATACATCGGAGGACCCGAAATCAGTCTCAGGAAAAATATTTAATTCTGTCTTACCCAGATTTTGTCATAGCATCACGCAAAACTGGCTGGACATAATTTAATGAAACTTAAGTATTAAACAGTATTTAGGTATTTGCCTAAAGTTTAACCTGCACCATAAGGGAAATCCATCTACATGGGCTTCAACCCGAAAAAAATCTAATCACTGATTGCATAACAGCTGATCAGCTTATTTTTACCTTTAAACTTTACCTTTCAACTTTTTAAACTATCATTAAACATGTTTACCTTTTGATTTTATAAACTCTTTTCCTGTCAAGGATGACCACTACGGCTATTATAAAAAAAAAAAAGTCATCATTCTGTCATTTGCAGATGATCGCTTGAGGTGAGACTAGAGATATAGAGGGATGGACTGGAGAGAAGAGACATGATCAGTAGGAGCAAGGTGGAGTACATGTGTGTAAATGAGAGAGAGGGTCAGGGAAAGGTGCAGTTTGCAAATAGAGGGGAAGAGTGAAGGTAGAGGAGTTTAAAAACACCATTTTATATTAGAATAGTTGAACAAATAAGTTAATGTTCACAAGAAAATTGAGTGTGGCAATTCAGACTTTAACCATGGTTGTAGGTAAAAGATGATCTCCTGAGATTGTCACATTTAGTAGTAGAAAAAGGTTTCTGATCATTTGTGTGGACTAAAACTTCTTAGGAACCAGTGTAAGGAACAAACTGGTCTACCAAATGATCAACTTCAAAGCGCTCTGGATAAGAGCATCTGCCAAATGCCAAAATGTACCTGCATGATTTTATCTACTGGCCCTATAACAGACTGGGTAACTGATTCCTATTAACTAACCTATTATAAGTGGAGGGTATATTTAAATACAAAAATGTTATGCCTCAATTCATCAATTGTAACAGATCAGAAAACATAAGTTTCACTAGAGACATGCAAGTAAACTGAACTAACTGAATTGACAAATTTATTCTGTTAAGCAAAAGATTACAAATATCCTCAAAAACTTCAATTACTACTTATTGGCTCATTTCATGTACATTAATATAGAATTACAGTCTCAAATCCAAAATAAACAGGTATGGTATCTAAACTGAATTTAGAACCTGGTCAGTACTACACTAGAAAAGCTATGGCACTGTTTTTAGGAAGAAAGGAACCAGGTTAAACACGGACATGCTGTTAATACAGTGCACCAAGTTTATTTGAATAAAACCCAACGCAAATTACCAATTAAAAAGATCACAAAGCACACTACACTTTAAACTTGTCAAAAATAAAAATTGGCTTCTCTGAAGCCATGTTTCCCCCCCTGTTTAAAAATACCTCAGAAATGAGTAAATGCAAAGCTGAACACAAGGTCATGAAACTACCAGACTACACAAAACACTTCAGAATTCTCCCAGAGCAAATCCTGAGAAGCGCCACACACGATTCGCACCGAAAGGTTAAACAGTCTTCTGCTGCCCCTTCTTTCCAATAAGAGATTTGTGAATGTGAGGAATGACACCTTTAACACAAAAGAATCATCAAATCAATGCAAAATATGCAGGTAATTCCATTTCAACATTTATTTCACAATTAGCAGTCCATATTTGAAATCTAAAAGGCAAGGATTAATAGTTTTAAATATTGTATACACAAGACTGTACATGCACCACTTACCACCACCAGCAATTGTTGCTTTGATAAGCGAGTCCAGCTCCTCGTCACCTCTGATGGCAAGCTGCAAATGGCGTGGAGTGATACGCTTCACCTTCAAATCCTTGGACGCATTCCCCGCCAACTCGAGGACCTTAACGCAAAAGGAAAAGCTGCTGAAGCATGATGAATCAAACAGGGCAGTGTAATCAGAAGAAATTTGACTTCTAGGCAGCTTGCCACTACTCTCCATATGGCAGCATCTTTACACTCAACCAATTTCACCATTTGAGATTTGAAGCCTTTATTCTGCATGCTTAAAATACTAGCACCCCAGTGGATACATGATTGAGCAAATGCCAACGAAAAGCACTTTCATTTCTCCAAATTCTGAGGATGTGCAAAATGTGAACACAAGACCCATCACCATGGCAGGCATTATTTGTTGACCATTTGCATGGAGTCTACAACCCCATCACCAGGATCATGCACGTGCAAGACCACTAAAGTTTACAGGGAATAAAAGGCACAATTTGCATAGAACCGCTGGTAGTGATAAAAATTTGCTCTTAAAGCCTCACCTCAGCAGTCAGATACTCAAGGATTGCAGCACTGTAAACAGCTGCAGTGGCTCCTACACGGCCATGACTTGTTGTTCTGGATTTTAGGTGTCTGTGAATACGTCCAACAGGGAACTGCAAGGCGTGCAAAAGAAGAGGAGAATGTACATGTTTAAAGCACAGTAAGAGATGCATGTAATGTGGGGGGTGGGGGGGAGACTTGCAAGATAAATACAAAAAACATGACCCATGACAAATCAAGTATTGGTGAGATTAATTTATAGCATGCAAAAGTCAAGCATCCACTAATAACCCTAATTAACCTATATTTGCACACCCCAAAAAATTCACACTAATAGTATGCTGTATATTTTATCTATAAACAGATACATGTATATAAAATGTATACAAAATACCCATTTCTTTTCCTGAAGTGTACAGTGTATACTGTTTACACGCTTCCTGCAAATTTACTTTTTTTTTTTTTTTTATCTGTAAACTGGCTGCTATATTTTTCCTTTTAACTGATTTTGTTGAAGCAAGGTTGTTTCCGCATGTGTGTACTTTGATTACACACCACAATTTGTAATTGCAACTACATGTCTTGTCTATTAGGTGACTATCCTTGCTACTGGATGTTTAAAACTTCCTTCGGGACCTATAAAGAACCCATCTACCCATCCTTACACCCGCTGTCTTATGTAAACTCTATTCGGATTAAAAACAGTGCTCGGTGGTCTCGGCACCAGCAACATTTCTTCCTCAAACACCAACGACCGCCGGTCACGTGACCAAGTACACCTTTCGGAGACGTTCGGAAATGTTCGTGCAAAAAAAAAAAAAAAAAAAGGCTTAGTAAAAACTTCCAGGTTTATGACTGTTCTATTAATGCACTGATTTTGGTGGATATATATTACATAAATCATTTTAACCAAGATTTTCCTCTCATTGTTTAAACATTCAGCAATTAAAATTATTATACATGCATTTTGATTTTATGTGGTAATATATAAGCCAATTACATCTTTAAGAGTCGAAAAGAAGAAGCGCGAGAACCCGCGCTACAGACCTGCAGTCCTGCCCTTTGTGAGCGCGAAACCGCCTTGGCTTTCGCCTTGCCCGAGTCCTTTC
Organism: Channallabes apus; assembly: GCA_030522415.1. Classification (NCBI taxonomy): domain Eukaryota; kingdom Metazoa; phylum Chordata; class Actinopteri; order Siluriformes; family Clariidae; genus Channallabes; species Channallabes apus. Next base: position 23,144,551 of record CM060108.1, on the reverse strand, counting down.
CAGCTTTCCCTCCTGCCTACAAAAAAAAATACAAGAGAGTGCATTTTAATACATAGCCACTAGTTAACATTCTACATGAGGTGCTTTGAGTCGTGAATTTACTTAAAACGTGTTACTAAACGAACGGCAGCGTAACACACACGTCCTTGGCCTGCAGCAAACAATTCACGTTAGCTTCAATGCTAACTGACGTTAGCTAAAATAAGCCGGAGACAATAGCATGTAGGCTAAAACCGCCAAAGAACAGGCATATTACAAGACGCGGGTAAACTCTAGAAATTTGTTCTGATGTAAAAATACGAAACGAACACGAAGAAAATATTATCATTACCATTTCGTAAATATATTTCTAGTAAAAATCGTCCAGACAATTGCAGAAGGTCTCGGTTTAAAACAGGCTTCCCGCCTTCAGTTGACTATATAGAGAGAGGCAGTACATCCGGGACACAGCGCTCGCGAAGCAGCCAATCAGCTTCGTCGTCTAGTCGCGCGGCGGTAAGGCGCGTCGTCATGAGAACCAGACAGACCAGTGTATCGTGCTAAAACGTCTTAAAATGTTATTACTGGCACAGCTAGAATTTAATATTTGTTTGTTTTATTGACATTTAATGTGTGTTTACTAAACACTAACTAACAAGTTTGTCAGCTTTCATAATATATAAAGCTCAGTAACTTGATTCAAGCTAACATCAATAACAAACATGAATGCTGGATATCTGTTTTACTAAGATGTGTGAGAAAATAGAGATGATACACACTTCTGTTAATCCCTCAGTGGGGTGCTAGAGAATAGCAAAGTATATTTAGTATCAGACAAAAAATTGGACACAAGCTTGGATTTATTTTCTACTTTCTACAACGATATGATACTGGACTATAAAATAGGCATTAGGTAATTAAGTAATAACAACATGAGTGGCTGTTCTGGGATAGTTCTTGAAACAACAGTATTGTCACTTTTTTTTTTTTTTTTACAAAACCCATCAAGCACCATCATGAACTGCTGCATTGGAGAAGTTGATTTAGAGTTACTAGCCTCAGAGATCACCTATTAGGAGCACCTCAGATTTGAGCTATTAATATGTTATTGAAATAATAATTAATATTCTGCACATATCTATTACTATTACAAATCTACACAATTTCCAATAAATATGCTTATGCTTTTATGATTCAATAATGATCCACAAATTTAAACAGGCTTAAAAACTGATTAAACAACACATCGGTCATGAATTAGACTGTTATTGTGAAGTGATTATATGCCTGACAGCCACACCGAGACCCACAAGACACACACCTCTTTATTCAGCTCTCAAGAAGTGTGAGTCAATTAGCATAAAGGAAAAATTAGTAATTCTTTTTTTTTTTTTATGATATTGGTTATAAACTATGTCTCGAGCTTCTGGGGCCATTAAATAATGCAATTAGATAATAATTGCACTATTATGCGTATTTAATTTGCATCATGTAATGGGGGCATCATGTAGCTCAGTGGTTAAGGCATTGGACTACGGTTCGGAAGATCCCAAGTTCAAACCCCACAACCACCAAGTTGCCACTGTTGGGCCCTTGAGCAAGGCCCTTAACCCTCAACTGCTCAGATGTGTAATGAGATAAATAAAAAATGTAAGTCGCTCTGGATAAGAGTGTCTGCTAAATGTAAAAATGTCAATGCAATTCTCTCAACAATTTCCTAAATTTTATAATTGTGTAAAAATACAAGAAATAATTAAGAGTCAGAGGTTCTTTAATGCAATAACTTAAAGCTCCACAAGGTGGCTGCAGGCGCCATTGTGTGTGAAGCTATTCTGCACCGGCTGCATGAAAGAAGCAAATGGCTGAGACCTGGAGTATGAAATTGACCTGAAGCCATGGTCTTTTTTGGGAACAGGATTTCGTTTCATATATCAAATGCTTTAGCAGCATTAATCTACAGAAACAGGGATGTTTTAACTTATTTAGCATATACATACACCAATCAACCATAACATTATGACCACCTGCCTAATATGGAGTAGGTCCCTCTTTTGTCCCCATAACAGAGATGTGTGTTCTGACACCTTTGTATCAAAACCAGCATTAACCTTTTCCTCAGTTTGATTACTACACTGGCCAGCCTACACTCACTGGGTAAGCTATGACCACCCATGAGCATGTCGCCAGTTCACCCGTTTTCCTTTCTTGGATTACTTTTGGTAGGTCCTGACTACTGCAGACCAGGAACATTCCACAAGATCTGCAGTTTTGGAGGTGCTCTGACCCAGTCCATTTGCCATTACTATCTGGCCCTTGTCAAAGTCACTTATGCTTTTCCATTTGCTTCTGCTTTCAACACATTGACAGAAAAAAAAGGTTCACTTGTTGCCTAACATATCCCGCCCACTTTAAAGATGCCAGGGCAACGAAATACGGAAATGTGGCTATTGTGAGAAATACAAATTGTGATGGCTAGAGAAACTCCACAACTACAGCTCTTGTGTGATGTTTTGGTATATCCTGCTGTGGTCAGGACATTTTGAAGGAAAGAAAACCAGTGAACTGGCCAGTGCTGTGTTAAAGCCTATATAGCCAAAAGTTTGTTGACATCTGACCATCAGATTAATATGTGCTTTTTGAACACCTAATTCCAGATGAAGTTCCATTTTTTGCATAGAAACATTTGCTCTTTTTGTAAGGATTATGTAAGCTCCTTCAGGTACAAAAGCAACAGAGTAAAGTCAGGTTTCTAGTTTGTCCCAAAAGTGTTTATTGAAATTAAGTTCAGGGCTCTGTTCAGGACACTTAAATTCGTCTATCTGGTGTCAGTTTGGGGGGGGAAAACTACATATAGATATGATATACGTTTTTTTTATCATATAAAGAAATGACACACAATGAACGAGAGTGCATATCTTCACAAAGTATTTGGATTTTGAAAGCATTTGCTCAAATATCACCACCTGCCTGATTTGACCAAAGTTATCTTGTACAATGCCAAAGCTGATCATGAGTATTTACAATTACATCAACATTAAGTTTTTACAAACCTCTTATATTTAGAGCAATGTACCAAAAGTTAAACCAGTAAAAATGTCAGCATGCTATAACAATTCCAATGTATTGTTCAAGTCATGCTTAATACAATTTAATTAGTTATTGTTCTCCTTTATGTATAGCAGTAAAATTATTAGGCAAATGATGAACTTCAGCATAGTGTCCATGAGACATACAGTTAGTTAATATAGTGGGCAGAATGACATGCCATCCAGGGCAAGAGCTGAAATCTGTTACTGACAAATTACTGGAATGAAATTACAGACATGCTCGAAGTACAACCACCTACACAGAGGTCCTGAAAGCTATTTGGCTGCTCATAACTAAGTGATCCAGCTGACTGTAAGTTTTTCAATGTCCACCACTCTTCTCACATCTCTTGCATACTTTCTTCTCTCTCTCTCTCTCTCTCTCTCTCTCTCTCTCTCTCTCTCTCTCTCTCTCTTTCATGCATGCACATGCACCCCCCCACACCCACACAAACACACACCCACACACACCCACACCCACACACACACACACACACACACACACACACACACACCGTGATTCTACATTTCACACACATTTGCATAATCATTATGCCCCTGAGACTCTTTTGACCCATTTCTCTTCATCGAAAAATGTAAAAAAAATTTATATATATATATATATATATATATATATATATATATATATATATATATATATATATATATATATATATATATATATATATAAATGAACACATGATCTGTGGGAATGGAAAGACAAGTCTTTCTTTGTCTCATGAGTTTTTCAAGAACTGAGGGTCAACATAAAAATGTAAACCTCAAGAAAGCATCGATATCATGTATCCACTAAGGAATAGTTCGTACCCTTGCAACGAGAACAGCTACAGTTCGTTTTGCAATATTCTCCTACAAAAACTAAAGTGCATCTAAAATAATATACTACTGAAGCTACTTGATCTTGTGACTTGGCTCTGATTTGGCCTATAGCATCTTATGAATGATGCTGCATCGAAAACTCATGTCAGATTTCTCAAATAGATGAACATGCAGACAAACAGTCAGAATGGCCGAAAAGAAAAAAGACAATCATCTGTGATGGGAATATCACACACTTATGCTTGACCCGATGTTAAGACTTCCCACTGAGATGTGACTTGACACACACATGCTAGAGCCTTCCTCCTGACTAAACCTCCTAAATAACCCCTGTCTGTCTCTGTGCAACAGTTAGAAAATGACCCTTCATGGGCAATCTCCTCAGTTGCTTTCTTTGCTTTATGTAGGCCAACACCTTTCTAAGGCAGGGACAATTATATTTTAGCATTTAAAGAAATATACAAGACATCAAATATCTGTTTCTTTTCATTCCAGGTCATAACAGGATGCTCGTCTCAGCATGAAACAGTAATTGCTGCTTTCTTCTAAAGAAACCAGGCTTTAATGATTCATGTTCTGACTAAACTCAGGTCATTCTGTTTTTGCAAGATCATGTTATTTTGACTTCAAAATCAAGGGTTATATGATGCATATTCACAAATTCAGTGCAATCTATTCATTGTAAGAAAAAAAAGTCATTTAAAACGATAAGCATTATACATACTGTAATATTCTACAGACCTAGCACTTTTGCTGTTATTTTTGTTATATATACCTGACTTTGTTGGGTAAAGAAAGAAGCCAGAAAGGACAGGTCCTTCATCTTCATGGCTTAAGAGATGGTCTTGACCATACTCTCTGCAACAGACCCTGCATCCTATCTCATGTCCTCGGTAGTGTCTGTAATGATTGGGTAGTTTAAAATAGTACAGCGTTTTTTTTTTATCTTTATGAACCTTATTTTGGAAGTGGTGGGCAGTTGCAGGGTAAAACACTGCATAAGTTGCTTCTCTTATGCCCTGAAATATGTTTAAATATAACAAACTTTCTACTGTCCCAATTTTACACAGCTGACCTAACCCAAAAAAGACCTGCTATGTTGCATCCACACAACTTGTTCTGTGCACATAGTTTAGCAAGTACAATGTACAAGTACTACTGTAGGTTGAGTTATTTACTCAGCTAATACCATGATCTGGAACATTTCCTCTACGCAAGTGCATACTGCATTGAATAAAAGGTCCTTTCTATACCATTAAATACTCACTGAAATATCAAATTATTTTTGAAATATTTTTGCAATTTGGAATTCTGTGTCTCAGTTCTTGTGGATATACAGTATACAGCATATATATCAAATTATATCACATGAGATTGGATACTATTAAAAACATTCTCATTTCTGAGAGGAAACAGTACATTCTGATGGCTGATGTGATGAAATAACTTGTGATAGCAACAATCTACAAGCTTGCCTATCAGTTACATCATCCACCCTTGAACAAGTTCTTCCTCAAAAAGAACACACAATTTGTCCAAATAGAAGGTCAGGGTCAAGTGTAAAGAAGCTCCAGAGCAGTGATTAGGCATAAGGAATACCATTCATATACATACAGTGGCTTGCAAAAGTATTCGGCCCCCTTGAACTTTTCCACATTTTGTCACATTACAGCCACAAACATGAATCAATTTTATTGGAATTCCACGTGAAAGACCAAAACAAAGTGGTGTACACATGAGAAGTGGAACGAAAATCATACATGATTCCAAACATTTTTTTTAACAAATAAATAACTGAAAAGTGGGGTGTGCGTAATTATTCAGCCCCCTTTGGTCTGAGTGCAGTCAGTTGCCCATAGACATTGCCTGATGAGTGCTAATGACTAAATAGAGTGCACCTGTGTGTAATCTAATGTCCGTACAAATACAGTACAGCTGCTCTGTGATGGCCTCAGAGGTTGTCTAAGAGAATATTGGGAGCAACAACACCATGAAGTCCAAAGAACAAACCAGACAGGTCAGGGATAAAGTTACTGAGAAATTTTAAGCAAGCTGAAGCTACAAAAAGATTTCCGAAGCCTTGAACATCCCACAGAGCACTGTTCAAGCGATCATCAAGAAATGGAAGGAGTATGGCACAACTGTAAACCTACCAAGACAAGGCCGTCCACCTAAACTCACAGGCCGAACAAGGAGAGCGCTGATCAGAAATGCAGCCATGAGGCCCATGGTGACTCTGGACGAGCTGCAGAGATCTACAGCTCAGGTGGGGGAATCTGTCCATAGGACAACTATCAGTCGTGCACTGCACAAAGTTGGCCTTTATGGAAGAGTGGCAAGAAGAAAGCCATTGTTAACAGAAAACCATAAGAAGTCCAGTTTGCACAGCAAACATGTGGAAGAAGGTGCTCTGGTCAGATGAGACTAAAATGGAACTTTTTGGCCAAAATGCAAAACGCAATGTGTGGCGGAAAACTAACACTGCACATCACTCTGAACACACCATCCCCACTGTCAAATATGGTGGTGGCAGCATCATGCTCTGGGGGTGCTTCTCTTCAGCAGGGACAGGGAAGCTGGTCAGAGTTGATGGGAAGATGGATGGAGCCAAATACAGGGCAATCTTGGAAGAAAACCTCTTGGAGTCTGCAAAAGACTTGAGATTGGGGCGGAGGTTCACCTTCCAGCAGGACAACGACTCTAAACATAAAGTCAGGGCAACAATGAAATGGTTTAAAACAAAACATATCCATGTGTTAGAATGGCCCAGTCAAAGTCCAGATCTAAATCCAATCGAGAATCTGTGGCAAGATCTGAAAACTGCTGTTCACAAACGCTGTCCATCTAATCTGACTGAGCTGGAGCTGTTTTGCAAAGAAGAATGGGCAAGGATTTCAGTCTCTAGATGTGCAAAGCTGGTAGAGACATACCCTAAAAGACTGGCAGCTGTAATTGCAGCAAAAGGTGGTTCTACAAAGTATTGACTTAGGGGGCTGAATAATTACGCACATCCCACTTTTCAGTTATTTATTTGTAAAAAATGTTTGGAATCATGTATGATTTCCGTTCCACTTCTCACGTGCAGAGTTGGAAAGAGTAATAAAATTTTGTACTTAAGTAAAAGTACTGTTACTTTAGTGAACTTTTACTGAAGTACAAGTAAAGTTACTCTTATAAAAATCTACTCAAGTAAAAGTAAAAAAGTAGCTCATTAAAAATTTACTCAGAGTAAAAGTTACCGAGTTCCATTTTTTTAACAGCAGGAGTGAGATGGGGGATGAAACACCCTTGCATTTCACTTTCAGCTGTGTCTGCATCACTGACATCTGTTTTGTCCATCTCTATCGTTCTTGTGAATTTAGCGCGTTTGTTCTCCACGTCCATCAATCATTCAGTGCAGTGATTCCGGGGTGCAAATTTTTTCCTTCCCTGTTCTATTATTTGTATTATTTTTCATTTTCATTCATTTATTTTTTACTCAGTAGCGAATATGATTTAAAATGTAGTGAAGTACAAAACTTTAAACGTAACATACTTAATTAAAAGTAAAATTACAGATTTTAAAAACTACTTTAAAAAGTAGAAGTACACAAAAAATATACTCAATTACAGTAATGCGAGTAAATGTAATTCATTACTTTCCACCTCTGATCACGTGTACACCACTTTGTATTGACCTTTCACGTGGAATTCCAATAAAATTGATTCATGTTTGTGGCTGTAATGTGACAAAATGTGGAAAAGTTCAAGGGGGCCGAATACTTTTGCAAGCCACTGTATATACAGTAGATCTCAAATCATATACAGTAGGAAATCTAATATGAATCTTAAATCATTCAACTGGACGTGGAAGTCCCAGGTTCAGCTCCTGCCAACCTTTGGTTACTTCAGGAAAGGCAATACAGTGCAACACCTGTGCCAAATCAAACACATGGAAAAAAGCTTCTGCTGTGATGACCCCAAATGGGATGAGCTGACAAGCAAGAAATATTCAGATGCTCTCTAAATATTTACTAGACAGCAAATGGATGATAGCTTAATGATGGCCCATATACAACTATGGAATAGATTTGAGGAACTCTGTCTGTCTGCCAGAACACAGACTCAATGATGCTTGATAAGTCTGTGTGTCAAGCATGAAATGGATGTGCATGAAAACATGACCTTGAACATGACTATGCCACTTTCTCACCACTGTGTACTTGTCGTTGCTGCTACTGACCCTCAATTAGCCATATTTGTCCTGCTCTCTGGACATGGTCTTTATTTAACAGCAGTTACATAATGGGAATTAAATGTCTTTGTTAAAATCGTCAAAAATGTCCTCACTCAGCCAATACAATTAATGTCAGATTGGATGTTTTGCATTAAAACAGACCCAAATTAACAGAGACAAGTGGAAATGGGAAACTAAAGGTAATCCAGATGAAGTGACCCAATTAGAGTCTGGCTGAAATAAGCTAGAAACAGTATGTGTTAAGTCACTAATCATTAATTGTTCACCTTAAGTCTGTTTAATATATTACTTGATAATTTCATGGTGACGCAGCGGCTTAGTGCCACGCACCTCCAGGGGTTAGGGTTTCATTCTGTGTGTGTGGAGTTTTCATGTTCTCGCCATGCTTGGTGGGTTTCCTCCAGGTAATCCAGTTTCCTCACACAGTCCAATGACATGCAGATTAGGCTGATTGGTGTTGCCAAATTGTGTGGTAAGTGGATGTGTGTCCTGCGATGGATGGGCACCTATGATGTACCCCTCCACCCCCTCCACCCTTTGTGCCTGAATTTTCCTGGGGTAGGCTCCAGGCTTCCTGCGATCCTCAATAGGTTACACAATACAGAAAAATGAATGAATTAATAATTAAATTTTACATTTTACTATAATAGGAGCATTCCAATAAAAATTTAATGCTATCTAAGTTTCCTTCAAAGTAAATTAGCATTTTGTTATATAGCAAATGGACAACTGACTTTGGACACCACAATATGACATTGTAAAAAGGATTTGATATTTTTAGCCAGCCTGGCACACACAGAATCTGTTCTATGAAGTGGCCACTTTATATGGAAAACAGTCCTGATCAAGGCTTTACTAAAGGTCAGTGCAGGACCAACGCCCACAAAACCATCATCACCGAACACCACAGCCAAAAACTTTCAGGGCCAAGGACAGAATGATTCATAGTTCAATTCCTAAACGGACAGTAAACAGGATGCCATCGAATGAGAAGGTTAAAAGAAGCAACAAACACTTTAGTCATTCACATGCACAGTGTACCTTATATATTTTCTTCAAATGCTCAAAATAAACTGAATCAAATATTACACATATAAGGTTTTATAGGGGAAACCAGATGCTTCCACCAAGATATCTAAGAATCAGTAATGAACAGGAATATCACAGTTTGTTCGGGTTCTCTGTGGCCAATTACAGTAAGTACACGGTAGAAGTACACGGTGTTGTGGATTTTATATTTCTTTCTACCTGGAACTTTATAAACACTATACCACTATATCTGTGCATCAATTTAACACTGGAGATTTTGCTGTATAAGGTCATATTTAGAGATATTATAAACTAAGACTATGGTGCATAGAAATGCCAATGAATTTATTGTCAAAAATGACCTCCATTAAACAGTCATGAACAAGGATCGATCTTAAATTCCTAGAGATACATACACTGGAGACGCCAAGAAATCTGTCCCAAACATCTTGCTACTTTACAAGGACAGTACAGCCTGTAAGGAAGCGTATTCATAGGGCAATATATTGATGAACAGCATGTTCCTTACAAGAATGTATTTGTGCATTAAAGCAGTGGTGATGAGATTTGAAGTGATTGCCTCAGGCTTTGTGCACTTCTGATGAGGGTTATGCATGAATAGTGGGCTTTATGTTTTGCATATTTAATGACAGGACAGATACAAAAAGTGGTATACAGTATATCGTTTTCTTCACAATTTGCTATTTTAATATTAATTAGAGCAAAATTAAATAAAATGGACATTTACTTTATATTCCCTTCAATACTGATCATTCTATATCTCCAGAGCAGCAGTGAGCTGCTCAAGAATGATAGTGTTGTTTTGTTAGATTAGATTACCTTCGTTCAGAAACCTATCAACATGACTTTCAGAGAACTTGTCGTGTGTGAAAGCAAGGAAGGGGTGATGTCCTTCCACCTCTGTGAAAGTGCTGCATAGTTTGGCAGGCATAATGCTAAATCAGCAGCTCTGTATTACAGCGGGGCAGTTTGACAACAGCTGCTGAGCACACACACACATACACACAAATACACAAGCATGTTTTACTGTCTGTGTGGGGTCATTAATTAATACTTCAACTAAATAAAAACATATCAACGGCTAACCCTTAAGACAAAGGTCAGAGATGTTTGCAAATTTTTTTTTTTCGTGTATTGCAGGTAGTATGGGAACGTTTGGTCCGCACATACCCACACACACACACACATACGCACACACACACACATGTCAAGGCCAACGCATATGTTTGTGAATCAGTTTTCATTCCTATAATGATATCACAGATGCCAGACTTCCTATTCAATGTGAAGTGCAGAATCTCATAGGTGTAGAGAATCCATTCGCCATTTGAAAAACTAATTGCGCAGATGTTTTTTTTATGTTTTCCATTCAAGACCACAAGAACTGACACCCTTTCACAAGCTCAAAGTTCATAGTCCATCATTCTGTAAAAGCTGGAGACCTTTATGCAGTGACGTACATAGTGGCAAATATTGCAGGACAAAAGAGAGTTCTGAGACAACTTGTAAAAAAAATATTGATAAATCATCCCTCCATGTGAGTGCATAAGGTGTGTATATTTGTATGTATATCTCTGGGGATACTCTGCTTTGCAATACCGATACCTCATAATGTTATCTTTGCTCTTACGAGGTTATCTCTGTCCATATCCTGTGGTCTTTGCTGCTTTCACTTTTTCATATCCAATAACTGCTTTGTCCTGAACTTACTTCCTCCTGATCAGGTTTGATGGTGTTCTCAGATCTGGAACTACTTGAGGATATGTTTTTGACAGAAACTACAAAGAAAGTCAATCTCGATAAGGGAATCCACTCTCTGGTGTAAATGCAAATGTAAAATTCTGGGTATATTCATGATCCAGAGTCTATTGCTGGTAAAGCTGGGTGCAAGGCTGGAAACCCCTGTGTCGACAGTCCATTACAGGGCACCGTACATAAAAGTCAATTTAGAGTCGACAAACCACCTACTAGCTGGAGAACCCTCATTGATGGACAGGGGAGTCCAGTTCAGGCCAAAAGTCTCAATACAACTTATTGTATTATTGTCAAGTCTATCTAGCATAATGAACTGGTTTAGTTAATGGATGGATACTGTATGTGGCAGGACTTTTACTTACTGAAGCCGGTGTGTCCACCTCTGCACAACAAGGCTAAAACTAGTGAATTTTCACATGAATTGTGAACATCTGAGATGCAATCCAACAGGCATGAATTTAGAAAGTGACACCAGACTACTGCAGGCATCTTTTTCACTCTAAGAAGCAGGTTTTGAAATATCAAGGACTTATACTAAATGTTGATTGTTGCATATAAATTATTGTTATTGTCTTGATTGCACTTTTGTAAAATTCTGCACTCCCTTGTACTCTTGTGAGTTATTTATTTGGGGCTTTATTGTCCTCCTACATTTATCCTCAGCACTTGTTTTTAGGTAGATTGGTGGAAAATTCAGTTGTCTGCACCTGCCTTATTCAATCATGCATGTGTCACCTGTAAAGCCTCAATAGAATTCATTCATTTCTCACCAGAGAGCCACTTGATTATTGCAACTTGCTTCTTGTTGGCTGTTGACTATTGTGTCCCCAGTGTAAGACCGCTTTATCTCCCCCAACAGGATTTAAAACCCAGGGGACTCTTTAAAAGGAATGGACCATCACCCCTCATTTATGTGCAAATGCCTGGATTGCTTTTTTGCTACACTTTTAAGTCACTTTGCATGAAAGCATCTGTCTACCACGTGAATAGACAAAGGAAATGTAAATATCTGTGATTAAATAGTGAAAATGTGTTATTGACAGTGTGCTTTGCTGCTATTCTCAGTTCTTTGGTCATGAACTTACGCAACAGACCCCAAATGTGAAAGCAACATCTAGAAATTAGATTTTTTTAAGCAACACAATAAAGGAACAATTAAGCAGACGATTGCTGATTTATTTTTCTAAAGGAAAATTACTAGTAATTACTATACAGACCATTAAAAACAGTAGTGAGTACATCTGACAACCTGGGCCATAATCTCATATTTATTGTTCATTACACAACAGGTGTATCTCTGTTCAATTATTTACAGCCTGCTCCAAAGATCTGAGAATATATCAGATTGAGGAAAACCTGTGGACCATAAGCAAATTTTAACCTCTTGAGAACCAAATGTCCTCATACAATATGAGGACACACTATTCTTTGCTAATAAATCGCAACATTGAGGAGAAATTACAGTACTGTATACAAAAGTAGAGATTAATAGCCATTTTAAAGCTGAAATACAGAATCAGCAATTGTCATTTTGAGCATTTGCAGTAATTTATTAAAATTACAGTTCATAAGTAAAATACATTTTGCATTATTTGGTTGCTGTTATATATCAAAATGCAATCCTGAAGCAGAGCAGGATATCTGGGGGGGGGGGGGGGGGGTCATTATATTCTTCTCCAAACCCTCATAAGTGTGCTTTGGCGTTTTACAGGTTCTTTCTGTACATTTTTCCTTTTCCTGCATTACATATTTTTTAATCTCAGGACCCTCAATTATTATAACCCTGTAGAAAAACATGAGAACTAAACCGATCAAGTATAGAATGTACCTAACTCAAGAAAAACAGTACATAATACTTCCTGTTTTTTGCTTCCTAGTTGAGCATCTTATTCATGTGATGACTTTCTATAGTTAGAAGTTTCTACAGGAGCTACTACTCCTTTAATTTCTCAACTTTGTGCTAAAATAAAAAGGGCAAAAAAATTTGCCCATCAGCAGCATAAAAAGCATTTATCAGCATGAATATTTTAATCAGTAAGGTGATAGTGTTGAAGATAAACATGAAACTGACTGCAACATTTGTTTTATTACTCAAGGCCACTGTGTTTCGAAACAGATCAGCAGTTCTGGTAGCAAAGTAGGTCAACACTAGAAATTAAGAAAACCATGTGATCTATTCAAAATAGTTTATTGTCAAATAGACAAGAAATTCCACTTCCTGTAACAGGAACCTCTTAAAAATACATCCAGTTATCACAACAGCAATAGTGATGGACAAAGACAGAACACATAGGGGATACCCAGTCAAGCACTAAACAGCTTGCCCAGTAAGTTTCATAGAAAAGCCAAAAATTCTTTTTAAACAATTTTAGGACATTGAAAACATTACACTTAAATTGATCTTTAAATGTCTTCAGCAGCATGTTTTTACAAGCACACACTGCAGAAAGCACAATACTTTCAGAAACACCCCTCACCCACACACTTGATATGAAGCTGTGCAAGTCCCTTTAATATTTAGTAAGGTATTTGTTACATCCTAGTGAGAATTTGCGAGAATTAATGGCACAAACGTTTGTGCACTAGGAAATAGGAAATATGAATAACAGACAGCACAAGTATGGGCACAGCATCCTATAACAAAATGCATTAAACTTTAACATATTGAATGGCTCATTATGTTAATCCACCTCTCCCCAAAACCGAACATACAGTGAATCTACAGAACTAGTTCACATAGTATAAAAAGTGCAGAAAGAAGAGCTGTTCAAAAGGCAGCCCGGTACATTCAGATCTTGAAGTGCATTGGTACCATTAAACCCAAGCCCAGTGGCTCAGCACTCCTCGACTACGGTACCAGCCGCTGACGAGTAGAGCTTCTTCTTCACGAGCCGAAACCCAGGGCCGAGCTTGAGTGTGCGACGCGAAAAGCACGTCCCAATACGCAGAAAGTCCCTGAAGTTCATCCAGCTGCTGCCATCTTGTTTGAAGACCAGCGTCAGCTCAAAGGTGGGCACCATGCGGGCATCACAAACCAAGCGTTCGAGCTTTGCACATCGCCGCTGTTTACGCTGCTCCTCCAGCTCGAGGCGCACATCCAGCACGCAGCCACGTAACCCACAGGGTTCACTGGCCGCGAGCCGCAAAACATCCCGTGCCACCCGCCGGGTCAGTGTCTCAGGCAGTAACACTTTTGTGCAATGTAGAGTGCTGGTCTTTGCACGCGCCAAGCAGCCCTCAAGCAGCCGCACCAGCTGTTGGCACGCCCACTCCTCACAGGCTTCGGCACTCAGATACGGCTCAGCCAGGCAGCGCTCCCAGAAGTCCAGTTCTACACAATGGATAAAAGAAATACATGAGAAGGCATAAGAAACTGAAAAGTCACTGCAAATGATATGGAAATAGCATTTACCATTAAAATGGTTTGCAGATATGGTTTAAGCATTTCACTGCATATTGTACTGTGTAACAAACCAAATTTGAACTTTAAAATTTGGTATGATGGGAAAAAGTCACTTCATGTTGAATCTTAGCAGAGAGAAAACAAGGCTGGGGGGGTGGGTACACTGTATGAGCGATTCAGTCATCACTACTAAAATTTGTTACTTTTTTTTTTAAAGCAACACCAAACCTTTGGTGATCAGATGTCATGTCCTTCATAATACAAGTAACAGTACAACTAACACCAGGTAACCAAGAGTAGAACACCAATTAACCTTTAGTAACCATTTGTGATAAGAATTGGTTTGATAGGGAGCTTAGGGTTTGTTTCTCTTTCTTCCCAGACAGTGAGACGTAATGCAAAGGAGCTTTATGATGTACGTGTTTAAGCCTCAGCACACTGCTATGAGAGCTGACATTTGTGTCAAGGTGATTTACACTCAAGCTCACAGTGGATCTGGGCTGCTGCTGCCTTAACAGGGTGACTTCAGCTGATTAATGACGTCACCCCGGACAGCCTCTGGCCTCAAGCTCCTCATCCACAGCGCAGTAAACATGCATAACAGCCAGCACCTGATCTACAGATTACAGATCTCATGCAAACGGACAAATGTGAAATGAAGAACGTTATATCAATTTACCGTTGTCGATGCATGACTGCTCGTATCCTTTGTCAACAAAATCCGAGATGAATTCAGAGCTTTTGTTCTTCTGTGTGCTTGTTGCAACCATTGTGCAAAGCCTTTGGATTAGTTTCTTGGCCTTATAATATGGTGCTGAAAAATAAAATGAATTTTAACATCTAAATATCCACTTAAATCAATCCACCCTTCCCTAAATGTAACCATTGTACTAAATATTTCTAGATACAATAAAAAAAAGCATATACCAAACAAGTCTACAAAGTAAATTAAATAAAGTACTCTTAGAAATTTAGTCTTCTTTAAAATCTCTGAATCGTTGACATAACAGAAATTTCGAGAAAAAAAAAGTTTTAGCCCTAGCCCAGAGGCAGATAAAGCTAGCTGCAGTTACCTGTGAAAGGGAAGGACAGATAAAAACAACATAAAGAAGGTGCAAGCACTTACCGTTATAAAATAAATTAAAATATATTAGGCAGAAATGTCTTCATAAATACTTGAGTCACTTCACACACTCTCAAAAGCACCCTAACCATTCATACCGAATGAAAGCCCGAGAAACACTCCACCAGTATTTATAGGCTTCTGCGGACAACGACCACACGGCGTCCACCAATCAGAACACAGTATTACATTCCAACCGCAGTTAGGCCAAGCAAGGAGCAAGCAGCGCGTGCCCGAGTCGAGTGATCTGATTGGCTAGTGTCCCCGCCCCCTGGCCAATGGCTGCACGGCGTTCCGTGTTGCTATACCTCCAGTAGGTCAACGTTTCCCCCCAGTTGCTTCTAATGCAAAACAGATCCTGAACTAAAAATGTTATGAGGCCAGTTTTCTCTTTCCCACTGAATGAAATCTGGGAAAGGAATTATTATATATGATCATATGAAGTAATATGATAAGCATAATATGATCACTTCCACCCATGCAGTTTAGTTGTTTGTTTGATAGATAGATAGATAGATAGATTACTTTATTAATCCCAAAGGTAAATTGTATCGTTACAGCTGCCAGGTTGCATATGAATACACTGTTTCTATGTACATGTGTATAATTATTGAATATACAGGTGGGAACAAAACTGTACATAAGGCTCACCAGCAAGTTCAAATTAACCAGAACATTGACATATTAATAAAAGAGAGAATGAATTGAATTAAAGGACCATATCAATGCAATAAAGACAGATTGTATATGAGCTTATTTATAGTGATGGCAGAGATGAAGATCCCTCTCCTGACACAGAGCAGAGTTATTGTAAAGTCAAATTTGTGAACAAGTGTAAATGTTTTATCATAAATTACTTATAATATTAATATGTAATATTTTATGATGAAACATTTTACCTTGTTCACATATTTAACCTCTTTATACTGACTTTCACAAAACATGGTCATCACTCCTATTCAATATGGGGAAAAAATTGTCTAAGGTGTTTAGGGACAATAAAGTACAGTATGACATGAAGTACCTCAGGTGCTGTTACTTGCCCAGACAATCCAAAATTAATGAATAAATAAATAAATAATAATAAAAGTCAGTACTGCATCAGGAGTGTCTAGACAGCACTGACCTAAGACTTCATAATCCAGCAAGTCCAATTATACAGTGAGAGTCCGCAAAACAAATTCAAACCAAATTCAAATTCAAATTCAAATTTCATTTGTCACGTACACAATCATTCACGATACGATATACATATAGGATATGTATTTCCTCCAATAATACTCATACACTAAATACTAAATACTCATACATCTGGACAATTGCACATGTCACCTTTCATGCATATTTGCACAACCACTGACACTTTAATTCTATATACATATATACTCTACCCTATATTTCTATATTTTTGCAATATTTTATTATGCCCTTATTGTATAGTTAATTTTACTAGTTGAAATTATTTCTTTAGTATTTCCTTTTTATTGATTATTTATTTTACGTACAAGCTTTTATTTTCTTTTTTTAAGGTCACTGGCGGTCGTATAAAGCATTTCACTGCATATTATACTGTGTATGATTGTGTATGTGACTAATAAAATTTGAATTTGAATTTGAATTTAATAGAAGAGAAAGAAATTGCACAAAAATGAAAAATATAAAATCTACAAACATTGTAACTCCTCAGTTGTGAAGATGTCTTACCTAAAGAGATAGCAGTCAGATTGTCTGACTCCAATGCTGTATTTTAAGACTTTAAATGTCTGTGTGCTGTATATTACACTTCAGAAAAGCCGTTACATCATGGCCAATTCAGGGGCAGTCTCCTGCTGAATTGGGCAGTCACTGTAAGAGGTAACCAGCTGACAGTAGCTAAAAGAAACTCTTGTTGATAGGTGAAGAAGAAAAATCTACTACAAATACACAGTAACTGTGACTGGTACTTGTGTCATATTAACCTAACAGATTATTTATATCCTTGGCTGTCTTACCTATTTAGGCATACTACATAGTGCACAGTGTATTCAACAAGACCTTGCAAACAAGACTTGTTAAACGTGTATTTCTTGGCACTAAAACTAATCTGCACCCAATGTTATGATATTCTTCTATGAGTAGCATGTAATAGCTTTCTTTTTTTCTTAACCAGAAAGGGTTAATTTTCAATCTAGAAACGGTAAGAATTAAAATATTTATTATTAACATTATATACTTGACGAATTTAAAGAATTATGTAGTATAAATGGTGTCCAAAAAACGTCATAAATTCTGCACTGTATGCAATCTTAAACCTCATTGTATACAATCCATGTTTGTCAGGAAAACAGGCAATGTTTATCAGTGAATGAAATAGTTTGCCATCAGTGACTGACAGCTGTTCACTGGTCAAAACCTCAGAATGAGGACATTTGAGATGCAGCCAACAGGTAAAACTAATAAATTGTTGTAAATGCATATACAGCGCACTGCTGATACAGGTATTCTCATCCAGCACAGAAGTTACAGGAGGTGTTTAGTAACTGCACAGAGCAAAACAAGCTCATTATACCCTGCTGTCAATGCCTGTTTTCTCCATGCAATATGACCCTGTCAGCTTAATATCTCTGACGCACACACACACGAGGACACACTCTCACACACACACACACACACACACACACACACACACACACACACACACACACACACACACACACACACACACACACACACACACACACACACACACATGTGTAGAGCCAAGGGTAATGGAATCCCACAGGTCACATGAAAGAACAAGATCCTGGTAAGAAAACAGGGTCACACGTATTTCCCTCCATGAAGCATCTCCAAAAAGTACACAACAACACAGCTGACCTCTCTGAATGAAAATAGAGAGGAAGACGCACAAGGCATGCTTTAAAATACTATATCAGGGCATGTCTGAGAACTTCAAAGGCCATTTGCCTTTTATACTATGAGTGCTCCAAGTTTTCGAAATGCACGTAAGAACTTTTCATGTCAATAACGATACTCAATGGAAAAAACACAGAACATTCTGTCTTGGTTAAGAAGAAGAATGATAAAAACAAGCTGCATGATATATGGGTCTTTGATTTATTTGCTGTATGTACAGTATTATGGCTTTAACGTGGCTATTAAAGCTATGAGCCACAGCCTTTCATAAGCTGTTCATTATAGACTGCAAAATGAGAATAAAGTGTAGGTTTAATCCTTCAAAAGATCCATCCATCCATCCATTTTCTTCCGCTTATCCGAGGGCGGGTCGCGGGGGCAGCAGCTTCAGATTAAACAGGTTAAGCAAAAAATAAAAGTGTTACATTTTATTGCTGAGAAGGCAGTCTTGTGAATATCAATTGGAAGGCAAATAACTTTTTCTTCAGTAATTTTTGTATTCCTTATTTTGGTTATTATTTTAGGTCTTACACTGACAAATTATTTCTTGAAAATTACTTTCTGGAAATATGACAATTTTGAACAACAAATAGAAAACTTCAGGGTTGTCAATCACATGCCTTTTAACAAACCATATGTGAACAAAAGTTTGTATCACTGTACCAGAGTTTGTGTATGGGTTTCACTTGGGCTTATGGTACAGTAATTAGGTTTAGTGCAGTGACATGATGATGAGAAGACCAGTGAGGTTGGTTGAGCCTGTTTGAGTGTTTTCATTCTCATCCTCATTTGGTCAGCGATGGCTGCTTCTGCAGAATGAAGTGTTTTGTTTTCTGGTTGTTTTTCCTCCATCATTGAATGAAATGACTCATCGGCTTCCATCCAATGTTGCCACTCCAGTTTTCGTAGAAACCTCTGAAGTGTTTCCATATCAAGCAAATAGATTGAAAGGCATGTTTATTATTATCTGTTATTAGTATTAACAACATCTTGGAATTCACATTCAAACCACAATGAATGGTTCAACTTCTTTCAGTCTAATCTTTGCCTACAGTATATCACTCAACTTTGTTCTATCTTTCCAATTGCTTTCTGTCTAGGGCGGTGCTTAAGTTACACCTATAAAATTACAGCTGTTGTTTTGCTAATCACCGGTCGGATAAAACTTAATAAACAACTAACACGGTACTCAAAAACGCCCACACATATTAGATTATACAGTACTGTACGATGATGCAAATTTGCTGAACTGCCTTCACAGTTGAGGAAACAAGAGCCAGTTTTTGATAGCGACAACTCAGCACAGCTGTTAGTGATTATCAGCAACAGGGACAGCCCAAATCTGGGATCTTGTTTTGGCTGACCCTGAACCTGTTTAGTTATTCATCTGATCTGATCTGTAGCTCTTATTACAGTAGAAGTGCAAATGGTTCCAGGTAAAATCTCAATAGCTCATGCGTTCTGTGTATTAGAGTGGCCTGGATCTTGCAGGGAGCTTCATGAAAGATATTAGTGAAAAGATTCAGCTGAAGATTTTAGGGTTATTAACTTATATAAACTGTTAATATCATCATTATATTGTTAATATATTGCATGTTATTCTGTCTGATTGCTGTACCTCCCCCACTGATGAACACAATATTAAATAAGAATGGGATAGTGAGCTCTTCCCCAATAGGCTTCATTCAGTTGGTGAGGTTCCCATTTTTACCACTAGGTGTAATTGTAACTTCACCAAACCATTAATTTATGAAATATTTTTAATGAATATAAAAGACTGTAGAATATACAATATTTATTGCCTTGTATGTGGAATTTACTATCTTTCAGCACCAGGCTATACCACAGAGTTACACAGACTAGTCATTGTTTTCCTCTCATGGTCTCTTGCCTGGCTGTGAGTTGACATATCTGTTTATACATAAGGACAAACCTGTGGCTAATACTGACTTGTCTTCGTCTGCCAGTATTATACTTATTTTTAAATTAAGCAAAGAGTCTGGTATCCAGACTTACACGTTTCTGACCTTTAACTTAAGCTTATTCTTCTTGTGTAAGCAGTATTAAATCCAGTATCGCTGTTTGTTTGATCTAAACACAGTGTGTCAATCAATTTACCGAATGTTTTTGGCTGTAAATACAAGAAAACCATTTTAAAGAAATTTTAGTAACATAAATAATAGTAATGATTATTAATAATTAATTATTGTTTAAAGGGTTCATTCCCTTAAACACAAACCCTCTTATTGCTCTATTAATTCAGATAAATAATAGCTTCAGCAATATACAGTGGAATCTTGGATTGCAAGTAATTTGGTCTCCGAGCGTTTTGCAAGACAAGCAAAATTTAATACAAACTAAACTTAATAAATGAGCGAGGTCCTGATATACAAGCACACATACCCTTTGTCTGCAGAGTATCATGTGATCACAACTGAGCCAATGGTTCTTCTATTTTGCGCGCTGCAGGATTATGGGTAATAATCTCCCATGCTCAGTCTCAGTGCGTGTGCGTCACTCGTATAATCAACATCCGTATACAGCATGTACTGTATATTATAACATTATGATCACGTGTGTGTGCCTGTGTGTAAAGCAAAAGCAAGTGTCATTAGTGAGATCTATTTTATAGAATCTCTCTCTGTCTGTCAAAAAGCAGTGGCTCTGTTAGTGTTTGTGTGTGAAAGTTGTCCAACACAGTAGCCGCTCACCTTTTAGAAATTTTATAATTGCTGAACAATAAAAAACAAAACAAACATGCATGAACTACACACAGTGCATTTTAATAATCTGGATAAGTTCCCAGAAAAGGTTAAGCCTGGATGTAATCCAACTCTCAATGTGTGCAACTTTGCCCATGTAAATATATTGACATAACATTTAGACTTAAGCTGCCAGGTCTGAAAATGATCACACCTCAGGTTGTATGAATGCTGCTACTATTTTTTAAGAATAAGTTTTGTATATTCATATAGTCTGTGGTCTGACTGCAGTTATACAAATGTTTAAATGAAATGAGTCAGACTTGGCACAAATTCTTTTTATTGAACTCTAATTGAATAGAAATATACACACAAAACACAATGCACAAAGCTTAAGAACATTTCCATTATTAAAACAGACAAGTGAAAGTGTGGGTGTAAAATGAAAATGTTATAAAAGTCCACAAGTTTATATTTACAAGTACTTTGTAAAAATGTTACTTTTTAAAACAGATTGTAGAAGAAATAAGTGTAACACTGTAACAGATTGTAATATTATAACACTGTAGGCTTTGTTATTTGGGAATGCAAAGAATACTTGTTATCATGAAAGGAAGGAAATAGTGATAAAAGTGATAAAACTAGAATTAATTTATTGTTCACTATGGAGTGAGGATAAAAACAGAGTAACACTTTTCTTCCATGTACAAGAAATAGTTTTTCTATAGATATTTTGTGAATAGTTTTACAGTAACATATTTATAATAATAAAAAAAATCTTCAGCTTTCAAATGACCTTTCTTTTTGTTTAATGAAAATGTATTACAAACTGTATATTGGCATCTGTATATTTAGAACTTTATGTACAGAAAAAAATTTCCAGCATCACAATAACATCAAAAAACATCATTTATTCAGTAGTCATTGTTGATATCTATTATATTTACCAACAGTATCCGTAGACAGACATTTAGTATAAAACATTTGACTTAATTTCATTTCGTTCTGAAGGAAGGTCACTGAAGTTTGTCATTTTAATCCTCCGGCAGTTTGGCTTCTGTTACTTCACCTGTCTGCTTATTTTGCTGCAAATGCACCAAAGGTAAAAGGATAATTAATTCACATAAACGTCTACATGACAATGTCATTATTTAGCTTGAAACATTTTAGCCACAAGAAAGTTCTTTCCCCTCCACTAGAGGTCACTATGTTACTTTTAAATTGGGGCCAATATGAGCACAGTATCAGAGCTGTTACACAATATACTAGAGTGTAAGTAAATGCTTGTCTCTGCAGGACACAAGTTAAATAAGTTAATAAGGCATTATAATCACACATCTTTAGTTACTAATCGTATGCAGTTGGGTACACTAAGACGATAGATAAATATGAATGTAAAGTTGCATTCATCTGATACCACTGATGATTATTGTCAGTATTTGGAAAGTCACAGGCAGGCAGATCAAAGCTGACAACTGCCTTTTGATTACGCAGTGAACCAGCACCAACTAATCACTGTCTGGCACATTTAATGTTCTGAGTCACCACATAAATTTGATATTCCGAGTCACAACACGGCCCCAAATAATTGCACTATTTCTGACATTTACTATGTCAGAATTGTGTGGCTATTCATTACTCCAACAATACGCTGTTTATCATGTACTGTGGCAATAAAAACAGCAATTATTGTCCTTGTGTCCCTTAGGGCATATAGGCTGTCAAATGTTGACTCCATTTCTTTTTCCAGAGTCACAATCACTGATCAAAAAGAAACTGCCTTTTTACGTCATATGTATAATCAAAGCCAACACAGCCCTAAATGCAGGAAGTGCTACATGTAAACATTTAAATGATACAAATCATGTAAAATTCCCTCATGACGAGTTCAAGACAAGTTAAAAAAAACAACACCCCAAAGCAGTGCTCTTGGGGATTCAGTGACTTTTTCACAGCGCTGCACAATAATGTTTCTCCAGAATAGATTGTACCTGGCTGAGAAAGTTATCTATCATCTTGTGCTGGTATGAAGGGGAGAGAGGTGGAGAGATCAACAGCAGGAAACACCTTCCCTCACTCTGTTCCACACCAGAAACAATAAGTTATTAAAAGCTCAGGCTTCCTCTGAGCCGCTTGACATGTTGGACCAGATAAATGGCAAGGCAGGGTAGGATGTGGCCAGAAGAAAGGAGTAATTTAAATCACATTCTTCCGTTTCACCTTAAACTGAACAAGAATTATTTGACTTGTTTTTGAGTTTATGTTAGGTTTGAGTTCATAGGAGGAATTTTTGGTTGTCAAAATGCAATGTTAATCTGCCAGTGGTCCAGATTTTGGGACACAGTTGGCTTTAGGTTGTTTTTAGAAAAATTTAATTACTTTGGTGAAATGACGGTTTTCAATGGCCTATTTGGGATTGGGATGATAATAAAACGAATGACCCCAATACAAATTTGACAAATTCTATTAGTAAGAATATTTACTAATAGAATTTCTTTATTCTGCAACTCAAATCATGAATGTGTTGTTTAGTAAACTTTTCTTTCACTTTTAAATCAATACTTCTCCTTTGCCTCTTGCTGCTGCTCTCGTTACACTGCTTTTGGGAGCCACTTGCATAACACATACAGTACTATGTTTGGAAGAAAAGTAAACAAGATATCACACTGCACTCAAGAGATATACCAGTGCTTTGTGTACAGGTGACATACGATACACATATGGTGTGTGGGAAGCTGATGGTTGACTATGAATGTTCATTCAGCCGGATTTTGGGCAAATAGACATTAAGTGGCATAAATGCTATAAATAAATGTTAATATTGTGCTTTGAGTTTGTATTTGCAATATTGTGTTCAGGTCATTTATTCAATGTTATTCCAATATCATGCTATCATTTCAAAAGTCATTCTAAATTCTGAAAACAATATTAAAAACAATACAGTATTGGATTAACATTTTACTTAACTTTTGATGCAAACCTAATTTTACATAAGTAAAGAATGCTATCATAAGGAATTACACTCCAAATTAATGCAATAAAGAAAACATGTTTTTTGTAAAATGATAGTCTGTAATCTTAGTCATTAGACTTTGAAACTCTTTCTAAATTGATCCCCCTGTTTTTTTCTCCATGTCTTTGGATAGTATACTGTACAATGCAAAAAAAGTCTTGTGGATGTTAGGATAGTTGGAGTAGGACATGAGCAACGTTTAAATTATAGTGGCAACCAACAACATAAAAGCCAAAGGTATTGCATTCTACACAACATTAACATTAACAGAGGGTCAGCTGTAGAGGTGTAAGGTTAAGGCTACAGACTACAGAAAGTTCCAGGTTCAAACCCCACAACCACCATGTTGTCCCTGTTGGGCCCTTGAACAAGGCCCTTAACCCTCAACTGCTCAGAGAGTTATGATGAGATAAACATGTAAGTCACCCTGGATATGCTGTACATGTATTCTTGCAGATAAATCATGGCATGGAATAGTAGGGTATATTTTTTATTGTATTTTCTATTCACAGTTTGGGGAAGATAAATGTTAGAATACCATTCCATATACCATTCTGCAAGCAAGAATTATATAAGATTAACAATCATATAAGGTAGTTAACGTACCATTCTCCTCGCCTCCTGATTTGACTCCCAAAAGCATGACCCCATCTTTGTTACTTTCTGTCCTTTGAAACGAAGCACTGAGATTATAGCAGCAACCATAGAAGCAATAACAAAAAAAAAAACAATCAGGATCACAGGGAAAGTATTTTACAATGTAACACAGGTGTAAAAACATAAAAAATGTCTATTCAAGTGGCTTAACACAGCTGAAATACTCTATAACAGCAGGAATATTTTCAAAGCAAGTACTTCTGAAGCACTCAAACTAGAGGAATTTCTTTCAGAACCAACATACTCACTTCTCTGTTCCATGGTCCATGGTCTCAACTATAGCGAATCAAAAAAGAAGAAAAATCTTAGATTGATCCAAATAACGAAATCCAGATTAAGTATAGAATATAAATTTTTTAATACCTGGATGCTGAACCTTAAAACACTTGAGCTTCATGTAAATAAGCAGTCCCACGACAGCCCCCAAAAGCAAGAAAAGCCAAAAATATCTCTTATCTGAAACATAACATAATGTGTTTACAGGAACCTGCACATCACATCCACATTTCTTTATCTGCATATGCCCTTGAGACAAAAACATATCCATATCAACCAAAAACTGTCATTTATTTTACTGTATTTGTTATATGATATATAAGATATACAGTAGGATATGTGTTATTTGTTATATCGAAATATAAGAAGTGGTAATGGACAAATTAATTGTTATTTTTTGGACAATTTATACAGATCGCTCCACTGACACTCCCAGGATGAAATTTGAGGGTCAAGTCTGTGTGTAAATTCTTGGACAAGTCAGATGGAATCCTGTGACACAATGACCGGCCTGCAAATTTCCCAGACTATAATCCTATAGAGTGTGATTATTTTGACCAGCAGGTGAAAATATATTAGACAGACAGGTTTCTCCTGGCTGTCCTTCCTAAACCACCTCGCTATATGGGGTCAGGGGTAGCTCATTGGTTAAGGCATTGGACTACGGTTCGGAAGATCCCATGTTCAAATCCCACAACCACCAAGTTGCCACTGTTGGGCCCTTGAGCAAGGCCCTTAACCCTCAACTGCTCAGATGTGTAATGAGATAAGAATGTAAGTCGCTCTGGATAACAGCGTCTCCCAAATGCCTAAATGTATATATGCTTACCATCAAACCACCACTAGATACTGTATAAATAAATCACTTAATTTACACAGCAAAACGTATTTAATTTAAAATATATTTCAATTAAATATTATGGCCCAAGCATTATGACATCAGCCCTACAGTATGTCATCATAGTGTGTGAGGGCCCTCTTGTTCTTCTAGAGATTTTTTTTCCACCACCATCTGAGGCTTTTTGGGGTCTTAACATGCACAAAAACTCATGAAAATTGGCAGACAGGATGGAATCTGCCTCCATTATTATGCTTGAGATACGGAGCCCTCACATGAGGTTTTGCTGCATACAGTAGCTCGTACAAACTTGCACGAATGCATTCGAAACACGGTGCACATTTAGAGCTCATTGAGCTGAACAACTTTCACATTGCATTGGCTCTACTCAACAGGAAGTCAGTTATTTTAGGTCATTTGCAAAATGCACCCGATGGAATTTGATACACTCTTCCTAGGGAATTTATACAATCGCCACCAAACCGGGCGTATGTGATCTCAAAACATTGAGGATGGAAAATTGCTGAGGGATTTCTGATATCTCAAATGGGTCAGCCGTGACGACGCCTTAAACTTATGCTGAAAAGTGGTTAATAACTTTCTGTGTGACATTATATTGAGTGGCATCATAGTGTGATGCGTTTTTTCAGCACCTGCAGCTTTTTGGAGATCTAAACATAAAATTCCCCTATTCTACACATTCACGCTCTCTCATACAAGACACTCACACGTCTCTCTCTCTCTCTCTCACACACACACACACACACACACACACACACACACACACACACACACACACACACACACACACACACACACACACACACGACACACATGACACAAACACACATACCTGATTGATGACAGCTGTACGATTTGTATATCACAAATCTTAACTTTTCAAATTTTGTGAAAAATATATTGAAAGAATTTTGGTGATTCAATATGAACTATGAACTGACTGAAATACACACTTACCAATACTTGAAGCTTGAAGAGTATCTATGGGGAAAAACAGTTACCCTCATTTCTGCTCATGGCAGCATTAACATATGACGTATTGTTATTCATTATGTGCATATTCATACAGTAAGTGGCGAAAGATTTCTTACCAGGGTTTTTAGTGTCCTTTAATTCCTTTTTGTTCAATGGAGTTCCTGAAGTCGGCTCTGAATGATTAAACAGTTTTCAAAACACAACAATCACTATGCTGTCAAAGATACCACAAAACACTGGTGCAGCATTAATATATGACATATGGTTATTAATTTTGTGCATATTGATAAGTGGCTAAAGATTTCTTACTAGAGTTTCCAGCAGTTGTGTTAGCTGTAGTGTTTCCAGCCGGAGGAGATATAGTTCCTGAAGCCGTACCTGAATGATTAAACAGTGAACAAAATACAATATCCAATATGCTGTCAAAGACCCCAGAAAACACTGGTGCAGCATTAATGGTTATGCATTATGTGCATATTGATAAGTGGCTAAAGATTTCTCACTAGCGGTTGTGTTAGCTGTAGTGTTTCCAGCCGGAGGAGATATAGTTCCTGAAGCCGTACCTGAATAATTAAACAGTTTACAAAACAATCCATATGCTGTTAAAGATATCACAAAACACTGGTGCACTGATTCATTTTTTTTTATTATGCCAGCGCACTTTGCATTTGACTTTTCATCACCAAGACATTTAGGTTACAGTATACTGTAGTGTACTGCAAAGACCTGGACCTAATTGACAGGTAGAAAGGCCATATGTATGTATTTATGATAGAAATATATATATATATATATATAAAAAAAGAAAAGAACTTGATGAAAATGTGAAGAATGTGAAACACTGTTCTTACTCAGGCTGCTGGTGGTTTGGGTGGTTTGGGCCTGTTGCTTAGTGCTTTGAGATGCTGCACCTAAGTGACCATAAAAATTCACAATACACATTGTTCTCTGTATAATTGTGACCTAGGGAAACACTGTATGAATGCATGTTGAAACTGCACAGCTCAGTTATAGTGAGACTCACTTGTTATCAGGCTTGTTATAGTGTTATCAGGCTGCATTGTTGCAATGGGGGTAGTATTATCTATGGCAGCCGGTGTTGCTGTAGTAGATTGAGCAGGTGTTGCTGATTGAAACAGAATGTGCTTATTATTGAGAGCATCAAGAATTTATACAGTTTCTGGTTGCACATTTACATTTTTACATTACAACACAAGCCAGCCACAATTTAATGATATTATATATGTTGAAAAGAAAAGAAAATTTCTTTCACAATATTTGCTCTTTACTTATTGCATTACTTACAAACGTAGTTCAATTCAAGGTCATGGTGTTATGGGCCATACTCATAAAGCTTGTAAGAATCCTCTGAGAGAGCTCCTAATTTAACTTAAACACTTCTAGCTAGGAGCCTTAGCTCACAGATGATTTAGGATCAATCTCAGAGCAACTTTAAGAAGGAAAAAAACATCGAGGAGGCAGGGCTGATTGTGAGCGAGAGACAAAGAGTAAATTCTCCCCTCACTTCTTTGCTGTCTGATGTCGCTGTGTTTCTCTGTAGTGTTTATTAGTCCAGTTCTAAAAGTGGGTTGGTTACTGAGTGTCAGTGCTGGTGCTTGTTTTGTGTATATTAGAACAGGTTGTGTGGCTCTATGAAGCAATAATTATGTTATAATTCTATAAGATATAATGATATAATTACTTCCTTTGAAGTAACAGGCTCATTTTGCCTATTTCACCCTAATCACGTGCGTATATTTATTTGCTTTATTTTTATTATCAGGTTATTTACCATGCTGCCAATTTTTCTTCTTAATCTATTTGAAATTATCTGGAGGAAAATGTCTCTACTCTTTACTGTGATTGTTGGCCTGTCCATGTAAGTTGGTTTGTGCTGTATTTATCACATTTTGGAGGAGCAAGTACTTCGTTTTAGTCTTTCCACCATTTTCTATTCTGCTTAAAAAACTTCTAAGCCTCCTCACTACTCCTAACAGTTTTTCACCTTACGAGATCTTTTAAAAGTTAAAATGCTTAATAAACAGAGGTGTCAAGTAACGAAGTACAAATACTTCGTTACCTTACTTAAGTAGAAATTTTGGGTATCTATACTTTACTGGAGTAATTATTTTTCAGCCGACTTTTTACTTCTACGCCTTACATTTTTAAGCAATTATCTGTACTTTCTACTCCTTACATTTTAAAAATAGCCTCGTTACTCTATTTTTATGATCAGAACGCGCAACAGCCCCCCCCCCCACCCCGTCGCATGATCAGAACATGCAACCCCCCCCCCAGCGGCGGATGATCAGAATGCGCACCCCCCCCCCCCCAATGCTCAGTAGTACACATATATGGTTCTATAATGTATTTGCATTGTACTAGAATGCATTCTTTTTCAATTGCCATATACAGTATCCCAAATCACTATGGCCATTTAAAAATACAACAAAAAAACACCACCACATTTCTCTTTTTTTTTTTATCAGTATATAGGCTCGTGGCACAGCCTAAGCTTTTATCCTTAATGCTTTTTCCCCCCTTATGTTACTTTTACTTTTATACTTTAAGTAGTTCTGAAACCAGTACTTTTACACTTTTACTTGAGTAAAAAGCTTGAGTTGATACTTCAACTTCTAAAGAAGTCTTTTTAAACACTAGTATCTACAGTATACTTCTACTCAAGTAATGAATGTGAATACTTTTGACACCACTGTTTATAAATAACCATTATCTTTACTAGGATCTTCTCTTTAACTTTTAATAATGACATTGGTGAGTTCTTTTATTTAATTAGTTTTTAACTGTTGGTGGCTGGTTGTTAAAATGTATGTTACTGCACTGTTATTAAGTATTTGCTATATAATATATATTTCATGATTCACTATGGAGTAGTATGCATTGAAGTTCCTCAATGAAAGGGAACAAACGGATAAATATAATGTCACCCGACCTGAACATAATCAACATTGTTTCTTTATAAATGAATATTACATGACACCTACTGTATTGTTAAATGTATTTCCAAGCATACAACTAACTAATCCCTACAACAGTGAAGGAAAATAAGTAGCACATTTCTTATTTACTTGAACACCTTGAAACATGTTATAAAGGTAGTGCTGAACGCTGTGGTGAAACTGTATCGGTCAGTTATAGTGACACTTACTTTGTGTTGTTGCTGTTACTGTTACTGTTGCTGTTACTGTTGCTGTTGCTAAAGTCAGTCAGAGAAAGAAGTTTGACATTGTTCAATCCATCATGTACAGGTATTTAAGTGGTATCTTCAAAATATATATATATTTACTGGCCTTACATTTAGAAAGAATATTGTTGTTAGAGTGGCTTTGGATTAAAAAAACAAGGGATTTCTTTTGTTTTAAAAAAGACTACAGAAATGGATATTTCCCAAAAGCATTGTAGGATTTAGGTTTCAAAACCATTTTAATGGATAGAGGAAGCATCACAATGTACAATGTAAGATTAGAGATTGAACACTAATCAATAAGTGTAAGACTCACCAGTCATTGTATTTGATTTAGTCTCGTCCGATGTGGCATGTAGTACATTTGCTAAACAGAAAAAAATCTGATGTTACATGACTGAAAATTGATTTGCATAAATTCATGCAAAGAAAGTCATGCAGGGAAAGGAATGTGATGAATTACCAAAGATTCCCGATGAAATCCAGTAGACACTGTTAAATACGATTGTGTTCTTACCTCCAAAACCACTGGACTTATATAGCGCACTGGGAAATTGATCCATCATTTCCTTTTAAATAACCATTGGATTTTTCAAGGTACAGAAGAACCTTAGATTGTGAGTAATTGTCAGTGGTTGTTATTTCTCATAATACAGAACTGACATTGGCATGATGTAGGGCTTGATATCACTGCATTCAAAAAGATTATTTTAAATTATTTCAATATTATAAATAACCTAATTATTTTGATTATTTCAATATCTTTTTATTTAATGTACTTATTTTTAAAATACAGGGTCCAAACAAAGTGTCGTGTGCAGTTCATAATCATCAGCCATTACAACTGAGACTGTAAATTATTAACAGCTATCAGACAATACAATTAAACCCTTGTACCTTTAAAATGACTTATCGGCCTGAGAACTGACTGACATTTGATGAGAAACTTTCATGTGTTAACTTTTTGACATAACATTAACCTGTTTTAACCTGTGCCTTTGACCTGGCAGA
Organism: Channallabes apus; assembly: GCA_030522415.1. Taxonomy (NCBI): domain Eukaryota; kingdom Metazoa; phylum Chordata; class Actinopteri; order Siluriformes; family Clariidae; genus Channallabes; species Channallabes apus. The sequence continues at coordinate 23,113,485 of CM060108.1, read as the reverse complement.
CTGGATGACATAGGATGCTTGAAACAGCAGCATTCCCTCATTCTCTAGTGCAGACATCCTCTTTATATATGAGCAAACCTGTGAAAAGCTGCATCCTGTGTAACCCTGCTTCACTCCCAAGAGTCCCCTAGGAGGTTCCTGTCAGTGCTTCCTGGCCACGATAAATTCTTCTTCTGTGCACTTATTGTCTGGCCCAAAGTGATTTCTAACTGCTTGATTTATACTCTTCAGTCTGAAAGCTGATGCCTGAATCTGTCTGTCAGGGAGAGTCAGAATTAACTAAGTAATCTAAGTAAAAAAATAGGTAGTAAATAAATAAGTAAATTATAAGAAGAAACAATGATGTCAGTGTCAAAATTTTGGAATGGTTACATTTACCCATAAATGCCCACAATTCAGTTCCACGGCTAAACCGATTATACCAAGAACAAAATACTGCTTTATCAATTAATGAAACCTAAAGTGACTTTCACAGTTTCTATTGACCTCTTTCAGCTTCACAATAACATTATGTTGCTTTAGATTATGGTGTACAGTCATCGTCTTTACCGCATAATCCTGTATACAGGGTCATGAAGCCCTGAAGCCTATCCCAGGAACCTTAGGGCATGAGGTGGGGTACACACTGGACAGGGTGCCAATCCATCGCAGGGCACACACACATATACACACACATACACGCACAATACGGGTGCATTTTTTTGGACTGTGAGAGGAAACCGAAGAACTCAAAGAAAACCCACCAAGCATGGAAAGAACATGCGAACTCCATGATGATGCACAGTGTGGTGGCAAATTCATGTGTGAAAATTATTCGTCATGCTCCCAGAACCACACTTTCACAATCTAAAACCTGGAATATGCCTGTGCCATCATGGGGGGGAAAAAAGCACATAATGTGATAACTAGTCATTCAGTACATTCAGGTCATCGGCTGACTTCGTTTCAGAGTCTAGACCCGACCAACACTCCCTTCTTACACTAATGCGCCCATTATTCTGGAATAGAGTAAATCTGAAGTCATCGGACCACATGACCTTTTTCCATTGCTCCAAAGTCCAATCTTTAATCACCCTAGCAAATAATAATAATTTTTTTTTTTCATGATTAGTCTCACTAACATGAGGTTTTCTTATGGCCACAGATCTATTTAGTTCCAGACCTGTGCAGTGTTCTCACATTGTGCACATGGAAATACTGTTACTGTTATATATATATAACTGTTGTTTTATATATATATATATATATATATATATATATATATATATATATATATATATATATATATATATATATATATATATATATATATATATACACACACACACACACACACGCACACATTAGACAGCATTATTTAGACTTCCTGGCCATGGCCATTCTCCAACCTCTGGGTGTTGACCAATTTCCTGGTTGTGTTGTACATTTTTCCAAGAGTGGCTTTTACATGCTGCCCATTGCTGCACTCCCCTGTGAGAAACAGGGCTGTCTGGTTCCCACTGATTATCTCCAAGAGAAAACCAGTTCCCACCCTAAACTGATATAAGATAAACCATCTATTCCAGATTTTTGCCAGTCTATGTTTTTCACATTAATCCTTAAAAGTGTTCTTTGCCGAGGTATACACATACACATTTTACCCATCTGGGATTAAAGCCTGATCCTTATTGATTACATTGATTTCTAATGAATGTATCAAAATAATTACCTTTCCCGCAAGCATTCATCAGGCAAAAGGCCGTCCATTTATTGCCACTGGCATTTCACCATATACAGACCTTCATTCATTATTTTATTCTAATGAAAAAAACATTTTGTCTCAAAATGAACCTCAGTAATTTGAACCACATGAATAAAAATGGTACTTACTTAGGAGGAGAAAATACCAGAAGATGAGAAGAGTGACCTTGGCAGCCATGATGTCTTTTCTTTTGATGGTTTCACACTGTAGCATTAAATAAGTGCAGCAGGACCAGCGTTCACTGGGAGACAGTCTCACATAAAGCTTCTCTGCTGCTTATTCTGTCACTTCCTTTGGTTAAATTGAGGAAATACACCAGCTTCCACCTGGGTGGAGGACTAGCGGGGTGGAATGAGAGGTGGGGTTGTTGGGGCGTGAACGAGCCGGAGCGAGAACTCTTTCAACAGGAACCCAATGTCCAAGCTTGTGTTTGTGCTCTTGTGCAGAAACTTCTTTCTGTTAGCGTTTCCTTCCTGGCTAGCCTCTACAAATGTTTTGGAGAAATACATGGTGGCCAGGCTCGAGCAGAAAACACAATGAAATGTGTTCAGTCCTGGTTCTTTGTGTCAGACAGAACAGCTGGATCATAGACGTCTTTTCATAATTTTAAAATAGGTTTCTAGCTAGGATTGAAATAAATTTTTAATAAAAAAATGTATACCATACACTGCAATCCATTGGCCAGAACTTTTATATCACATGGTCTAAGAATGATTATTACTGTATAAAATCAAACGGCATGGTGGTGTAACAGGAAACAAGGCTGGTTAAAGTCCTCACATCCCAAGGGTCTGGAGCAGCGTCTGAACTCCTTATTGCATGTGCGTGATTTCACATTCCCTTTACGGGTTTTTTCTCTAATTTTCTTACTTTCTGCCCAATCCACGTGGGGGATGCACTGCATCTGACTAATGACTTGTGCGTCATCCAGGGTGTGTCCCCCACCTTACACACAGTTGTCTTTCTCATTAAGTCTGTGGAGATGCACAAAAGAGTTACATTCCTGTTGACGTTGATAGATATACGCTGTGTTTAATGTGGATTCCCCCCCTAAAAGATATAACCTGAAATATCAAGTTTGGTTTCAAGCTAATGTTCAGTGTTGTGTGTCCATGTCCAGGAGATTGACTGTGGTTAATGTGAAGTGAAGCAATTCAGAGCTTGCCTGCATCTAATCACACACTTATCAGGAAGAGTACCACAGGTCAGATACCACTCTGTACCTCTGTAGAGATACAGGACAATAGATGAAGCAAGTTTTTCTCTCACGGCTTTGTTTTAAGTACCTACCTGGATGTACTCATGCTTCCCCAATGGTTTCTTCATCCAAAACAGGATGTGAAAAACTCCTTACTTCCTGCATCTACTATGTCATGCAAGCGCACCAGAAACAATAAGGAGAAATTCAGTGACAAGGAAAATATACATGCTTCCAAAGACATTCTAGCTTTCGGAAAAATAAAAGATGACAATTCTGTTCCTTTCAAACATGCTTTCCTGGGGAGTAAATAAACTCTCGTCTAATTCACTTCACAACAAGCAACTTGATAAGAACCAGAAATCCTGTCATTTAATGTAATCTCATGATCATCCAGAAATCCAAAATCTTATTTTGTAAAGTGCCTCAAATCCTACAAATGTAAGATTCCCTGAGAGAAAGTAAAGAGTGTGACTCCGCTCGAGTATCATTGAATAACTGGTTTCTGGTACATCGATACAAAAATAAAATGCCATCATGATACATCATATATACAAAATCCTCAGTAACTGATATTATCCTTGTGGAACAGCTTCAGGGTGGTCGTGTATCCTCTCATTAATTCACATCAGATTTAACAGCCGTACAAGAGATTAGACACAAGCCACCCAGGGAAATAGTCTTCCTTAGAATCGAAAGTAAAGGTAGGAATAGTAAAAACCCCTGCACGTTGGGAAGATTCCCGATAGAACAAGGATTTTCATCTGCCTGCATTAAGAGTTCCCACACAACAAACCCAAATACCTGAAAAAGCAGCTGATGCACACTACAGTTTGCCAATATTCTGAGCTTGCAAGTAATGACCATAAGCCTTATAATAATGAACTAACTTTATAATAATAATAATAATAATAATAATAATAATAATTCCATGATTCCAAACATACTCCTGCAGGTTAGTTGTGACATTTGTCTTTGACAAATGTATATAGGCGGCACGGTGGCATAGTGCTTAGCACTGTAGCTTCACACCTTCAGGGTCGAGGGTTTGATTCTTGCTTCAGATCTGTGTGAATGGAGCGTGCATGTTCTCCCTGTGCTTGGTGGGTTTCCTCCCACAGACATGCAGATTAGGCTGATCGACGTCCCGAAATTGCCTGTAGTGTGTGAATGAGCTTGTGAGAGTGTATTTGTACAGTACAGTATGTGTGCCCTGTGACAGACTGGCAAACTGTACTGGTACTGGGACTACCTTGTGCCCCAAGTCTCCCTCTCTAAGGGTTTACGCTGTATACATACTACAATTAGAAGGAACTCATTATAGCTATATTTTCCAGTTAATTGTTCATAATGAATAAATATTACTTTTACAATCAGGCATATGTCTAGATTCATTAAATCTATTGTGCAGCATTACCACCTCAGGGTTAGCTGGAGCAAAGCACAATTATGTAAATCAGCTATTCAACATATATTTCTAATTTAACAATTAATTGATGTGCTAAATACCTATTTTGAGTAACATAAAAGACAGAACTAATTATGGCACATAGTGTGCGCGGTGGTGTAGTGGTTAGGACTGTGGCCATGGTGGAGGGTTTGAATCCCACCTTTTGGGTCTGAAGTTTGGGTCGGAAGTTGCATGTTCTCCCCGTGTTTGGTGAGTTTCCTCTTGTTACGTCAGTTTTCCAAAATATACAGATGTGCTCCACTTTGGAATGGCACCCAGTGACCCCCGTATAGAATAAGCGTATAGAGAATGAGTGTGTAAGTGAATGAGTGGAAATGTTGATCATAAATTAGAACTACAAGTGTTAATAGAGGCTCAGACTGTCCCATGCTAAATTCATGAATATTTTCAGAAATTGCCAGGATCACTCACTCACTCATCTTCTATACCGCTTTATCCTGTATTCAGCATCACAGGGACCTGGAGCCTATCCCAGGAGGCTTAGGGCACGAGGTAGGGTACCCCCTGCACAGGGTGCTAATCCATCGCAGGGCACACACACACTCATTCACACACTCTACGATCAATTTGGGAACGCCAAACAGCCTAATCTGCATATCTTTGGACTGGGAGGAAACCGGAGTACCCGGAGGAAACCCACCAAGCACGGGGAGAACATGCAAACTCCATGCACACAGAGACGGGAATCGAGCTACTGTAATAACTACACCGCCGTGCAGCCTGCCAGGATCACAGTTATTATTATTATTATTATTATTATTATTATTATTATTATTATATAAGCAGGGATCATTTCCATTCTTTATTTTATTATAATAATAATAATAATAATAATAATAATAATATATACACACACACACACACACAGTATACCAGGGGGGTATTCCAGAAAGCAGGTTATGTGACATACCCGGATAAGTTTGAGGGTAAGTTAGTGGATAACCTCAACTTCCGGTTCCAAAAACGGAGGTAACTTTCTGGGTATGTATGTAACCATAGCAACTTACTCTCTGAAGATAACCTGCTCGGTAACAGGTTATGTTCCAGGGTAAGTTTGTTCCAGAAGCTTAGTGAGCATGCCGCGCCCTTTTGATGAGGATCCTGTGGACGTGGAGGCACAGATTATACGCGGTTTTTTTCGCCGGGAGAGAGTTATAAGACCGCGTATTGATGTGTTTTCATTTCCGAATGATTATTTAAAAGAGCGTTATCGGTTTTCAAGGGAATCGTTAATTTACTTAACACATCTCCTGAAACCGCATATTGTACATGTCACAAACCGCAGGTCTGCACTTAGCACAGAAAATATTCTGTACATAGCACTTCGGTTTTTTGCGTCAGGGCATTTTCTGTACAATGTGGGAGATGCAGAGAATGTGGGAAAGGCAACTGTGTGTAGAGCCGTTCGTACAGTATGTCTGGCACTTAAGCACTTTTTACACTCATGTGTACAGCAGGTCCCTGGCCATAAACCTCTCCACATTATTAAAGAGGAGTTCCACAGAGTGGCAGGTTTGTCCTTTGTAGTAAAATCTACAGTATGACGCACATTTAATATGTAGATATACTATTTATATACATGTATTCATCCTGCATACACACACTTGGTCCTTGCATATATGCCTTTGTATTTCAGGGTTTCCAAATGTAATTGGGTGCATTGATGGCACCCACATTCCTATTAAAGCTCCTTCAATAAATGAGGGAGACTGTTAATAGGAAATCTATTCATAGCATCAATGTACAGGTAACAACTTAATTTTGTGTCCTTAATTTTTTGCCTTGTTAGAATCATTAAACTCATTACTTTTTTCCACTAAATAGGTAATATGTGAGGCAACCCACATTATTACTAATGTTGAGGCCAAATGGCCAGAATCTGTGCATGATGCCAGAATTTTCCGGGAGTCATCATTATGCCAGACATTTCAGCAGGGTATGTTTTGCGTTATGCATTTTAATTTTTACAAAATTGCATTGTACACTTGAAACATTACAGGACACTTGAATGGTTACTTGCTGGGGGACAGAGGATACACTTGTCTGCCCTATTTAATGATACCCTACCCTGAACCTGGACCACAGACACGCTTTAACCTGGCTCACCGCCGAACACGGGCCAAGGTGGAGATGACCATAGGGATCCTAAAGTCAAGGTTTCAGTGTCTGCGTGGACTCCGGGTCAGTCCAGAGAGGGCATGCGACATCATAATGGCTTGTGTTGTGCTTCACAACATTGCCACGATAAGAGGAGAGAGCCACCCTCCTTATATCGAAGAGGATAGCGTAGAGGAACCTCTACAAATTTGTGCACATAGAGATGGAAAACTTTTGAGAGACAGGATTTGTCAAAGTTTCTTTTATTAAATTTTTTTATTGGTCTGCTGTTCACTGTGGTTCATTTCTTTATTTCCTGAAAAACAATGAAAGTAAAATTAAATAAAATGTGGTGTTAATACATTGCTTTATATACACAACACTTTTAACATGCAACAGATTCATATTTACACAAGTTCTCACCTTAAGGCGATGCTCCAGTAATTCCATTTCTAGAGTAGCCTTTTTAATTTGAAGCTGTACTGTATAAGGTCCATCTCCATGTCACTTTTTCTTATTTGTTTTTGAAGATGGACCTTATACAGCTCCTTTGCTGGCAACTAGGAAGGCAAAAATAATTACATAAATGGCATTCTGTCAGACAATAAAATTTAAATCTGGACAACTGCACAAATTCTTACACTTCTTAGATCATGAACTGAGATTGAAGGACCCTCATCTGTTGGTAAATCCCCAGGTATATACTGTGAAAGAACATTGCCTGTTACTGTAATGAAAAAGGGGGCATGCATTATAATGGTATGCATCATACCTCAGTGGATCTTCCAGCATTGTCCACGTCTGTCACAGCAGATATGGTCTCTTCATCGTCATCCTTCAGTGGAAATATACAAGTATACATTATCAGGCAAAAAGACAAAAAATAAAGATCTAAAAGTACCTGACAACAAAACACAACTGACAGACTGTCATTTCTGCAGGGTCCAATAATACAATCCCTCCATCTGTATCTATAAGAAAATACAACCCATAAAATTCTCAATTTTATCAAAGACAAAGCAATAATGCAGGAAAAAAAACCTTGTCAAAGTAATACAACTAATCAAAAAAAAAGTCACAGTAGCATAATCATATGCAGTTAAATAAAGTAAGCCTGCATAAAAACGGTAAGCATGTTCAAAAGCCTTTAAGTGACGGAGATAGAAATTTATTCAATCATATAATGAAATCAAATCATAGTGGTAAACTTACATTTCACCATGTTACTTGTGGTGCATGGTGTGTGTGATGATGTGCCCCCTGGAATGCCAGCAACCACTGGTGGCCCTTTATTAAGGGACAGAGCCAGCTCCTCAGATGGGGTGAGGGGAGTTGGTGCTGGGCCCCCGCCAGTTAGACGGGCTTCAGCCTTCTTTCTATGACAGAAAGAATATACTAAACCGTGTTTAATAAATTGTTCAGTTAATGTGTTATCAAATATTACCTTTTTGCAGAATGTTCTTGTGTTTCATTTTGACTTGGCTCAAAGTTCTTTTGGCTCCAGATGGATTACAACTTATTAAATAAGAAACCATATATTCCTAGTCAATATACACTGGTATTTTAACCTAAAGAAATCAATGGCTAGAAAAGTAAATGCTATCATAGTGATTTAACAGTCAAAAGGATGCGGAAGGGGTGTTTTAATTAATTATAAATATTTAGCATTATAATTAAATTTAATATACTCACGCATTTACTCTGTCCGTTATTTTTTGCCAAGCCAACTCTCTTTGTTTAGCCGATGCAGCCGTATTGCTTTTTTCTGGATTATAGGCTTTAATTCTTCAAAAGCGAGCATTAAAACCTCCAACTCCGCCTCCGTGAAGTTTGCCGCTCTCTTTATTTCATTTGGATGTTCCATTATAACTCGTGAAATCCGCGATCCATTGAAAATGTCTTTATGTAGGCACCGTGCACGCGCATTAACTCTGGGTAACCAGTAGGGGGGATTAAACTAAATCTTATTAGGTGTTTTGGAACCGACATACTCTCGGTATGCGGGTTTGGGGTTAATCAACCCAGAGGTTAAGATTAACCAAATGGTAAGTTAACCAAGCTTTCTGGAACACCCCCCTGTATGTGTATTTTTTTTTTTAAAGAAGAACCATTTCTACTTCTACTAAATATTTGGAAAGAAAAAGGAGAAATGCAGTTGCACCACAGCAGTGCTGTTTACAATAAAAATGTGTGATCCTGATAAGGCACTGTAGCGCCCTCTATCGTGAGTAGCCCAAAGAACAACAACATTTTGGCAATGTGAAACATTATGTTGTCATGTAATAACCTTCTTGGCTAAAACATATTTTTTACACAAAAATACATATTTATATTTATAATATAAATGTTTTATTTTTTTGGAGATTTCTTTTTTTGTTGTCAAGTAGGTCTAAACAGTGCTAAAACAGTGTCGACCCATTTTTAATCAAATCTGGCTTATTTTGGTTTTATTTGCATGCTAAAAAAGAAGGCATATACACACTTTATTAGAAACAACTGTACACGTGCACATTTAAGCAATCATCTAATCAGTTAATCATGTGGTAGCAGCATAATGCAAAAGATCCCCCCACCCCCCAAACACACGAGTATTATAACTGTCCCCAGACTGCCCTGTGTACTTCTTATCTATCAGTCAACACCCCAAAGTAGGGACAAATTTAAACTCTTCTAATATTGTTATCTAACTTATTATATTGTTTACCAATTTGGAACCCTCCTCACCTCCTCGTACCCCGCTCCACCAAAATTCATTATTTCCCGACAAAGGAAACACCATTGTTGAAGTTGCCAAATGGTCATTTCCTATTTTGTCAATATAATTAGACCTGGATCTGTATTTCTCTTTAGAAAATCTGGAACCATTTTCATTGGGAGACTTTAGCACATGTTGAAATGCAATCAGAATCAGCTTCATGATCAGAAACAGTAAAGCGAAAGTAGCAATCAGTTGACTCATAATTATGAAGGATTCTGAAACATGAAATTGCAAGTCCATCAGAGGGACTCACATAACCTTGTATAGTTCATGATTGGAAAAGAAGAATGAGGATAAAATGAGCCACAATGCTGCAAAATCATAATTACGTCTCACTAGACATCTCAAAGCACTAATGTTGGTTGTTTGCGGTGTCCGACATCTTCTTCCTCTATTCATTCATTCATTCATCTTCTATACCGCTTTATCCTGTATTTAGGTTCGCGGGGACCTGGAGCCTATCCCAGGAGACTCAGGGCACGAGGCAGGGTACACCCTGGACAGCGTGCCAATCCATCGCAGAGCACACACACACACACTCTGGTCAATTTGGGAACGCCAATGAGTCTAATCTGCATGTCTTTTGGACTGTGGGAGGAAACCGGAGTACCCGGAGGAAACCCACCAAGCACGGGGAGAACATGCAAACTCCATGCACGCAGAGACGGGAATCGAACCCGGACCCTGGAGGTGCAAGGCGACAGTGCTAACCACTACACCTCCGTGCCGCCTCTTCCTCTATTCATTTAATTTTAAACATACGTATCTCTTACATTCTTATGATGGTACACATATACATATCTTTTTGTCCATATTTGAAAGTACAAATTCAGAAGACATATTGTATATAAATTTGGAATGGATATACGCACCTTATTAAATAATAAAAACAAAGGTATCTGAATATTTATGCTATAAGCAACTTTTATACAGTCTCTGTTAAAATTCTTTCCGCCACCAGGGAGGATTGGGTTTCCCAGCTCCACTACAGAGGAGACCTTTCCTTTGATTCATCTTCAGTAAATGCTTTATACTGTACACCTACCAGAGAATCCAGAGAACACCCACGCAGACACGGCAGAACATGCCATCCTTTGCAAGAGCTTAGGATCGAACCTGGGACCCTGGAGCTGTGAAGAAGCAAAACCACCCACTGCACAACTATGCCTCTCTGAGAGCTCTTTTCCCCTAGCGAATTATTAAGCTTTTCATGAGTTCATCTGCCTTGTTTGCAAAAGTCATTCTGCCTCACGGCATATCAAGTTAACGCTGTGCTTATGACACTAGGCTCTACCTATTCTTCCCACCACAGAATGCCTCAAACCCAGCAAGTGTCGTATCTTACCTTATAGACATCTCAGCCTTCACCTCCTACTCACTCCTTTCAAGACAGAACTTCTAGTCATCCTGTCTATCAGGGAGTGTACAATACACGAGTAGTTGCACTTCATTCCTAAACTTAAAGATTATTATGATGAATTTATACTTTACTTGAGTATTACTGAAAAGGAACTTTTATCTGATCACAAATCTTTATACTTTATATGCTTCTTCTTTTATCCAGGCAATCACTATTTACTTTAACAGAATGGACTCAAGTTAGCATTGAATTAAGTCTCGAGAAAATATCAGCAATCAATTATCTTGTCAATGGCCAATGACTTTCTCATGCTACACAAAGTAGTATAACTATAATACATTGGACTCGAATTTCTAGGCCTAACACAGGAAAATTGCATCACTTATATAAAAAGGTGGCATCTTCACCTGTTTACAAGTCCATCGAATTTGAAAAAGCGTGCCGTTGTAGTCTTTTTTTTGTTAATTTCTCAAGTCAAACTGGGACTTTTGTTTCTGCAGAATAACAGAAAACAGTTATGATTCTCTATATAATCCCCTGATATGTTAATGCACTTGTCTCTGTGTTTCACTAGTGCTTGGATACTATCTATATATAAAGTTTTCTTAGTACACCAGAGTCCTGACCATTTTGATTTATACATATTTTTCATACTAATTTTCTTAATTGAATTAAATTGAATGAGTGGACTGCCTGCTTCACATCTGAAATGCTGGCCTCCCAGGAACTCCTTTAATGGCTCAAACATGTGGAAATGGCCATTGAAGTCAAGACTGTATGGGGGATGTGACAATACATCCATGCCGAGTTCCTGGTATGTGCAAGTCATGTTGGCGTGTGTTTGCGTGTACAGTTCTTACAGACAGATGTGTCTCTTCCACAACTTGGCAACATGTTATTCCAAGGGTCAGATGTTCTTCTTGCTAAATGTTCATGGTAACAACTGCAGCAGGTTCCGAGCCACCTTGGCCAAAATTGTCATTTATGGACCTACGGCCTTCTTTAAAACATTTACACCATTCAAAGGATTATTCATCTTTGCTGGTCAAATAAGCATAATCCAATAAGAAAATGAGCAGGTCAAGCTACTGTTTCTGGTAATGTAAAAGCCCACTGATACAAAATTATACTGCCTTGCAAAAGTATTGAACTTTTCCACATTTAGTCACATTACAACCACATAAATGTATTTTATGTGATAAAACAACTAAATTGGCCATAATTGTGAAGTGAAAGGAAAATGATAAACGATTTTTTTAAACGTTTACAAATAAAAATGTAAGTGTGTTGTGCATTTGTATTCAGTGCCCTTTACTTTGATAACCCTAACTAAAATCCAGTGGAACCAATTGCCTTCATTATTAAATTATTAAATGACTAATTAGTAAATAAAGTTCACCTGTGTGTAATTTAATCTCAGTATAAATACAGCTGTTCTGTGAAGTCCTCAGAGATTTGCTAAAGAACATTAGTGGACAAACAGCAGTATGAAGCCCATGGAACACACCAGACCGGTCAGGGATAAAGTTTTAAAGAAGTTTAAAACCGGGGTTAGGCTAGGAGAAAATATCCCAAGCTTTGAACATTTCACGCAGCACTGTTCAATTCATCATCCCAAAATGAAAGCGTATGGCACATCTGCAATCCTACCAAGAGTTGGTCGTCCACCTAAACTGACAGGCCGGTCAAGGAGATCATTAATCAGGGAAGCAGCCAAGAGGAGCTGCAGAAATCCACAGCTCAGCTGGGAGAATCAGTCCACAGGACAACTATTAGTCTTAGACTCCCCAAATCTGGCCCTTATGCAAGAGTGGCAAAAAGAAAGCCATTGTTAAACATAGCATTAAGAAATCCTGTGTGCAGTTTGCACCAAGTCATGTGGTGGACAAGGTGCTAGGGTCAGACGAGACTAAACATTGAACCTTTTGGCCTAAATGCAAAACGCTATGTGTCACGGAAAACTAACACTGTGCATGGTGGTGGCAGCATCATGGGGATCCTTTTTTTAAATTTTCAGTAGGGACAGGGAAGCTGGTCAGAGATGATGGGAAGATAGATGGAGCCAAATACAGGGGACTGTAAAACCAGTTGGAGTCTGCAAAAGACTTGAGACTAGGGTGGAGGTTCACCTTTCAGCAGGTCAACACTAAACATACAGTCAGTGCACGATGAATTACAATTGAGAATCTGTGGCAAGACTTGAAATTTGCAGTTTCACAGATACCCTCCATCCAATCTGACTGAGCTTGAGCTATTTTGCAAAGAAGAATAGGCAGATATTTAATTCCATAGATGTGCAAAGCTGGTAGACATGCCCAAAAAGACTTGCAGCAGTAATTGTAGCAAAAGGTGGTTCTACAAAGTACTGACATTGGGTGGGCTCAATACAAATGCACGGCACATTTTTCAGATACTTATTTGTAAAAAAAAAAGTTTTTTTTAAACCATTCATACTTTTCCTTCCAATTCACAATTAAGTACCACTTTGTGTTCCAATAAATTACATTTTATGTTTGGGGTTGTAACATGACGAAATGTGGAAAAGTTCAAGGGGGATGAATATTTTTGCAGGGCACTGTAGTTTCTATATTCTTTTTAATATCAATATTGGTGGCTTGATTTTGACTCCATACCTAATTGTCACACAAACTTTTATCAACCTAAGCAGCAATTGTTACAGCAGTTTAACCAAACAGGAAGCATGGAGCACAGGCATTAAACACATTAACCTCACGATGGGGGTTGGGGGCTCTATTCTGTACTGAAAAAAATACAGAAACTTAAAAAAAAAAAAAGAAATTCCCTAATTGATACTGTCTTAGTGCACTTTCATTGGAACAGACATTTTCAGGGATACACAGAGACACACAAATCCAAGGTTTTATTTTCATGCACATTTTATTGAACAGTAATATAAAATACTCTTTAATAGTTGTGAGTGCATGCTGCATCAGCCAACAGTTTGGAAGTTAAATTACAAAAGCAAGTCTTAATGTTGTGTAGTGAATTACTTGGGCACTTAAGCATTTGTTAAAAAAAAAAAAAAAAAAAGAACTAAAAAAAAAAACAATGGAGTATTTTATTTTCTTAAAGTATTGAGCAGTAACAAACTGGTAACTGATATACAAAGCATAGTTACTAATAATAATAATAATAATAATAATAATACACTTTGTCTGTGGCACGTTTACAAAAAAAGAAAAAACAAGTCTAACTGTCTTGTATGACATTAACAGCTGTCATGCATTTTGAGTTCCACATGTAACCACAAACTTATGTCATGATAACAGTTAAACATGCTAAATCGGACTATGTGTGTACTTACAGGCGTAAAACCTTGATTCCTCATCCAATGTTAAATAGTTTGATGCTTTCATAACAAAAGTCGAAGGCCTGAAGCTTTATTCTGGCGTTACAGTAAAGAATGGCATTATACATTTCCAGTATATATCGACTAAGCACACTACAGATCAAAACCGGCCTCTGCAGCCAAGATAATTCATAATTCATTCATATTTCCTTTGATAAATCTTATAAAACATGCATAGGCAGATGCTTTCTATTTTTTGTCTTATTTTCAGAATATAGGTGCTTTTATATATATATATATATATATATATATATATATATATATATATATATATATATATATATATATATATATATGCACACACACTTTTTGTTTGTTCGCAATACTTAAAAAGAAAAATGAACACTCACAGAAGTTCCAGCAAGCCACAATAGATCTATTCCCATCTTGAATAAAACAAAACATATTTTTCAAATGCTAGGCGTGAATTCCAGTTCTAAACTCCAAGAAAGTGGGAACTTGCCATCAAGCAAATTAGCCATTATACAGAAAATAGGATCAAAGCACACACACCAAAGAAACCTGAGGTAAGCATAATCTGTACAAAACCATAAAACGTTCCATTTTTGGCATTTCAATGTTGCAACATTCTTTTAAGACTGCCTAATTTACTTTAGAGCTAGTTCATAAGAGTAGCAAAAAAGGTATCAATAAATAGTACTCATTTAGTTTGTACACCCTTTCCATGTTAAAAACTTTATGCTCTATCCATTTTAGTGCTGTTTTTTTTTTTGTAAACATACAATAATTAGTAAGAAGTTACACACACGAAAAAAAATAATAAATCGGTTAACCAGTAAATGAGTAAAGGCCTTTTCACATAAGATATCTGCCTTCTGCGCTCCTCAATCCACAACCGAGAGCACCCTCACCTCACTTACTCATTCAGAAAAGAGTGAACCCGCAAGAACTTTTCATGGTTTTTACAAGCAAAATATTTGTAAAGGCATATCGAAAGACTAAGAGAGTGTCGCTCTGAATCATGTTTGAAAACTCTCCCATTCACCTCCCTCTCTATCCTCACTTCCTCTGCTCCTACCCTCTGACTCGCGATGCCCGCCCCCTGCACTCGTCTGTCCGACTGTAGCATGGAGAGAGAGAGGGAGGAGCCTGATGACGGCATGGGCGGGGTGTAGGCGGGGACAATCACTGGATGGCACTGCCGCTGCTGGCCTTGGCCTCGGTGCCGTTGCTTTCGGAGCACAGTGCTTTGTTGAGAGAGTTGAGGCTGGCATCGCAGGGCAGCGTGTCGCGCCGGGGTGGCATGCGCTCGTTAATGCGGTCCAGGCCTTTGGCCTCTTCAAAGCTTGTGATCTTGTGCTGTGGCGAAAAGCCTTTGATGGCTGAATTGGGGAGCAGGATGAAGAAAAAGGTTAGAAAATGATGCTTCTCATTTCTGGACATGGCAAAGCCCTTGCTCTATCTCTCTCTCACACACACACACAAAACACACACACGCTATAGGATTGTTTAAATTTTGTTAATGCTTTTGTCTATTTGTAGTAAGTCAAGGTGACTGGACTTGTAATAAAATCTTAATTACTAAATCTAATGAACAGACATGACTAAAACATGTAGGATACTGAAACACAATAAAGACTCCTGCGACCTTGACTTACAGAATGACTGAAAACCTTCACATCCATATTTTGGCTGATCCAAAATATTGAAATCCCTCTTTATTTAATGCTTTGTATATTAGGTTAACATTCAAGCATACTTTAAATAATTTGATACATCATGAGATTTGTAAATACACAATGCCTCATGATTCCCTTAATGGTGGGAGGGAAAAGAATAAACAGGTGTAATGTAATGTGTAAAAGCAAATACCAGGATATTCACACTAGATAACCATGTTCTTTTGGGTTTACAGAATGGAGCAGTGCTAGGCTGTCTCAGTTCTGGAAGGCCATGAACACAAGTGGTTTCCACAAGGCCACTTCCCTTTAGGCTGATCACAAGTTGGGGTTATTTTACACTGTCCAGTGGGAACCCAAAATAAAATATAAAAAACAACAAATAAAATGAATAAAAAAAAACAAAAATAAAACCAAGCCACCAAGAACTGAACTTCCCATCACACTCCATAAAGGCACTAGAGAGGCTCGGGGGAAGGTAACGTAACATAAAAGAGGGGAAAAATGTGAGAAAAGATATGTGTACAAAATAAAGGTGAAGCTAGATCAGTATATGGATACTGAGGGAAGTTGCTTGCTAACCACGTTATGCCTGTTTGAAGCATGCAGCAAACTGAAGAGACGTATTAAACGCTATTGATTAACAATCTAAGTTGTTCCCTTTGAGATCAGGATCAGGGCTTTGGGGCCGTGTTGTACAATGGATACGTTTCACTGTTGCTGCATAGCACAGGGCAAACACAGGTTATTAGCAGTGAAGGAGAAAAACACAGACACAGCACAGCCACGGACTATCCACAGGGGGGGAAGCCAAATAAATAATGTAGTTCAAAAATAGAAGAATAATAAAAGAAAACCAGTACTGGCACCGTGGGCACCTTTATGTCTAAGAACAATACTTAAGCATCAACAGTGATAACATAAATAGCAGCCAAAGCCACTATTTAGAGTGCAGTTGAGATTGTTCTTGCGGTATAGACTGTTGGTTAAACTCAAAATTTAGGCAAAAACAAAGCGCAACTGCATCAGCACCATTGTTTTAAAGGGGATGTACAGACTGTACACTGGGCAACTGTATTCTTCTAATTACTGTGTAATATTCTATGGTTCTTAATGTAGTCCCAGAGGTCCTCAAAGTATACTGTAGACATGCTAGAGGTATTTTCCTTCATTTTGTGTCAAATCAAATCCATCCCAACATACTGTAAATATTTATTATAAATATATAAATTATTATTGTGTTGTTTCTTATTATTAGATGGTTTGATTGGTCACTTAAATCAAATAAGGGAAAACATAAACCTTGAAACCTTATTAATTAAGCAACTTGTTTCTGTTAGTCGAATGTTGAGGATTAAAAAAAAAAAAACTAAACTGTCCAATGAATATCCAAAAAGCAGCGAGATCCACAAGTCTGGATCCACGGGCATTTGTTTTATATAAAATTGCTGCACTGAAGAAGGAAATCATCTCTGCAGGTACAAAATCCAGAGACATGTACTCTAATTCTGTGTACATTACAAATTATTCTCATTCTTTTTCTTTATTAGATAAATATTACATTAATCAGTAGACATAAACTACTAGTCAAAAATTTGGATAAACCTTCTAAAGCCATGGTCTTTATTTATGCTCTGTAAATCCTTCATAACAACTCTAATCTAAGCTGCTGTTAACTGGTGATTTTTGAGGCTGGTAACTTTAAATGAACTTCCCCTCTGCAGCAGAGTAGTGTATACTTTTAAATAGATTTCTGCCTATGGATCCAGGCTTTTGCACCACCCTGTAGTATTGTAAAATTTTCAATACTGAGCTTGATACCTGAATAGTTAGGATTAAGATTGTGTTCATAAAATGTTTAAAATTTACTGAACGCTCCCTGACTACGATAAGTTTGAGAACCCCTGTGCGATTTTGCATTAAAAGATTTCAATGCTGTCCAAAATAATGTACAACTCCAAACGTGGCTGCACTTGCGATCAAGTTCCCCTTTAAAGCAAGCGTGGCTTGTTTCGGTATTTTCTTTTCTTATTTCTATTTTCGCTGAACACTAAAGCACTCTGTTTGCCCAAACAACCAACACACTCTACACAAAGCTACAGTAACAATAGATGAACCCATTAGAACCCCTTTATCTGTTGCAGACAGGCAACAGAAAGGGGAAAAGGGGCTTTGGCCTATTTACCTTCATCGGCCTCTATAGCCTCAATAGTAGCTGAAGAGAAGAAGGGGAGGGGGTTACAAAACGAGTGAGAGAATTGAGCAGAGCAGGTTAAATTTGTCCAGTAACAAGTCAACCAGTAGGAAAAAAAAAAAAAAAAAAAAAGAGTCACATGTACATGTAACGGTATTAACACACAGCGGGCGACTCTTAGGTGAGAACAGACAGAACAGAGATGCTACGGGGGAAATCACAGACAGAACAAGAGAGGCTTAGAGAAGGAGGAGTGAAATGTGCAATCATGAACATTTAAAATGGGATCTTTGCACCACAGATAACGGACAGAATGGAGGCACACAGAAATTAGAGGTGTGTGCTCAGAGGATGACTGTCCTATTGTTTCTCACTGCTCTGCATTTTAATAATCGAGCATGAAATGGTGACAAGCCACTGGATGCAGATACAGAACGGCTGTTACAGGTGCAGCGGTCTACTGTGTCCCAACACATACTGGATACGGTCAATAAAAATAGGAAATGTTTTAATAAGGACTATAATGGTTACATCTGCCCACACACACATTTCATTTCTATTGCGAGAGACTTGTTAGCATGTGTCATCAAAGAACATCTCCATCCTTGATGGCACTGAGTAGGAGTTGCCACTTACCTGTGAGTAACTATCTTTGATAGTTAACAATATGTACAAGTTCATGTGCAGGATCATGTGCAAAAAAAGAAATTTAATTTGGCAAATGAAAGAAAGGCAAGATGTGAAGATCTGTGTAAAAAATCTAGCGAAAACTGGGAGAATTTGTTCAAGAGAAAACGGATCAAGAGAAGACACCACACACACAAATCTGCTAAGATGACAGAGGTACTGAGGGAAGAGACAGCATTGCAGTAGAAGCAGTCTGCTTCAGAGGACAGACAGACAGCACACACTTAGCTGTGTTTCTACTAATGCTGAGGCAGGAATTAGTCTTTACTCCGTCTCTGGCATGTCTCCATTTTCAAGTTAAACTACTTGAACCATTTTTACAAATGTCTTAAGGAGAGCAGTTTCTAACTGGCCTACTTTTCCCTAGATTTAGATTAACATGGGGCACTGGGGTAATGCTTCTTGATTATAGTAGTTTGTCTTTTTTATAGACTTTCCCTGCACTGCACTGTTCCCTCATCTGGAAAAACCTTCTTTACTGTCTTTAATGGCTTGAAATAGCGCAAGATAATTTATACACGAATAAACCGGGTCCACAGGTTTTTTTTTATTATTATAAAGTTGCAGACACCTCTTTAAGTGATTTTTCATATTCTTCCTGTCAGAGGTTCTCTGAGGATTGTTGGCTTTGGAGAAGCTAGTGTACAGTACTGTAGAAATGTCTTGAGTCACCCCTTAGAATATGTCTGTCAGGAAGCTTGGAGAACTATTCTTTAATATGACATTGATAATATATAAAAGTCTAAAGTAAAAAGTCAAAGTATAAAGAAATGGCCTGGGGCCTCGAAAGTTCTGCACAATACTGTACATGCACATGATCTGCAAATTACTAACCTCAACGTGGATAATACAAGAAAAAAAACAAAAAACAGTCTGCACTGAGGTCATGAGATACAACCGTTTCTGGTTAGAACCAGAAATTCAGGATACTACCTCCTACTTCATCCCTAGAGCGAGACTGTTCTTTATTTCCTGCAGAACAAACAATGAACATCTCAATAACAACCCTGTATAAACTTCATGAAAAGGTATTGCTCTCTGCAGTTTAACAGATAACTCTCAAAGCTACTTCCAAAGAACGTAGATAAGATTGTTTTGTTTATGGGTCCTGATCGTCGCTGCATACTCAAAACTGGAAAATATTGGAAGTCAAAACATTGGGGGGGAAAAACTCAGAATGAAACAAAATAACACCATCATCGTTTACTAGATTAGATACAACTAAACCTCCCATTTAGTGCTAGTGCTGAGGTAAGATCATGCGAGTGAGGGAGTAAAGTTGTTCCAATTGCTGCCTGTGATTTGTGAAGAGATCAGTTATGCAGTTTTACACAGTTTTATTACAACAATAATATGATTTTAAAAAAATCTATAAATGTAATGGCAGAAGGCAACACAAGGTCATGTATTTATAAAAGCTTAGTTAGGAATCAATACTTATTTTTATTGCAATGTAAAATAGACACCAAAATTGTGTGCGCATTTATGTACATAATACAGCCAAAAGTATGTGGACACTTGACAAATACTGTATGCATGTGATTCTTCCGTAACTTTTAGCCACAATGTTCGGGGCACGTTCAACTGTACGGACTTGCCTTTGTGCGCAGTAACATTACAATTTCAACATTGTAATAAACCTGTTGCAGCATGACAATGCCCCTGTGAACAAACTTCATTTTGTCAAATTATATCCTTATGAAACTTATGAAGTGCAGCCCTGACCTTAATTCCAGTAAACATCTTTGGTTGAATGCCAACTGTGTCCAGTTCCTTCCCCAACATCAGGGCCTGACCTCACCAATGCTACATTAACAGAATGAGAAAATCCATACAGCCACACTCCAAAACTAAGACTTGGAGGCTGCAACATCAGCAAAAGGAGAAAAAAAAAAACCCATAGCAGCGCTCATGGTTTCAGACTAGAATAGAATATTCACCAAGCACAGGTGGGTGCATTTGATGGTCAAGTGTCCACAAACTTTTGGCCAATATAATATAGGCTTGCTTTTTATTATGTATGCTAATATATGTTGAGCATCAGAATATCAGCAACTCTGGAAATCACAAATATGTGCAATCTGTGGTTCAGAAACTTCCAAAGCTCCACTATACGCCATACAGTATACTGTAATGAAATATTCTCTGCTGTTGCAACACTGCTATTAATGCTTTATAAGACCTGCTAAAAGCCTTTGAACCACAAACTTCAAAAAGATGCAATTTCCACACAAGTGCTGTGACATTGTGATGCAGAAAAGTAGAGATCGATGCTTTAGCACAGCATGTGTTAAGTGCCATAATGAAAAAGGATTAACTGCATAGAAAGGTATTCGATTAAATTCAGCATTTGTTTTATGTTTAAAAAAAAATGTGTGAAAGACAGTTGCACAACGCTTTATACCTGTAGATCCCAGGAAGAAAAAAAAAAAAAAAGAGAGAGAGAGAGAAGAAGAGACATGGTTTGAGATATCAGTAGATAAGACAGTGAGTGCAAGAAATTCAGAGAAAAACCTTTAGTTCCAAAAACCACCAGCAGAGGGAGCATCAGTGTGTAAACAGCATATAATTACAAATAAAGTGGGGCAGAATGTAAGACGATGTCATCAACGTAACTGAATTAACAAGTAGGAGATAGTTTGCAAAGAGTCATCATATTAGAAACTTTGGAAATCACAAATGTGTGGAATCTAAACAATAATATTCTTAGATATTATTTATACTGTGGATATTATAAAATGCTATCATATAGATTTTTTAAAATACAAATTTGTATAGAAAAACAGACAAAACTTTCTCCATAATTTAGTCGTAAGCAATTTTAACTCTGTCTAACCAGGAAGAGCGAGTGCTATTACATGCTCTCATGTAACACCACTTAAGTACATCTTGCAATTTGTTACGGCTGGAGGAGCCGCTCACCGATTGGCTAGTGATTAGCTAGCGTTTCCATGACTGGCTAGAGTCTCCATGACTGGCTAGAGTCTCCATGACTGGCTAGAGTCTCCATGATTGGCTAGTGTCTCCATGATTGGCTAGTGTCTCCATGATTGGCTAGTGTCTTTATAATTGATGTGGATGTGCTAGTACGCTCTCCTCCACTGAGAGCATGGCCAATTTTGCTCTCTAGGACTCCTGGTCATGGGTGGCTGTGCAATTACTGGGAAGCAAAGTTGCAATTTCCAGACGAACAATTTTCTGTTGTGCCACTCAGCAGCCACCGGAAAATAGGTTTGAGAAAAAGGTATTAGGATTTTGGAATAATTCACATTTTTGCTGTTAGGCAGTGGTTTATTTGTGTAGTTCCCAGGTTCTCCCACTGAAAATACATTATCTGAGATTCAGATATTTCAGCCTTGAAATAATACGTATTACAGAGTGATGGCTGACATGGTAATCACAAAGACATGTACTGGTATTCATTTAATTAAATTTTCACTAAACATAGCTTCTATATATAACATTCTCTATAAAAAGGCTATACACCTTAAATTATATTTAAATTTGCAGACTTATTCAAGTTTTTCTTTGTCTAGTTTGTGCACTTCAGTCTTTGCCTCATGCTTATATGCAAGTGTATTTACTCTGTGTACTTAATGTCCTGCGCTCTTCATTTACTGTATTATTATAGATCTTAACAACCATGAATGGCAATGAAGTTCATTTACTTTACATAAAAAAAAAAATACTGACACTATTGCCCTTTGCATGAGTCAATCTTAGCAAAATTCCCAAAAACTACAAACAATGCTACAATATTTATTCTAATAAACCAGGGGAAAAAACACCAACAACATTCATATATAATAATTTTTTTAAGAACTAGTTTTTTTTTTATTGTCCACATATTACAAAATGCTATAAGAGCTACAGTGGAGTTACTCTAATCTCGAGGTGTGTGAGAGTGTGTGTATGTCTTACCGTTCTGGAGTTTCTCTCTGCCTCCTGAGAGAACGCCGCTGGGTAGCATACCAGTCGGGGTGAGACCCTTCAGAGTCAGAACACTCTCACTCTCCTCTCTGGAAGACGGTCACACCATTACACACACGTACTCATAAATAAACACACACACCAACTCATGAATATGAACACGCACACACAAACACACACACATCGTATCTTACCGCAGCACTGAGAACACTCTAGCCATCTTCCCAATGGCACGAATCTTATTTCGGATCACTTCTTTGCGTGCAGAGGCTGTAGCACCTACACAGATGCACAAAAACACAGGGTCACGATGAGGACACAGCAACAGCAAGCTGCATCTTCATGAGCCGTTTCTTTTGGAAAATTTTTTTTTTCCTGCTTCTATGGCACAGCCTCAAATATCAAAAACCATTCATATATTTAATGTGCCCAAAAAGACAAACAGCTGCGTTAACTAAATCGAGCCCTAAGGTGCCACTTCCCAAACCAATAAAAAGCTCCCTTTGTGGCAGGTCGGCTAATTTGCTGCCCTGGCAAAGGTGTGTCGGATAATAAACGAGCCCCCTATAGCAGCCTTCAGAAAGTGAATAACATGCTAAGCATTCGGTTAGCCTGCGTCTGATTCCTGCAAATCAGGGTTACAGCGAGGATACGCGCATCTTCACACACATTATTACTCACACTGTTTTAATCAACATGCTAGCTTTAGGGAGCTGTGGAAAGGCGTTGCAACACTGAAAAACTGATGAACACAAGTTTTCAACAAGATTCAACAAGTGCTGCTTAACCAGATTTTTCATTAAACCCAATCTTGTTGAAACAGTTGTTATATGCACTATATGGCCAGACATTTGTAGACACCTGACAACCACATCCGTATGTGTTGGTTAAACATCCCAGTCCCCTCTTGGCTCTTGTAATAATGGCTAATCTTCTGGGAAGGATTTCCACTGGATTCTGGAGTGTGGCTGTGGGGATTTGTGGTCATTCCGCTACATGCGCATTGGTAATTTCAGGCTCTGGGGTTGTTGAGTGATTAGGACTGGGGTACAATCAATCTTCCAGTTTATCCCAAAGGTATAAACCAGTGGGGTTGAGGTCAGGACTTTGAGGAGTCTAGTGAAGTTCTTCCACTCTGACCTTGGCTAACCATGTCCTCATAGAGCTTGCTTTATGCAAAGTGTTGTAATCATGGTGGAGCAAGTTTTTCTCTCTTTTTTTCAGTAAAATGAAACTACAGCATGCAAAGACAGTCTATAAAATATGTTTGCTCCCAAGCTTGTGACAAGAGTTTGGGGAAGAACCATTAATGATCAGGTGTCTAAGTAATTATGGGCATATACTACTGTAAATGCTCTGAGCAGCGTAAAACTGTTAAGAGGTCATAATAGGACTGAGGTTTGGGATAAATACAAGATTCACAATATTAGACTGATTTGGTAACATGGCAGTAAAAAAAGGTCATGTACAGTATTAAGACATATTGGCTAAGTAATGAACATAGCAGTTTATTACTAATGTGGAACATTACATGGCCCCCTCATAGTTTCTGAGCCCTAGTTTTGATTGAGTTTAAGTTACAGAAAGTACATGCCCGTCATGTGAATTCTATCAGTTTCACATAAAAACATGTGGTAGGTGGATTCGCTACTTTAAATTGTAGTCTCATACTGCATTTGAACTCAGAGGTGTCTTCTAATCTTTTAAGCCATCCTGAAAGGAAAAAACAGGGATGTCTTCATATGCGTCTTTGTTATTACCAATGAAGCTGATCGAATCAGACAAGTGATCCATAGTTATCTCCCCAAACAGTGAGCTGTACTATCAATATTATAGATTTAACAACTACCGAAGCTGTGAGCAGCTATGCTGACTTGACGTCACATGCTTCACACTATGCTGGAGAGCTTCCTAGCATTCTGACTAGGAATTCCATATTCCAAAGTCATTGTTTTCCCTTTTTCTCCCTAGTTGGGAGTTGAAAATTTTCAGTCACAAGCTTTAGGCAAATGGTGCAATAATTTTAATTCTCTGCTGTTGAGACAGTGGATTAGGAGCACAATTAGATTAGTTAAAATTACTTGATTACTGAATATTTATTAGCCTGCATTTTTCGGAAAGTAATTTTTTACACTGCCAAACATCTTATAAAGCGAAATATTCTTAAATCTAGCAAAACCTTTCTAAA
The DNA here is from genome assembly GCA_030522415.1 of Channallabes apus. Taxonomy (NCBI): domain Eukaryota; kingdom Metazoa; phylum Chordata; class Actinopteri; order Siluriformes; family Clariidae; genus Channallabes; species Channallabes apus. The sequence goes on along the minus strand of CM060108.1, from coordinate 23,088,851 downwards.
TTTTTTTTAAGCAAATAAAAGATTACTATGATAGTCACACTAAAATTACAAGCAAAAAAGTAATTTTCTATTGAATGCAAATTTTTTAAAATATATTTATTAAAAAAGGCATTTGTGGTGCTTGAAATTTAATAACATTTATCTAGAACTAATCTTAATAATCTCATAATTGTTTTGTTATGAACTTATTTTTAAGGAATTATAAATAGTTTGGCTAGATATAAGAATGTTTTACTTGCTAAAATGTAATATTTTGCAGTGCAAGAAAAATCAGGCAACGACTACAATATAAATAAATACAAATAACAGGCAACTAATAAAGATGCTGCCATATTCACTGCTTATACAGGCTTCTTATCTGAAATTTTTAGAAGAATATTGATTTAAAAGTCAGGTGCATTATAACAACTCCACAAGACCACATGAACAATGTGAGCAATCATGGGAGGCAATCCACACACCAAACACTTTCATCCTCAAATAATCTAAAGTGAGTAATGAGCTACTTCAGGTGGACATTCAGGAAAATATTAGTATGAATCCATATAAACAATTTAAATACAAATAATAATAAAATAAAAAACAGCTTAAACTTGGTGTTATGCAACCTGTTAGCAAACGGTACAAACAATAAGCAAGGCTGCACTGTGCACACGGCAAGGCATGTGGGAGGCTGTACCTTTCTTTGGGGCATATATTAGCTGCCCTTCTCAAGAACACCCCAGAAGAGAACAGAAAAAGAACAGAAGAATGATCAGTTGATGTCTGAGGAATGGGAGAGGGAGAGAAAGAGAGAGGAAGAAAGGAGCAAAGAGACTATAAAAAAGATGGATAAGGACAGGGTGAGTGAAGGAGACTGCAACAGAGTCCGGAAAGGAGAAAGAGGGAGAGAGAGAAAGAGGGAGGAGAGGAAGAAAATCATACCTATGGAGAAAAAGAAAGGAAATGCCTGAACCAATGAATGTGTGTGTTGGTGGTGGGGGGACGGAGGGGGCACAAACAGAAAAGAAATAAAGCTGCAGGGGAAGTAATATCACCTACAAAAACAAGAACGTGCAAATGGGTAGGTGAGAGATGACAATGAAAAAGAAGTTATTAAAGAGGACCTATTAGGCAAGCTTCACTTTTTAGTCATTTTTAAACATTTGGATGAGTTTCCAGTGTGTGAACAGACACATACCAAAAAAACAAAAAACAAAAAAAAAAAAAACAAGAAAAACATTGCCTTCCTTCCCCCTCATTTTCTTTTATTTAAACATGCTAATATTTTTCCCTCTCCTAATATATGACCTCGGATTGATGATTAAAAAAAAAAAGTTTTTTAACAGCTGCATAGACCCTCCCTAGTTAGCTTGCTGCTCAGCTCTGTCCAGCTCTCCTATTCTCTTCGTGTCATTCTTATTTCAGAGTCTGTGAACATGCAGGCACTAAAGGCAAATCACATCAAACGCCCCATTCTGGCTGTATAAAGGAATATTTTTACTCCCATCCTCTCACAAAGTGAAATTCTTTTGTTTACGATGGAAAAGTTCCCTGACAGCTATCTCTAAAGTTTTATGCAGCTCACATCAGACTGCTTTATTATCAAAGGACAGTTCAATGCCGGATTTGCTTCAAAACTGAAGCTCAAATGTGGTTTCTGATTTCCTGCTACTCAACTTCAGAAGCTTAAGCTGTATTTTCAAGTTGTCCATCAAACTTGCCTGTTCAATTAGCTATATACAGTAACTGTTGAACACGACAGCATTGTGAAGCAGGGTAAATCTTTGTAATAGTAATCAATAGCGTGTAATAGTCGAAAATGTGCGAGAAACTGCTCTATTGTGATAAAAAGGGAGAATTAAAAAAATGGAGAATTATATCCACATATAATTCTCCATTTTTTTATTCTCCCTTTTTATCAATTAAACTGTTCAGTGATTTAGAAGATCAAATTTAAATGGTGTTTCTTAATAAATAATGAATGCCAGTTTAGCTGTTAGCATGTAACGGCTAATACTAATGTAGCTTCTTTTGTAAGGGTACGAGTCTCAATATTAACCTGATTAGTGATATAAAGATCAAATATGACTTATGTGGTGCTAAATCTACTGATATAGCGCTAACACTCCTGTCCCATTTTAGGGGCTAAAAAAGGCTAGGTTAGCCATATCATCATAGCATTAGCCATCAATAAAGCTAAAGCTACTTTACCTTTTAGTCACACTTAATCTGTTGAGAGATATACCAGTTAAACACTGAGGATGTTAGCATAAATGAACACTCTTGCATACAGTAGATAATTTGCCACTGGAGACCTTTTGGAAAATTTGTTATAAAAAAAAAAAAAAAGAAGCATAATAGGTCCACTTTTAAGCAAGAAGAACAAGGAATAAACAACATGAGAAAAAGATAATTAAGTCTGAAAGAAGAATTCCCAACCTAGATTAATTAAGATCAACCCAAGAGTGATAGAATAGTGTGTGAAACACAAGAAGTTGGTATTTAAACGTGTGAATGTGAGAGAGATTAGCTTGCTAGCGTGAAAGCCAAGTTATTCCTATTATTTTTCAATAAAATCTAAACGCTCAGCTTTAGCCATACATTCTCAGTTATGCAGATGAAGCCCTGGCATATTTCTCGGTTTTCCTTGCTTTTGCCTTCCTCAACATGAGAAGTGTGATGCTGCTTGTGAGACGCGGAGGATTTTAGCGCAGAGTAATAACATGTTTCGGCTGCTAGACAACCCCTAGCACAGACATGATGCGTTTGTTTATCGTTTCCTGTTTTGAGGGGAAAGCAGTAGCAGCTGGTGCTTTAGATGTAGAGGGGTTATGACTCCACCGTGCACATATATCGCATCAGTCATCAGCATGAATGTTTATATCTTGCAGTAAATCACAATGATGAAGCCAAACTAGAATGAGCTAGGGAGAAATCATATATATACATCTTCCACATTTATATCATGTTCTGCTTGTAAATCCTTGAATCTGAAAATCTTAACAGGTTTATCAGGGTTCAGATATTTTCTGTAGATTGTAAACCCAGATTTATTGTTGCTGTTTTGAGAAAATGGGCTTTAACGGTTGTGCCTGTGCTACACGTAGGATTCAAAGGTGCACTATAAACATGGGAATCGAAAAAGCTTTCACACAACAGCTATATTTTCTGGTTTAAACTAACTCCGAGCAGCTCCAGATTGCATAGCTGTAGAGAAATCGAATTAGCCTTCCGATGCTTTTTATAATCCTGAGAGCTCTGCTCCACTCCAACACAGCATCCGTGCTCACCGCAGACTACGTGTATGACCTTCAGGCTGAGATGTTCTTTAACCACATTTAGGCCGAAACCCCTGCCTGGCCCCATGTCTAACCCAGACCCAGATCTAAAAGCAGCCAGACATACCCAGTACTTAAGACTGCTTAACCTGCTCTAGTGGCATCTCCTGTGGGGAATCGGAGAAACTCAACACTGAGGCCCTTCTGTGTAAGTGGACGTGTGTGCGTTCGCATATGTTAGCTGTAAATGTCTTACCATCAATTTCTTCATCTGTAGTCAGTTCATCATTGGAGCAGATGCTCAGAACATTTACCAACATCTCAGTGACTGGGGGCAAGAACACACAGAGAAAGATATTGGGCTATCGCTGTTTTATATATATGTGTATGTTCTACATTATATGATTAAAAAGTGTATATGATGATACACGAAAACTTTCCACGGTTTTGATTATATGAAAACGTTACTACAGAATAAACTAATCAGATGTAATTATTCAGAAAAATAATCACCTCCCTAAAACACAATGAACACTGCTTATGAATGTGTGTGTGTGTGTTTGTGTGTGTATATGTTCTGGAGGCTTTAAAATGTACCTTTCTCCCCAACGAAGGGCAAGGACCAGGTGAAGACATCCATGAAGTTGGGCAGCCAGTAGGGGTGAGGAGAACAGTTGAACTGCCGAATGTTCATGACATTATTCTCATATTTTAGCACAGCAGCTAAATACAGGGAGAGAAAGAAAAGTGAGGCTTTCAAACTTTTAGTACACTCTCTCTCTTACAGAGGAACATGTGCATAGAGGTTATTGTTGTGTCTACAGTTGAGCACTCAAACATGAATTAGAGCCCGCTTCAGAATTACTGAAATCCTCGTGATCTGTCTAGGTGGCACAATGGTTTACAGGTTAGCACCAATGCTTCACCAGTGCATTATAGGCTAATCAGTGTTTACAAATTAGTTCTCTTTCAAGCATACGTTTCGGTGTCTCACTATGGGATACGCCCCTTCCGCGTATTCTTCAGAAGCCCTATTACATTACGCCAGCCCCAATTGGCTGGCAGATGTGACGTCGTGTCCTGGCGTGGCCTTCCCCCCCCCCGTATAAAGGGGCAGCACGACGTCACTTCGCTATTCAAAAACCTCTTCTCGCTTCACACCAGAAGCCTATCTATATAACATGGCTGCAGCAATGCAGACGGCTACGGCTAGGGAAGGAGGAGACGCGCGACTCTGCGTTTGCGGGAACAAAATATCGGGCAAGGACTCACACCAGGTCTGCTCGGCCTGTCTCGGGCTGAAACACGCCCAACTGGCGGTCGACAACCCCGGTGCCTGCGAGCACTGCGCGCGCTTCACGAAGAAGAGTCTTCGGCGCAGGCTAGCGCGCCAAGCTAGCCTGTCAGGCCTCGACCCGCTTCTTTCGCCTAGCCCTACTCCAGCTACCACCCCACAGGTATCCATCCCTGTAGAGCTGCCCACCACGGCAGCTTTATCGTGGGGTGAACAGCTCGACGCCTGCGCTCCTCTGCCCGGTGTGCTCAGCACTGACGAGGAGGAAGGCGAGCTCGAGTTTGAGGAAGACGGCCAGTCCGACTTTCTCCTATCGGAGGAGGAGGAGGAGTTCGAGGACTCCCCCTTCCTCCCACCTGTACACTCGGAGCAACTTCTTGCCACGACGGGAGCCGCTGGAGCTACGGACGGGGCTCCATCCCCGATCCTTAGCGTCGATTTACAGGACGTGTGCAAACGCGCCGCGGAGAAGCTCGACATCCAGTGGCCGAACGTGGTAGCGGAGACTGCAAAGTCTCGCTATGAGGGCAAGAGGCTGCCGAGAGCGAAACGGGCGGCACGGCAGCTCCTTCCAGTCTTCCCGGAGCTCCTGGAGGAGCTCGCGGTGACATGGAAGGATAAACCTTTCACCAGCAAGGTGCCAGTGCAGGGAGGCTCTGCGCTGGACGTGGAAGGGATGGAAAAGGCAGGACTTTTTAGAATGCCGCCCATGGAACAGCTAGTGGCTGCGCACCTGCTCCCGAGACACGCGGCGGCTGCAAATCCGTCGCTGCCATCGAAAGCAGAGCGGTTTCAGTCAAGCATGACTGAACGCGCATACAAGGCAGTCGCGCTCTGTGCCAGAGCCCTGAATGCAACCTCCTTGCTGACCGCTTACCAGGCGGAGCTGCAGGACGAAGCCTCGACCACACCAGGTCAGACACATTGGGAGGAGATCTGTGTCGTTACGGATCTCTCCCTGAGGCTTCAGAGGTGTGCGGTGCAAGCCGCGGGGAAGGCTATGGCCACTATGGTGGTCCAGGAACGAGGACGGTGGCTTAACCTGACAAATCTCTCTGACAGAGAGAAAGAGTCAATCCTGGACGCACCGGTGGTGACAGACGGCATCTTCGGCTCGGCTTTAAGCCGCATGCAGAAGAGATGCGAAGAGAAGAAGCGGGATGACGAAGCGCTACAGCTCTGCATGCCCAGGAAGGCGCAAACGGCACCCCCCCCGCCGTTTCGACAGTCCTTTGCGCAGGTCGCAGCCCGCCCTCCCCCCAGCTATCGCATTCCAAAACGGCAGAGACCGACTACGAGTGCAGCTGGCCAAAGCGGAGTCGTGGAGCAGAGAGCTCCCTGGCAGAGAAGGAGCTATCAGCCAGCGGCAGCTCAGACGACCCAGCCTGCGTCTCAGCCTCATCCTCAACCCCAACTTCAGGGAGTGAGGAGGAAGAAGAAGGCCGTTTGACGGGGTTTTTCGTCAGGGAGGGAACCAACAGCCCCACAGTTCGCTAGTTCCCGACCCTCACAATGTTCAAAGGACGAGTTCCAGAGTCCGCAACTGTTCTGTGTGGCGGGGAGAGCCCGACAGGGCCAGGGGAAGAGTGACAGTGAAGAGAAAATGGGACGGTGCAGCGTTGTGCACGCAGAAATGTGTCACAAGCACATGTTACATGCAAACCCCAATAAAGCTTCACTATACCCCCCAAATAAAAATATCACAAAAAATACCTCCCCAAAAAATGTTGAAAAACATGTCAATAAAGCACAATATGACATCGCCTCGGGGAGCTCTCGCTCTCACAGAGGCGATGGGGCACACAGACACTGTCACAGCGCTAAGTGCTCGCGCATGCGCAGTACAGGCCACGGAACAGTTCAAGATTCAGCCGCACGATGGCGCCAAAACACTGCAGATAAGCAGTTGGCGCAAATGCACACAGTCCCGCTGGGTATTGAAAACAATACAATTCGGGTACAGACTGCAATTCGCGTTTTCCCCCCCAGCCTTCAGAGGGATAATTCATTCCCAGGTGCGAGGGGAACTGAAACAGGTCCTTCAAGAGGAAATTTCCTCTCTGTTGAACAAAAGGGCAATAAGAGTGGTTCCACCAGAAGAGAGCCACAGCGGGTTCTACTCGAGATACTTTCTCGTTCCAAAGAAAGGGACTCAAACCCTCCGCCCGATACTAGATCTGCGCGCGCTGAATGTATACCTAAAGAAATACAAGTTCAGAATGCTCACTCACTCTACACTCCTGAAAATAGTGCGCCAGGGAGATTGGTTTACATCGATCGACCTGAAGGACGCATATTTTCACATAAACATATACCCACCCCACAGGAAGTTTCTGAGATTTGCCTTCCTTGGTGTGGTATACGAATATCTGGTGCTACCATTCGGCTTGTCCCTCAGTCCCAGAGTATTTGTGAAATGCACAGAAGCGGCACTGACTCCGCTCAGAGAAAAAGGCATTCGTCTCGCTACTTACATAGACGACTGGCTCGTGACAGCCAGCTCGGAACAAGAAGCGAGAGAACACACAGCTATGCTTATGGAACACATACAGGAGCTGGGGCTAAGATTAAACACAGAAAAGAGTGTTTTAATTCCCACACAATCCATAACGTATCTGGGACTGGCGCTGGACTCAGTGAAGTTCAGAGCGCGACTCTCCACAGACAGGGTGAAAAGATTCACCTCCTGCATGACACAATTTCAGAGAGAACACAAAGTTTGCTTTCGCACATGCCTCAGATTACTAGGACTGATGGCATCAGCCCTGATGGTTATTCCCCTAGGCAGACTGCATATGAGGGAATTTCAACGCTGGGTGGCGTCTCAGGGGCTGGACCCAGCACGTCACTCACGGAGAAGGGTAAGAGTGACGTCAGAGGCGGTTCTAGCACTACGCCAGTGGAGACACCCGAATTTCCTGATCGAAGGGGTTGCCATGGGCGTGGTCCGACACAGAAAGATGATAACAACGGATGCGTCGTTATCCGGTTGGGGGGGCATTCACGAGGGCAGAATAGTGAATGGGAGATGGGGTCAGCACATGACCAATCTTCACATAAACTATCTGGAAATGCTAGCTGTCTTTCTGACACTAAAACATTTTCTTCCTTTTCTGAGAGGAAATCATGTTCTTGTGAGAACGGACAACACTACAGTTGTAGCGTACATAAATCGTCAGGGGGGCCTCAGATCGCTTCTGCTGCACACGCTAGCACGCAGACTGATCTTATGGGGCAGTGTCAACCTTTTATCCCTGAGAGCGACACACGTACAGGGTGTGATGAATCGGGGCGCAGATCTGCTGTCCAGGGGAAATCCCTCCTATGGGGAGTGGAAACTGAACAGCGAAGTGATCGAACAGATCTGGAGCATATATGGCAGAGCGACAGTGGATCTGTTCGCGTCCAAAGACAACGCCCAATGTCACCTGTTTTTTTCCCTGAAGGACCGGAGCGCGCCTCTGGGGACAGATGCGCTAGCACACGAGTGGCCTCGCACTCTCCTATACGCGTTCCCGCCAATAGCGCTGATAGCACCAACTCTCTGCAGAGTAAGAGAGGAAGGTCTGAAAATAATACTAATAGCTCCGAGATGGCCAGGGAAACACTGGCTTGCGGAGATCATGCATATGCTAGACGGCGAACCGTGGTCTCTCCCGCAGCGCAGAGACCTCCTGTCACAGGAGGGGGGGGAGATCTTCCACCCTCACCCGGAACGACTGGCACTATGGGCCTGGCCTGTGAGTGGTCCAATTTAAGTAAGACTGGCCTGCCTGACAGTGTCATCAAGACTATACAGAACGCCAGAGCAGCATCGACTAGGTCTCTCTATGACTGCAAATGGAATGTGTTTGAGCGCTGGTGCACAGCTAGACACGAGATTCCCTTTCAGTGTTCAGTGGCAGTGATTCTCTCATTTCTGCAGGAAATGATAGAGAAAGGCAGAGCGTTCTCAACCATAAAAGTGTTTCTGGCTGCTATATCTGCGTGCCACATCGGTTGGGATAATAAAACGGTGGGCCAACATCCTTTGATATGCAGATTCATGAAGGGCGCGCGCCGCGCCCTGCCGGTGTCAAAACCACTTACCCCATCATGGGACCTGGGATTGGTGCTTGATGCATTATCCACGCCCCCATTTGAACCGATAGACAAGATTGATTTCAAGGCACTGTCCTTCAAGACTGCGCTATTGATTGCCTTGGTCTCAGCGAAGCGCGTGAGTGAGATTCATGCGTTTTCTGTGCATCCAGCATGTTTACAATTCATGTCTGGGGATGCAGGAGTAGTTATGAAACCTAATCCCGCATTCATGCCTAAGGTCATTAATGCGATAAGCCCTCTTGAGCTGAGGGCCTTCCATCCTCCCCCTTTTGCATCATCAGAGCAGCAAAAGTTGAATACACTGTGCCCAGTGCGCGCTTTACGCATCTATACAGAGCGAACCAGAGGTTTAAGGGAGAGCGATCAGCTGTTCGTTTCTTGGGTGAAACCTCGCACGGGGAAGCCGATCACTAAGCAACGTTTATCGCATTGGATAGTGGAGGCTATTTCGCTGGCATACTCCAGTAAGGGTCTCGAACCCCCAACTGGTTTGCGCGCGCACTCAACAAGGGGAATGTCAAGTTCATGGGCTCTATTTAAAGGAGTCACATTACAGGATATCTGTGAAGCGGCGAACTGGTCATCGCCGCACACATTCGCCAGATTTTATAAATTAGATGTTACAGCTCAGACTCTAGCTCACGCAGTACTGAGTGTAAGCACGGAATCTACAAACTAAATTCGTTCAGCCCTGAATGTGTTGGTTATGGTTGGCAGACTTCAAGACAGGCTATCTGACAATACGGGAGTTAGGATATCCCATAGTGAGACACCGAAACGTATGCTTGAAAGAGAACAATAGGTTACTTGCGTAACCCCGGTTCTCTGATAGCATTAAGTGAGGTGTCTCACCAGATCACCCTCCTTGCTGTGTGAAGCGAGGAAGAGGTTGCTTGTTTTTGAATAGCGAAGTGACGTCGTGCTGCCCCTTTATACGGGGGGGGGGAAGGCCACGCCAGGACACGACGTCACATCTGCCAGCCAATTGGGGCTGGCGTAATGTAATAGGGCTTCTGAAGAATACGCGGAAGGGGCGTATCCCATAGTGAGACACCTCACTTAATGCTATCAGAGAACCGGGGTTACGCAAGTAACCTATTGTTTTACACTATTGTTTTATTGCGAGTGTGTGCACACCCCGTCAGCCTAAACAGAATAAGTGGTACAGACAATGGATGGCTGGATACAACAGTATACTGTACATCACCAATTTAAGAGTTGCATTAATCTATCTAACAACAAAGATGTCTTTAATAACCTTGATCTTTAATAACCCTTTACCCCTATCATTATCACAGAATTTTCAAGCCCAAAGCTCTGATGTTAGTTGTATATTTACTATAATGGCCTAATACCATTTATAAATGATTTAATGTTATTTAGCTCATAGTTTGTAAATGTTCAACAATGGAGTGGTTATAAGTGAAGGCAACCTTGGTGTAAAGTGTTAACCTTCAGAGGAACCCACAGCCAGAATGATATCTGCTTTGGGCAATCTAGCCTTTAACTGAGTGGTCAACATAGAAATCTTTCTGAAATCTTATCTGTGTGGCTCAAGGTCACTCTCTGGGTGGTATGAGGATCATCGTGAGCACGGTGACTCCTGCTTGTGTGCCTCACATACCGAAAGCCGACACTGCGCTTGAGCACGGACTGAGGGACTTTCCCGGCCAGGAGTCTCGCTCTCGATTGGGAATAGCAGGCTGTCATGTGATGCGAAGAGCAGGCCAGCTGTCAGCTGCAAGCCAGACTTAAAGACCTGAGATCGTATCTCTACTTAACCTCTAACGCAGTTGGGTTGAGCAGTGCATAAAATATTATGTTATATCGGTTACATCGTCTTCTTCACAAACTAATTTATATTTTGCAATAATTTTCAATATGGCTTGTATCATTTTGCAGATTAAGATTCCTCCCCCCCCAAAATGTTGATTTGATTTGAGATGCATTTCCGGGCACAAACACCAGGTGGCTCTTGTGCCCACTAAAGCACATACAATAAAGAACAATGTAATAGTAGAGACTATTTGTTGGGTAGTATTAAGATTTGCATATATATATTATTTACACAGAGACAAACATTACGGTGACTCATGAGAATACAAATTTAACAGTAATCTACTTTGATTAAACACCATGAATAATGAATAGAATGAATAAATTATTATAGATGGAAAACATGCAAATACGTTTTGACATGCTAATTAAAAAATTTATTGTATCTTTAAAAAAAAAAATCATAAGTCAGAGAAGTAAACTCTCAACCAGCCAAGTTGTTACATTCCATTGTTATTCGTCAAACCAAAGCAGTAAACTTGGAGTCGGAGCTAAACAGCATGGGAGTGTAAAGGAGAAACGGAGCACTGTGACCATGGAGAGAATCTGTTGTTCTCTCTCAGATTCCCTCTCAATCCAGGGCACAGTCTGTCCGAGAACATCAGTCTGAACAGGAAGCACAAGGTGACCCCCACGATCTGCCATCCTACAGGTAAACATACTGCGCTTCAGAAACGAACATGCTTCATACTGGAATGTGGGAAGAAATCAGGGAATCAGAAATGAACCGATTAACCACCATCACTGAAAAAAACTTAAGAAACCCTCCGTTATTCGTCTCTAAACAGATTCCTAAGACGACAACGAGCCACTGTTCCTGAATCATCTCGTCTCTCTTGTGAATTTGTGCTGCTCGTGGCAAAACCTGACTGTGGATCAGTATTCGAGGCATGTCTTATCTGGAATCCCCAACTGTGCCACTGACAGATGGAGGAACCCTCAGTGCTTTAATCAATGCTTGGAATGAGCTCAGCGTGCTGGCAGAGACTGTGGCCATTACCCCTGCTGCGTCCTGCTACACTCTCCTCTGCTCGGAGATGAAAACACTGGTTCGGCATTCATTAGTTACATCACGCTAACCAGCACTACCGCAACTTCACCGCTCTTTGCCACATCATTTCCTGTGCTTTGTCATAGGTTGCCTTATTGACTCGTTTTCGGGGCAGACTGAGCTACATCCGGACGGACAGCTGGGGAGTCAGTCTGGCAAAACGGGAGAGTGATGGATAGCGCGGGCGCACCCTCCCACTCTCCTTGCTGGATTTACAGCAGCGCTCTGAGGCTATAAGTCTTGGCACAGGCCATGACTCTGACTTCACTGTGAAGAGAGAGGATCAATCTTGCATGCATCCATCCGCCACCCTCCCCCCTGCCCACTGTCTGCCCGATCCAGCTTTAAATGAACGTGCGGAGGTCGTGGTGGTGGTGCACGGGGTTTTGCGTGAAGGGAGAACAGTTCGGTGAAATCACAGCTGCATCACTGACACATGACACACCTCTGGCCTCATCTGCTTCATGCCAACTCATTTCTGAGTCTCTGGCACTGTTGACCAAGAAAAACAAGCGCCTCAGTGCAGCATTGTGTTATTCTAGTTGTAATGTAAAAACTAGAACGAAGTAACTGCATTGCAGCAACAAGCCAACATTGAGACTGATGCAAAATCGGGGATAGATATATAAGGGTAATGGAGGAAAACCTGAGGCGTACTATGTATGTGCAAATATGATGAGCTGCTTCCTGCCACCATAGCCTGCAGTTGTATTGCAGCAAAAACACTGGTGAGGTTTAGCCGAGTTAATATCACCCTTTAAATTTGCACTGAATTAGAAGCATATTAACAACAGATAACATTATTCCTTCAATGGATTCAGAGCAAGAGACTATAATTCTGAAGGCCAAAAGTATGATCGCCTTTAACCTTTTATCAACTGATACAGATCGTTCAAATTGTACATGTTGGTCGAATAACTCTTCCTCCGTACAAAGGTACTACACTCAACATAGCTTCTATCACAATTGATGCATTTGTGCCATCATTGACCCAAACTCTCGAATCCTCTTTAAAAATCCCCCATTGTTGCAGTAAATTGTATCCCAGTGCATGGGTGGTCATAAGTGCTGGTATCCTCTTCTTTAAACATTTTCCTCCTTTTGTGCTCTTTTCTCTGGTATCATCTCCAGTAGTACAATGGGAAACCATCATCCAAGACAAAACGGATTTTTAAACAGGATTTGAGTATTGAAATGCATTGCTTGTGATGGGTGCCGATTTTTAAGAACAAGGGAGATGTGCAGAGCTGTGGCAATTACAGAGGCATAAAGCTAATGAGCCATACAATGAAGCTGTGGGAAAGAGTAGTGGAAGCTATGTTAAGGGCAGAGGTGAGAATTTGTGAGCAGCAATATGGTTTCATGCCTAGAAAGAGTACATCAGATGCAGTATTTGCTTTGAGGATGCTGGCGGAGAAATACACAGAAGGTAATAAAGAGTTGCATTGTGTCTTTGTAGATGTGGAAGAAAATTTGGAGAGGTGGAAAGCAGAGGAATGAAGGTTAGCCGCAGCAAGACGGAATACATGTGTGTGAATGAGAGGAACCCAAGAGGAACGGTGAGGCTACAGGGAGCAGAGGTAAAGAAGGTGCAGGACTTTAAGTACTTAGGGTCAACAGTCCAGAGCAATGGAGAGTGTGGAAAGGAGGTGAAGAGGCGGGTACAGGCAGGTTGGACTGGGTGGAGAAAAGTTTCAGGTGTGTTGTGCGATAAAAGAGTATCGGCGAGAATGAAAGGAAAGGTGTACAGGACAGTGGTGAGACCAGCGATGTTCTACAGCTTAGAGACAGTGGCACTGAAGAAAAGACAGGAGGCATAGTTGGAGGTAGCAGAGCTGAAGATGTTGAGGTTCTCTTTGGGAGTGACATGGATGGATAGGATCAAGAATGAGTTCATCAGAGGGACAACCCATGTGAGATGTTTTGGAGATAAAATCAGAGAGGCCAGATTGAGGTGGTTTGGACATGTTCAGAGAAGTGTGTGAATATATCGGTAGAAGGATGCTGAGGTTGGAACTGCCAGGCAGGAGGTCTAGAGGAAGACCAAAGAGGAGATTTATGGATGCAGTGAGAGAGGACATGAAGTTAGTTGGTGTGAGAGAAGAGGATGCAGAGGATAGGGTTAGATGGAGGCAGATGATTCGCTGTGGCGACCCTTGAAAGGGAACAGCCGAAAGACAAAGAAGAAGAAGTGATGGGTACCTTTGTATAGAGGTATAACAACGTGCGATTTGAACTACTTGAGTCAGTTGTTAAAAAATTATGCCGACTTTTGCATTACTTTCATTGCGGCCCTCGTTTATGGAAACTTGACAAACATGTGTGGTTGTTCTCCGAACTGTTACCACAAAATGTTTGGCACATCATTTTCTACAATGTGTTTGTATTTCCATTCACTGAAACTAAGGAACCCAAAACCTGTTCCAGCTCGACAACTTCCCAGAGTAAAAAAAAAAAAAAAAAAAAAAAAGAAGAAGAAAAAGAGCTCGGTAAAGACGTAGTTTGTCCAGGCTAGTGAGAAATAACTGGAGTTGCCTGTAAGTCAACCCCACTGAAGACCTTTGGAATGAATTGGAATGTTGACTAAGACTGAAAAAGACTGGAGGTTATTGTATTGTAATTATAATATTGGGGCAGTGGTGGTGCTGTTAAACAGTTAAGCCTCTGGGTTACTGATCGGAAGGCCTAGGGGTGCTCTGGGGTGCTGTATCCCTGCTGACCATATTCTCTAACCCTGGCTACTTCCCTGGAATATGTGGGAGGAAAAAAAATCACTGTTAGTAAGATCCGATCTGACAATCACCGATTGATCAGGTGTCCATAAACTTTTGCCAGGTGATGTATTGTAGCCTTAGCTTTTCAAGACGCCAGAGACACATATAATACAACAGGACAAATCTAATTCTCTGAGATTTGCTTCGTTGGCACTGCATTAAGCGATTCTCTTGCTTTTTGGCATTTTCGGTATGAAAAAAGCCTCTCAAACACTTCATTTCACTCGTCACTTCAGTTCATTAAATTATTCACATCCAACTACTAAACCTGGAGGTAATAACTTCTTTTCTGTCCTCTCTGTAATACACAACACAAATATTTTAAGCTCATTACCTTTGCCATGGCAAAGCTCGGATAAAATATTAAAGCTGGGGAAAGATTAGCGAGCAGCAAAGCAAATAACTTCAAAAGCTAAGGATAACCAGGAGGTTTTAAAAGTTTTCAGCGAGAAAAGCAAGCTCTGTGCACACAATTACTGCGTAGCTTGTTCATTAGCGAGTAACTGTTACTCTGATTTAAAAGATTTCCTTCGATTATAGAGGAAAAACCTGAACATACACCACTGGACGTCGGTGATGAATAGCCGAGACCACTCATATAGCCGTGCAAACTCTCAACACAATTACTGTAGCTACATTAGCTGTGGGTGAGAGAAGGGGGGAGGTTTGTGTGAACTCAGCAATGATTGATCCATCTTCACGCTTTCATTTGCCAGAAGAAAAGAAAAAGTGCAGCATGGGTAAAATGACCAAACACCCACTCAATTTCCTTTCTCTTTAATGTAAAAGTGCTGACTAACTCCGCTTGGGTCTGTCCATCTTGCAGCTCAGCAGGACCACAGCATGCCAACCGTACACTAGAGCCACACACTCACTGCTGTCACTTACCTTTATTATTGTAGACATCTAAGTAGTTGGGAGCTGAGAAGATGGTGATGAGCGAGGGGAAGCCTGTAGTCTGGCTCTTTCTGTACATGCGATACCTGATGAAGACAAAAAACCTTGATGGGTTATCATTGTTCTGGTTACAGAATCCGTAATCATTTGTCTAAATCGGTTCAATCGTGCATTATGTTCTCAACAGGTCCGACTGGATTCAGTCAGTGTGATTTTTGTTTACTGCTCACATCCCCGCTGCTATAATCTATTAGACTGTGAGACTAAGGGGAGTTCAAACTACTCAGACAATAACTCTGCAATAATCAATAAAACCCCTGCTGTGCAAAGAGCTCAAATGAACCGACTACAGCACAAGCAGGGCAATTTCATTTGAGCTGGAGTGAGTAAGCAAAATTTCAGACAGTGCCTGAGCTTAGGTGTAAATTGACTAGGAGCAAACCGCATGCACTTAGGAGATTTAGAAGATGAGATTAACTCACAAGTTACGCAACAGACTACATATCTTTTTGGGTACTTCAACGTATATCACAAAAACTTGCATTTAAATTGCTTTCTCCGTTTTCCTTAAAAAAATGTATAGTCCAACAATATCATGAATAACCAACATAAAGTACAGCAAAACAGGTACATTAGGAACACAAATTGCTAATTACTTCACAGTTAGATGTATTGTGAAATGCAGTGAAACTGGGGAAAGTGTGAGATTATGCATTACCCAGCGTCTTGTGCTTCGTGAGCCCGGATGACAGATAATAAGTTGTTGTGTTGTAGGAAATCACACACGGCAGGATAACTGTTGAAGAAAAATATCAAGGAATTCAGTGAATTTGCTTTACAACAATACAGCAACGAACACGCTCAAGTCTCTCACAGTGACCATCAAGGAAGGAAATGTTGCATTTAAACAGTATGTGTTTGTTTTTCAGCGCAACAGTGGGAAACCTCAACATTGCTGGAGACTAGAAGCCAAAGCAAACGCTGTCATCCATCCTGAAAGGCTAGCTGTGAGTTTCTGGACTTTTCCATACCGCAGACATCACCCAACTAGAAAACGGCAACACTGGAACTTTCCCGTGTTTACAACCGGCTTTAATGATGAATCTGCCCTGTGGGTGCCTGCAACCGCTGAATGAGCTGACAGAACTAAGACAAGATCTTAGACAAACACGAATGGAGCTCTGTGCCTGCGCGACTGCACTTGGAGAACTCGCTCTTGAGGGAATGAGTCGCCTGGCTATACAAGGTGAAATGCTGGAAGCTGTGAAAAAGGTCTAATGCTGTCTTGGTCGAATCTAAACTTGTTAAAGAATAATGCTGAAAGAAAAACAAACACCAACTGGCCAACTTGTTAAAAAAAAAAAAAAAAAAAAAAACACTCCTGGTAGAAACTGAAATATGTGCTGTTGGGAATCTCTTCACACTTGAATAGCTCCATGTCATCTAATTAGGGTTCATTGCATTTATTTGGAAATTAAAAAATGAACATTACAAAAAAAAAAAGAAAAACTAATTTTTTTCTTACAGTTGCTGCAAAAAGACGGGGTAAAAAAAAACAGGTAAAGGCAAGAAGTGATCAGCATCTGTAACCTATCTGCGGTGTGTGTACATTTTTACAAAGGCGATCCAGTGAGCACATGCTTTATTGTCTATAATAAATGCTAGGAATATTTGCTTAACCATGTTTCCACCACTCGTCACAGGGCTTTTGAAAACACTGCATCATCGGTAATGGCCAAAGATGTACATGCGATATTGGTTTATCTTAAAAATATAGTTTCAGTTTCGCAAGAATCATATTCACCAACATTTTTTGGGGTTTCCTGTTGGAGAACAAACTAAACTGCATATTTACATTAAGAAAACCAAACCAAACTCATTCAGATTGCCTTTTAATAAATCAATTTACTGCAGATTCATTTTTTAGAAAGTACTAAAACCATGGGAAATGTAGGTTTGCTCTTTAGAAGGTTAAAATTAAATGAACACTGTCTCAGTAGTGGTTATAAGGATAAATAGCAAGCTTCCGTCTTGTAAATATTACATTTTGTATGATATTTGATGGTCACACATACTACAGGCAAATCATTTATTACTATTCAACAAGGGAACACCAATGCATGAGCCAATCACAACATGGAAGCTCCAATGTTAAGCTTTCCTCCCATTTATTACCAAACATGACAATCACTGCAATCTACACTGTTCATAATAATATCCTGTACAGTACTGTATTGAGCCACCCCTCACTTCTTCATATTAAATTGAGTGATGATTAAATTAAAGAAATGGGAACAAATGTTTTACTCTGACTGAAAGTGCCTAAAGATACAAATTAAAAAGTGTTTTTCTTTTTCTGCAGCATCCTCAGCAGTAACCTCATTTCCCCTCTAGTCTATTCCAACTAGCATCGCCAGTACGTTAATCACTGACCTGATCATCTGTCATTTTCTGCACCTGTTTCTCACTGGTTCATGCCATAAGGATGTTTTTTTATGCTTGAACTATTCAAAGGTCACTGTACGGTTCAACAATCTAAAACATTCCTCTGAAACTGCTCTGGTCCAGGGACTGATCTGAAAATGAGATAAGAATTTAACCAATAAGCTATGTTTTGCATGTAGTGTTAACCTTGACATTCCAGCTGTAATCTAACATTAGCGTAGCTATGTCTACAAAATAGGCTGCTTACATATTTGCTATGTTTGGAGAGTCTGGTGTCTTTTCTGAACACCTTGAGTTGGCCTGATTACAATCCACTTCCCATTACATCATCTTTATTTTTTATAGATGGCTGTGTCACAAAACTGATCGCTGTTGTTCTAAAACACTTACAGTAAACCAACAATTCAACAGCATGAGGTTTGCAAGCATTTCACGTACATAGCTGATGTGTGCATATTGGGGAGGGGGAGTGAGAGAGACGGGTGTGTGTGTGTGTGTGTGTGTGAGAGAGAGACGGGCTGAGTGAGTCAATGCAAATAAGTACGATTTTATACATTTTAAATAAAAACAAATAAATCAGTATATGATGAACAGTGGATTGTGCCTCTAGAACTGTTTTAATAAAACTTGACAAAGCTGAGGGTGAAATGTTTATCCTTACTGATTAATATTTGATTATGAATTTGTTCGACTGCTGGTTAAAGAAAATGTATGAAATTTGGAACAATAGTGCTGATTAATCTTCAATAGCTACTTCTGACAGCAGTTTAACTGTGAAGGCAAATCAATACTCTCGCTCAACGTAAAATGAAAACCAGCATGGTTTTAGTCTCATTTTTAGCTTCAAGATTGGTGAGGGATGCATGATTTGTTAAAAAAATATATAATAATAATAATATAGTTTAACCTTAAATTGCATTTATTCAAATATGAAATGTACCATTTAGTATTAAAATGCATTTATCTAGGTTTACACCAAATAAATTCACAAAAATCTCATTAAGAAGATATCTGCTAAAATGGATTTATTGATTCCAAAAAAAAAATAGAAAGCTTATATGAGTGACAAACTCTACCATGATTCCTGACTATGCATATATATCCTGCAATAAACTGCAGCTGTTTGTGTTAAAACAACTGCACAGATCCATATAGCGATTTTAATTGTTTTTTTTTTTCTTTCAATTAATTGTGTAGCACTAGATGGAATGATGAAAAATTGTTTTGCAAACTTTCAACATTCAATTGACAAGTACGATAGACCTTAATCGAGAAAATTTGCAATCACTGTCGGATTGCTATAAGCGGAATAAAACATCTCAGTATGTGCTGTTATATTTCAGCACATCCTTGATTAGATGATGGAACGTCACACAATCCTGTCGCTGATCATTTTTCAATAACAGCACGCCCTCTTGTGTTTGATTGCTTACATATTTAAGCTAAAGATCTTATCGATGGTATCCCTCAGGGCGACCACAGAGGATGGGCTACAGTCATTAGCTTTCCACATTAACACAAATACATTTTGATGAGATATTTTCGCCTCTGTCCCAATTCATCCCAGGGTTCTGATTACCAGGAAGGTGAAAGTAGAATTATAAAAACAGAGAGAAGATAAGGTGCTGAAGTATACCGTGTTGTGTATATTGTCAAATACAATCATTGTGGATATTGCACACTGTTCAGCCTAATACCATCACATTGTCTTTTAACTAGTATATGATAATCGATAGTCTTCTTGTGGAAACCTGTTTCCTACTGGTGAAACACTTCATACAAAATTTATACCTAAAGTAAAATGACAACCGACCACACCGACACCCGACCCTCTCTGTGCTATACATGTCAGGTGTAAATTTATGGAGTGAGCAATTACACAGCTGGTTGTGTGTGTAAAAGTTACGAGGTCTCATAGTGGGCGAGACAGGATGTTTGTCCCTGAGGAGAAGCAAACGGGCCTGCTGCTCTGGTCTGGCCTCGTAAAGACACACAACTACGCAGTATGCTTCCAATTACACCTTACAGCCTCAGAAAAAGATAGTAGACAGTGTGTGTGTGTGTGTGTGCGCGCGCGCGCGCGCGCGCGTGTGTGTGTGTGTGCGTGCGCATGTGTGACCAAGAGAAGCAAATGCAGTAGCTGCTTAGAACTAAAAATGTAGATGCAGTACATTTCTGTTATGTACAATACGATGATTCTTCTGTATTGATTGATTTTTATGGAGATTCAATTTAACACATCTTATGTGCTTCAATACCACATTATACACTTTACATCGAATGGTTGAGTTCATTGGAGGGGTGTGCCCTTCAGGCAGGATTTACTGACAAATTTACTATGCCAGTTGGATTCAATTCCTACCAAGCAAGCAAATACCATTTTCTAAAGAAAGAAAAAAAAAAAAAAACTAAAACAACATAAATGGCACATCATGTCAAAGCTGCCAGCAATCATGGCCTACTGGTCAGAAAAAAAAAGAAAAAAAAACCTTGAGCATTCACATACTAGTTCAGTCCGTGAAAAATTAAGAACATGGATCAGAAGGAAATTTTAACATGCGTGCGCTAGAAAAACATTCCCCAGCACAGAGGTCTTTCCTAAACAGACTTCTCATAAAACCAGCTGTGTTACTGTGGGATCCGACTGCAGAAGCCTGACTCATGCGGAGTGTAATACCTCCCTTTTTTTTTTGTTTTACCATTTCTGCCACTGTTTTTATTGCTGTTATTAGCTCCTGGAGTTCTAATGATATCTAGAGGTAGCTTTGGGGGGTTAGGATGGTATATTGTTGAGAAAAATTAAACTGGCTGCGATATTGTGTGATAGGAATTTGTAGCTCATGTGAAAAGGTGAAGGTGAATGTGAAAGGGTGAGCGGATGGTGTTTGGGGTTTTAGATTTATAACTACCTGTAGAAGTAAGAGCAGCCGCGGACCGTGTTGTGTGTGAAGTGTTCTTGGGTCTTCTCGTTGCCGAAGTCCTCCAGCGGGTCAGACCAGAGCAGGTCACACATCGGTCCGTAAGCAGGAGGCTCCTTGAATCTGTCTAACTGGAGATGAAGGTGAAGACATGCTCAGCTTATGGATGAACTGGGTGTCCTGATGGACACTGATAATAAAAGCTTTTTCAGTTTTCTAATCACATCCATAGGGAAAAAAACGGCATGCGTCACTCCACAAGGTTCGTTAATGGATTGATTATAAGAAGACCATCGCACTCGGTTCAAAACACACCCTTGTGTTTTTGAGTCAATAAAGCTTTCACGTAATCGATTCAGTCTTGAAGTGATCTAATAAAAAGGGAGGTACAAACTGCTGCCTGCTCAAAGACGAGCCAGAAGCCATCTGTTAGTAAGTCATGTGACCACAGCCTTTATAAATGGCTGCATTCAATTAGAGAGGAGGCAAGTACAGTTGGCGAATCCAGGCACTTTTATTAAAGTTGAGGGAACTGCAGGATTATTAAGTGTCATTAATCTGCCACTCGCTCTCTGTGCGTCATATTATAGACATTAGAGGAGCGAAAGGTCATTGTAAGCTGTAATATTACAGTATTGGCATTGTTTAACTGAGAGAGAGATAAAAAAAAAAAAATCTTCGATTTATTCAGCGGTGAAAGACATAAAATGAATAATGCATGATAAGTCTTTCCAGATAAACCCGGTGTAACTGTCATCGCATGGATATGTTCTCAGTTCTGCCTGATGAAAGCCATGTTGAAAGATTTATATCTACAGCAATAAACCTGGCTCAAGCTCCACTTCTGAGCAGGGATGCATTAATACCATTTTTCCCCCCCTTTTCAATTTGACTACAAGTAAATGTTTTCGGGAACGAAAATGAGTAATCTACGTACAGTTCTATGAAATAAACAAACAGGGATGTCACGACTTTTTATTTAGGTCTGTTTACGTGGTGCTGCTGTGTTCTGCATGTTTCTTGTTAATTTAATCGCAGGGGAGCAATGTGCAGACTCACACACTCACTGATACTCATCAGGTCTTCATGCTATTTAGTTAAGCTGGCGATTGAAAGTCGTACTGTTTTTACAGGAGGATGCTGTAGTTCTTCCTCCAGACAGTTTGCAGGCTCTGATACACACGGCAGCGTACGCGCTGCTTCTCATGTGCTATCAGAACCTCTGATGAATACAACTACAGTAAATGAGCACAGGGTCGGACTGACCCCTAATACCAGGTATCCGTACTGATGCGTCTCTATTTTCTGAGTGATGCTGGGTTGAAATTTACTTGGCCAAGAAGATGGCTTTTCTCTTTTCTTATAGGTTGATCATAGCAAAGCTAGTTAACCATAGACAGACAGTTCACGCACAATCGCCAACCTGTCCAGTGACATTTTATGAGCAGCAATTAGTTGTTAACGTGACTCATCCCAGGTTATCGCCGTCATCTATTAGACTGATCCGGCTAGTGAATGCGAAAGGACTAAAAACCTGCTTTTAAATAAAAGGGGTGGCGATCACTGAAATTAAGTGATTCATGTCTGTGTTTTCAGTTATAGCTTGAATAACCGTGTCTGAATCACATAACGCACAAAGGCTTCATCATAAAATATCCTTTAAATATATTAAACATAACATCCTGAACATAACATACTGTAACAGCCTTTAAATATTCACTTCTAACATAAAAGTTGTGTTCAGTGCTGATCACGTTATGTTTTCTTACCTTTGAATTGCTGGCAATTTATTATTATACAAGTACTGCATTAAACACTAGATTAACCACATCTGAGCAATATTCTTTAATGCTCCTGGATGAGTCTGAAGGTGATTGCTTCAATTTTGGCATACATACTTTTCTAATGTCATCAAGGTTTGTTATTTCAGGGGACAGGCCTCCGTGCACACACAGGAACTGCTGATTCATGAGCGCGGCCAGCGGAAGGCAGTCAAAGGCATCCATACATGCGTCATAAACTCGCTCCGAATACTTAATTTTACCTGTGAGGGATGGAAAAGAGGGTTGGGTGGAGATGGTGGGAAGGAAACACAAAGCTGACATGAATATGCACGAACACACTGCATGAGCGTGCTGGCCAAAGTGGGAAGTCTTAAAGAGCCAATCACCTCACCAAAAATGAGTTTGACCCTGGCACATGTTTTTTTTGTTTGTTTTGTTTTCAGTCCAAAAGTAATAAATCTGAAGTTTAACCATCAAAGACAGCAAGCAGAGAATATGACTTTATGGGCTGAGAAGGAAACACTTTAATTTCTTACTATACACTGGAAAGAAAATGAAAAACGACTGCGATGTGTACAAACCCGTGCCTGCTTGTTTTTATGTTTCCACACAGCACAGTTAACACCGAGCTCAATAGCTGGCGAAGCAAAACCCAAGTCTTTGATGTGTTTGGGGTAAAGTGGTAATGTGGCCGGTAGCTATACTTACATTCCTGCTTAAAGGTGAAATACTCTGTTAAATGTCTACATTCGTGGTTCCCACGCAGCAAAAACAGTGTTTTGGGATAGAGAATTTTTAAGGCCCATAAGTACAGCACACACTGTAAAGGAGAAAAAACATACACAAAGACAAGCATGATTATGATGTGAGGGTAATAATAATAAAAAAAAAAATAATAAAAAAAAAAAACTTATTGCTTATTTCAATGATTTGACAGAAAGCTTAGATCCCCTTTGTTGTGATTTTGGCAAAACATTATATAAAAAACAACAGTTACAATGCCTGGCCGAAATGATCCTGTTGCATAAAGCAAAGCAAACAACTAAGGAGATTTGAAATTACTGGAACAGTGTTAACAGCCCTTTAACACATTATCAAAATCTGATAATGATTAAGTCAGCTGATGACCTGTATATACTGAGTGACCAGGCTATCACATCTATGCAATTTTCTTCCCTGATCTCGACTCAATCTGTGAAAGACTTTCTGCGGTCACGAGGAATCATTGACCTTTTCTGGCCAGGCATTTACTTACACATGATTAATTAATTACACAGTATTGATCTTATGTCTTGAAATTGGTTATAGAAAGCAAGGTGAATCATACTTCAATACTGAAATATCCTCTGTCCACGTAATCTCCAAGGAAAAGGTAGCGCGTGTTGGCTGGAGATCCTCCCACCTCAAACAACTTCATCAAGTCGAAGAACTGCCCATGGATGTCTCCACATACTGGAAAAGAATCCAAGACAGAAAAAAAAAACATTGAGAAATACAATACTGCACCAACACACAATGTAGTCAGGTCCGTAAGTATTTGGACAGCGATGCAGCCTTTGTGAGGTTGCCTCTCTATGTATACCAAAACAATGGATTTGAAATGACCAAAAAAAAAAAAAAAATGTAACTGAAGTGTAGAGTTTTTATTCAAGGGTTTTAACAAAAATATTGTATTTACTGTTACTATTAATTACAACTATTCATTTCTTTTTTTACGTAGCATCATAATTTTCACAGGCTCAAATATATCTAGCTGGCCTCT
The DNA here is from genome assembly GCA_030522415.1 of Channallabes apus. Taxonomy (NCBI): domain Eukaryota; kingdom Metazoa; phylum Chordata; class Actinopteri; order Siluriformes; family Clariidae; genus Channallabes; species Channallabes apus. The sequence goes on along the minus strand of CM060108.1, from coordinate 23,064,726 downwards.
TTTCCCTTTACACATCAGTATCTTTTTGACTGCACATGGAACAGCTACCAAATGCAGAAAACAGGCCACAACCATCTATTAAACTGCTTATCGGTAAATTGTCCACTTACTTTCGAGCCGGGGAAAAACAGAGGGCCTGGGTAAAAATGGTTGTTTAGAAATAACAGTTAATGCAATATGTTTGGGTTAAACTCCTTGCATTAAAGCTGAATGTCTCCACTTTAATCACATCTTGAGTGCTTCATTTAAAAGTAATTGGACAAACTAATATAATTATACACGGAAGGATCGCTTCAGCCGAACGACAGCCTGCTTCACTTGCATCAACATCTCTCTGGACTGCATATTGAGTGCTCCTGAGAACAGTTAGCAAATGTAATCCTTGAAATCAACTTCAGGACCTTTTTAACTCCTTGCTTTATTTCAAATCCATTATGGCGGATTTAAACACGTGCAATAAAATAAAAGACAGTGGCCTTGCACCTCAAGGGTCCGGGTTCGATTTCCGCGTCGGGTCTGTGTGCGTTGGTCGTGCATGTTCTTCCTGTGCTTGGTTTCGTCCAACAGTCCAAAGACATGCAGATTAAGCTAAATGGTCTTCCTAAATTGCCCATAGCGTGTGAACGTGTGAGTGAGTGTTGACCAGAGGTCCTACCAAAATGGAAATAAACACAATGGTACTGTAGTCATCACTGTACTATTGGTCTCTAGTTGGACTGCAGAGGTTCTTATATGGATGAATGGATGAAATTATATATTAACTGCCCGACAGACCAAAAACTTATGGATCTGACTGTACATTCTTAATTCATATTCTGACTTTAGTAAACTTTTCAACCCCAGAAACATCTTCCGTAAGTCTAAGCAGATGTACGCAGGTAACCCTCTTTATCTACGAGTGACTTACTAATTCGCGCTAATGTACAAATTTTCATGCAGGTCTGACATCAGGGCTTTGAAGTAGCACAGTGACTGAAAGGTTTTCCGCCATCTTATCACCAAACAATGGTGCCTGAGGCCTTTCATATAAAGAGTGTCACCTGGCCTCTTGTTAAATGAATAATGTATGCATCAGGGCTGCTGGTTGAAATGCGCCTTTGTGCATTAAACAATGCACACTGAGCAAAGACTCACTTTCATCCAGCATCCCGCTGAGTGATGGCTACTGCCATGCCCTTATATAGTGACAGTTTAAATACGCATTCAGATGTTTTGTGCTGTAATAAACTGAGCAAATACTCCACGTATATGGATCACAATGGTGTTCAACTCCTAGCCATTTACTCTGCATTAGAACAGTGCGTTACGAAACGTTTAAAAAGGTGCACAATTATAACAGCAAGCATGCAATAAGCAGAAGACGACGGCCTTAATGTGGATTGCTCATACATGAGTATTCCTATTTAATGTCTGTGTTTAAGGGCAGAAGTGGCAATACAATGGCATTTAAGAGCAGTCAAGTCGACCAAGTATACAATCATCTTTCTCTACACGGTTATAAAACCTAGACTGGGATGCTGGATGACCTTTTCTAGATCACGTATCATGCATCTTCCATTAGCCTCTTACCAGAACTTCTATTCAGTGTATAAATAAGGAAAAATAAGAGATATTTTGAATATTTATTTGCTTAGTCATCCCTTAACTAAGCAAATAAATATTTAACTTTTTCACAATATAAAAATTTTCAGAGATACTGAATCTTGGGTTTTCTTTTAGCTATAAATAAAAGAAATAATCTATATAATATGAGTTTTACTTTTTGAACTAATTTACAGAAATAAATCAACTTTTCATTGATGTTATAATTTATTGAGATGCACCTGTATGTATGCTGTGAATGGGTAAAATTGACATGATCACATGTGGAAAAGCTGTTGAATAATACCGTATACACACATGAAGGACAAGTCAAAAGTTTGGACTCACCTTTTAATTAATTGATTTTTGGTTCATTGTCTACATTCTAGAACAATGTTAGACCCCCCCCCCCCCCCCAAAAGAAAGAAAAGAAAAAAGACGCATAGAGTTGTTATGAAGGTTTTACAGAACATAAGTTCAATTAAATTTTATTTGTATAGTACTGTGATGGCAATAGGAAGAAACCTTGAGATTCAACTGGGAACCCGTCCTCATTTGGGTGAACGTTATGTCGATAAGATAAGTAGCAGACCCATCTCAATAACAACTGTTCAGATGAGATTATTGCACATCTTGGATCTCTTCAGCATTGGTTTACAATGTTAAAAGACATAAAAATCAAGACAGACCACTGAAATGGAAGTCCACTATTGCAGAAAGCATTAGGACTTGTATAGGAATTGTGCTGAGAGTTTTGTTACATCATCCGCCTCTTCTTCTATTAAATCCTAGTCTGACTTCCTTTAAAAACAAATGCTGCGAATCAGTTCCGTGCCACTTTCATGTGTTACTTTATCACCACCGACTATAAAATTGTTAACAAAGAACACATGCCTAAAAAATTGAGCGCATCCTACGATGCAGCACCACACTTTGAACGGCAAGGTTCTCATAAGATGCACATTTCCATGGTTACTGTGCTCCACCAGCTCTGTTACACTGTCCATTTGAAATGCAAATGCTATTTAACAAATGGTCTTTCCACTCCCATAGCAGCCTATCAATATTTTTAGTTTTCCTGTCAACTGTGCATGCAATAAATTAGCCGGGGCTCAATTCGGGGGTACAGGAACGCTAATAACAGCACTGTCTCTACTGATTCCATTGCTGGTAATGTTTACGCTGTTTTGTTTGTGTCAATCTGGACACCATATTAGTTATTTGACAGTCATTTCTTATTCATGGAGGCAGAATGAGTTCTATAAATAGAGCTTCCTCTGTTCAACTTAAGTCACAATTCATTCTCAGTCCTGTAACATTGTAATTGCGTGACACAACAGCAATGCACTGATGGCCAACATGGCTCTAGTGACAACTCTGATACCGTGCCATAGCAGTGCTGAATGCTCATTCTGATTGGTCAGAAGTTAGTGAATAAGTTTCCATAACAGCACGGTTCAGACAGCTCTGATGCAAATAAAATTTTTATATTAAAGGTGTCGTTCTAAAACATTAAAAGGAACCAATCTAAGTCCTGAAGAACACCTGGCACAACAAATTGTCACATTTTTTCCTAGGATACTACAGGACCAGGGCTGAAAATCTTTGGAACATAGTTTGTATAGTAACAACTTGTTAAAACTATGACTTACTGTTAACAACTAACAACATAATTATTATAATAAGTTGCACGTATTATTATTATTAGGGATGCCTTGCCAGTATATGAAGCAAAAAGTCCTGTTTGGAATTTTTTGTATCATATATACTTCACAAAGCTGTTCAGTGGGGTTGAGGACATGGATTTTTTTCTTCACTAATCTTGGCAGAGCATATCTTCATGGAGTTTGCTTTGTGCACAGTGGCATTGTCATGTTGGAGCAGGTTTGAGCCTCTTAGGTCCAGTAAAGGAAAATCATAAGGCTACAGTTTACAAAAGACATTTTACATAAATGTGTGCTTCCAGCTGTGTTGCAACATTTTGATGAGGTGTCCAGAAAGCTTTAGCTATAAAATCCTAAAAATGTCCATTTATATATTAATTATATTTTAATCAAGATCTATAAAGTTGAATATGCTTCAAATTTAAATGGATTTTTTTCCCCTTAAATTTAAGAGACTTATTTAAGAAGACTTTTTCGACACTACAACAATGCAAAAACTGCATTTGTACCGTAAGCAGCTGTGAGTGAAGCTGATGCATGACTTTGTACTACTGCCAGGTCTGGGCATTACATGTTGAAGTACCGCCTGCTGGTTTGAGAGCCTGTCATATGCATACCCATTGGTTTGGATTCTCAACATGATCTCTGTACCGATACTGTACAAATTTTTGGGCATCAATGAAGCATGACAATACTGTCTGAGGAAACATTTACAGTATTTAGGTGACGCCCTCCTATTTAATTCTGATCTCTAATAAGAATCATTTCTAGGAAAATAGACCAGGGTCTAAGAATGCCATGACGATTAGATAAAAAAGGTAATACAAGACGTTATTAAATCAACGGCAACAAGCTGTAGGCGAGGTTCATATCACTACCCTGGTGCTCATATAGAGATATGCTCATAAAGATGTACACTTTCTTGCATCTTGAAGGAAAATATGGTGCCTTGAACAGAACATGGTGCATTGCTGAAAGTTAGATGAATTATGCTACATACCTGGCAACCCAGCTACAATATAAATAAGAAAAAAATGTGGTGGTGAAATGACATGAATGCCTCAGAGGAATGAAAGAGAGAGGTTGGCTGTAGCGTTTGTTTGTTTTTTAAGCAAAGAAAAAGACAGAAGGAGGTCAGTGATGTGTGCAAGTCTCCTACAAACTAAAAGGAACTTTCAACATTCTGGAAGTTCAAGTTAAACCTGTTTTTAATAGAGAAATCAGAAAAGTCTAACTTACTCTACCTCACCAGATTCATCCCATTATCAACTGATTAGTTCCAGCTGATATGTTTTAAGTGTCTAGATCTCACCTTTGAATGTTCCTACTGATTAAACATCTTTTCCACATGCATATTCATCTGTTTGTTCAAAAAAAAAAAAAAAAAAGCACCATAGCTCGAATTGCTTACTCATCATCTACACCGCATTATCCTGTATTCAGGGTCACAGGGAGTCTGGGGCCAATCGGCAATAGTTTAGAAGAAGCTATAATTAATAGAAGGAGAGAGAATAACAACTTCTTATTTGGGCAGTTGTGGAAATGCTTGTACACGTATTTATCGTCACGTGTTGTGCGACACGCGGAACAGCGGAGTCAAAATGTCTTTGGTAACTGTCCAATTAGCATCTGTTAGATGTGCTGCAGTGGCAAGCAATTAAGCTGAGCTCTAAGTCTTTGGAAAAACACACAAACACGCATGCACACACAAATCTGCTGTACACACTAGTGCATTTTGTTTCACACATGCCTAATCTTTCACAACATGAAAATCTGACCATCAGGTAAAATTTCGGAGCTTGTTAGATGAATTTCCAAGTTCAATCCGACTGTGGTCACCTGCAATCACACTAGCGGCTCCGGTGGCCATGGCAACCTCACTTATTGGCATGGAAACAGTCCTGCGATGAGCTCCTCATTCGTTGCACTGTAAGACCAGTCCCACGGGGGCTTTAATGCTTTGTTCAAGCATACTTAATAAATAGAGGATTAGCAAACAATTAAATCATATTGTACTTTACATTCCCTTTGCGTGCTCGCACGGTGAGCATGGAAGAGAGAGAGAGAGAGAGAGAGAGAGAGAGAGACCCCACCCCCATCAGTGTTTATTAAATAAGTTTAATGAAAGCAGATTGAGGCCGTTGGCATGTGTACATGTGCCACTGTGTGTGTTGTCTGACAGTCAACACTGCACTTCAGATGAGGAAACAAACCCAACATGGAACGAGTGTGTTAGTGTAGGGAGCAATGTTCCACTGTGAAAAGGCCAGTACTGCGCACGGACAGAGAAAAGGCCAGGGCTTTGAATCTTTACATGCTAACACTTACCACTACAGAAGATTTGTTTTTCATTTTTAATACAAATATCAAAGCTCTGTGTAATGTCCAGATGCAGAATATATCCATCCCCTTTAGCACAAGACTAGATGTAGTTACTTCCAAAACATCAGACACTTGTTATATCTTAATGTCCTATACTCAATGACGATACAGATGTGTTCATGGAATAAAATGCACTAATTGGCCTCAGAAACACCCGTAATCCATTTACAGTACATTCACAGCATTTGGCATGTGCCTTAATACACGGGACTAATATTTATCTCATTATACATCTGAGCAGTTGAGGGTTGAGGGCCTTGTCTAACAGTGGCAGCTTGGCAGTGCTGGGGTTTGAACCTGTAACCTTCCAATCAGCACTCCAAAATTTGTTCATTAATAATCCTTTTCATTATCCAATTAGCCAATCAATGTAGCCACCTGAAGCTAAGAACTTCAGCAAATTTTCATGTTAAACATCAAAATAAGGACATAGTGTAACTTCAACCACGCCATGGGCAACGTCACTGTTGGTGCCAGATGGCCTTGTTTGAGAATTATAGAAACTTCTAATCAACATCTGTCGTCTCTAGAACGCAAGCAGAATGACGTTAATGGCAAAACCAGTGAGAAATCGTTCCAACTGGGAGCAGACTAAAATGGTCAGACTGGTTCAAGTTGACAGGAAGGTTCCAGTAATATAAATACTAGGTCCAGTACTAGGGAGGAGTCCATATTGTTTTAATATCCATTTCAGCAAATCTGAATCAGCAAATGAAGTCATGATGAAAAAAAGAGGCTCCAAGATCAGGCAAAATAGGAAAATGCATAAAAGTTAAAAAGAAAAAGAAAAAAAAAAAGGACCATGGAAGTAACACATGACTGAACTGGACTGATTCATGATCTGAATAGCGGATGGTTTTGGATTTGCAATTTCTGAGTCGTAATTACAAGAGCTGGGTGTTGTGGGAAAGCGGCCCATCAGAGAGGAAGTGTGTGGCTGACGATGGTTATGAGCGGCGTCACCAAGATGAATTAGCAGAAAGCTCTTCAACAGTGCATATTTTCAATAAGTAGCAAAATCCCCCCCCCCACCAGCACCCCTTCTCTTCAGAGGTCCCTTGAGACTTTATATTATGTACCACAAGACATGAGACACTAACAAGAGTTTTTACAATAATATACATGAATAAATCGTCCAAATCAGTTTGGCACTGAGGAGCGAATTATTTTTATTTATTTATTATATATATATATAATTAAAAGCTCAAGGTTGTGAAACTTGCAGAATTGGAATACGAATTGAATTGGGACCTACTGTAGGTATTGTGATAATAACGTATCAGGTGATCCCTGGTGATTCCCGTCTCTATTACATACTTTTTGATTGCCTTCCCGTTAATGATATACATTTCATTTCAGAGTGAAGCTGGTGGGACGCTTTATTTCGAATTCTCTACAAACGGTAAGTGCTGCGAGATGTTCTCTGCAGCTTTCCTACTGATATTTACTTCTAATGTGTCTCGGAGCAAGCAGAATGATGGGGACAGAGGGACGGGCTGCTTCAGCAGGAGGGATAATTGACGAGTGACGAGTTGCCAAGAATGTTTAATGGGTGTGCTGTACCATATGGCATTTACGTATGTAGCTCTCCGCGGTATTCTGTGCGCACAGTCGGTGAAGCCCATTTTTAAGCATGTTTCTTGCCTTCCAGTGTGTGTTCTCATGATGTGTGATTTGTAAGTCGGGTCTGGAGGCAATCGAGATGCCTCTCTCTCCGTTTTTTGACAGGATGACGCCTGCACAATCAACAGTTTACATGAAGGATAGGTTAAAGATGTACCGCGGTAATAGTCCAGCTTAAAGATTCACAAGAACTTTATATAATCATTGTGATAGCTAAATGTTTAAAAAATGATTAAATTGTTTATTTAAAACAATCTGTACATGAACAAATGACTCCAAACTCAACTTGTTAAAATAATAATAATAATAAATTAATTAATTAATCTTCTATGCTTTTTATTCTGTACAGCATTGCAGTCAGCATTGAGCCAATCCCAGGAAACTTCAGGCACAAGCCAGGCTACATCCTGGACAGGGTGCCAATTTATCGCCAATCCCATTCACACACATTGGGGCCAGTACAGTCTTTGGACTGCAGGAGGAAACCAGAGTACCAGGAGGAAACCCACCAAGCACGGGAAGAACATGCAAACTCTACGCATAAAGACTCGGGATGGGATTTGAACCCGGACCACCCTGGAGGTGCGAAGCCACGGTGCAAACCGCTAAGGGCGTTCTGACTGATCAGTTGTCTCTCAACTGGCCTATCGAATAATTAAAATAAAAAAACTTAATTAATAAATAAAAAAAATACACAAGTTGACAGCCACATCAAAATGCCGGTGCCAGTCTGGGAATATTACCAAGTCTCTTTAAAAGACGTCAAATTTGCAATATGCAAAGATTTTTTTCCTCAAGCAGAACGACGCAGTGTGAATAATTTGAATATGAAAAGTTACCCGCAAAGGCGTCAGCTAAATGTTGTACGTCAATCCTCACACAAGCACCTACAGGAGAAGCGCTCAAAAAGCTTGAGCATTAGTCTGCAGAGAGTAAAAAAACTAAAAACTTTTATCGCAAAATTAATAATGAAGACTCCCGAGGTAGCCTGGGTTTACCTTACCGCTACATGCTTACGCGACTATTCAGCACAGTTGTACACATGCTGGATGACAAGAGGAATAGACTCTCTCTTAAAAATATAGATCGTCTGATATTTATAAAGAAATGCCGCCTTGTGTGCCGCCCTCCAAATACAAAAAGTGACTGATGAGTGTTTTTTAAAAAACGTTCAATGAATAACAAATCAAAATTCTTCACCGAAGCAGCCTTGTTCCACGTACAGTAATCATACACACACACACACACACACACACACGATCAGGTGATGGAAGTACTCCATCTAACTCCCACTAATCACTACGCTTAATTAATTACTTAATTAATTAAAATTAAATATTTTAATAATAAAAAAAACCCTGGAAGCCTTTTAATTATGCAAATTCACATGACTAGGGATAATTGTAACATTTGGCGAGATGAAACAAAAGATTTTCAAACAGTAACAGATTCCACAAAGAAGAGAAAAGACATAATGTGATGATAAACACATTTTAATCGAAGTAGAAGTCACGCTGGACAGCAGATTGAAAGATGCCAATCAAGTGAATGTGAACTCACATGCATTTCAAAATAACAAGCGTTTTTCATATTTCACACACATGTAAAAAAAAAACTAAAAATGACCACAAAAATAATAAGTCAGATAATTATCTCAACAAAATGTTCAGGGTATGATAAAATATTAAGGCTTCAAGATAATAATCAGCTGTTTAAAGACACATGGTTGCACTTTATTGCAAACCTGAAAAACAGAAATAAATCCTATAATTGTTTTTCACAATCTCTTACATCACACAGGATTTGGCACTGTTTAGTTAAAAACACTTAGCAGTTAAGCACGGCACGGGTCAGTCGCGACACATCACAGGGATGCAAAATGACATGTAAATGTATAATGTCGAGACTGTAGTGCATGTGGATGTACAGTCACATACTAAATGTGCACGCACTCACTGCAGCAGTTCGGTCGATCCCTGAGATATGCGTCGATTACGTTCCTGGAGCACCCGTGAATTGTGAAAAAACACGAAACAAAAAGGCCTATAATACACCCCAAATATGTACCAAAAACACTTTTCAAACTCAGCTTAATACTGTACATTGACCTTTAATTTAAAGGTAAACCTGTATTCTGTACAGTACTGTACTGCTGTGTCTCCTGAAGTGCTAGAATGTAAAATACAGATGTTACCCCTAAATGGACTGTAATTAATGCAAGTGCATTTTCTTTGGTATAAGTCGAGTAAATACAGTAATAATTCACCATCCCAAGCTGCGTTGCTTTGTGTTCTCTCTACAATGATAAAAAAAAGACACAGTATTATATTTTATATGGAAATTTTATGATAATATTTATGTTACAAAATTAGTAAATTATATTGTTTTTAATAGTTTAGTGTTAAAATGCAAGAATAACTATATATTGTCATAAAAAAAAGGATGTTTGCGATTTCAGCAAAATTGCAAACATTTATTAGTTTGGTTCTTGGGTAGGACAAATCTGCCAACGGCCGAGGTGGTGAACTCTGAACCACGTCTTTGCGGGGGTCGATTGTAACGTGTGGCTGTCTAGATCGTTCTCCGTGCATGTGCCAGTCTAAGACGCTTTGACGATTCATATTTCGAATAATGATGTTGCATGTAAAAGCGCATCCCTGACGACTCCAACTGCAAATACAACTCCTGACCATCACAGAGCCAAAGAAATTAGTAGATAAATTGTTATTTCTCACAGAGCGGAAGCGCACATGACAAAAAATAGGATGCAATCATACAGAAAAGCCACTTTCAAGGACAACATTCACTCCGCTCACACACGCACAGATGCAGACACTAGAACAGAGAGGGAGAGGGGGGGGGGGGAGTGAAAGTGAGAGAGAGAGAGAGAGAGAGAGAGAGAGAGAGAGAGAGAGAGTGAGAGAGAGAGAGAGCGAGGCAGTCACGATCAGGTTCTCGATTAGCTGAGTGAGTAGGAGCACACAGTGTTGAGTGAGTGGTGGAGTGATCTCTGCGACTGCACCTCCATCAGCAGGCCACTGTGTAGGCGATGCACATTACACAACTCCACTCACTGGCCTACGCAGTGCCGACGCAGAAGCGCGCACACACACACGCGCGCGTCCACAAACACACATACATGCCTAGACTATAGAGGAGGGAATCTTGAGGGATTGCCCATTTCCATGCACACACAGGGTCACTCAATGTGATTAGAAAGCACTATTTTTTTTCTATAGTACATCCTGATTTTAGATTTTTATAGGATATGTTTTTTGGGGGCCCATTAACCATCTGCTGTTTTAAAAGCATGATATTTTTAATCTATCAGGAGAACATTAATGCTTAATGTATATTCATTATGATGATCACAACACAATTTCATTCAAATATTTGCATAGAATTTCTGGGTTATCCAACCGTTCGTTCTCATTCGGTTGCTCGAGTGGTGATCCAAGAGTGCCTCTTGTTTCTGTTCACCAAGTAAAAATTCTCTTCTCTGTTTGAAACTGTTACTACTAGGGCTAAAATCAATGCTTCTTAGAAATATTGAATATGGGGGTATTTAAAGGATATTTTTAAACACTACTTGCACTATTTGCTACTGGTGATGGCACCGTTTCTATTTTTGCTAAACTTTGTGAACCCTTCTTTCCCGACAGAATAAATTGTGAGCATGTCTTTCGTGACATAAAAAGCCACAGCAACAGGAGTCAACTAAGTTTATTGGGTGAAGTCTGAATTGACAGAATTATTTATAATATTACCAAGGATGGAACACTCAATTATACTTCATATAAACGTAGTCATGCGACTTTTCAAACCTGTACAAATTCCAAACATCTTAAGTGACATTTAAATATTCCTCACTGACATTCTCACTGTTTCTTTTATTAGAATTAACCAAATTATTGTAGAAACTCGCCCAGCACTATATAAACCTACAAATTCAAATGCACATACCCCTAGTATAATTAATTGCATTCTTGTTCAATGATATTGTTTCACTAAGAAAATAATAAGTTGTATATCCTATTAGACATCATATGCACTGCTTTCAGTTTAGTTTTTTCCTACTTTTTTTGGGGGGGGGCTAAATGTCACTTGTCACATAATATAAGAAGTCAAACAGGGAGTTTTTAATACACAGAATAACAGAAAACGGTTCTCAGTATGCCATAGCCATGTTCTGTCCTGCTACATGTCTGACACACTGGCCTCCCAGGAACCCCTTAAATGGCCCAAACATGCTAAAAGGGCTTGGAGCGAGATCAGGATGTGGCAATAACCTCCAGATGAGTTCTTGTAATGTACAAGTGGTGTTCGTGAATGATTCCACAGGGAGATGCGTCTCTTCTGCAATTTGCCGACAAGCTACCTGTAGATTTTCAAGGATCAGGCGTTCCACTCTCTTGATTGTTCATGAACGGCTGCAGTGGGCTCTGAGTCACCTTAATCGGAAATGTTATTTACGGACATGGTGTCTACTTTAAGACATTCGCATTACTGTTCTTGAAGTCTTCTGTAAACGTCAATCAGTTTTATACCTTCACCATAAAACAAGCAAGGAAATTTCAGCAACGCTTTGACGTGAATAGCCATGGTATAAAAAGATTTCCAAGTAAACACCTGCCATTTATGTCATACTTTACTATAACATATTGGACTTAGGAATCGATTTTTTTAATTATTCATAAAAACAGTTTAGCACAAGAGTGGCATTATGTGTCTAATGTATCAAAACTGGAATATAAGCTTAAATCTAATTTAATAACCATAACATCCAGTAAATTCTATTATGTGCGACACGTTGATTGCATTTGCATCAATGCCACATGATGATTCCCCCATGTTTACTTACCCACGAGTGCACACATCTACCCGGCCTCACACACCCCACCCCACGCCACCGCACCACAGCTGCCTCATCAGCCCTGAGCATATAACTTTAACTGCACTTACAGTCCTAAAAGACAGGAACAGACAGGAAGTTCCTTTGGGTCTTACTTTAGGCCACTATTAAATGAGCACAAACCCCCAGTCAAGTCATTTCCACTGGAGACACGTCATTAATTATCACAGACATCATTTAACAGTGCAGTTTAGAGTCCCCACTATAGAAAGCCCGTCTGATTAGGCTGCCTTTCTATTTAATGACATTACAGGAACCTGGACTTTCCAGATAAAACAATTAAGGCAATTGAGTCGTGCTTGGAAGAACAGCCACAGCCTCCGAGTTGAACTGTCTATTCAGGCAATTAGCGAAAGATGGAGGAGAAGCTTGGCACTGATTACTGCTGAGTCACTTAGTGGATGCTAAGCCTTCTGTTCTAACCACAGGACTGCTACAAAGTCCTGGATATGAGCAAAAGCTGACTGCCTAGTGTGCTTCACTGCGTATGTGCTAGAGTAGTAGAAAAATTCCTTATACAGTAGGTAAAGTGACTATTTTATTGTTTATAACAGGTTACAAACCATAAAGACCGTCTGTATTTGGAGCTACATGCCGTTTAGAGCGGCTCTCATCCGGATCTTTCCAAAAAAAATAACAATAATAAAAATCTCCCTTACAAATTTTCGTCTATAGCAGGGGTGTTAAACTCATTTTAGGGTGAGGACCGGATGAGAAGAAATGTGACCATGTGCGGGCCGAATTAGTTTTTTTAATCATAGTCCATCAAATTACAACAAATACACTATATGCTGTAAAACTGCATTTAACAAGTCCTCAGAAACGGTTCATTAACACTCCCATTCCTTTTTGGGGAAAAAACAATGCCGAGTAATGTATTCCTTTTGCACAGCCACGGCTTGTGAGCAGATTAAACATACCGGCTTGCCGCTGACCTCACAGAAGAAATACTTCTCTTTCCATTTCTCCTGAAACATCCGCCCTTCCAAACCAATTTTTCTTTTTCTGGACATTTTTTTAAAATCGCGAGTGCTTGCCACACATCTTCAAATAGCCGAAGAAATTTGATTTAGACGCCAATTTAGAATGCGTATGTGTGTTAGAGGTTTTGGCAGAAGCGCAATAGAAGAGCAGTTAAATGATAAAATAAAAAAATTTATAAAACCAAGCAATATTGCAGCGAATACCCGGACACAGACTTTATTTAATACTACTAATAATAATAAAAAAGATTTGATATTTAATACTATTGTTCAAATCATCCCGTGGGCCGTACTGGACGCCTTAGTGGGCCATATTCGGCCGGCGGGCCGTATGTTTGACATCCCTGGTCTATAGAATAGAAATTTTTCAAGAAATTTGAATAGGAAACATTTACAGCAAAAGAACAAACGAACTGAACTCGGCGCATACATTTGGGAGCCGTTCAAAACTTATGCATCAGTGGAAAGCCAAGCGGGTTTACAGTACAGTAGCATTATGGGTACCAAGAAAGTAAGCAACAAGAAAAGGGGGCAACTTTCAGTGGAAATTATGAAAAAAAAAGTTTCTAAAAAAAGCTGCCGGCACGAAAAGGAATCATAAATTAAAATTTATTAAGGTTTAATGTCTATATATTTCATATTTATCTTCATGTCATTGTCTTTCCTAAATGTTTTGTTCATTTTCATATGCAAAAATATGACTATAGTGTTGGAAATTGATAAGATTTTTGGGTGGCTGGAACAGATTATCTGCATTTACATAATTTTTTTTACGGGAAAATTTGTTTCGCAACACGAATTTGCTGAGCATTTTATTTCAAAAAGTGACCCAAAAGAAAAACTAATATTTACAATAAACATTTTGTTGGTATATAATACTGTAAGTACTGAGAAGGGACCAATACTGACCAGGTGTGAGAAGGTTCGGTGACTATAAATAGAAATGGGCTTCACAAGTTGACAAAAAAATACTTTGCTGAAGTAGGCATTCATTTTTTGCAGGCAGTCCGAGGGGAGAAACTTTAGCTACTGCTTTCTTAATTCATCATTAGTAACCGTTTTATTCTGATCAATCCTGCTTTTAGTGTCAATTCCGGAAGACTTTGGCCATGAGCTGGGGTACACCCTGGTTAGGCTGACAATCCATCACACGATGCACGCACTAATCCACAAACTGCAGGTAAATTTGGGATTCCCAAATAACCTAACCTGCATGTGTTTGGACTGTGGGAGGAAACCGGAGCACCCAAAGGAAACCCACTAAATACGAAGAGAACTTGCAAGCTCCATGTACACAGACCCCAAGGCGGGAATTGAACCCTGGACCCTTGAGGTTTGAGGCCACAGTGCAAATCACTACACCACCATGCTGCCGATTTAAATAACACATTTGCCACAAATTCGAATTAGGATTAGAAAATAATTGAGGCAGCATGTCGTTTAAACCAAGTAAACAGTACTTGGTTGGTCGTAGAGTTCCGATGAAGACTGGCAGACAGGGTAGAGAGGGAGAAAAGAAGTTGACAAAGCAAAAGTTACACTACACTGAGTAACTTTCTTTTCTACAAAGTAAGCAGCATTATAAAATGCTGGTGTGTGTAGGCACACGCCAGGAGTCTTTAATAGAGTGGCCTCACAGTGTTGCTGTAATCGATATGTTTACTTGAAGACATTTCACCAATCTGAATACGTTTGCACAAACTGTATGCGCATCCTACATGTTAACTCGGCAGACTTTAGACCACTCTTGATTCATACAAATCAAACCCAAAGTTAAAAGCATGGAGAGGGTTCACACAACTTTTCATTTATTTTCCTCAGAATTTGACTGATTTCTGATATTTGGAAGCAAGAAAAGTAGTGGTATAACTCTAAATAATGTAATGTTATATAATGTAATGCTTGCTTAGTACAAAACATTTTAACGGATATATGGTTTATTCAACTTAATTCTAAGATCATAATCATGTCCCGTCCCTCCCAAGTCTACAACAGCATATAGACTGATGTTGGATGTTCTTTTGGCACACTGAGTCCACTTGTTTTCTTTAGAAGGCAGCTTCACACATCGCAGTCGAACACCTATGAGAGATTTTGACTTGACGTGGCAGACAGCGCTCTCGGACACCATCATCACAACACCGACTGAGGGAATATCTTTGTTTTTTTTTACTCCAGTACAGTTCCAGGGATGTGCACAATCTATTCCCAGGTGTGTATGAGCTGTTCTGGCAGCTTGTGTAGGCTTACTAAGACACTTTCTGACAGGTTTTTCCTCTAATATCTAACCTACATCTGTTACTGTGTAAAACATTGTGGAGCTGATTGTCACAGTCACATGCTAATTAGCTTCCCAAATCATTCAAAATCAGAAGTAAATAACATAAGCAACTGTTATTGACTCATAATCTGCTTCCTCCAATCACGCAGGCTTGTACGGTAAACACTAGGCATGATGGGTGCATCACTTCATCGGTCTCTCTTCTTAACCATCACTCTGGAAACGGGTATATCTGGACTTTTGACTTTTTCCCCAAATGCTCCACAGTCACTCCTTTATGACCCCTAGAAAACTGAACACTTTTTCTGATTAGCCTCACTGATGAGTGGTTTTCTTACGGCTACACAGCTGTTTAGTCCCAATCCCTTATGCTCGCTTCACATTTCACAAACTGATTTCTTCTGTTGTTCTTGTTTTTTTTTTTTTTTTTACAAATTGATTCCACTATGTGTTTAGGTAATCTATCACACTCATCCAGGTTGTTTTTTCCAACCACATTTCTTCCTTAAAAGATAATTCACAACTATCCTTCCAAATTATAATAAAGCGTTCATTAGTTCTTAACCAAATTTTTGTAGTTTCAGAAATCTTATTATTAGTGGTGTTTGCATGTGCAGGATAATAATTTGACCAAAGTTATTAGAGGAGCATTTTTGCCATGACCACAGGATATATATCCTGAAATGGGCGTTTAAGAAATGAGAAGCTGTTCTCTGCACCAGTTAGGGTTAACTAACTTATTGTCAGCTGAAACATTAAATCACTGCAGTAGTTATGGATGGCCCTTAACACACACACATACATCTAAATGCATGTACGTGAACATATATTAGCATGATCACCACCTGCTAATGCTCTGTGTGTGTGTGTGTGTGTGCGTGTGTTCGATGATATCAACCCACATCCCACTTACTGGCACACTGAACCCTTTGGCAAGCATTATGTGAGAAGAAAGGTACGTCTACACAAGTGTGTTAGATACAGACAGGGTGAGAGAGAGAGAGAGAGAGAAACATTGAAAAGTGTGTGTGTGTGTGTGTGTGTGTGTGTGTGTGTGTATGCATGTGTGCGCCAACAGGATGGGGATTAGCTGGGTGGGAGTGATTAATGGCTCTGTTCCAGCTACACTGTGTACCTCTGCATGTCCTGATGAAGGCATGTGTGTAGATGATGGTTGTTCTCACCCCATGCTCACATGCTTGCTCACACACGCACACACACACACACACACACACACACACACACACACACACACACACCCTCAGGGCAGCATAGTGTTTCCAAAAACACCAGCAGACCAGGGCTTAACACACAAACACGAAGCAGCATACACTGTAAACATGCCCTCTCAAGGTCTCGGAGCAGCGCTTTCGGTATCAAAAATGGTCAGCGTACAGTTTCTCATCGCATCGTTTAGCCTGAGCAGCAAGCTTAGAAGCAACCATGAACATATAAAGAAAACCACAACCCTACAACACAGAAGGATCGGGTATGGTGCCTGGATTGTAACATCAGTGTGTACAGTGCAGTGTATGACTGGAGTGATTTGCACTAAGGCTAGCTGTTTTACCGGCTACGATTACACAAACACCCACACAACCCCATGCTCCTAGTCTTTCTGTGTGCTTATGGACCTGCGGCTTTGATGCAGCATGTGTGTAACGACGAACCCTGATGCACACAAGCACATGAGCAAACACACGTGTGCTGAGTGATGCTGCGGTCCATTGTGTAGTATGAACTCTACACAGGGCGTACACACAGATATATGACCACGGTGGCCAATTGCAGCTTCGTTTCAGACTAAAGAGATGAAAAAAAAATCAGTTAAAAATGTTTGTTTAACTGCAGTGAACCATGGACGGAATCTTTGCTCTGCATTTAAAAAGCATTAAGCAAAATAATCAAAAAGCATAAAAAATTTTTTGTTGATCGTTCTATTTGCTCACTGATGTGGAAATAAAATCCGGGCTTTAACTTTACAAAATGGTGCTCATGTCTCTTCCAACTGGTTGTTAAGTTTGGCTTCTGCGATAAAGTTTCAAATGCTTTGTTCCAACTTTAAAATGCACACGAGCTACCGCTACACCCATGCATGTGTGTGTATGTGTGTAAATGTTTAGCCAATCAGAACGAAGGAAGGCAGGACTTAAAAAAATAAATTAATTAAATCCAGGACTGTTCTGCTTAGCCTTTTTTTAAGTAGAGATAATGGACAGATTCAGTGATGTATCAATTCTTTCTTTGGAGAAATTCATGTATCACCACACTGCCTTGAAAATTAGTTGGTAAAATGTTGTAGTTCCGTTATGATCCTACAGGTGGTGCTCTAAACTATTCCTACACTGGCAGGCAGAAGAACATCCTGAGTGGTAGGAGTGGATTATTTGATAAGGTTGTTAAGAATTGTAACAAAATTTAATAATAATAATAATAATAATCAATCTGAATATTTATAAAATTGCGATACTAATTAAAGAATCGCAGTACAAATTGAATCGACACCAGCGTATCGTGTCATCCCTGGTAATTCCCATCCCTAAAATATGGAGACTCATGTGAATGTACAAAAATATTTAGAAAAATTATTTTTAATTAAAAATGCTATTTTTACATCAACACTTAAAAGTAACCTTCTTAACCAAATGGAAAACTTCGGGCTCTTACAGATTTTTTTTTTTAATAAAACAAAAGCATTTTTTTTTTCATATGGGACTCAGAAGTCGTCAGAAAAGTCCCCAGAAGGTCAAAACTATCAGATACTCATATCCTTATATAGGGATAAGCAAGCAAGACAAACAACCAAAACACACAGTAGAACATACTGTATTTTCGTTTTAAGATAACATGATAACCCTAACTTGCTAAACTTTCGAGTCAAGTGCAAAGTCTCTAAATATCTCACACACACACACACACACACACACACACACACACACACACACACACACACACACACACACACACACACACACACACACACACACACACACACACACACACAGAGAGAGAGAGACACACAGAGAGAGACACACACACACACACTCTCTCTCTCTCAGAAAACTGCCTGCACTTAGTAGGAATACCAAAACACACTCCCCAAAAGGCACGAACACATCTTAAACGCATTTGTCTGGACCATTTATGTGTAAAATAAATAAATAAATAAATAAATAAATCAGTAATGCCGTCCCTTATTTCTGTAAACAAGCTGAAGTGGAGTTTCATTGGCTCTTGGATGTGAGTGGGAGGAAAATTCAGCCGAGAACATTTAGATAAATAAAATTTAAAAAAAGAGACTGCAAAGATAACTAATTTAACATAAAAAAACAATAATAATACATTTTAAACCTTTAAAAGTGCAAATGGAGAATAAAGAGAAGAAAGGGAGTCATGCTGCAGATTAAAGCTCAAAGCCTGAGGCTGAGTGTAATGAGAAACAGACAAGGTGTTTATGTTACAGGCGGCCAATAGAGCACACGCCCAAATATAATAACAAGCGGCACTGCAGAGAGACCGTCCTCCTGCTCTGTGTTAATGGAGTCATCAAAGAGCCTCGAACCAAAGTCTAATGAAGTCGTCTAATGCTAAAGAGGGCAGAGAGGAAGAAACAGAAAGAGACTGGCTAGGCTTTGCTAATTCGCTTTATTAAAAAAAAAATAAACACTGGGGAAAAATAATGTAAAAAAAAAAAAAAAAAAAAAAAAAAGGGCACAGATTTCTAGTTTATTGTGTAAAAAAAAAAAAAAGCCAGAAACAGCTGAGGCTGCATGTAGACATGCATCGAATGTGAGAGACTAGTTCACACTTGGTCTTTTCCCTCAACAGGAATCTTGTGTCATTTCTCAGCAACAGCGGTCATTTCCACTAAAGCTAAGAGCCAACCCAGGGCGTTGTCAGAGTTGTCAAATCAATGTGATGAGGAGAAAGCTGTAAAAAAAAAAAAAAAAAAAAAAGGAGCGCCACACGCAGCGTTTTCTGTCAACACTTTCCCCGTTAATGCAGCCGAGCCTCACGCCGTCAGAGAGGTGTCGAGAGGACTCGGAGTGGGAGATTTCTACTTGGACGCTTTTCCTGGTCTCCTGCTATGATGTGTGAGCTGAGGTGGGGAAACACTGACCTGTGACCGGGGCGTCGATGTCCAGCAGGTTCTTCTCGGCGCGCAGGATGGCCGCTCCGTCACCGATGAGGCGCAGGGCCACGCTCTCATCCACGCGGCCCTCTTTGGTCAGATGAGCCTTAAGGACATCGACTTTGGGCTTTCCTTCATTGTCAAACACCTCTTTGACGGTCAGCCTGTGGCTGGGGGGGAACGGGACAGCTGGAAAAAAAAACAAAAAGAAAGATATTAAATCACTGCTGGTTTCACCGAGGGCTGAAGTTTCAGCCTTATTCACCATGCCATTTCATTGCAACCAGGAAGGAGACAAACCTTATTCCACTCATTTAAACGACTGATCTTTAACTATTAAGTGGCTCCTGTTTTGCTGGATTGAAAACCTTAAGGCACATCAACACTTTTTAAAGTGAACACCAGATAAAAAGGGGAAAAAAAAAAGCGCTAATAATTCACCATAATGTGCAGAGATACTGTGGGAGGATTGAACCCAGACAATTATATACATGCTGTCCATATACCTATAGATACTAACTAACTCCATAGTCAAACAATAACCAATCAAAAGATCAGCTGAGATTGAAACTAACCATCAGTGCAAGTAATTTTTTGGTACATTTTTAACCAGACTATAATTGACAGACCTGGGCTCAAAGAAAATTGTAGATGATTGGTGAGGTCCTCAATGGCAATGAATTCTCGAGCATGACTTGAACTTGTCAGCATGTGTTTAGAGAGGTTAAGCATCGCATCATACACATCGCTAGAGATTAGGGGGGAAATAAATTCAATGCGATTCAGTGATGTATTGCGATTCATTGGTGTGGCAATTCCTGCATCACCACACTGAATTATACACACTAATCTATTCACACATGGGCAGGCGGCATAGCATCCTCTGTGGGAGGAGTGAATTATTTTTCAAGTTTGTTGAAATCTGAGAGAGAGAAAAAAAAAAAAAAAAAAAACATAAAATCTGGATATTTATAAAATCGTGATGCTTACAGAATCTCAACACAAATTGAATCGGGCTGAACTTATTTAAGCTATTAATATCATCACCCTGACATTGAGTAAAAAAAAAAAAAAAAGATTATTTAAAGAGGAAAAAAATTATCTAAATCCTGAAAACAAAAGGAATAAAATGACAGCTGCAGAGAACCTTTTCCCCCGATATTATTATAAAAGACTATTAATAACTTTGAAATAAAGGGGGGAAAACACGCAATTAAAATGGTAAAAGTAAAAAGAAAAGTAAAAAGGAAGGAAAGACACACACACAGAGCTACTGGATGTACTCAACCAGTCTGCATGTTTTTCTGGGAATTCTGATCAATAAAACAAAATGTTAATGAAAAATAAATGTAATTTAAAAAATCATTAAAAGTTGACTAGAGACAGCTATTCACTGGTGTCTGTTTTACTAATGTGCAGAACGTTCTGTATAAAGGTTTTACTCAACTTGTGCCTTTCCGATGCCTCCAAGTATTGTTATAATGCCAGCGGTTTATAGCATAAAGCATGAATCCTTTTGATTTTGATGCATAAACGATTGCTTCACTTGCAGTGAAAGTAGAAGCATCCAGTATAGTCATACTGTTTGCCCTTCAGCACTAATGCAATATGCTGTGGTTCCTGTGTCCTGTCTGCTCTATAAGATGACTATAGTTACACTGCACTATGATGCAACATGAGCAGGAGTTATACAGTATGGAAAAAATAAATGCCTCCACATGTTTCAAATAGGGCAGCGAGGCTGGTCATCTGTAAAAAAAAAAAAAAAAAAAATATGTCTAATTAAAATTTTAATATCTAGTAAATTATACTTATATTGTGTAACACAAGAGCCGACACCTGACAATAGCGGTTATACGCTACGCTTAATTACAAAGCACTAAACACAATATTGTGCAATGCTATTAAGAAATCTAAATGAATTGTCACTCATTAAAAAGGCAGGAAGGTATTTTATGACTTGTTATAAAAAAAAATAATTAAAAGAGTGAAAGGTATTCAGAGGTACTGCACATAGAGACATCGTTTACTTACTACAGAGGTAAAGACATTTTACGGCAGTGGAGACTAATTAAGGCTTGAAATTGGAGGAATTAGAAAAACCTCTTCTCTTGCTCATGACTTGTTCGGTTTATCTAATGGCAGCATGGATATTGGAGTTGCAACCATTTAAACTGCGATGAAATACCAAAGGGAGAGGTGGAGACATAACACCATATTTAAAATCACATGCAGTTGAAAAATATATTGCAACATCTAAATTTGGACTTAATTACTGTATCTACCGCAACTTTGGTTGGAAATGTGGATGGTTGTTTGCTGTATGGAATACGGGATCTATCTCGATCCTGCCTGATGAAATGTATCCAATTTAGAGCTGCACAATATATCGAAAAATGATCGTTATCGCGACAATGGTATACGCAATATCTGTATCGCAAAGAGTTGCGATAAATGAAATCAATGAGTGTATGGTTACATGTAAATAAAAAGTAATGTTTGAAAGTAATTCATATTGTGTTGGCAGGTTTATAGTAACAGCAAACCAGAAGTCAGAATATCTGCTGTTTTAAGTCATTCATAGTGTTCTGAAGTCTAAATATTTACAACTTCCTTGATATATAGTTTCTTTTTAGCCTGAATTAGATTTAATTACATCAGACGAATATCTATTACCTGTTTATTTTAGTATGATCATTACATATATAAATGATAAAAAAAATAGCCAATAATAATAATAATAATAAAAAATGCATTTCTCTAGGGAAATGTTATATCGCAAGAAATATCTTTATCGCAATATTCAACAACAATATTGCATATCGCATATTTTCCTAATATTGTGCAGCCCTAATACAATTTCCACTATTACTACTACTACGGTCATTCTACTTTGTGATTAATGATCTGCCGATTAGAATAATACGAGTTAAGAAAGGCTTAAACATGCTGAGTGATCTGCTGCACATCCCCTCCTCTGAAACAACTGAGATTTGATGGGAACACCTGTCTACGAAGAAACAGTGAAGGAATACTTACATAGCAGACAGGAGATTTGAACATTTTAAAACATATATCCATCAAAAAGGAAGTCACATGAACCAGTGCAAAATACACCAACCAGCCATAACCCCTGACAGACAACATGAATAACAGCAATGATATTGTTACAATGATGCCTGTTAAGTATATGGGAATATATGAAACATTGGGATACATTAGGCAGCAAGTGGACAAGTCGAGGTGTTGGAAACAGACTCTGAGCGTGACAGCTAGATGACTGGTTCAGGGCATCTTCAAAAAGACAGGCCATGTGAGGCATTTCCGGTATGCAGAAGTCCTAGAAAGGACAACTGGTAAACATGGGCCATGGGTGCCCAACCCTCACCCATGCATGAAGGGAGCGAAGGCTGACCTTTGCCCAGGTGCATGATGGCGTGGTGGAAAAAAAAGTGACCTGGTCTGAAGAATCACATGTTCTTTCACATCATGTGAAGGCTGGGTATGTATGCATTATCATGCTGACAATGCATTATGGGAATAAGTTAGGCTCGTAGAAGCAGAATTATATTTTAAAACGTTGATTTCAGCCATTCATGTGGATGTTACTTTGACATGCATCACCTACCTATCTTACATATTTGCCCAGCATAATTGACATAACAGGGAGTGTAAGCTTGGATTGGCCTGCTTCCACAGGTCTCTATCTGATCAACAAAAATGTAGATGAGACAAGGACACAAGACCATGATGTCCAGTGACTGTGAATGCCATGTCAAAAAGCTTAATTCTGTGCTCACTTTTCCTTTGGGTCATTGTCATGCTGGAAGATCCAACCTTGATCTTGTTAAAGCTTCTTGGTAGTGGCAGGCAAATTTTCATTTAAACTAGGTGTCATAAATCCAAACATGGTTCCCATGTCATTTCCTTTAGAGATTTTAAAAAAACCCTGAATCATTCATTATACTTAACAGATGGAGTTAAGTTAAACTCTGCATAGCTATTTCTCTTTTTACACCAAACTCACTTTGAGTGCAGCTTAAAGCTCAAACCAAAAGCAACCTCCAGATGCTCACGTTTGTGGTTAGATGAAAGAACATTTGGAATGCATTAAAAAAACGTGTTGGTTCAGTTCAGTCGAATTGGTGACGCCAACGTGGTGCCAACATCTTCAGCATTCCATTAACCAGTGTCCTCATACACTGCTGTTCTCCTCCAGTCAGCTTTATAACACATGCGTATGCATTAAACTTATTATTAATTATTGTGTTCCCTTATGTTGGACAGGCGTTTTCATTTATGGAGGCTAACATTTATGGAGGCTATCTGTAGATTCTGCCAGTAAAATTCCCATATGTTTGATAGTTTCATAACAAACTGTTTTGTTGCATTTTCCCCCCCTTTTAAAAACAAACAAACAAACTGCAGTACCAAGGATGCCAATAATTCTGGAAAAGACTGTATAAACATTGTGTTTTCATGAAACCAAACACATGTTCCAAACCAGTGCTGGCTTGGAAAGAGTCATGAATAAAGTGACCTTTCCTGCCCTGTTCTCACGCTGTAATCACTTCTTAACACTTCCAGAAAAAAATTATAAATAAATAGAAGGATGTGGAAAATGTGAACAGTCTTTCCTATAAGGTAAGCTCAGAATAAAGGGAAATTATTTCAGCGTGACAACACTTTTCATAATCACAGGGCATTGTTATTGTGAAAAACTTTACAGCTTGCATGGAAAGCAGATGAGGAACAGGAGATTGATTTAAAATTTAAGAAGGTTTTCATACAGATAAGCTAAAAAAGCAGGGGCAGAAAACTTCAGGTCTTGTGCGGTTTGACAAGCGTCTGCCTCATTAGCACTTCTGAGCAACCATGAGATTTACTGTACACTCTTAACGTGAATATTTGTGATGAACATGGAAATTCAGGTAGCTCCAATAAACAACAGCTTCACGCGCTGAAATACTAAAAGGCTGCAAATTGATGACATAAGAAGGTCTGTACCCCTTTTTGCTATTTACGATAACATCGCTGGTGAGATATCATCTTATTTTATACACTGCCTGGGCAATAATGATAAAAAAAACAAATAATACAGTATATATTTTATTGGAGCACCGCCAGCTTTAATTATGTCGCACAATCAGTATGACATTGTTACGACAAAGTTATGCAATATCACAACATACTTCCGTCTAATTAATTTTTGAGTCAAACCACTTAGGAAAGTCATCGCCAGCACATTCTAAAGTCTTTCATTGACTTTAAGGTCAGGACCCTGTGGTGTCCAGTTCAAAATGTGTGAAAATGATTCGTCCTACTCCCAGTCCGCTCTTTCACAATTTGACTAATTAAAAAATAAATAAATAAATAATAATAATCCATTCATGTTATAACCTGAATTGTCATTCAGTAAATTCAGGTCATCTTGACTTCATTTTATTGCCACATAACCATGCTGAGCCTGGACCTGACCACCTGAAGCAACCCCAGGTCATAACACTGCCCCAGAGGCTTCTACAATAGGTACTTTGCATGATGTGGGTGCACTGCTTCATGCGTTTCCCTTCTTACCCTGATGCACCCATCGCTCTGGAATAGATAGCGATTATCTAGATTCAACGGCCCACGTGACCAAATTTCATTGCGCCAAAGTACAATCTTTATGCTCCCTAGCAAACTGAAGCCTTTTATCTGATTAATCTCACTAACAAGTGGCCACACAGCTGTTTAGTCCCAGTTCTTTTTCACACTCTGTGCATGTGGAAATGTTTTCACTATTAAACACAGCTCTGAGTTCTCCTGTGATTTATTTTAACCATTTAATCGCATACGGTCATTCAGTTGTTTGGTTAGATGTTTCCTTTGCTTGATGCAGGACCAATAATTTGCCCCTTCTGAAACACAATAACGTATTGTCCATTACATCACAGGATACATTTTATGTTTTAGAAATGAAAAGCTATTTCACTGCATCAGCTAGGATTAAAAGAACTATCTGAAGCTTTAATCTTTGCCATAATTATGCAATCAAAACTAATCAAAAGTATTTGTTTTTGATCAGAAAGTGTATTGATTTTGGAACAGGAAGTGCTCTTAAGATAAAAAAAAAAAAGGAATGCTAAATTGTTATTAAATCTTTCCAGCGGATTGGATGTTTATCTACTTGATGGCAATAGCATTTTATCATCTACGCCTCTGCGGGACTAATAAGGACTTTTGTTTTTTTAGTGATGTGCATGTTGTGGAGCGTGCAGTGTAAAATGCACAAGGAAGCAGTTTAGATCAGCGTTCCTCTGCACTTATGTAAATGAAAACAGTTTCTATACATGAGCAAATATTAACCAGACCTAAACCCAAACTCAGCTGCTGTTTCTCACTAGTCGCAGGTGGGGTTTTCCCAAGAAGCTCTGATGAACAGGAAACCTTACAGCCAAAAAAACAGTAATCAAGAATAATACGGCTAAAATAAATAAATGAATGAACAAATAAATAACTCAACGTGAAGGGGATCCCTCATGCCAGTTCAACACCCCCCCCCCCAAAAAAAAAAAACACAATGAACAAAAAAGCATTTGTATTTCAAATTAGCAAGATTGATTTCCTCTAAACGGATGCAGTATAGCAGTCCTCGTAGTTAGACGCTTGGACTCGACGCCGTCTCTTGCTTTGGTTAAAAGCGTTAGTCAAATGACGATGTAAATGTGCAGTGTAAAGTGTTTATCACATTAAACTGAACTCCTCTGCTTCTCTGACCCTCTCGCATGCAGACAACTCTGTCTCGTTTCAGCTCTTCACTTCCTGCTGAAGAAGCCAGTTCAAAGCGCCTGCTCGCCTATACATGTAAATTAAAAAAAAAAAGTTTGTAAAATGTTCGCTGACCGCTCCCAGCTGCAGTGACCAAACATCCCCTCGAGACATCCCTATAAACACTAAACACGTTCAATCAGAGAGTTTATCCAAGATACTTAACCAAAAGGAAATAAAGCCGGGAAACGCGTTTCGTGAGAACGCAGCGGGCAATAATGCACTCTACAATTTGTCTTCGGTGATGGGACACAAAGTGTTTTGACATTTGAAGAAGCTTTTCTTCTTGTGGCATATATGGAAAAGTCAATGAGGCAGCTCGAGCAGAGCTGGAGCAGCAGGAGCGCAGATGAAAAATCTGCATAATGAGAGACATTTAAAGGGAAAGCGCAGTCCCGCCTCCGTCCCATATCGGCCAATTACCATGCATAATGCAAGCTCGTGTTGTTCCGAGCTCAGCAGGACAATCAGAGTCTCATGCATTATTCCATGCACCCCCGAGACCACAACTTATTTCTTCAGCCCATCAGGAATTGGATATGATGCTCTGGTTATGCCAAACAATATCAGTCATGGCTCAGGTCAGCAGTTTCAATGGAGATGTGGAATAAATCATTTTTCCATCAGGCACAGGAAGCATGCTGAGTTTCAATGGTGATCATGTTGCAGGAACACATTTTCAGAGGGCATTTATAAACATGAACTCATTATCTCGTCTAATTCGCACACATGCATTTGGACCACGACTAATTTGCTTTTCTTCAACTAACAGCTACTATGTTTCCTGAGCACGTGCCAAAAGGTCTAACTTTTGGCAGCACTACATTGATAGTAACATTTGGATCGGTATCAAAGTGTTCTTTAACCCAGATCTCAACTTTTTCCTTGAAATTGGAAAGAAGACGGGACATGTCAGGATCAGAGTCTGAGACGCTCACTTTACAGTGCTTCATGGAACTCAATTACTGCACAACCTTCCTTTAATGGTTCTGAAGAGGTTATGTTTCCCTTGAGACGTCTTGCTCATCTGAAAGATCCATTAACTGCCATGAGTACACTCCGTAAATGGGCCCGATGGCCGTGTGTGCACATGGTTTAAGAATCACGGACCTGTTAGGGCCGGGTTCGACGCGTGAAGTCTTGTTTAACAATATTATAAAATGAGGCTCTGCTAAAAAAGCAGCTTGAAGCCCAAAGCATGAGTGCATTGTGTATTTAATTAAAGACCTGCTTTTGACTGGCTTTCTGTAAATATTCTGCACCACCTTCAAGACCATCATTTGCTGGATATCTGATAGCTAGAATATTGGCTGATTTTGACTAGTCATCGATTACAATAGATTATCCACGACAGACCTAACAATATCTTTCTTCCACTCTTCTGGGAACGTCTGAAGAACTGGATATCGGTGTGATAATCGGGTGTTCATAAACTTTCAGTCATATACAGACAGAACATAAACTCCCAGGATGTTTACAGAGAATCTTTACTTTAAAATATCTTTTGTTTTTAAAGGAAGAGACCGGAACAAAGCCCTGCCTTGTGCCAACAGTGTGTGCGTGTGTTCACCATATGTGCATATTCAAAGTAAATATTACAGTTTATACGAGCATACTGGTATTACTTTCAACAGGACTTGATGCTTCATATATCAGACTGAATACTACAGCTCCCAAGTAGTCTCTCAAGTCTATTTAATTATTGGCTCAATTATTCGAATAACTACTGTTTATGGTATGATGTCTCAAGGAGTTTTATTTCTTATTGGTTTAAGAAAATATATAAATAAAAATATGCAGTTAACACTGAACTGCTGTTCAATTGTTTAAAATGTTATGTCTCATTCAAAGCAATTTTTTTTTCTGGCCAAGCTTCTGCTCCACACTCCAATCCAGTAGGTGGCAGTATTGGTTATTGTTACCCATAATATCAAAAGAAGCAGCACTGCTAATCTTGTGAAACAAGAGTATTTTTCAAAACATGGCAACGCTTTGTATGTTCTGCGATAGATGTGTTTAATTAATGTGTAAAGTTTAAAACTGTAACTAAATAATTACAAGAAAAAAAATATTCTAAATCAATACTTGGTCCACTGATTTACTGGATCGAGTCGACCAACAAAAAGGTCAACTTAACCGCATGGCACTACTGGACACAAATAAATTGATGCATGAATACATAAGAATTCACCAAATGGGGCACTTAATGAAAACTGAGATATGAGGGTAAATGTCAGAAGAAGAAAAAAAAAAAAAAAAAAAAAGAATTATAAAGGACACTCCCACCCTTATGCTGACATTACTGTCAGACATACGGGTCAATAGATAACATCTCCACTTAAACACGAGTCATAAGGCATCACATTTACTGCATGTTTATCAGACAAAACATATTGATAATAAATATTCAAATCAGTAAATAACACTGAAAAAACAATCAAGAATTTACCAAAATAGTTCGAGAAAACTCTCGTCTATTTTTAATCCCATTTGAAAGGATTCAGAACACTAGTGAAAGTTGTGATTTTCTTGGGTATAGAGTTCATCACTAAAAAGCTAAGAGGAAAAAAAAAAACACAGCAGTCTTTTTAGGTTCACAACAATGTAGTTTAAACATAGTACATTCACTAAGTGACTTAACTTTATAACTTTTGTTGCTGCAGTTTTTATGGTGTTTGCAGAAACCTATGCATAAGGAGACTTCTCTATCGAAATCTTGAATATGGGTTGTCATGCGGTCAGATTGTGGTTTATTGGGGTGTATAGAATACTGCAAAAAATTATATCTCAGCAAGAAAAATATCTAGTAAAATATGATGTGCTATTTCTTATTAGGAGACAACAATGCACCAAATATTAAAATCATTAAGCCTATTTCTAGACTTAATTTATTTTTAATCTTCACATTTTCTCTTCTATTGACATATAAATTTGCTTCTTTCTAAAAACTTACCTAAAAATAGAATGAGAAAATGGAAACCTGCCAAAACTATAATGAATTATCTTAGTCTACTGTAATCCTGCTATGAAGAAATATTACACAGATCACAACCATTACCATGCTCACTTTGGCAGCTCTGGCCCCTCAGGGCGTGGCTCTGCAGGAACTCAATGTTGTGCTGCGGTGTCTGGCACCAGAACTTGTGGTTGCGAGGTGGGGCCTCCACAGATCGGACTCGTTTGTCTGGAGCATTCCATGGATGTTTGATCTGATTAAAATCTCGGGAATTTGGAGGCCGTGCCAACAATGTTTTTTCTCCGATCAGTGTACATGACACTAGGTTCAGGACATGGTCACTTTGCTAATATGTCATAGTTTGCGGTGTGAACATGCTCGAAACATTTGCTCCAGTGGTACAGCTTGATACGATATGAAGGTCTGCCGTGCCGCATGATGGCGAGGAGTTTTAATCGACAGGATGATATAAAAAAAATTTATGTTTTGTTGGTAACTGTAATACGTTGTGCTTAAATCAGTTAATCTGCGTTAAAATCAGAACTCTCCACCACTAGTAACACCTACTGTACCACTTTATTATCGCAGATCTCTTGGTGGTTACCGCAGGTTGACCTTCATAGCGCATCATATAGTTATTTATGAGTAATCCGCATTGCATTATATGTGGCCTTCCTCTACCAGAATGTCTTTCTCTGCCTTTACACAGTGCCAACATGCTGTGCCTTAGCGCTTCCTTTATCACTTTACTGGTTCTCCATACCTAGTCATGTCAGAGTGTGCTGGAGTCATAGCAAGCCTCAACTTTTAAACCACCATCATGAAAGCAGGAAATGTGATTTAGTGTGCGTCTGTGGGAGCTCACACGCTGTAATAACGGAGGTGCATTAGTGGAAGATTTAGCAGTCTTTGCCTTTAGGAGGCGCTCTTGTGATCGTACACTTAAACATACATAAAAATTTACTAAAAGACAGATAAATGAGGAGCAATAATGGTAGGCACAACAGAAAAGAAAAAAAAAAGAAATCGAAGACGTGACTTTCTTTTAAACCATATGAAGTAAACTGGCAGCATCATTTCCTACAGAATTTCAGCACAGAGTTGAGTTGTAAGTAATGATTTTCAGCAGAGGCTCATGAGCAGAGACGTAACCTTTGAGATTATCCGACGTGCATCTCTCACCATATCTCCTTCCAAGCGTTAGTATTTTCGGCACGTCAGATGCGATCGATCGTTTTAACTGATCTGGACGTGACCGTTTATCAGCATGAGAATCAGCTTTCAAGGGAACATATGGACTAATTAGTGTGATAGGAGCCGAATAAAGCAGTTGTGGTTGTGATGTAAGCTTGCCTGTGGTCTGTTCTGGGTGAATATAGCTGTGCGCAGCATCTCTGTGGTGTCACTGAATGTGCTGAGGTGGTACAAACTGCTCCGAGCCCCTGGGGGCTGCTGAGAGTGAGACAGTATCGGTCTGGCACTGCTAAGCCAGAGAGCAGCACTTTTACCCTGCCACCCACTCGATCTCAGTAGAGACAAGGAGGGGTGGGGGAAGGAGAGAGAGAGAGAGAGAGAGAGAGAGAGAGCAAGAGGAGTGAAGTGCAGCAAAATAGATGGTACCACTCTAAAATCACATACAATGCTTTCACCCAGAAAGACTCTCTTTTGTGGTTAGGATAGAGCCATGCAGACACCCTGATCAATGTCCTGTTTGAGATGAGAAAGAGATAAATAAATAAATAAATAAATACACAGACACTTATCTTCCACTGCCCACAAACACTTAGCGCAGCTGCAATTCCAGCCCCGGCATACTTAAGTGCATTGCCATGACAGAGGGAGGGGAAGAAAGTCGAAAAAGGAGACAAAGAAACTCCTACGTATAACCATTTACGACCGACATGTACAGCACTGTGCAAAAGTCTTGAGCCGACCCATCATTTCTTCATATAAAATTTAATGGTGTAGATTAAAGCAAAGAAACAGGAGCAAAAGTTTTACAAGACAGGTCACAAAGTGCCATAGGATACAATTTAAAAATTGGTTGTTTATACAGTACCAACCTGAGCAGCAGCCTCATTTCCCCTCTCGTCTGTTCCAACAACTCAGCATTCAGCATCACCAGTATACTAATCACCGTCCTGATCATCCGTCATCATCTGCACCCGTTTCTCACAGGTACATGCCTAAAGTGATTTTTTTTTTTTCTGACTGAAAGTGCTCAGTTACCAAGACTAGACTGAAAATGAGAGCCACAAAGTCCTTCAGAAAGCCTGGAGAACAATTCCTGAAGACTACATAAAAAAAAATATATACAAACAACCTTGTCTGGCTCTTTAGAAGCAAAAAATATATATAATAATAATAATAATAAAACTAGGGGCAAAGCGAGACTAATTCACAGTACTGTACATAATGACTTTCTACACGTGCATATGTGAACAAAAAAAACAAAAACAAAAAAAAAAACAAGCACTAAAACCATTAACGATCCTCGAAACCAAGGCACCATAACAAGCCTTAATACAATGAGAATGAAATAATGCCACTGCGCATTGCTTATAAAAGTTGATTCTGTAATATCTCGATTCTCTGTGCTCCAAAACACGTACAATTTTATATCATTTTGCAGGAATGGCCTCAGCAGTGGTTATATAAATTTTCATGTAACTTCACTAGACCAAACACAAACAAAATTAAAAACCTAAGAATGCATGTAGGTAAGCTTTACTAAAGGATAAAGGAATAACGGAGGTGAAACATACTGTTCAGTTGCTCCAGGTTGTAGTTACTTTCATGCTTCACTTCGCTCAGTATTTTATCTACAGTAGGTGAACATGCTGTTCATCACTGATGCTAGTTTTGTCTTGTTGACAATAAAAATGTAATCTGCACAATGGTTTTCTGGACATACTTTGGTTTTTCTGCTAATTTTGCTACGATACCGCATGGCTCAACGATTTCGCTGCAGGCAAATAGGATGCAAACCTGACTGGGAACAACCTGGCTCAATTCTATCACTCGAATGGATACAAGTGTGTCTAGGAACTCGAGCTGAGAAAGATTTCGAAAATGTGTGCAAACATTTATCACGGAAAATACCAACAGAGAGAAAGAGAGAGATTCCACATTTTTGGGAGAGACCTGCTAGGGTTTGAAAAGAACACCCTTAGGCTCTTTGTAATATTCTGTATGAAAACAAAACAAGAAATCTCAGATTAGTTCCCAGGAAAAAGTGCCTAAAGGGTGAATCAGGCAGATGTGTCAAACTGATCTGAGAAATCTTATTTAAAAATAGATATTGTATAATGGTTACTGAAACTGCATGACACTTGTAGTTGCATTGCTGCAAACATATTTTTATTTTTTTTGCCACGAATCCTACAGTAGGTGGACTGCAGACTCAATTAAATTCTACTACTAGGCATTACGATTTTCAGTTTTGATTTATTACTGATTCCTCTCAACGCAGGCTTTATTTTCAAAAGGTTTTGAATTAATAGAAACCTGCTAAAGTAGCTAAATAATCATTGATGTGCTGTGTCATGTCTTATACAAAGCAAAGCAATCATCTATTTCTCAAGCCAAACTTTTGCTCCACACTCCAGTCCAGTAAGTGGCAGTATTGCACATAACCTTAAAGAACGGTGATACTCCTGCAAAATATGAGTATTGGCAGAAGCTGGATGCGTTTCGTATCTTATGGACAAGCACATTCTTCAAGGAATTTAGACAACTTAACCCTGTTGAAAACTAACCTGGCCCATGCAGAAGAGTAATGAAGTTGCATAATCAATTAAATCGCACACCTCTATTCGAAAATGTGTGTGACTAAGCCACTTGGGTTTTCAGAAATTCCCCAGATAACACTCCTTTTCTTAGAACTGCTCTTCCTTCTCCGTCAAAGTGCATGCAACATTAATAATATACAACGCGATTAAGCAAGCACGTACGGCTTGTGATTACAGCTGCCAGTTTTCGTTTAGCGGCAGTTCAAAGGAAAGAAAAGCCACTGCATAAATAAGCGGTAATCCTCTTTTAAAGCCACGTCTACCAATAAATGCCATCTGAATACAATTTCCTGCTAATTCCTCTTAACTTACTCCCTCAGTTCTTGCTTAGTTGAACATGTTGTGCAGGGCTGCAGCAATTAGTTGTACAAATTCAACAACATGAAGTTGAACACTCAATGTGTTGCTTATTTAAATCTTTTGGACCATTTCATTTTGATTTCAATTAGTTATCGTAAATGGAACAGGGAATAAGCATTCGATGAAAATTATATATAATTATATATAATTTGCAGTACAGTAAAAGCTTTCTGCTGCCCTACATACAGAGAGCTGACAGAAAAAATGAATAAAACTTTGTTTTATAGATGATGTAGGTGACTTACCACGTACTTGTAAAACTCTCTAGAATGCACTTGTCCCACTCCCATTGTGCAGCTGCCTACACATTAAATCGAATTCCAAACATGTAGAAAACATTGCTGGGGCTTATACATGTGTATCTGGCGCTTATTTAAGCTACTATTAAACTTATTTAGCCATTTTGGTGAACAACAGCCAAGGTTTAATTGCATTTTCTTATAAAATATAATTTGTATTATTATTAATAATAATAGTAATGCATTTATTATAATTTTTAAGAAATGCACTGATCCATTCTTATTTCATTTTACTTATTTATTTTTATTTCTCCTAAAATGCAAAATTGTTAAAATATCGCACCAGGAATTTGACATGGTATCGGACACTACAGTTTTTGGAATAAAGCATCTCTCATGCAAAGCACTCAGGGAGCCCTGGAATTTTAATGGTACGTGTGTGTTAACAATTATCGGACAGATTACAAAAAGCAATTGCAACTGAATAAACTATAAATTTCTATGTTTTATGGCCACATAACACAAGATGTGTGTCTAATTTGGAGCATTTAAACAAAAGCACTGTAAAAATCCATAATTTTTAATTTAAGCAACAATTTTTTAGTAGCTTACACCAATTGTACCATCTATACTCAGAGAAATACAAATAATTTGCATTTTCATTTATTATTGTTTGAAGCGAAATAGTATAACGCTGAAAAATCGGCCAAGAAAATTGCACTCAGCGCTTCTCTAGTCTTTTTCAGAAGTGTACCATACTGTATCTATATCTATATGATTTAACTCATCAGCTAATCATAAGATTTTTTTGTACCTTTGTGTCTTTGCATTTTTTACATTTCCCTTAGACGGTGTTAAACTTCCCAGGTTTCTCTCCCTCTGTGTTCTACCCCTCTTCCTCCTCATTCCTTCTATATAATACTTCATATGGCTTTTTGTTTTCCTTGATTCTTATTTTACGTAGTAGACTCAGGAAGTGCCTTATTACTAATATATCTCTTTTTTTCTGTGAATAAACCAAAGAGAACATTCATTCAGACAACATTATGCATGCAGTGAGCATTTGTGTTTAAATTGTGCCTAAATCTGGATTGGGACCTAGAAGCAAGCTCGTATTGTATGGGCATGACGTTCAGGTGTCCAAAACCTATTCAATCTAAAATCATGGGTACTTCCAGAATGTGCAATCCCTTGAAATGGAAAAGAACTAAAACTGCAGTTCCGAATAAGGAAAGCCGAAATCGGTAGATTGTGTTTGTAATAAAAGATAAGCCTAAAAGGAATTGGCCGCTGTACGACCTTCTGTTCTAGACTGGAAGTGCTTAACTTTAATCCACGTAAGGACAGATAAAAACAGAAATCAAAGAGTGAATACTATCTTTAGCGTTCAGCGGCTTGGTCACAATGTGCGGACAAACATTAAAAGGCAAACCGAGCCGCTCTGTGCTACCCTTTTGCTCTTTGCTGAATACAGTACAACAGACGGGAAAGGACAGAACGGCCATCTAGCTGCAAGACACGCAGCGGGGGGTCATTAGACGGGCGACTGGGTCTGTTTTGCATGTGATAGAGGAAACCGAAGTAAAGATGTAAACAAGAGTTTGCGTTTTCGAAAAACACAAACACAAAGAGAAAGAGAGAGAGCGAGCACGGTATGCATGCAGGCAGGTTTGAAGGCCAATGAAATGAAAGCTGAGCCTAAGCCAGGTGACACCCACATGCATCGCAGTTAGTGCCCCTGGCACACTCGCATTCGGAGGAAGTGGACGATTCAAACGGAAGGAAGGAGAAAGCAAGAGGATGGAAAGAGTCCAGCTGGACGACGCTGCTCCAAAACCTGGGAACACTCACCGTGATAAAATCTGCAAGCACAGCCTTAGCAATATAATACTATTTATTAACGCCATATTAGCCTTCAAGAAAGGGAGAGTTGATGAAAAGCCGGTGATCTCATACGACCACTTCTCCAATTTTGTGCTTTATTTTTAAATGATCAGATACAAGCACTTACATCCAGATGTACTTCCAAATCAGAAACTACACTCAGTCATGTGGACATTATTAATTTAACAGCCGTTGTTGCTTTTAAATCCTTGGGCTCGTGCTTGTTCAAAGAGCACATGGCCTCGGTAACAAGATCTCCCTTATCGTATGTCCGTAAACAAGAGCGCTGGTTCACCCCAAGTGAAATCGCTCTTTAACCTAATTGGTACCCATGCGCCGCTGATTCACCTGGAGCGCCATTTACACCCAGATTATTCCTTCTTCTTCTTCTGCTCTAAGGAACATCACCTTGGTGGAACACTGTCTGTACAGAGCCAGCTCTGGAAATGGTGCAAACACCAACAAACGCTATAATTACGAAGAACAGGATGAGCAAAACCTGCTGCAGAAAGTCTAGTGTGGTGGCAAATAATTACCGTTTTTGTAACCCAACTCACTTTCTTATGCAGAGCACAGAAACACTTTCTACACGCTCTGAAAGGCTGTGTGTGTGTGTGTGTGTGTGTGTGTGTGTGTGTGTGTGTGTGTGTGTGTGTGTGTGTACGCTCGGAGCACCACTCGTTCTGCTGACTGGATTGTGATATTACTCTCCTGCCACTTTCTACTTCCCTCAATCGGATCGTTTAAGAAATTGTATGAAAAATCGCTTAATTGATTCATTTTACTGTTTAGTTACAGCATAAAACAAACCGGATGTGAATCGATTCCAGATACTAATCAAGCACACAACACTGATTAAAAGATTTATGCAACGATTTGTGCGGTTACGCAACGCGACGCCTTGGAAAAGGTGACAAAATAGAAATAAATATGTAAATAAATGAATAACATCTACATCTATGAAACACTGGCCCAGTGTACAGAGAGATGATCATCCACGGTTAAGACGGTTGCCAGGGAAACTAAAACACAGTAATAAAATATAAACTAAAAACAATGGTTATATAAATAATAAAATACAATTTCAATGGTTTTTGGAACAGGATATCACAGCGGACAAAAGTATCATCTGGCTGTGTGCGTGTGCGCGTGTGTGTGTGTGTGCGTGTGTGTGTAGCTGACACAACAACACCTGAAGGCATGAACATTTCTTATCTAAGGCAAAGCAGTACAAGTCAGAGTTTCCATATCACAGAATCTTTCAGATTGTCCATCATGCATGGAATGATAGTTTAAGTAAACTTGTTTCACGTAGGGTCACATCATCTAGTAATAAACGACTCGGCTGGAGCTTGAGGTTTAAGGCCCATCAAATAAGATGGTGTAACTCTAACCCTTTATGCAAAATTCCATGCGTTTGGTCATCTTTCCATTTCTGTACTGCTGAAGCTTAAATGAGCCGATTAGATTTTCCCCTTTTGTGACCTCATATAAGATGATCCCCCTCCACCAGCTTGTTGCTCATTTCTACTGTTCTCTGGTTGGTCATAAATCAGCAGGAGCTCTTACATAGACACTGAAATGGCACATTCGGAAAAGGAGTCTGAGGTTTGGAAAAATGCATCCAACTGAAGCTGGAGCATTGACACACACACACACACACACACACACACACACACACACACACACACACACACACACACACACACACACACACACACACACACACACACAGTGGTTACTCAATGGGAATGGCTATTACCGTCGCACTCACTGCCGTTTAAAGGCGACAGCGGCCAAAATAAATCAGTTGCATTTCAAAGTCATTCGTAAAATGGCCGCCAGGTGGCGCAAAGTGACATTTTTATTCATCGTAGTAAGTACAGTACAACAGTGATGGTAATTTCCACGAGTACTTTACACAACAAACGTGAAAAATCTGAACCAGAGCTATTGATATGTACTGTACAATAATGAGTAAAAAAAACTGGTTAAATGGTTAAATGTTGTTTAGATCAACTTCACTAGCTGACAATTTGATTTGTACAAAGTATAAACTGTTATATAGCGTATCTCTGCATCTGTTTATTGTTATAGTTCTTGTGTTCTTTAAATTTATAGTAGATTTATTAACTGAAATAAATGATCATATTTCTGTCATTCCCCACATTCCCCACTTAAGGGGGTGGGAGAATTTTCAAGCCCCACTTGTCAACAAAATTATAACGAAGAGAATGAACTAAGGCATAAGGCATCAGTCTGTAGTTATATAGCGCCACTAAGTGGTAAAAGCCAGCAAATGCAAAACCCAAATGCTGTCGCCGAGCGCCGCGACGGTAAAACGAACGCTCCGATTAGGTAACCACTGTACACACATACACACAGTTTCGGGGGAGCTCCGAGACTTGTGTTAACTTGTTACAGAAATGGTAAACTATGGGACGTTTAAAGCTCGTCAGAACGCTGAAACTGCCTCTAGGTTTGAGATGAGTACACTACCAGTCAGAAGTCTGGACACACCTTTTAGCTCCATGGTCTTTCCTGATTTTTATTATTTTTTTTCTACATTGTGAAACAATGCTGAATCAATCCAAAATATGCAATAATCACCATTAAACAGGTCTGAATCAAAACTGTTGACTGGTTCTGTAAGGCTGTGGTAGTGTCCTGCACGGTGTGTGTTAGACCGTCCTGAGCTGTGCGTGTTGTATTTGTACTGTTTTACACGTTGTTTTCTAGAGCACCATGGTCCTGGAGGAACCCGGTTTCTTTCAATGAGTATTGTACCTGCCGTATACAGCTGAAATGACAATAAAAAGCCACATGACTTGACTAGTCGACATGCAGCGTGTTTTCACCTCATATCAAGTGTTCTCGGGATCGGCTTCATGGCTCTGAGCTTCATTACTGAAGATGAATCACTGAATGCAAACAGGGAGTAGATCTTTCCTTCCAGTTCATGGCTATGCTGAACATGCTATATTGTACACGCCGAACCTACTTGCTCCAAAGGCAACTGCCAATAAGAAACTGCTGTCTCAGATGTGTAATCTACACGCCTTGAGCTCCTAGTGGTTTATCAAGCTCTAAATAATAGGCGTGTAAATAAATGAGTCGACAAATACCTGTGTTTTTCAGACCCGTTTTTGAATCAAGTGCTTTAACAAGATTGCAGGAGTCAGACTATTCAGTGGTGAACCTTGTTTGAGCCAAGGCTAATATTATAGACGTACTTGAAACGTTACACCGAGATACTCTGCTCTCTTACACACACACACACACACACACACACACACACACACACACACACACACACACACACACACACACACACACACACACACACACACACACACACACACACACACACGACCCTCCAGATTATGCAGACTCTCCTGACAACGTACTCTACTCATGCAGCGCAGACTGCAGGTTCTAGTAGACACTAACAAGCACTGCCATGTCTCCCACAGTGTGCATGTGTGTGTATGATTGTGTGCGTGTGTGTAGTCTGGAACGAGCTTGCTCGACAAACTGTAAAAGAAAAAGTTACGCAGAGAGACGATGGGAGCTTGTGTGCCAGAAAACCTGTGTGAATAAGACACCCGACGAGCATGTACAAGAGTGTGTGAGTGATTGTGTTGCTTGTCTGTACACGCGTGGCACTCGATAACGAGCCCAAAGACATTCCCAGCTTACATTCACACAATGCCGCTACACTAGATTAGGATACGCTAAGCAGCAGCATGAAAACCTGCATTACGGCAAAATGTCGTAGACAATGTCAGCGTGCGCACACATATATATATAAATAAATATTTACCCACACATACACCAGTGGTTCTCAAACATTTTCTGTGTCATTCCCCACTTAAGGGGGTGAGCGAATTTTCAAGCCCCACTTGTCAACAAAATAACGAAATCGGCCAAGTTTACTGTTTATTGAAATATCAATTTCTAAACCAATAAGATCAAACAACACCAAGTTAAAAACAGATAAAATACACGTGCAATTGTTATAAAAGGCTTACGTTGTCACTTATCATTGTATAATTGACCCCATGTTTATTAGCTGCTCAGCAATCGTTTGTAGTTTTTTTGCACTGGCCAATTCTGTATGCAACTTTGAATGAAGCCATTTGTGCTTTGCTGTCCACTGATTCAGATTTTACCATGCGATTCTCCTGCTGTCTGTATTCTACCAGCTTTCTTTGAAAGAAGTCGAGTGGCTTGTCTGTGAGTGTGTTGTCTCCAAGTGTCTTCCTAATTTGTTGGGTCTCATGCGGTTTGCTGCCAGCGGTATAGGACACAAAACACACACACACACACGGGTTTCTCTTCACCCCCCACCATCCCCACCATGAATCCAAGCTCAAGATAGGCTTCATTAGGGGTGGGTGATGTAACCAAAATCTTCTATCCCGGTAGAAGCAATTTTCTACCTCGATAACGATATATATCACAATATAGCAATTTGTATCTGAAAATGCATAAATAAAAATTCAAAGACAAAGAAATTGTTTTACATAAAATTACATTAAAAAAATTTATTATTTAAACTGTGAATTGCTGAGGTTTGCCGCATTTTTTATTTTATTTTGGCCATATTCGTTTGGATGCTTGGATTTCAGATGATAGAAAAGGTTTGACGTGTTTCCACCACTTGTTAAAACAGTGCACTTGCGTACCTTGCAAATCACATTTGTCTCATTCGTATCACTTTTCTTATATCCAAACCAATTCCACACCACAGATGATGCAGCTTTTTTCTTTACAATCTCCTCGTTGTTTGTTTCGTCACATGTAAGCAAACTCACTGCTGCAGCGTCTTCTTCCATTGTCGAAGTGTATGTGAAGCCAAACACGTCAAAGGTGGGACGAAACCGCGGCACCCGATTGAACCAAATATCTGCGTAAATACAGCGCAGCGCGACTATCTGGATAGCGCAGTGATGATCTGGTTGATTTGCGCAGCCCGGTGGATCGCGCAGCGCGGATTAACTTCAGCAGCGCTGCTCGGATCACAAACATGCGCGACCCAGCGGGATAAAATGTAATTTGATGGTCGGCGCGGCCTATTTCTGTCAGAGTCGTGCAAGTTGGTCCGACGTTAAACCGTTATTGTTCCACTTTTTCTCCCGGCCCACAACTGATGTTATTTTAAATTTAATTGTATTAATGGTCCATTTATTTGTGTGTGATTATTTAGTTTTGAGCGTACGCTCTTCATTATCAATAAAGAAAAGCATGAAAAGTTCAAGGGGGCCGAATACTTTTGCAAGCCACTGTATATACACATACATACACAAACATGTACATACATACACACAGAGAGATGAAGAACAGGAGAGGTAAAAGCCAAAAGTAATTTGAGGAAGAAACTACACAGAGAGAAATGGTAAGCTGGTGTATTTAAATACCAGTGTATAGAGGCGTATTAACGGAATAACACTTACCCAATGCATAAGTGTGGGGAAAAAAAGCCTACAAATCATTAAATGCATATTCATATTTGTGTGCGTCCATGTAAGTACAGCTGCGCTACAGTTAAGAGTCCATCTTACAAAAAGCGAACTCCCACACTATTCAAATATTGTATAAAAACACATCAAAAAGCATTAACGCACCATGTTCGGTAAAGTTAAAAAACAGAGGCCATAATACCTCTGCTGCTTTTCAAGCTGATCTACTCTCACTCGTGATCTACTACATCTCCACCGCACATTTCCACATTTTAATAAAAGATCTGAAAACCTGTTTACTCACTCAGAATGAAAATCCTTTTTGTTTTTTGTACAAAACTTTGACATTATTTTTTGTAAAGGAATAGTTTATAAATGCATAAACAATGTATACTGTACAATATGAATGCCCCTTTATTTATTATTTGTGAAAATATTTTTTTTTCCCCCCAAGTCGGTCTTAAATCGAAATTGAGTGGCGTACAAGTACATTACAATAGGTCTTTGTTGTTATACCTGTTATACGCTCTGCACACCGACCGGGAAGTTTGTCACCCGTAAGGCAAGTTTAATTTACCCTCTTATCTTTCTGTGGAAATTCAGTTTACCAAACAGCTACTGTAACAGGTTACAGGGAAAGAAAAGAGTAAAATATGCACTAAATACACCATAACTTGAAAGCTACTAACTTGATTTAGTTCAGCGAGTCTGCAGAAGCTTCATATCTCAGCTACATTTGAAATGCGTTCTTGCCCAGAACAAGGGTTGTGCTGTTTAAATTATCCCCAATAACAAGGCAACAAATGTGTTTAGATTTTTTTCACAAATCCATTAAAAAGGCACAAATCTAATTTTAGATCGTTCAGGTGCTTCCTCTTTGCTTTCATCATGATTTAGAAAGAAACACACCTGCACATGTTTCACAATATGCAATGGATGCCACACCAAAAACACAAAAACCAAGGAACTTGTGCAGGTGTCCACAAGCAAACTGGATTAAGGACACAGAACTGTGTAAGAGCAGAAAATCTTTTCTAAATTGCAGGACGTCGGCAAGAGCACAGCGGTCTCCGTTATTGTTAAACAGAAGGAGTTTTGCAGCTCCAAGGGTCCTTCCAGAGCTCTCGGTCTGGCCACAATCAGCAACAGGGTGAGAAGTGCTTAAGTTAAGGAGACCATCGGCACTCTTACGGAGCTTCAGAAATCCTCTATAGAGAAGGGAGAAGCTGCCAGATGGACAATCAAATCAAAATGACTCCATCAACGAGACCTTAACGGTAGCGAGATGAAAAACACTTATTATATTCCAGGTATTGAAGGGAAAAGATTGTCTGGCCTCACACACACTTTAATCTGTACTCCAAGCCCTGGTGAAAACTTGGCACTGCCCATCAACTAGCTAACACTATTCCTAAAGTGAATCATGGGCATGGGAGCATCATGCTATGGGGGGGGGGACGCAGGGACGGGGTTGAAAGCACTACACTGGTTCAAACCAATTCGTGGATAATTTGCTGTGTAAATGTGGTGTAAGTTCTAAGAATATCTGCAGCATGATGGTTGTGAATGTTGGAACAACACGAAGAACTAAAAGCTGAACATGAAACGCAATAGTAGAGTTTTAAATATATATGGTTTAATATTAAATGATGAACGATTTCCTTGGGTACTATGATCATATTGCGCAATATAATTAAGGGAACAAAAAAAACGAGAAGGAAAAAAAAAAAAAAACACTAGCTGTACTACTTGCAAAATGAGATAAAACTACACTACACAAGAAATAGTAAAAAATAAATAAATAAAATTTTTTTTTAATATATATATATATATATATATATATATATATATATATATATATATATATATATATATATAGATATAGATATATATAGATATAT
Organism: Channallabes apus; assembly: GCA_030522415.1. Classification (NCBI taxonomy): domain Eukaryota; kingdom Metazoa; phylum Chordata; class Actinopteri; order Siluriformes; family Clariidae; genus Channallabes; species Channallabes apus. The sequence continues at coordinate 23,021,765 of CM060108.1, read as the reverse complement.
ATATATATATTTTTTTTTTTTTTTTTTTTAAATAGAAGCCGCATGAGGCACCATGATTTTTTCACAAGGCGTGGTGTTATCTTAAAATGAATTATTACACAAAATATAAGCTTTTTTAAACAGAACCAAATACACTCGGGTGGTTGTTCATATACCAGTTCTGATCCTTGGGTGTCACCTATACTATATGTGACGTAAAAATTTGATACACATGCTTGTATCACAACCCTTTGCATTTTGCAGAATTCACAAATCTGTATTATTTACATCAGTAAACATTCGGTCATGTGTTATATAAATATATCACACAATCATTGGGGAATTCTCACTGTGAAAAATCATCTGGAAAAATAAAAGGCTTGGGATTATGAACAATAATCAGCCAAAAACAGGACAGAAGGATAAACCTGGAAGAGAACGTCCGCAAAGAAATATCTGATTTACTTCAATCATTAGTATGGGGAATGACTCATGTTAATGTCGTCACTTTATTTTGCTTCACCCTGTACACTTCCCTCTTAGGGAATGGGGAAAACACACACCCCATTGGATGCGGTGAATGCTGTTTTTTTTTTTTTTTTTTTTACTCATATGAGATTTTCACTTTGCTCCTCATTTCCAGATTTCTATTTTGTGTTCAAGGAAAACAACAAACTGCCAGCTGTTGCGTTACATGTTGCGGCACTATTGACTCATTAGTTTGATTACTGATGATGTGGGGGTTTTTTTTTCCTGTCACAGGCACACCATGTACTGTACAAAAACAGCACATACACCAAATAAGAGTGAATGAAAACGGTGTGAAGACGGTGTGTCACACGCAGCTTGAGGGGGAACCGATCCTCCTAAGGGAAGTCTGCAGGAGGAAAGAGGGTAAAAAAGCTGGTAGTTAGGACTCTCTCTCTCTCTCTCTCTTTCTCTCGTCTGCTCTGCCTCCTGTGTTATGTGTGAAATGTAATGACTCGGCAAACAGCGCAGGGCATGAGCATGCTCTATTTTAGCCTGGTGAGCTGAGCACCCGATGCAGGGCCCACTGAGGGCCTGACCCACATCAAACAGAAACCGAAGCGCCATGTGGCTACGCCGACTAAAGTAATTACACCTCATTCTTCCCTAGCAGCCTCCCAGAGGAGCGTGAACGCAGAGAAGAGTTGTTAAGCATTATGAAGTCGTTTGTTACTGCACCATTCGGGTGTGAGGTGTGTGGAATGGTGTGGGTGAGAGTGCTCCAGAATAGTGCGTGTGGTGGGACATTTTTACCTGAATGATTGTGCATGCCGTTGTATAATGAGTAACAACGTAATGAAAGAGACAGAACCTTTTTTTTTTTCCCTATCTTGTACCTAGAACAATCACAGCCATGATATTAAAGTCTATTGCATCAATTTGCATTAAAGTCTACATGAGAAAGACGTCCGACTCGGCACGTTTGATCATCCACTTGGTTCAAAAGACAATCGTGATTTATTCTATAATACTAACAGTGCTATAACTGCTACATGTAGTGGACCAAGATTAGGGATATTACTTGATTAAATGCTGTAGAACAATGTAACCAACATGATTACAAATGTATTAACGGACAGTGTTTGTTTTGCATAATATTTCTCCGCAGCTCACATAAGTAATAACTTAAGCACTTGCTGTTCATGTGATTATTGGACATAAAATAAAATAAAAATAAAATAAAATGCTGCTAGAAGTGTTTAAATTTGTGCTTCGTTATTATTAATAACTATTCACTTCTTGATTGCAGACATGTTTAACTATCAGGATCTTAATAAAGAAGAGATAAATGAGAGAATATAAAAAAATACAACAGCACAAAAGTGTGTTCTGTGTACAGCATGCATAATCAGGCTTTCTTTTAAAAAGACATATCCTGCTTCAAGATAAAGAGGAAGTCACTTTTCAGAGGAAGCAGTGTCGGCTTGATTAAGTTTAAATGTTTATTACACTGCAAATTCATAATGAAGAGTGTACTTCATGCAGCGTATTAAATATACTGTTCAATGCACAGACGTATCGAATCGGGAGCGTCATCACAAACACAAATACATCACTCACGATCACAGTACGTGCATCATTACAGCCATAGCAAGAACATTTCCTTTATTAATCACTTGCAGCCTTGACTAGCATTCATAGCAGTACCGAACTGAATGTTCAGCTGCTTGAGGGGTTTGTCTAAGGAAAAAAAAAAACACAATCAGTCTGCATGAAAAATTATGATGCGTATCTCAAACGAATGTGTCTCAATTTTTTCATTCCCTCCTCTGGTTATTGATGACTTTCTCAAACAGCCACAGCACTGAGGCAAGGAAAAAGGGAAAAAAAAAATAAAAAAAAAAAATAAAAGGTCTGCCGTAAATATTAAATAGCCTGAGGTATAAGAGAACAAACCCTCTGAGGTCAGCCTGTACGCCGGTAGGCTTCCCTCAACTCTAATACCTGACAGATATTTTCAGTGTCGTTGAGTCATGTCTGCTCCTGTCTCAATGAGAGGGATAGCAGGAATATGATAAAATGGCGCTTTTTAAAAATCGAGAACACTAAATTATTAGACACACTGGATTGCGAAAGATTGCATAATTATAAGTTGATGTTTACAGAGATAAGCACTTGCGCTTTTAAATGCAGCACATCCACGCGTTCTTGTTCACACCAAAGAGCAGCAATAAGTGAGGGTTCAAACATACAGATATGACTATCTTTGGTTTGTGGAAACAATTTAAAAAAAATTATACATGAAGATGATCAAGCTACATGTCATGATTAAATTTTTTTTTTGCAAATAACTTCCTCCTAACACACAAGATGCTGTGCCGTGTGACTAGTTTAGAACTCGCTATCTGCAGGATTATTCAATTCAAACATATACACGTACATTTAAAAAAAGTATTTGAAAGTAGCAATTTTGTAGTCAGAATCATAACACAACTGAATAGTTTTTTCCAGTGTGTGTAGCTGAAGTAAGACCAGAGAAGAAGGAGAGTGCTACGGTGTAGGATGACTCCCTCCATCTTTCCCTGCATCCTCTCAAATAAGAGATAAGAAAGAAGAGGGGGCTACTGTGTAGGACGACTTTCACAGACACACACATGCACATGGCTCTGTCTGGAAATTTCTTTAACAAGGAACCTCTGTAATGACACTCGCGCGCATGCACACACTAACAGAATCGCTGCTTTCTGACAGAGAGAGACTCTGGAATTTTATCCCGAAACTCTCTAGTGACACTTCCTTTAGCTTTACGTTCACATGCACACACATGGTCACAATGTTATAATAAGCAGTAGACGCGCGCACAGGTATCGCTTATACGAGTGACGCACACACACAGAGACTAAGCATGGGAAACGATTACATAATCCCGCAGCGCGCGAGAGAAGAACCAGTGGATCGGTTGTGATCATGTGACACTGATTAGACAAAGCACATGCAAACTATTCGCATATCAATTATATATACACGTATACCATATGTATGCACATATATGCTTTTAGCTTTAAATGATAAAGACTAAAGCTGAGGATGGGAAAAGGGGGTGTGGCCAGACAAGTACCGTGTGTGCATCAACATTTAGTCAGGATTTTTTTACTGACTCATGAATTTTTAATTTCTTGTGCATTAGCAAAGCCACAAATGCTTGCAAAACAACCACAGACACCTCCCACCTCCATGGCTGGGGGTTCGAATCTCACCTCCAGTCTGTGTGAATGAAGTTTGCCAGTTCTCTCTCCGTGATTGGTGGGTTTTCTCTGGGTACTCGGCTTTTTACCCCACAGTCTAAAAGACATGTGTAGGGGTTTTCAAACTGTCCATAATGTACGATTTGGGGAGTGTACGAAACTGTTGGTTGGCGTGGTAACTGTAGTAGTGACCAGTGGCGCCGTAGGACCCAAATGGCTCTACTGAGCTGACCTACACGTGCCCGATATACATCTAGGGCGTACCCCACTTTGTGCCCCAAGTCCTATTGTATGTAATGCACGCTGTGATCCTTCACAGGATAATCAGTATAGATGATGAATGGATGTATACGCTTTCGTATTCTTTTCCATGTACTTTGATGAAAGACAGGGTCTGTTCTCATATACTGTACAGTGCTGCTAAATATGAAATGCATTCTTGTATACTGTAGAACACGTTTGCTCCTGAGCAGGATCGAGCATGCAGACTTGCTGCCATGGTAACATGGATACGAGTCTAGTTTATAGATTTAAGCTTTAGCCTCCCCTATTGACTTGTACTGTTGTATTACTTATTCACCAAGAAGCATCAATCCAGTCTACACTTATACACAATGACTTGGTTTTCAGCCTAGTGTTTCATTTCAGAGCATCATTTATTGTCCATCCTACTAAAATACAAACAAAAGATGAACAGTATAGAACACACACACAGTCCATTGTCTCTCTCTCTCTCTCTCTCGGTTGATTGACACTTCAGGACTATTAAAAATTTATGGCGCCATTTAAAGTGTTTAGTAATAACAAACAGGAAAGCTGTGCTTGGCTGTGAATACTAATAAGAAAAGCAGATTCAGTATGATGCCACTACACAATAGGGTTGGGAATCACCACTTAACGTCCAATCTAATTAGATTGAAATCCTTAAATAATAAAGAATAGTTCTCATAACTCATACGTTTTATATGTTAGCTTTATTCAACTCAATTGAACATGAGCAATTAAATTTAGCCCATGCCTTACACCCCTCTCTCACTTACGCAGAGTCAACGCAGTTTTGCACGGTGGATGTAAGTCCAGTTTATCGTGAATTACTGCGAGTTTAGTTGTAGTGATTACATTTCCAATCTTTCTGTGCGGAAAAATAAATAAATAAATTTAGCGTTCCTCGCAGAACCTCGCGGAACGTTTGGCTGTCAGAAATTATTTTAGGGTAGATATTGAACTCTTGTATTTAAACAAACTTAAAAATTCTCTCCTACCACAAGGGGTGTCAGTTTAATGAACGGTAAATGAACACTCCTCACCAGCTAAGGTCCGGACAACCAAAAACAGGCACTGATGCTTTAGGTGTAGAGAACTTTTTTTAATGAACAAAATATATGTTCTCATATGGATAAACATGTCTTTTCGTATGTATAAACACACACAAATTTACATCCTTCACAAATTGTATCTCATTTTAATGCTGTTTTGTTCTGTCCTTTATGTTGCTTTGATACAAAATAATTTAATTAAACCAGTAACAATGTCTGACAAAAATATGATGAAGGAAACAGTTTAAAATGCCTTCATCTCTAAATCTCTTAATTTCAACATTAACAACAACTTAAATAAAAAATTAACAACTCTTACTATTTCCCCATCTGTAAATTGCTCATGTTTTACTAAAATCCACTGTATCCTCAGTGAACATTCATATGCTCGTGGGCGGGCGGGCGGGCGGGCGAGCGAGTGAGTGAGGACCTGTGTAGATCGCTCATACTGCACTTTAAACTCATTTATTTTGCTCGCCCTTACCTCAGACTGCTGGGGGTTAGTTTCTTCAAAGTGTATATGTTTAGCTTCGTAATGGCGTTTAATGTTTACACTTGACAACCGCAACAGAGTCCGAGCAAATAAGACACACAGGCCTCGTAGAGCTTAATGCAGGAAGAATGAATGCATATTTCAGCATCCATTCATCTCGGAAAACTCGGTTTTACGAATCAACTTTTTTGAACGTGACTTTTTTTGTTGTTGTTGCGCTAATATGTCTGTGCGCTGCTCTCGCTTTCTGTTCTCTTCAATGCACATCTGAACGAAACGGTTGGTTGGCGTGGTAACTGTAGTAGTGACCCGTGGCGCCGTAGGACCCAAATGGCTCTACTGAGCTGACCTACACGTGCCCGATATACATTTGAGTTCATTAGAAAATAGCGTTTCCTTTTTATTTATTTATTTTTCCATCAAGTCAAAAGGCTTCGTGGTCCGGGTGGACGCATCTCGCGGTCCGGATTCGGACCGGAGTCCGCCAGTTGTAGCTGTAGGAGTGTAAAGAAATGGTGACACTTTACCGCCTCAAATGTCTCCAATGTCTTGAGCACGTGCGAATTGCAAGGCGGGCATGTGCCGATTTGTGGGTTCGAGACCCCGAGAGTTAGACAAAATTTGGAGAAAATGGCCCATCGAAGCCTCTTATGCCTTTTATGTAATGCCACGAAATATGGTTCTGATGCGCCATTTAAAAGCTTGTGCATTCGGCACAGAATCAGTTACATCAGAGGCTGATCGGTCACGACTGGTCAAGCTGAAAACGAGCCATCGGCCAGTGCCTCTCTATTGTAAGCGTAAAAAAAAAAAAAATATATATATATATATATATTTTGTAAGTTGAAGTGTGAGACGGAGAAGCGTCCCAAAGGTGTAATCATACACATCTTCCGTTTAACTCTTTCTCTACCACGTCACTTTGCCTGTGGATCCCATCGAGATGGCAGACGGAAGAATTCGAGCAAAAGCGTAGCTGACGCAGCACTCCAGTCGGACTTTCCCTGGCTTCGCTGAGACTGTGTACTATAAATACCTAGGCCTGTGTGGGGTGTCCTCTGATCGACACCGTGTGTATGTGTGTGGTGTCCTAGTGCAGTCTTACACGTACACGAGCTCATATGCGGGGGGACATCCAATCCTTCAACACAGAGGCCAGCGTGAAGCTGCATTTGGCCGTCCTGGCACTCCGGCACATTCCGACTGAAGCTCGGGTTACGGGCTATAGTGGGCTCTGACAGAAGTACCAGCTACACCTGGCAGCAGGGTTACCAGCAATACACAGCTTTAAGAAGCTTCCCTGCTGTTTTCAGCTGTGCCCATGTCGCCATTTATACGCGACAATGAAATTAATCCTGCTGACGAAACCCAAGACAAATAAAAAAATTAATTGACTGTTCTTCTCATGGTGCATTATGAAAAGAGAATAAAAAGAAGCAGAAATGCTAGACAGACATGAAACCAATCAGTGTTTAGCATGTCTTAGCAGCTGCGGTGGCCAAGCTTTCTACTGCGCTTCGCTATACGGCCCGACAGGCTGCTGTTATAATTCTGCTAGTTCCATTGACTAATGCTCAAGGCGCTATAGCACGCGACATCCATATTAATTAGACCAAACCCAGCTAGTCGTCCTACTGAGATAACGGTACGTGATGGCGGCGAGAGTGAGCAGACTGTTCCTGAGAGGGAGGTGGGGATCAGAGAGACAGATGTTATGCTGGCGTTAGCGGCATATGTTGACCCAAGGTTGACTGCTCATGCATGGGATGCAGGAAGGAAGCGAATGTAGAGTGAGAATCAGAGAAGTGGCACGAGTACTACTCTGCTTGTAGTTTAGATCTGCGCCTTACACTTGAGGATGCACAAACACTTGTCTACAGCAGTGCTTTGTATTGAAATTTTTACTCATGTCCTGCTTGATTGTCTTATTCTCATTACAAATGGGTCTCTCTCTTCACATGTGCATGATCAATGTCTAGGATCACACAGTCCTGGAAACACGGCGTCTTTAATACGGTCACCTTAATCATGAATCCTGGTGTCTGTCTCGTCACCAGTAATGATTCTCACCTTCCTTTAAAAGAGTATTGGTCCACATTTTGTTTGCAGAGATCCAAAGATTTCCTTTCATGCCCTTCCGCGAGATGTTTCAAGACCAGGTGCACCCTCAGACCACGAAACAACAAAACGCTGTTCTTCTTTTGTGCAAATCACAAGTCGGGTATCCATTTTAGCTCGCACCACAGTTACAAATAAACTGATGTGACACGAACTACCAAACACCTAATCTTCACCAAGTTTGGGAACGGACTGTCCATTGGGCCATATTCAAATATATCCTTTACAAATTATGCATTTATATTCTTATAACTCAAAATCTGGATCATTCAACTGGTATAACATGTTCCCACTACAATCTCTTTAAATAAATCGCAGCAAATCCTGAAAAACCTGAAACCGTGCCTTGCACTCAGCAGAAGCGGCCTCCTCTTGACCAGCACCATTGTTTCTAAAAGTATATTTAAAACTGCTGAATATTTTTTACTTTAAAAAAAAAAAAAAAGAAAAAGAAAAAAAAGCTGCACTAACAGGCTCCCACTGTGACACAACAGAAAAACATTCACCCCTTCACGCAGTAATCATACGTTTGAACCCCAGTGTGGCCAGGAGCCGGTCCATCACAGCAACTATAGCTAATCGTGTGTGTCGGTCAGCTCATGCATAAGGAAAGCAGTGCAAGTGGTGTTACAATGCCCCGGTTTTTTATCTTTCAAAGCACTGAAACCTTTTAAAGTTTAGAAGTGAACTCAAAATGGTTATTTAGCTTAACTTATAATAAATTGCACTACGTGCAAATCCAAACCAGGGCCAATTTAGTAGTCAATTCACATACTGGGGTGTTTTTGGGAGTTGAAAGGAAGTCTTGGATCCCAAAGAAATCAAGTGCGAGCTCGGGATCAAACCGTGAACGCTGGGATTGCGAGTAGACGGAGGCTACCTGCCTCCGCATCACCTCCACGAGATTGCATTCGATTGCGTTCGATTCGATTACAACAAGCCTCGTCTTGGGTCTTAAATCTGTGGAATAGGTAGCCGTTGTGCTAATTGCTCATCGCTGGCAAGAACGTTGCTTGTATGCAAGTGCTCTCTGACTCACCAGTATGAGTTTGTTCTCCAGCTCAAAACTAGCCAGGGTTTGTAATTAGGCTGTTTAAAAGATAAGCAGAAGGCAAATTCATTTACAGAGCTTTGCTCATTCTAGCGGATAGAGCTTCATCACTTTTACAGCAAAAAATTTAATTAAAAGAAAAAAAAGAGAGAGACAGAGACAGAGGGGAGCGTTGTGGAACGGTTTCACTGACAGATTTAGCACTGAAGTATGTAGCAGTGAACTATTAAAGTATTATGCAAGCGGAGAAAGATGCAATTCAATCATGTAACTGTGATCAGCTGCGTTTTTTCTGCCTTTATTACTGTTTGGGCTACTTGTGGTTTTATGTTTTAGTGGATGGGGAAACTGTGTGGTAGGTGGAGCAGCGCTGGGATTAGAAGATAGTGAAACGAGAGTCAGACGGAGGGAATAACTGCAAAGTAACTGAAACTAAGATTTAAAAACAAAAAGGAGGAAATGGAATTAAACTTGTGCTGCTTGGAACCAGAGGAGCCATTTTAAGTCAATGATTCATGCAACGTGTGTGAATTACACACTCTGGTTTTAAATGCTTTTAACAGCACAATATGAGATCCCTGAATCATTAGAATACTTAATAATAGGGAAAAAAATCCATTTGGAAATAACAACAGTAAAAAAAAATTCTCCACGGAATGCCCAGGAACATATTAATAAGAGAAGCCATGTCGGGTTTGATATCACATTGTCTTTTACTCAGCCTGCCATCCTGTACAAACAAAAGCTTACATAAGTAAACAGGATCTGTCCTAGAGAAGACGGCACCACCTAGTTGTGCGTGTGTAACGACATTGTGCTCTAAAAGTGTAGGTAAAAAAAAATAAGTGTTGACTATAATACAAAACACTTCACGTCTAATTGATGTCCTGGTGACGAAAATAAGATTTCATTAACACCCGTCTGTGTAAATGTCAAGGGAATGTAATGTGTCATCCAAAAAAGCCACAGTGTTCATTATGCACGAGCGCATGTTAACCCTCTGATCTCCGTCACCTACTGTATTTCTATTCATGATCATGTGTTTGGGCGTCCGTACACTCCTTATGCCTTTCAGTACAGCAGTGATATTAATTTCTCTTGTGAAAATGGTACAGAATTTTGATTTGGTGTAGGTTTTGGGTCAGCAACACATTTATATTTTAAAACACTTGAAACCCACCAAACGTGCACTGCCAGGCAAGACTGCAACAACGCACATCACAATGATTTTAACAAACCCTTTCAAACCTGTTAAACACTAGGAAGACATTTTTCTTAGTTCTTAATTCAAAGTAATGCTCATTTACGCTACTATCCAATCTGCCAATCATATAGCAGGCACAAAATCACGGATATACAAGCCACGAGCGTTAATGTACACACCGAACATGAGAATTAGGGAAAGCTGACATGGCGTGATTGTTGGAGTCACTGGGTGGTTCAGAAACTGCTGATCTCCTTGGATTAGAAAAACAACTCTCTAAAACCGTGATGAGCAGAAAAGCATCTCTGGGAACTGGACAACATGTCAGACCCTGAAGCGGATGGACTACAAGACAAGACGACCACGTCGCGTTACATTGCAGGCCAATGTCTATATACATATAACCTCAGAACAGATTAATGGGGAAAAGCTGTATCGGAAATCACAGCCATTTACAGCACACAATAACAACATCAGTCTATTTTAATGATCCAGAGAGTTGAGTAGGTAGGCGGTCGGGGAACCTGCAGTCAGCCCTGATATAAGCCCTGGATAAATGAACCCGTCCCAGGAGAGGAGCACCGCCATGTGCAATTCACCAGCTCTGAGCATTAACCAGCCTGTATCCCGATGATATAGTTAGTGCACAGTCAATATACTTCATTCCTCTCTCCCGCTCTCCACACATACACTCCCACTTGCTGCATTCCATAGGCATGCTGTCATGGCTGTGCACCACAACATCCCCCATTTCAAATATATCTCTCTCCACCCCTCCCTTCAGGGCTTTCCCTCTGCCTACTAATCCAGCATCTAGTTGCGCAGCTGACTTTTCAAGTCTCGCTCTGAATATGGGCTGGACTGTCACGGTGTGCTGAGAACCAGAAGGACTGGGAAACGTCAGGCGAGCACAGACACGTCCTCATTCACTCACAGAATAGTGCAAAGAGGGGGAAAAAAACCCTGTGGCACAATCACAGCACATTCCGAAGAGAGAGAGAGAGAAAAAAAAAGAAAAGAAAACAGCGAGGTGAAAGATGAGTAATTCTGATAGTAGGAATCCCCCACTGTGCTTGCTGCGCTAATGTCACGCAGCCAGGAATCGTGTAAAAGTTGACACACACACACAAAAAAACACCAGCTCCACAGGTATGCAGGCATCATCGTGCACTTCTGATCGTGCACTACGGGCAAGTGAGAGCAGACACACCTGTATACTCATACAGTACAGCATTTCCAGCACAACCTTTATAGTGAGCAAACAGGAAAAAGAGCCTTATAGTGAACGTCAGGAGGATATCAGCTTGCATTTTACATCGATTTTAGTGAGAATGTGAAAAGCAAAATGAGTATTCTGTGTTTACGTTGTACAATTTTCCTCCTGAGGTGTCGCATCAAATAAAATAAAGATTGTCGGTCTTGGAGTTTGTGGAGTTCACTTTCTCTGCGAAGATACTCATCTCAAAATCACCATAGGATTACAGCACACGATTACACAAAATGAAAGAGATAGCCGTTTATGACAGCAGAATTCTAGTGTAACATTTAAAACACATTAAAACTTGCATTTGATGAAATGTAATTGAAAAACACCATAATGCAGAAAAGGAGAGAAAAATTCTGCAACAAATGCAACCTCCATGCAATTATAAAAAGTTAATAATTGCAGTTACAAATCATTAAAAGTTACAAAATATAATATCAGATCATCTCATTCCAATTTGACTGTACGGGGTGTTAAAATAAAATCGGGCCTGTCGATTGTGCAGAATAACAGGACACAGTTATGTGACTAAAAACTTCCTTTATTTCTTAATATAATCCCCTGATTCGCTAAGTGTTACACTAGTGCTTGGACACCATCAAGTTGGAAAGTTCCCTCAGTAAACTGCCTGCTTCACGTCTTAAACACTGGCCTCCCAGGAACTCCTTAAATGGCCCAAACATGTGGAAATAGCTTGGAGCGAAGTCAGGACTCTACAGGGTATGTGGCAATAATACCCAGCTGAGTTCTTATAAATGTGCAAGCAGTGTTCAGTAATGATCGTACGTACCATTTACACAGTCAGATGCATCCTTTCTGCAAGTTGGTGACACGTTTTCATTCGATTTTCAAGGATTAGTTGAATGTTCGTGGGAACGGCTGCAGTTGGCTTCGAGCCACCTCAGGCATCGGGATCTTCATTCACAGACATGCATCCTTGTTTAAAACATCTGCACCATTCAGATGCCTTACTGAGGCTAAGAGTCTCGGAGTTTTTGAACATTATTTTTTTCAATATTATATTACGTCATCTTTAATATAACATTAATATCCTTATTAAAGCAAGCTCACTTTAATTATTGGCCAGTTTACTCTGGTTTCTTTTACCCAGACATAAAAAAAAATCCCTTCCATCTATCTATCTATACACATATACACACAACCCTTTTTCTTCAGTCGGAGGCTATCGTTAGAGGATCTTCATAGTATAATCTGGCACGGAGGAAACTTGGTCCACTTTTTAGAACTTCACCAGCATTTTATACGGATCGTCTAATGCAATGTGAAGCAATAATCGTAAAAGGCCTCCGCACTTGCAGTGCAAAACTGACCATAGTTTCCAAGTGCTAAACTTGTGCAGGAATTAACAAGCTGTTTGAGACGACCATCCTAATTCATTGTATGGGCGCTCCCGTGGCGGCCCTCCCCCTGACAACAGGCAGCGATATTTGCAGTAAAGCGGCCATTGATTGATCTTTGGCGCTGCTGTCAGAGGAGGATTTCAAAAGGAGGATCTAATGACATGCTATCTCTGGGCCTTTTCTCGTCAGCACTGCAGGATTCCTAGGCTAAACGCTACAAACGACGAGTGCTAAGTAGCACTCTTCTATGGGCAGTGGAGATCTGCATTGACCTCTTATGAAATACAAATACTATTACTGTAAATATGACTGTTTAAAACTGACTGCTGTTGACATGATTCGTACCGCTCATAGTCTTGAAATGAAATGCATATACGGTATATTCATATATCCCACCTTCTGTGGATCATCATACATCATTCTATTAGAAAAAAATAAAAAAATCTATAAAATAAAATTGGTATAAAGGCCTTCGCCTTTATACTGAAATGTATGGCTCAACTCGGTACCCAAAAAAAAAAAAAAAAAAAAAAAAAAAAACACTACCAATGACCATAAAGCCAGCATGCTGCTCTGTTTTCACAAACAGCAACTGGTCAGCTATTAACTGAAAGAACAGTAGACGTGCTTGCTTTGCTTGTAAACATAAACAGCAGACAGGAACTCTTGACTCTTTTTGTTGGGAGCTGATGGCGGGCTGCAACCTGAGACAAAACGAGTAGAGGAAAAATCGATGCAGGCATTTTTTGAGTGCACCGGGACTCCCTGTGCTCCACCTGATTAATAGCAAGGATCTGAAAGGGCACAAGCCTAATAAACAGTGAAAAACAATCAACACCTTGTGCTTCCAGGTTCTTTACTAAAAAGAAACGGGAAACGCCGTGTGCTGAGAGAGTCATCCAAGATCTCATTCAGACATTCTGCCATGTTATTTTCTATCACTTCTGAGAAAACGCGAGCCACCCCCCCGATGAGGGTGTTTCAGTAGAAGTGATACACAAAACTCAAATACAGGTACATCAGGTGACCCTGATGTCCGCTCAGGCATGAGTCTGGGAAAAACACATTCTGTTTCTGGGGAGTACGATACAAGTTATAAAACAAACTATAACATAATGAAAGCTCCATCAAGAGCATGTTGAATTATTTCAACAACTCAACGCTTACATCCCCACCCTCACAGGGCGATATCTGAGTGGAATTACAACGCTATGGTCTTGGACAAATATGTACATTGTTGAAATAGTGGGATGTCAAATAGCAGAAATAAGCGACGGAAAAGTAAAATACATGCGTTTGGACTGGTTTCTTTGCCAGTGAGCAAAAAAACGCAAAAATGTGTCTTGTCAAAAAAACATCTTTGTAATACCTTAAACATAGTAATAATAGTAATGACAATAAATATTCTATCCAAAGCATCTTAAACTATACTAAAATATCTTTAAAGTTTCCTGTCCAAAATATCTTGTTCAATGCAACAGTTTCCTATATAAAATATCTTGTCCAAAATATCAAAAGTTTCCTGTCCAAAATATCTTGTCCAACACATCAATGTATCTTGTCCAAAGTACAAAATTATCTTAAAACTATCAAAGTACTCTGTTTAAAGTACTAAATCCAGTTCAGAGTATCAAGTTCAACGTACCTTGTGCAAAGTGCCTTGTCCAGTGTATTAAATTATCTTGTCAAACGTATGTTGCCCAAAGTATCAACGAATAAGTAGATGCCTTTGTCACATACTTTATACCACAGTGAAATTATTTTTATTGCATATCCCACCTTGTTAGGAAGCTGGGGATGAGAGGGCAGGGTCAGCCATGATGTGCTGTCCCTCAAGGAGACAGGGGTAACAGGGCCATCTGTGTTTATGTATTCATTCCTGCCCAGATGTGCTGCCATTATATTTCAACACGTACCAAAACATGTACTTTTTCTTAACAACCCACGACAGACACAGCAGGTAAATAGCAATGACCATCTATTGTTCCAAAATATCATGAACGTTGCAGGTGTTCAGAAGATTGGTTCATCAGAAAAACATAAGATTTATCCCTTTTTAAGTTCAGCTCCCAGACAGAGAAAATCTTAAATTGTATGCGTTTTGGTTTGATCATCTTTTCATACAACACAAGAGATCTCCAAAACTGTTGTTGTGCATGCTACATAAACGCAATGCAAGGAAACACAATTATACATCAATTCCAAGGTGCATGGTTTGCTTTTAACCACAAGCCAAGTTTGCATTTCAGTCACAGTCACATGAGGTCTGAATACAAACCAGCAAATCAACCTAATCCAATAATGGTGTATGGTAAACACAGAAACTGGCCGGTCGTCTTTTTACGTTCCCTCTTGCTGCAGATCTGGCAAAAGTGCAAGGTGCAACTGTAATTTGTAGCAGCGTTAATGGCTTGGCAAATTTAAAAAGTCACCTGAACAAACAGTGGAAGTGCGGACCACTGATGGCATGGCAACAATATTAGAGCTGGGGGATATGAGGAAGGGAGGAAAAGAACCTGCAATAAACCACTAAACTGCACCTTAACAAAATAAAATTCAGCAGTAGACAGATTCATGATCACGATCTGGGTTTTCAACACAATTCGATACAAGAATGCTGTCAGAGCACTGCTATTCGCTTTGACTAATGAACACAGACTGTGAACTATGTAGCCTCTGCAAAGACCTGAAGATCTGCAAATCAAGAGTTTATGAAAGAAACAATGACTGAATATTAAAATGTCACACAAAATGTCATGCAAGAACACGCAAAAGTTCCCCCGAGCTCAGGATTGAACTGGAGACCCTGAAGCAGTGAGGCGGTAATGATGCACCATGTTGCCTGAATTGAATATTAAAGTCTACTAAACAAAAGGAACGAATAAAAGTGTGTGTGTGTGTGTGTGTGTGTGTATGCTACACCAGATTTAGCTTTAAATCCACTAGTTACATGTTGAATATGCAGGATGTTTTTGAAAGGAGACGTTCTCAGCAGCAGCATCACGCAGTTATGCAGTTATGTTTCCAACATAATACTAACATCACATTTGGCTCAAGGTTTCAGGTGAATGAAAAAGTCTTCCAAAAATTATATTAAAGAGTGTTCGAACTTCTGATTGTGCACTATAACAGAACTCTTATGAGAATAAAAAACTGCCGTTATTTCTCTACATAATCTCCTGCCAACCTAATGAACTTATCCCAGAGTGTCACTGGTGCTTGGATTCCATCAAGGTAGAACTTTTACTCCGTACACCAGAACCATGATCAGACTGCCTGCTTCATGTCTAAAACGCTGGCCTCCCAAGAACTCCTTTAATGGCCCAATGTGGAAGGTTTCCCCCATGTGGAAATGGCTTAGAGCGAGGTCAGGACTGTACGGATGTGGCAATGAAGCCCAAATTCACAGACAGAGGCAGTTCTTCCTCAAGTTAGTAACAAGTTATCCATCTTTTTTCAAGGGTCAGGCATTCCACTTGCTTCATGAAAATGACTGTGGTCGGGATCATCATTCACTGACTTACAGACTTTTTTTTTTAATGTTTGCACTGTTCAAATGCTTTACGGCAGCTAAGACTGTACTGAGCTACCTGGGCAGGGCTAGCTTAGTGGTTAAGGCATTGGACTACGGTACAAAAGGTTCCAGATTCAAACCTCAGGTCCACAACGTTGGGCGCTTGAGCGAGGCACTTAACCTATATAAGTCAATCTGGATAAGGGCAACTGTCACACGTTAATGATTTGAGTTGAACGGCCACTGTATAAAGCACACCCATTAGTACCCCAAGCTTAAAAATAATTTTTTTTAAACTAATTAAAAATGCATGGTCACGAAACAACCATGCTTAGAAACTAAAACCAGTATTCTTAACACGTAGACGGCACGTCATAGAGCAGACCAATTTTACTTCATGATGCACTAATCAAGCTAATTGCTAGCAGTCAAGCTCTTTCGAACACTATGTGACCACACATACACTTCATTTATCAGGCAAATATATTTTTCATTTCTTTCCATGTCACAACAACTTGTCCCCCGGCAAATAAAATGCACACGTACACATACACACAAAGTATCTCGTGGGCAACCCTGCACAGAAAAAATATAAATCTGGTGAGAAACCACCGACACTAAAAGTGTGTTGTTAGCAGTGTGTGTTCAGTGTGCATACAGTATGTAGTTGTGTCACACTGCAGCTCTCCCTGCGCCAGGCTGAACAGATGGACTCTAGCTCCTCTGCCTGAAACCCTCCCACGCTGGTCATGCAGTGCCTCCAGGAAACTCCTCACTAATTCCATCTGAGGTCAGGAGTGTTTTCTGCTATGCACCGGGCTGCTCAGGAGTGAGAGAAGTGTCTATACTGCACTGTTGCATTCGGCGTGGTTTTTCATCACTGCTGCTTGTGGTCGAACTGAGAGATCTCTGGGGTTTTCTGCATTAGTCAGACGCACAGTGTAGTGTGTGAGTGTATTCAGCATGTCTGTCTGTGAGAGTCTTCTTCTATATTACTGGCTTTAAAGCACAGTGGAAGTGTTGATGCTGAGGGTCTTCTCCTTTCAGGAGTCTCTGACGCTTTTCTCGTCGACGCAAGTGTCGGTGGTCTGAGCGGATCAGCTCTCGCCACCCTCCACACCCGAGTGTGCGGCGCCGCGGCACGCTGAGAGACCGTCCTGTCACACACTTCCTGCTAACTGGCACACTTCACCAAATGCCGATAGAGAAAGAAAAAAAGGTTGTGTAGGGATCTGTGACTTGTAAAATACTCCTTCTCCCAGATTCACACAACGTTTAGCTACGGTTACATCTATAGCTGTACCTTTAAAGGGCTTCTTAGTCAGACTGATGTCATGTTAAAGTGCTTGACTGCATTTTATGACAGCCAACAGCATTGACATACAACACACTCATGCCAAATCTAAACACACCCGACAGCAACATAGGACGCTTTCATATTACGCACGAATGAGTTGTCCAGGCCCCAGGAACGATTGCTTCCCCCACTCCACACCAGCCAACATGCATACTACAGATGGCAGAATGCACCTACCTCCTCACTGAACAAAACGGAGCAGACTTTTGGGTCGGTGACAATCGCGGGGCCCAATTGTGAAAAATCCATTACTGCAGCTTTTACTTATTCTTGCTGATGGAGAATCTTTCATGGTGTATGAAGACAGAATCATGTTTTCTCTTAGTTAAAGGAAAATGAGGAATTAATATGATTAAATGTCACCTCCCCCCCCCCCCTCAACCAAATTATAGAGTGCTAGAAGACCAACAAAAAATAAATAAATAAATAAAAACCTAGAATAATTATTCTTCCATTCCACGTTTGCTGCTAACATTATTACTGGTGCTAACCAACTGCTATTGATTGTAGGGCCACATCTGGGAGTAGGTCAGGATAGGATCAGTCGAAGGTTTGAACCACCCTTCTAATTCCATGGTCTTTCCTGATTTCGGTTTCTTTCTACATTGTAAAACAATGCTGAAGACATCCATAATACGCAATAATCTCCTTTAAACAGTTACTGTTAAGATATATCTGCTACTCATGATCTATAAAGCCTTTATAACCGCTCTAATCTGGGGTGATGTTAGTGATTTCTGAGGCTGGTAACTCTAAATAAAAATCTCCTCTGCGGCAGGGGTAAGTTTTGGTCTTGCTCTCCTGGGATGGTTTTTATATTATATATAAGTTGTTATTACATAAATTACCTAATGCGATGTGTTAAGAGTTTTTTTTTTTTAAACAGTATTGTTCTAGAATGTGGAAAATAAATCAAACTTGTGTCCAAGGTTTTGCTTGGATATATCAATCATTAAAATCATTCAATTTATTCTTCTAAAATAAAAACATCTTCAAAGCTTTATGTGTAGGTTGTTTTTTTTTTTTTTGGACATAACACCCATTTTGATTTTGGAAACCTATAAAAATATAGCTTATATGGCTCTCTGACTTGCAATTAGTCAGGTTTTGGATTTAAATCCTACTGAAAGACTTCTTTGATTCTGTTCATGAGGAAGAAAAGACCTTCTCTGAGTAGTTTTGACAGCAGGGAAAAAAAATTAATAAATAAATGAAAAAAAAAACAAAGGGTGTGAGTGAGTGGGCACAGGCGTGACATACACACAAGCCGCCTGAATCCAAAGTAAACAGTGGGAGGCTTGAAGCTTGGGGTTGAAGTATGTTGAGTTACTTCAAAGTTTCTAAAAATGACTCAGCAGGGAGCAGGCGGTGTCAGGGCCACGGGCTTCTCTCGCTTATCCGGTGCCCATCTTCATAAGTCAAGTGTCACACGCTACCCGTCTACAGTTGCGCTATGAAATCCAGACAATGGCTTCCTGGTGTCTCCGAATGGACCTCGCAGACAGAATAAGCTCGACTTGCTGAGTCATTCGAGTTGAGCTTCAAAGGAACTAGCAGTTTAATCGTACGTGATTATTCGGGTCGGGATGACAAGATGAGAGAATGAAACCAGTCATACTCGCTGCTTGGCTGAAGAGATGTATAATTAAGACGTGTTTTTATTGACTAATTGAATTGATTCATTTGTTCAACCGTTGATCATAAACAATTCCCAAGAGCATCAAACCTATTACAGTTCTGTTATGCCAGAATGGGGGAGAGAAAAGCACCGGTGCTTGCTGATATAATGCTGAAGAAGGCATTTTAAACTCCTTACAAGTCTTACAGTCTTACAGACTCTACCTTTTTACTAGAGTGTTTCTAGGTTGAGAAATGTAGAAAGCTGTATCAAAGCTCCTGCTAGAGATGATCAGGTATCGAACCAAAATTTCTAGATGCTTAGCAGGACTCTGATGTTTTCACCAGCTATAAAACTCAAGTCGAGCTCATCCAGTGGCTGCTTTTCCTTAAATGCAATCCTATTTCTTCTCATGTACACAATCCGCATGCTTGGTGAACACAGCGTTTGATATTTAGTCTCATCTCAGTGCAACACACAAGGCCAACTGCACTTCTAAAGAATTTCAAAGGAAGTTTCTTTCTTTCTTGTAGGGCTGCACGATATTAGGAAAATATGCGATATTGTTGTTGAATATTGCGATAACGATATTTCTTGCGATATAACATTTGCCTAGAGAAATGCATTTTTTTATTATTATTATTGCCTATTTTTTTATTATTTATTTACATGTAATGATCATACTAAAATAAACAGGTAATAGATATTCATCTGATGTAATTAAATCTAATTCAGGCTAAAAAGAAACTACATGTCAAGGAAGTTGCAAATATTTAGACTTCAAAACACTATGAATGACTTAAAACCCTCAGCAGATATTCTGACTTCTGGTTTGCTGTTACTATAAACCTGCCAACACAATATGAATTACTTTCGAACATTACTTTTTATTTACGTGTAACCATACACTCATCAATAGTGTCTTAAAACAAGAGCATCTTTTAAACAAAATATTCTCTTTGGCTTGCCTGTTTTTTTTTAAATAAAACTAAATATTATTAAACAAAAATTAAATAGAAAAATACTATTTGTCACACACACATACACTCGCTCCACCACCGGCACTAGGACCTGGAAGTAATGCGGTCGCAAACCAGGAAGTATAAGAGGAGTAAACAAACCACCGCATAGAGCTTAGTCACTGAGTTCGCCATGTCGGTTCAGATTGTTTACTTTCTGATTCGAGTGTGTGTTTATAGGACGCGGGTTAAATTTGTGTTTTTCCCTTGCTCCCCTTCTGTGAGAGTCCTTATACTAATTTGTGTGGTTATCCTGCCTACTCGCTTGCTTCCGCGTTTGGGTTTACCGTCCACGCTACAAAGGGCTAACGGCTAATCGTTAAGTCTTCTGATCATCCCGGGTTAGTTCGTGACAGAATTAAATATATATATATATATATATATATATATATATATATATATATATATATATATATATAAAGATATACAGTGGGAGCCACACCAAATAGCCGCGACAGTGTGGCTGAAGTGTGAATGGCGTGTGAATGGCCTTTGCACGCCGTAATCCCCCCTCCCTTTTCTGGCCGAAAGGCGTGTCAAGATTTCACAGTAAACACGCCCATTCAAGCCCTATTTATTCATTTACCTGGTTCCACCACTAGATGGCGCTTCGTTCTCAAGAACACATTAAAACAAGCCAGCTGCGCTGAGTTGCAATCACGTGATTTTAACAACCCGCCTCCACCCCCGCCGAACTGACGCTGCCAAACTACAGAGATGAAGATGGCGGCTTAACGGACTATTCGTGGTAAGTGATGTTTTATTTTATAAAATGTGTTTGGGGTAGTTTACAGTTTATTTCCCAGTTTAGTTTTTTTATTGGCCGTTTGAAATATCACTGGCAGCAGCAGCAGCGGTCAGATGTGACTTTAGAGAACTTAATGTTCTGTTTACCAAGTCTGGAGTTAATATTACAGCTTACTGTCAGTGTCACACACTCACAATGTCACTCCACTTTAACTCAAAAACATGCTCAAGCTTCGACAATACTATTAATGTCCCTATTACAAGAGCTGCACTACCCGATGAAGAGTGTTTGTGTTCTCTGTAAATACTGAGAGAATCTCACCGCGTGTTGTCTGGATCAATTCAGCGCTTATTTATTCTCTGGTTAAGAGTTAATCTGCAGGTTATTTCTGTGACTGTAATATAATGTGATGCAGTTGATGAGGGACACAGACTGAGGGGAGCTGTACAGGAGCTAGTAACGCTCATAACCCGGTTTATATTTTATACACTTTCCGCGGTAGCGCGAGCGCTTAGTTAAAGAGCTGAATAACAACACAGAAGTGTTTATCAGTTAAGGAGGAGGAGGAGGAGGGGGAGGTGTGTGTGTGTGTGTGTGTGTGTGTGTGTGTGAGGGGCTTCAGTAAGTTATAGTTTGGCTTCAGAGATGAACTAATGCTCATATACGAGTGTTATATCGCTTAACTTATTTGTATGAGAAGCGCATTAAGTAAATTCCCGGTTAATTTAATGCAGACGATAATACAGACAGTCACTGGTTAACACTAACACTGTTCACTGGTTAACACTAACACTGTTCACTGGTTAACACTAACACTGTTCACTGGTTAACACTAACACTGTTCACTGGTTAACACTAACACTGTTCACTGGTTAACATTAGCACAGGCAGATTATTTACATTACAGAATCCCCAAAACAGTGTTTTACACACTCTGTGGTAAATAGGTTTATTAATATATATTATTTTTATTAGAACTAGATGTTCTGTGAAGTTTATCTGTCTTGACTAAATTCTCCTGTTGTCTTTAAGCAGAGCTCCGCTGTGGAGGATTGGGGGGTCAGACGGCTGACGGCTGGACTTTTGGAGCTACAGGACTGGAGGAGCCTGAACAAGCTGTTGAGGGAGCTGTAGGAGGGATGACGTCACAGTCCGACAGCTTTAGAATGATGTTTGATCAGGTCTACTGTATATTCTGAACATAGAACTGCAAAATGTCTGATACAGTACTTTGGGGGAAACAAAGACTTCAACTGTTCCATGTTTAATAGTTTTGATATTTGAAAAATTAATACTTTAATGTAAAAGGACTATAGATAGAGACTTATAAGCAGCTGGTGTATCCGGGTAGTTTAATGAACTTTAAGCAAAAAGACAACATGTATTCATCTGTTTTATATAAATTACTGTTTTAACTTTGACTAGTTTTGGAAGAATAAATTGAATTGTTAAAGTCATGTTTTGCGTGTTTTAATTTTGGGGAATTGTTTGGGTATTTAAAAATTGTTTAGTTGAACCAACAACTTCAATGGGCAAAAAATGGGACACAACTTTGTTTTAAATAGTCAAAGAGTTGGGCTGAAAATAATAATAATAATTATTATTGATCATAGAAACAAATGAAACCAGTTAAACACTTGATTATATGTATTTGTGTTTGTGATTGTGACCCATAATAATTTTTTCTCAGTATAAATAAATGTTTTGGGTTTTAAGAACTCCAAAAGAGCAACGACAAACTTGGTATTCTCCATTGAGGTTTGTCACCTTCCACTCCTGAGTATGACATGGTGTTAATTGCTCTGTGTGTGTGTGTGTGTTTTTGGCGGGGGGATGGGTGTGTGTGTGTTTTCGGCTGTTCAGCAGTTCTAAACACAAGCACAGTTTTTGTCCTTAACTAAAATACTTCAATACGTTAATAATGAATTTATTTTGCTGAATAAGGTAATAAGCGATATTTAAACCAAACCAGTAAGTTAAGTAAGTGTTCCATACATTAAAGTACTGTGTATAACCAAGTGCCCTAGCAAACACAGTTACAGTACAGTTTACAGTACAAACAGAGTGTGTGCGCTGGGGGGATTGGAAGGTGAGTGAGAATACTCATTTACAAGACAAAAGACGGTCAGAGGCAGCGCCGTTCTAGACCAGACAACACGGGGTGGGGGGAGGGGGGCATCATGTTCGAGCACTGTTTTTACCTGGCCTTACTGTATAGTAACAGTATTGTATTTGCTGAATTGTGTTGAGGCACGCAAACCCCCTGACCACAATAAGGTGGCAATCCCTCAGGGGGAAACTAAAAAAAAAAAAAAATATATATATATATATATATATATATATATATATATATAATTATATAATAAAATATCCTTAATCCAGATTTTATCAATCAATGACATAACATTTATCTAAGCTGGATGGTAAAATTCTCAAAAACGTTTAACCTAAAGTAAGACTTAACACACTATAACTAAAATATTTACAAAACTGAAAGGTTGTCTTATGAATAATAAAAAATACAAACTAAATTAAAACAGATGGGCTATTGAACAGATCATAATATGTTTTATGTTTTCTGATTATAAATGATATATGGGTTGATTTTAGAAAGGCTAAATGAAATAGCTAGTTTTTGGTCATGTCAGTCCAGTAACTATACTATGTAAAAGTAATTATAATATGAATTAATTAAGGGCAGGACCTAACCTAATGTTAATAATTTACACCATGATAACATTAGTATTCGTGTTTTTGTATATATTTTTAAATGTTCAAATGAACGTTTCAGAGTATATAATTTGTCGTGTCATCTGTGATTGAGACCCATGAGTTAAATTGAAATATTTTTTATAGGTAGTAAGCCAGGTTTTAGTAACCTTGGACAAATCACCATGAAAGCCCTCTCTCGCACTCACACACACACACACACAGACACACTGTACACACACAGACACACACAAATAATACATGAAATCGCGTAAAACCAAATGAAACTAGGGTAAAAAATATGAGCAGTAAAATACAGTAGTATCCTGTAGGTGATTCCTGTCCTGTGATAACAGGCACTAACACTCTAGAACTGTTTACTTCTGTTAGTTTTGTTTTCAAGTGTGAATGTTTATGGGGATTAAATCTGTCTCTGCTGCTGCATCTATACACCGTTGTGATAAGTGATTGATGCCCCATCAGATCTTTGATGTGGGACGTTATGCTGGTTAAATGACTAAAGACATAAATGACATATGATCCGTATGGACAGATATTTGTTCCAGATATTATGCGCCATTAATCAATTTGTTATGCCAATTTGACTTTCAGCGAAAACATCAAAAATATAACGAAAACAAACCAAAGCAGAAGTTACATTTTAAGCTTTACTTTCAAATTCAAATTTGATTTGTCACATACACAGCGCGATATGCAGTAAAATGCTTTGGGTGCTTTAGGTGAGACTCGAACTCGGCATTGCTTCACCTGGACCGCTTTATAAGTGTCACGCGCTAACCGATTGCGCCACGGGAGCCACACGGAGGTTGGTCTTGTCAGAGTATCCTCTCTCTCTCGTGCGCGCACGCACACACACACACACACACACACATGAAATTGCGTAAAACCCAACGAAATATAAGCAGTAAAAAAAAAAAAAAAATCAGTAAAAATACAATAGTATAACAGGCGCTAACCCTCTGGAACTTTTTTTTACTATTGTCTCCAAGTGTTTATGGGGATTTAATGTGTCTGCTGCCGCATCCATTCACAGTTGTGATAAGTGATTAATGCCCCATCAGATCTTTTGACGGGGGAGCATTATGCATGATTAAATGACTAAAGAAATACTGATCCATATGGGCAGATATTTATTCCAGGTTGCATGCGCCATTAATTGCCTCTTATGCCACTTGTAGACTATCAGTGAAAAAATCAGCGAAAACATCATCAAAAATATAACGAAAACAAACCCAAGCAGACGTTTGAGCTTTACTTTGCAGCAAAATATTATCTATCAGTATATTAAATGGAACGGGGTAAAATACACAGTAATATAAAATACTGTACATAGCCCGCGTTTTTATTCCGTACCTACAATGATCGGTATAGACGAATTACAGCCGCTACCGTGTCTTTAAGGATCATTTCAGGATGTCTTAAAAATATTTCACTAACTAATTTTATTAATTCATTATTAAATAATAAATAGCATAATCATCATGGGTTATGTATTGAGTGATTTAACAAATCTGTTTTATTAATCGGTTTGTTGTTGTTGTTTTTTCATCTATTTATGAAACTATGTTGACAATACAAGAACTGTCTGTATATTAAAGATACGGTATTGGGTTTCCTGGACACTGCAGTTAACTGTGCCAGTCAATGCTCCATCTGGCGGAATTATACGGCATTGCAACCATCTTTTTAGAAAGCGCATGGGGGCGTTTATGGGGCGGGGCATCGTTAACTGCGTCATCGCGGGGGATCACATTCCATGCACGAAGCCTTCATGGAACTGCCACGGAGCAGTCATGCTCCAGGCGGCTGTTTGACGTGGCTCCCACTGTAAGCAGGTATAAACATAGTAAGGGCCCATCTGATTGGTCAAATTTGGACACACAAATGCTTGGCACATAAATTATTTATCGCAACTCTTTGCGATATGGTTATCGCGTATACCATTATCGCGATAATATTTTTTGATATATCGTGCAGCCCTACTTTCTTGCAACACTTCCAAACATTCTGTTGTTTGTTGAAAGCTACTTCCATTAGTTGGTGTTTGTACATGCAAATTACAAGGATCAAAAGGCAAAATTATAAAAACTTTTCAACCTTTGGGGTCTTTATTTTGATATAAACATTTTTTCTCCTGCTTCACCATTCTGCTCACAGTTCTTTGTATCTCTGATTCAATATTGACGGACAAGAAACTTGACTCTAATTGTTCTTAACCGCATATGTATTTTTAGATCCATTACCTGATTTGAGCAGATCAGTAGACACCTGTCTCATATGTATTGAAAGTGTACGCTTGGTGTTGTTCCCTTGGCAATGGACGACCAAGGAGTTTCACATGTGCGCAACCTCATGTTTTTTTTTTTTTTTTTACCTCGGAAAGTAACAGGACGTGGTGAAAGCTAACAACAGAACTGCTCAAAGTTAATACAAAAACTCCATAGATGTGATACCCTGGTTATTTAGTAAATTCAGGTCATCAGTTGACTTCATTTTATTGCCACACAACATTGCTGAGGGTAGACCCTTCTAACCCTGACACACCCACCACTCTGGTATAGGATCAGTCTGAACTCATCAGACCTCATGACTTTTTCTATTACTTCAAAGTCTGATCTTTATGCTCCATAGCAAATTTAAGTCTTTTTTTTTATTTTTTTTTATTGATCTCACTAGCAAGTGATTTTCTGATGGCTACACAGGTGTTTAGTCCTTCTCATCACATTGTGCAGCTTACTTCCACTATTAAATATAGCTCTGATTTCTACCGTCAATGTTTTATAACACATCTATGAGGGCAAAAAACTAACAAAAACTCTCAATAACAAAACAATCCTTCATTAATCATAATCAAAGTAAAATTCAAAGTAAAAGTAAAATATCAATTAATCTTGATATTTATTTGAGATCATAAATGCTCAGCACTTCTGTACACCACACACCACCATTATAACCACTTGCACTACAAGCACATATTTTAAAGGCTTAGGTGTTAAGAGATTATTTTCCTGACAAAGTGTGCAGTGTTTCAACAAAGAGCAATACATCCCAGTTGACTTAAATGAGCAACAACAGGGTTTTATCTAGCTTCATCTGTTCACATCAGCCTTAAGTGTTTAACTTTCACAGTGGTATTCAGGCAGGCCGCAGAATTCACTGGAGCTTTATCCAATAAGACCTTGTGTTTTTTTTAGGGTCGAGAGCAGGCCTGAATGTAAGCATTGAATGAAGGAGAGACATAAGAGAGATAAATTGAAAGTAAAACCAGGGGAGATGATTTTACTCTGCATAAAGCGTAAACACAAACATAAATGTCATCGGGTTCAGAACTTTTTCAACAGCATTACTTAGAAAGCTAAAGATATCCCAAGAGAATGTTGAGAATGTCCGCAGTTAGGATCTCAGCAGCTTTCTAAGTAATGCAGTTTATTTTGCAAGATGCTTAGATACTGAATCCGATCAACTATTATTCATTACATGTTTGTATGGTAGAACTTTATTTTAAATATATTACATTTTGATACAAAAATAAATCTTATCCAGAAATGTATTAACAGTATGCTTGCATAAATATGTACACCCCTTCATATGCCTATGGGCAAGTATTCACCCAAGACTAATATTAATAGCATCTCATGCTTCCTTTGAAATCCCTGCGAAGATGAATCCTTGTCAGCTATAACAGAAATAATTTGCAAATTATTCCCAGATTCGTTCGACTTTAAGTGCGCCAACTACCAGGTTGAGGATCATATATTGGCTATACAGAGCACTTACTCCGTGTGTAGACGCCATTATGGTTTGTTCTTTGTGGTACACGTATATGCAGGGAGCAGTAAGCTGTTCAGGAAACTCTTAGGTCAGCCGTTACTATAGAAACAGCTGTAAATCAAAGCTTGGAACTCAAGCACAGAAGTCAGAGCAACCTAAATACATTTCTGTTATTGTAAAAGAAGCTCACAGGCTGTTTGTTCTCGCCATCTCGTGCACTCTGATTCACTCTGTATAAAAAAAAAAAAAATTAAATCCCAGTTTATTTAGATAATTGGAAACGATGTTGATCGATGATCTGTATAGAACGGTCCTCACAGCTCGGCATGTACATAAACTGTGGATTAATTGTATAGATTAACCACCATAGTGAAAAATAATATTTTACCGCAGCTGTATAGCTTTATACAACCCCAGGCAAAAATTATGGAATCACCGCTCTCAGAAGATGTTCATTCAAATGTTTAATTGTGTAGAAAAAAAAAACAAGCACATACATGTCACAAAACTATTTTCACTCAACAACCCAAACTTCTGGCTGTATAAAACACTAAAAAACAAAAAAAAAAAAAACAAAGAAAGATAACTATAGTCAATGATAACTGTTTTGACAACTCAGAGGAAAAAAAATATGGAATCACACAAATCTGAGGAAAAAAATATGGAATCACCAAATAAAAACACTACTTGTACTTTGTTGCAGCACCTCTGGCTTTTATAACGGCTTGAATTCTCTGAGGCCTGGATTTAACTAATGTCCAACAGTATACTTCATCAGTCTGTCTCCAGCTTTGTCTTATTGCAGTTGCCAGATCAGCTTTGCGGGTTGGAGCCTTGTCCTGGACCATTTTCTTTAATTTCCACCACAGATTTTCAATTGGATTAAGGTCCGGACGATTTGCAGGCCATGCCATTGACATTATATGTCTTTCCTGTAGGAATGTTTTCACAGATTTTGCCCTATGGCACGATGCATTATCATCCTGAAAAATGATGCTACCATCACCAAACATCCTTTCAATTGATGGAATAAGAAAAGTGTCCAAAATCTCAACATAGACTTGTGCATTTATAGAAGATGTAATGTCTGTCATGTCTCCCATACCTTTACCTGACATACAACCCCATATCAATAATGATTGTGGAAATTTCAGGCAGTTGTCTTTATAAATTCCATTGGAACGGCACCAAACAAAAGTTCCAGCATCATCACCCTACCCAATGCAGATTCGTGATTCATCACTGAATCTAACTCTCATCCAGTCATCCGCAGTCCAAGATTGTCTTTCTTTAGCCCACTGAACCCTTGTTTTTTTCTGTTTAGATGTTAATGATGGGATTTACATACAGAAAAGCCAAAAGAAAACCAAGTCATATTGCTTTAAGTTTTCTGTCTTGGTGCTTTGATGTCTTTCTTGGTCTACCAGTACGCTTCCCTTTTACAACCTTTCCATTTGATTTGTACTTGGTCCAGATTTTAGACACAGCTGACTGGGAACAACCAACATCTTTTGCAACATTCCATGAAGATTTACCTTCTTCAAGAAGTTTGATAATTCTCTCCTTTGTTTCAACTGACATCTCTCGTGTTGGAGCTATGAGTTATGTCAATCATCTTGGTTCAACACATCCCTAATGTGTGCAAGCACCCTTTTTAAACTGTAGACTAATTAGCAGTTGTAATCAGATACAGGTGTTTGTTTTAGAAATGCAAAGTGCATGGTGATTCCATATTTTTTTCCTCTGTTTGAGTTGTCAAAACAGTTGTCATTGACTATAGTTATCTTTCTTTTTGTTTTTTTTGTTTTTTAGTGTTTTATACAGCCGGAAGTTTGGATTGTTGAGTGAAAATAGTTTTGTGGCATGTATGTGCTTGTTTTTTTTTTCTACACAATTAAACATTTGAATGAACATCTTCTGAGAGCGGTGATTCCATAATTTTTGCCAGGGGTTGTATTACATTCCAAATTATATCATCACTCGCACTGATCTATTGTATTTTCGTTTGAACTCTCTCGGTCGCAGGCTTTATTGCCAGGGTTGCCAGATCACAAACAAAAATCCTACTATTAAGTGCTGAAACCCCTCCCACTCTGGGGAGAAAAAAAACGGTTAGATAATAACCCCTGTGTTTGAACTCGGATTGTAGCCTAGTTATATATGTGGCTGTACTTTCTTTCACTAAAATTAGTCTGTTTTAAATTACAAAGATAAAATTGCATTCCGTGTTATTACAGTCTGTCCATTTCATGGAGGGCACTGGTGGCTCAGTGGTAGGTGTTTCGCCTGCCATGCGGAAGGCCCGGGTTCGATTCCCAGCCAGTGCCTGAAACCCCAGCCCCTGGATGCAGTGCCGGTCCTAAGCCCGGATAAAATGTGAGGGTTGCGTCAGGAAGTGAATCCGGCGTAAAACCTGTGCCAAGTTGTAGTGAGGACTGGATATTCCGCTGTGGCGACCCCTTGACGGGAGCAGACAAAAGACCAACAACAACAGTCTGTCCATTTCATTTGAAAAAATAATTAAATAAATAAACATACCTCATATCTACATAGCTCATATCGTCATTCAATTTAACAATTATTGAATAGTTGAACATTTATTTAAACATGAAATGTTTTATTTAGAATGATGGACAAATTGCTTCAAGTGTTCTTTAATATTCACAATCAATTAAAGGGACTGCGGAACGATGTCGTTCTCGTTTTTTGCTGATCTAAAAAAAATTAATTAATAAAAAAAAAAAAATAACAACAACTCTCTTTACTAGACGTGCTGCTTAAGTTCAAAACCAACAACAGATTTTACATTCAAAATACATCCACTTGATTGCAGTAACTCCTTTCCCAGTGAATGCTTGCTCTTTTGGGCCACCCAAAGCTTCACAATTACACTGGCTTGGCTTCACTAGCTGCGCAGCAACAACCAGCCAAACCCCACCCACCTCATGCCATCAGCTAGTCAGCCATGTTAACGCATCACTTCTGTCCGTTTCCAACATGTCTAATCTGGTCGCATTTTCACCTCAAGTCCCTGGATCAAATCAAGTTCCGATGATGCAGTGGCATCCAATACACACACACACACACACACACACACACACACACACACACACACACACACACACACACTATGCAAAATATGAAACTATTGTCTGGATTCAGTAATGAACCTAATTGTTCAGGAAACTTTAATTTACCTAGATTAGGCAGTCATTACCAATTTTGCAGAACAATATTGCAGTTATAGCACAAATTAAAGAAACTGCGAGAAAGAAAGAGCCACAAAAGGCTGCGCTGCTCTCCCAGTCAAGCCCACATCGAAACAAAATCCTAATCTGTTTGTGTCGGAGCTCAATAACATCGCAAATTCATGGTACCCTTTGAGAGCAAGCTTCCTCGCAGTAATCTGCACTTTTCCACAAACAGCAAAACCCACTGTAAAGCCACGAACAGCAAGTGTAATGAATGCATTTCAGCTCGTTCTCAGTCACACCTGTGGACTAAGCCTGTCCATCGACCTGTCCATCAGCTTCTCTGTTGCACTCTTTCTCTCTGAAGTTTATTCTGAATGCATAAAGCTCCCATTCGCATGAGCAGCAAGACTTTTCTTCAGCGCAATGCCTGAAAAAAAAAAACCCTCAAGGAACATGGAATCACAAACACAATCATTAACTAAACTAAAGACACGCTGTTGAACATTCTTGTATTATGCTGCGAGACTGAATCTGTCAGACTCAATGAAAAACTTTTTTATATCAGTTCTGAATTCTGTGCTTTTCTAAAACTGAAGCCGCCCGAAACGCCTCAAGCTTTTACATATGACAAGGAATTTTTTATCTTCATATAGCAGAAACTGATTTATAAACAGTGAAGTCATGGTAAAGCCAGATATCAGAATAGCGCTAGAGACAGACCAGCCATGTTGTAAATACAAAGAGAGCAGGACAGGTAAACAAATGAGAGGCTTCTCAGGCAGCTGTATAAATATTCTAATACAGTGTTCAATGACACAGCGTTTTCAAAAAACGTTTTTCTCCACTTTGCTCATTAACATCACAAGTTAACATAACAGTTAACACAAAATAACAGCTGACATTAACGCGTTTTCAGTACAAGTTGAAATCCTATAACGCAGTGGTTCCCAAACTGGGGGTCGCGACCGGAATAATTTCAAGGGGTCGCGAGCATATGTGATTACACACTTTTCAGTATTACAAGTAAATGCTATAAATAAATATTTTCTGATTTGTAAAGATATTACTGATTGAGCAACTCATAGAAATAACATCACTGTGCAGCGACTGGCTCACTAGTTATTGCTACAGCGCACAACTGCACGTGAAAACCGCAACTGCAGAGATGGAT